>ML664161.1:3680170-4409719 GCA_007570785.1 Antilocapra americana | reverse complement strand
CATCTTTCTAAATTCCATATATATGCATTAGTATACTGTATTGTTGTTTTTCCTTCTGGCTTACTTCACTCTGGATAATAGGCTCCAGTTCCGTCCACCTGAGTAGAACTGATTCAAATGAATTTTTTTTTTAATGCTGAGTAATATTCCCTTGTGTATATGTCCCACAGCTTTCTTATCCATTCGTCAGTTGATGGGCATCTAGGTTGCTTCCATGTCCTGGCTATTGTAAACAATGCAGCGATGAACATTGGGGTACATGTGTCTCTTTCAATTCTGGTTTCCTCGGTGTGTATGCCCAGCAGTGGGATTGCTGGGTCATATGGCAGGTCTGTTTGCAATTTTTAAAGGAATCTCCACACCGTTTTCCATAGTGGCTGTACTAGTTTGCATTCCCACCAACAGTGTAAGAGGGTTCCCTTTTCTCCACATCCTCTCCAGCATTTATTGCCTGTAGACTTTTGGATGGCAGCCATTCTGACTGGTGTAAAGTAGTACCTCATTGTGGTTTTGATTTGCATTTCTCTGATAATGAGTGATGTTGAGGATCTTTTCATGTGTTTGTTAGCCATTTTTATGTCTTCTTTGGAGAAATGTCTGTTAAGTTCTTTGTCCCACTTTTTGATTGGGTCGTTTATTTTTCTAGAATGGAGCTGCAGGAGTTGCTTGTATATTTTTGAGATTAATTGTTTGTCTGTTGCCTCATTGGCTATTATTTTCTCCCATTCTGAAGGCTGTCTTTTCACCTTGCTTATAGTTCCCTTTGTTGTGCAGAAGCTTTTAATTTTAATTAGGTCCCATTTGTTTATTCGTGCTTTTATTTCCAATATTCTGGGAGGTGGGTCATAGAGGATCCCGCTTTGGTTTATGTCGGAGAGTGTTTTGCCTATGTTATCCTCTAGGAGTTTTATAGTTTCTGGTCTTATGCTTAGATCTTTGATCCATTTTGAGTTTATTTTCGTGTATGGTGTTAGAAAGTGTTCTAGTTTCATTCTTTTACAAGTGGCTGTCCAGTTTTCCCAGCACCACTTGTTAAAGAGGTTGTCTTTTCTCCATTGTATATTCTTGCCTTTTTTGTCAAAGATAAGGTGTGGATTTATCTCTGGGCTTTCTATTTTGTTCCATTGATCTATATTTCTGTCTTTGTGCCAGTACCATACTGACTCTACCAGAAAATTTCTAGAACTAATCAGTGAGTATAGCAAAGTTTCAGGATACAAAATCAACACACAGAAATCCCTGGCATTCCTATACACTAACAATGAGAAAACAGAAAGAGAAATTAAGGAAACAATTCCATTCACCATCGAAACAAAAAGAATAAAATACTTAGGAGTATTTCTACCTAAAGAAACAAAAGACTTGTATATAGAAAACTATAAAACACTGATGAAAGAAATCAAAGAGGACACAAAAAGATGGAGAAATGTGCCGTGTTCGTGGATTGGAAGAATCAATATAGTGAAAATGAGTATACTACCCAAAGCAATCTATAGATTCAATGCAATTCCTATCAAGCTACCAGAGGTCTCTTTCAGAGAATTAGAACAAATAATTTCTCAATTTGTATGGAAATACAAAAAACCTCGTATAGCAAAAGCAATCTTGAGAAAGAAGAATGGAACCGGAGGAATCAACCTACCTGACTTTAGGCTATACTACAAATGTACTGCTCCTTCTAAAACCAGCTTGGTCAGACTTTGCCTCACTGTTTGGGCTTTTTTGTTTTCTGCACAGAACAGTATGAAAGGACTTGTGAGGGAAAGTTCTAGGATTTCAGAAAGCAACATTCAATGAAGAACATGAAAGAGAAAATATAAACAGAACACATATAACAAAAGAACAGATGTAGGAAACAGAAACCTAGAAGGAAAATTCGTTTGCCCTCAATAATAAACAAATAATAATAATAAACAAACAAATATATTTATTTATCAGATAAATAAATTTTATTAACCCATTTTTTAAGTGAGGAACTTGTGGCATCAAGTAAAGTTAAATAACCTGTCAAGGTTACACAGCTGGTAGGTGGTAGAACCAGGACTCAAACTGATGAATTACAAAGCCTTTATTCTGAATGCTTTCTTACTACAAAATAAAAAATATATTACAATATATCAGACTTACTGAATGGTATTTTGTGAAGTTTCCAATTTCTAAAGTTTGATAAAACACTAGAATTACTATTCATTCATGTCTCCAAATATACAGAGAAAAATTACAAAGTGCCAGATTCTATGTAAGTTATTATGATAATGATTTCTTCTGATTGTTGCTCCTATTTTCTATCTAACTTTCTGGTAATTTCTATTCTCTGTCTTGGCTCCTGTAGGGAGTTATGATGGAGAAATTGTTCTGTGGAACAACAGCACAGAAAATGCTCATTATGTCCTTCACCCTGATTATCAAAGGCTTCTAAAATCAAAATCAGGTGAGTGCAAGTTTGAAACTAAAATAATGTGGACTGGTTGTTTGTGCATGGGCCTGCTGCAGCTTGCTTCTGAATTATAGATGATTGGCTGTAAGCACAAGGGATTAGTGATACCGTTGTCTTGTCAAAGTGACTAAAAAGAACCTTGAGATTTACTTGGCTTAGCAAATTCTCCATGGCTTGCTGTTCCTCTCTTTATGCTACATCAGCGTTTCTGAATTACTGACAGCGGGGAACAGGACTCTCATTTTTATCTAGTTTATTTTTTGCCAATAAACCTCGCCAAATTGCCTTTGAGTGAACCTTGGGTACTCCTTGGTAGGAAAATGGGAACTTGTGTTCACTTGATAGGCCACTCAGGCTTAGTCTAGAGCTTGTGTTAAATATTATGCCACCTGGACATTTTAAATTATTTCTTGCTTTAGAAACCTGTGTGGAGCATTAGATGGAATTATATTATATTTTATGGAAGTTTAGCAGAGCAGATGAATATTTTATGCTTAAGCAAAATGTCTTGACAATTGCCTTTCACATTTTATTTTAGTTTCCTTAGATACTAAAGGTTTTTCCTTAGACTAATTTATTTGGGTAATGAATATGTCATACCTCATGGCCCAGTGGTATTCTGTTGTATCAATTGGATAAACTCACAGAGACTGAATTAGATTAGGAAAGAACTAGTCATCAGATACAGTTTTGCATGTGTGTGTGTGTGTGAGAAAAGCTGAGGGAGTAATTTGTTAGGAGGAAGAAAACTAAGGTAAGAAATTTGGAGTTTACTTGGCTGCAGGCATGAAACTCTGACTTGCTTTATGTTTTCAATACCAAGAGCTCATCATTAGGGTTCATTTGAATCCTCCGTGGAGAAAGTGGAATTCTGCCTCTGTGCTGCGTTGTATCTCAGAGGAATAGTCTTGTTCTCACAGCAGACTTAATTGTGGCTGTGATTAAAAACACAGAGCTGCTGCTGCTGCTAAGTCGCTTCAGTCGTGTCCGACTCTGTGCGACACCATAGACAGCGGCCCACCAGGCTCTGCCGTCCCTGGAATTCTCCAGGCAAGAACACTGGAGTGAATTGCCATTTCCTTCTCCAATGCATGAAAGTGAAAAGTGAAAGTGAAGCTGCTCAGTCAGTCGTGTCTGACTCCAAGCGACCCCGTGGACTGCAGCCCACCAGGGTCCTCTGTCCATGGGATTTTCCCGGCAAGAGTACTGGAGCGGGGTGACATTGCCTTCTCTGAAAAACACAGAGAGACAGGTAGAAAAGAAAAGCAGATAATGTCAAGTTTTTAAAAGACGCAAGAAGTATTGCTGTAGATTTCTTGCTTTGAATGTTTGAAGATACCTCTGTATAGTTTTTTCCTAAGTATGTTCAGACTATTTATAGATTTTGAAATGAATATCCCCAGTTTTTATTAGTGTGATGTGAAGATGGTGTCATTGAATCACTGAAGTACCATTAGGAATATCCTTTTCAGAGTAACTCACTAACAGATAATATTGCTTAAAAATGATGATTTAAATACATAGTCATTATATCTCAAGTTCATTAAATTACTTATAAGCTTAATATTAATGATTAATAAGTTGAAATGCCATGATATTAGGATCACATTTGTCTTGAACATATTAGTATCTCTAAGATGTTAGCAGGGAATAGAAAATGAAGTCCCTATTAATTCATATCAAGGGAAAACACAGTAAACTTATATGGAGTATGAGAAGCAAAAATGGAATCAAAAAGTTTGTGAAGTTGAGGGTGAGGAAGTGAACTGCAGGGGGCTCCATGAATGTTGACTGGAAGCCCACTGTAAGACTTGCTGGGGTCATCAGAGACTGTGATGGGGGTGGCCTGTTGTTTTCCATAAGTGTTTGAAGAGCAGATGTTTCTATTCATTAAGTCACCTGGCTTGTCTCCATCTCAGATGCAGGGCCTCAAAAGCTTCTTGGTGCTGGGAGGAGCCCCTCTACCCACCCCACCTATGACCAGGCTACCCTGGGAGCCTGTTCCTTTGAGATGGACACTGAGTGCAATCATGCTGTTATGAGGCTTTGCTTCCTCGAAGCAAGAAAAAACATCACAGGGACAGGTAAAATATATATTTATACTATAGACTGCTTTGATATATTGTAAAATGTTGGGACAGGGAACAGTAAAGAAAGTTCAATCTAATTCGATCTAGGTCTTGTAGAGTTTGACTGCCTCTACAAAACAGTCAGGACCGGATTATAGAAGTCACAGGCCATGGCCAACAAAGTTAAGGTTCAGGAGGATGGGTCCGGGGGCAGAAGCTAGACCAGACTCTGCCAGGAATTTATACCATGTTGTGTATGTCAGGATCAGAGAGAGAAAAACTGGGCAACAATCAGAATTGAAGAAAAGTTATGACAAACCTAGACAGCATATTAAAAAGCAGAGATATTACTTTGCTGACAAAGGTCTGTATAGTCAAAACTATGGTTTTTAGAGTAGTCATGTATAGATGTGAGAGTTGGACCATAAACAGAGCTGAGTGATGAGGAATTGATGCTTTGGAACTGTGGTGTTGGAGAAGACTCTTGAGAGTCCCTTGGACTGCAAGGATATCCAACCAGTCAATCCTACAGGAAATCAATCCTGAATATTCATTGGAAGGACTGATGTTGAAGCTGAAACTCCAATACTTTGGCCACCTGATGCGAAGACTGACTCCTTTGAAAAGACCCTGATGCTGGAAAAGATTGAAGTGGAAGGAGAAGGGGATGACAGATGATGAGCTCGTTAGATGGCATCACTGACTCAATGGACATGATTGAGCAAGCTCTGGGAGTTGGTGATGGACAGGGAAGCCTGGCGTGCTGCAGTCCATGGGGTTGCAAAGAGTCAGAGATGACTGAGTGACTGAACTGAACTGAATCTAGCCATGGCATAGAGATTTGTTAGGTGTAGGGCTCAGCATGGGCTTCCCTGGTGGCTGAGATGGTAAAGAATCCACCTGCAATTCAGGGGATCAGGGTTCAATCCCTAGGTTGAGAAGACCCCTGGAGAAGGGAATGGATACTCACTCCATTATCCCTGCCTGGGAAATCCCATAGACAGAGAAGCCTGGTGGGCTCCAGTCCATGGGGTTGCAAAGAGTTGGACATGACTGAGCAACTAAGTACACAAGCAGAGGGCACAGCATGAAATACCCTCCAACTATATGAGCCAAAGCCTACATGGGGTACAAGAGTTGCATCTGAGATGACCACACTGACAGATGTTATCAACATGGACTAGGAGAAAATAGTGAGAAACTCGGAGATTGGAAGCTATGGTGAAATTTGAAATAGGTGCTGCTAATTGCTGATCCCAGGTCATGAGAACTGCCTGCTCTTTGTCTTAATATTTTTGGTGGGGGTTAGTAGGTAATGCTTTAGGTGTTCTTACCAGCTGTGCATCCTTTTCAGAATAAGTCTGGTTAGAGCTGCTTCTAAAATACATGCTAATATATGATTTGCCACAGTTATTTGATATTATAATAGATGAAATAACTATTTGCTTTATTTCCCCTTTGTCTTCAGTGGTGATGTAAGCATGGTATTGATGCAGCCTGCATCCTCCCAAAATAAAAATCTGCTTCTGAGAGCAATGCATATTTTTTACTTTTCTTCTAAAAAAATAATTTTTTAATTTTAGAAGTATTTTTCCTTAATGTTAGGAATCTAGATCTATATGTGCTATATGATTGAAAAAAGAAATAAGCATATCTGAACCCTGTTTTCCATGTTCACTTTCTCATATTCAATTTGAAGATGGAAAATCTGCATGATTTTCATGTAAAATTTTTCTGCACTAAAAATCAATAAAGGTATATGCCCTTATAGAGTTCTAGAATCATTGTGGAATATTTAGAATAGACCTTGAAATGGTTAGAGTTTAAAACTTTATATTTTCCAGAATGTACCTACACTCACAAAATGAACTGTTATCCTGAAATTGCTCTCATTTCCTCAACACTAATTCTTCTTAATGTTATCAGTATTCCCAAATTGTTTCCACTGAAGCGGCTACATACCATTATTTCTACCTTAAACAGATATGATTGTTAATAGGCAGCTTATTTGTGAAGCAAATTGGAAGTCATCTACAGATTTATCAAATAATAATAGGAACTTTGCCACAGAAGAATAATTTAGGTAAAGTACTTCTACATGCATATAAAAATGGAAAATGAAAAGGTTAGTTCTAGGCCTATGAACCAAAAAAGTGTTCCATAAGGACTTACAATGAATTCTTGATGAAAGATTAAAAAACAAGCTTATAAGTAGAATTCTAAGCATATGGCTGCATAGAGAAACCCATAGCTGTATTACTGTAACTATACTTACATGCATAGCCAGCTCTGTGCAGGAGGAATTTTACTTCTTTGGTATGTGTGTCCAATGGGTAATTAAGAAAGATGGGTTTTCTGTAATTGGAATATTATCATAATGTTGAAATTAATATTTTTTGAGTTTGAAGTAACAGATCAATTTTATCAAAATTTTGAAACCCAAATAATATCAAAATAATGAATGAAGGAGTGGTAACTAGATTTGATGGAACATCTTACATATCCTATCTCACTTAATACTCAGCACAAACCAGTGAAGCTTTCATAGGGCTTTTCCCAGTGTATATTTGAGAGAATCAGAGTGCTGGGAATTGATCTCAGGGCTACTCACCTGTCCGACATCCATATGCTTTTAACAAGGAGACTGATGAGGAAGTTGTTTCTTGTGTTTGTAGTTTCCTAATTAGATGTTCTTATATACTAGGGGGAGCCAACCTGGTATCATGTGGAGGATCTGGGTATGTCAGATTCTGGGATACATTTAAGAAACAACTTTTGGCTGAATTTTTGGCTCATAGTGGAGTTGGTTCTATTATTATGTCTACTGATAAATCAAATCGATACCTCACCACAGGAGATCTGGAGGGGTGGTTGAAAATTTGGAATATAGAGGTATGTTGAAAAAATTCTCACATTATCATTTTTGATTGTCTTTTATTTCAGATAATTATGAATCAGGTCTTGTCTGTTTCTAGATAAAAGAAGAAACATTCAGTATTTTAAAAAAAAACTTATGTATTGATCAGAGACTTCTTTAAATAATTCATGGAGAAAAACAGATTTTTCTCAATATTGAAACTCCTCTATTGATATATAGTCAGACCAGTCTCCCAATTTAGGAATTGTTAGAATGGTACTACAGCATTGTTTGAGAATAAATAGTTAAGATATGCCTCATTTTAAATGAGATAATAAACATAATCTAAGTAGTGTACTGGCCTTTTGTCTAACATTGTTGTCATCCTGAGTTTATTTGGGATTTTTTGTGTCATTGATTACCTGCTCAATTTTCTAATAATACTATAAAATTGTATAATATGTGACTACTTATAAAGTTCATCCACTTTATTTACTGCTTATATTTTGCTATCCTTCCATTCCCTGTCCTTCCTTTCTTTCTACTTCTCAAGTTAGTCAAATCAGTTAGAAACCTTTTCTTGAATGTGAATACCATTTTTCTAACCTCTGTTATCATGAGCTATTCTTTTGCATTTGTATCACAGACTGCTGTTCCCAAATGCACCTTTTTTCAACTTCTGTATCAGACTTAAAAAAGAAAAAAAGTGTTATATCACTGTAATAATTTCATATTTGGACATTTTAGAATTCTGGCATGTCTTTTCATTCAGGAGTACTGTCTTAATTCCAGCAAGAACAAACTCACACAGGCCCCAACTCTGATAAGATCGTTTCGGCCTCACGAAGACTGGATAAGCTCCTTAGAGATGTGTGAGCTGGGCGGCCGCTCGCTGATTCTCTCTGCCTCTGCAGACTGCAGCGTTTGTGTGACTGATGTCTGTGGTGTTCCTGTCCAGACCTTTGGTCAGGTAGAAATATTGCTTCTTTACTATTCTAATATTTACTTGACATTTAGTATGAACTTGATCTGGTTTCCATTTGAATCTCATCGGCTATTAAAGTTCATTAGTCATGAAAGAAGTGACTTCCATTTCTGCAACCATAGCTCCAGGCCCCCCTCATTAACCATGGCAGTTCCATCAACTATGGGATCTAAGCAGCTTAAAATATGTAAGGATTTCTGAACAAAATTTCTCCTCCAAAATAAGTGGATCTCTTCAGTTTCAAAATTCAGTAGAAATACATTGTGGATAATTGTACTGCATTACTATAAAACAGATAGATGACTGTGACAGTCAGATAATAATCAGGCAATAATCAAATATAGAAAATTAAAAAAAAAACCAACAAATCTTTTGTGTTCATTGTCTGATTTATTCCTGCCAAAATCACATTCATTAATGTTTTCTGAGTTTTTCCTGCTCTAAGGTCTCTATGTGCATGCTATGTTGCTTCAGTTGTGTCTGACTCTTTGTGACTCCATGGACTGTAGCCCTCCAGCCTCCTCTGTCTGTGGAATTCTCCAGGCAAAAATACTGGAGTGGGTTGCCATGCCCTGCTCCAGGGGATCTTCTTGACCTAGGGATTGAAGCCTCATCCCTTATGTCTCCTGCATTGGCAGGCAGGTGCTTTACCACTTGTGCCACGTGGAAGCCCTACATGAATTATTTCATGTAATCTTTGTAATTTCCTGTCCCATTAGGGAGGAATGCTCATTATTGAAACAGAGGCACAGAGAGTTTGAATCAATTGCTGAGCTCACAGACACTAGTAAGTGGTAGAGTTTGGCTTTGAATTCAAGCTGAGTCATTTTAGAGCTCATGTTTTTAACTTCTTCCTCCCATGAAACTAAGCTCTGATTTATATGAGCCTACAAAAAACTGGAACCAGAGGTCATGGAAGAAAGAAAATATTTATTGTCTCACATTTGTTTTTTCCATTTGTTTTCGTGGGGACTCAGTTCCTATTCCCTTTCGTTTGGGAGACAATATAGCAGTTTGTTCTATTTCAACCAGTACTGTTCAGACACGGTGGTACGAGCTCACCCTGGAACTTCGGGTTCTGTCTGGCTGGTTGACTTAGTCCTAGTCAGCAGCCTTGGATGCCACTCTCATGCCCTGAGTATGGCGGTTCCCTTCATGCTGGAAGACATAGTCTGTTGTTGTTCCTTTTGTGGAGTCAGCTTGAGGATGTCAACCTGCACTGTGCCAATTCCGTACAGCCCTTGAGGACAGGGAGGGTGGTGGTAAATCAGAAAATGAGGGTAAATTGGTGGGTAGATTGGCTGGGTAATGTGGGAGTTGCCACGTGACACCCAAGAGCTGTACAGCCTCTTCTGCTCTGTAAATAAGGCAAGTGCTAGACTTTTATTAGCCAAAAGAGTGTCTGAGTGGGAACTCAAATGGGTGTGTGGGCAGTTGTGGTGAGCGAGACAGCATGGGACACGACTGGCATTTTGCACTGAGTTGAACACTGAGTTGAAAAGCTGTCTGGCAGCTCTAGAAGTTACTGCAGTTCTGACGTTGCTGTATGGCCATGCCACATGGGCTCTGGTAAAAGAAGGCGCAAAGAATCAGAGTCTGGAGTATAAGTACCTTGTGTGTGTGTGTGTGTGTGTTTGTGTTAGTTGCTCAGTTTTGTCCGACTCTCTGGACCCCATGGACGTTAGATGATGCTGAAGCAAGAAATAGGACTGTTCTAGGTATGGATGCCACAAAAACTGTCCAGAAAGCACAATCTGTGTGGAAATTTTATTAGAATTAAGAAATATGTGCTAGTAAAACTGTTCATCTGTATACCCTTGGCCGTTTTCCTTAGTTGTTTTGTAAAGTCTTTTGTGTTTCAAAGGACTTCTGCCTCAAAAAGCCTCCTTGAAAATAGTTTGGTTTTATCCCTTCTGTTCAAGATAGGAAAAGAGCCACTAGAGCAGGGTAGTTTTAGAAAGTAAAGGCTGGCAAAGCAGAGGACAGCTGGGTTTTCTAGTCCCTTCTGCCTGAGCTTTACTTTTTTTCTTTTTCTTTAGGAACTCACTTTTATCAAGCTCTCGGATATGGTGCTGTTAGTTTCAAGGGCCATAGGAGGCAGTGGGAGGGGAGGGACACAGAAAGGAGGGGAGAAAGAAAAAGGAAATTAGTAGATAACTGGAAAAAAAGTAACAGTGAACATTCTTTTGATAGTTTAAGCAGAGGCATGCTTTCACAGAAAGATATGGCAGGCAGATGGAAATACTTAGATAAGAAGAGACTCCATTTGTAAATATGACTAGGGTCAGAACAATTTTTTCCTGATCCAACTTGATTTTTACAGCATAGTAACCTTTGACCTATATTTGAATGTTTCATTTGTCTTTTAGTTGAATTAAGTTTGGTCTAGTAGTTATAAAAATGAAAGGAAAGGCAATTCATGTATTTTAATTTCCTTCATTAAGGCTTCATCTTCTGATTGCATTCAATTTGATTAAAGTATTCAAAGTTTCATGTTAATTGTGGTTCAATATATTTCATAAAAGAAGTTTGTTTTCTTAAAAGCTGTGAATCAGTTTTACTACATAGCTATTGATCTGAGGTTGGTTTTCAAGTTGGATTTTTAAATGTAAGTAGTGTGCTATGTCTATTTCTAGAGTTGGAGAGATGGGGTGGGGATGTTTTATTTGTGCAGATACATTTATCCCAGGAAACTGTCAGATGATTGTGGCATAAAAAGAAGTGAGATGGTCTATGTGCTTCTTCAGTGTCCATCACAGCACTGACCACTGTTGTGCTCTGCAGAGTTTGTATTCTGGTGCCCCCTCCTCAGCTGATGTTTCTGATACTCAGTGACTTCGATTGAGCTTATTCACCCAGTGTTTAAAATTTAAGTTGCCCATGTTTAAACATGAGTTTTCATATAAGATCCGTATTTCTTCCTTCTCTCGGAAAAGAACAAATGTCATTCCCCGAGAGGAGCTATGGCTCCCTATATGGAAAATGGGCTTACTCTAAGTCAGTGTAGCCCCATCTTTCTTTTCCTTTTGCTTATGAACACTGAGTCTGAATTTCATTTACTATTTATCATCCTATATTAGACCTGGTCATTTACTGACACTATATTCCTGGGCCCCGAAGGCATTTTACTCTGTAAATCCTTCTGACAAAGGTTGATCAGTTGCAGGTGAGATATGCTGGGGATCCCTAATGTTCCCTCATCATACAGGCTGTGTTCCCTGAGGCATTCCTGTAGGTGCAGTGTGAACTGGTAGAAGACAAATTATAACTTCAGAAAATTTCTGTTTGTTTCTTATGATGCATCCCTTTCTAATTTTATTAAACTTATATGTGTATGTTCCATCTCCCTTTTAAAACTGTAAGCTCCTTGAGAACAGGAGCCAGATCACCTTCATTTTTGATGTCCTGAGGACTTCAATTAAGAATCTAGCACATTTAGTCACTTCACTCGTGTCTGAGTCTTTGCGACCCCACAGACTGTGGTCCAACAGACTCCTCTGTCCATAGGATTCTCCGGGCAAGGTGACGAGTGGTTGCTATGTCTTCCTCCAGAGGATCTTTCTGACCCAGGGATGGAACTTGCATCTCATGTCTCCTGCATTAGTAGGCAGGTTCTTTGCCACTAGCTCCTAGTGGGAAGCCCAAATGTTCAAGAAAAGTACATTTTATAAAAATAAATCTATTTTTTCTCTTTTTTTTAGGAAAAGCATTGGCAACTTGAAAACTCTTTTTCCATTCCTAAAAGAGACACTGATTTAATGGGAAATAAGATTCAAGAGAAAAGAATAAAGGAAATTCCTTTATTTTCTAAGGAGGAATCATGTTCAGACCCATCAAAACATTCGCTACTTGATAAGAAAACACACAGGTTAGTACACTTTACCTGTAAAGGGTAAAATTGGCCTCCAATTCCTTCTATGCTCTGTGGAATGTCTAATGACTACCTCAAGATTTCACTCACATTCTGATCATTGGCAGATGTGTGTGTGTGGCAAGGGGAGAACTTATATTCTCAGGCAGGTATCTGATTATTATTTCTTTTCTCTTTGTAATGATTGATTTCTATCCTGTCTTCTAGTCTTCTGTATCTACTCCATCATCAACCTAATTTTGGAAATTAACCCTTTTTTTCAAAAGCAATATATGTGTGTATGTACATGTCTATCTATCTAACTACCTCTCTTAGAATGTATGTCAGATTTTACTTCTGATTTTGGTAAGGCACACAGAGATTTGTGGGCTTCCCAGGTGTTTCAGTAGTAAAGAATCTGCCTTTCAACACAAGAGCTGCAGGAGACGAAGGTTTGATCCCTAGGTTGGGAAGATCCCTGGAGTAGGAAATGGCAACCCAGTCCAGTATGCTTGCCTAGAGAATCCCATGGACACAGGAGCCTGGCAGGCTACAGTCTATAGAATTACAAAAAGTTGGACATGACTGAGCATGCCTGCATGCACAGAGGTTTATGTGAGAGAAGTTCAAAGAGCTTAACTTTGAATATTGAACATTACTCTCATTCTATGACTTCTAGCCTTTCCTTCCTATTATTCAGCCATTTCATCTCTTCTGCAACTCAAGATGGATCCCATTCTTACATTCCTCTAACTCTCTAATGCCAGGCAGTTTTAATTGTTTTTTGTTATTGTTGTTTGTTTGTTTGTTTTCTATATTCTTGCTAACTCATGGTCTCATAATTTCATCTTTTGTATTAAACAGATGTTAGTGTGGTACATTTGTTACAATCCATGAACCAATATTTATACTTTATTATTAACTAAAGTCCGTAGTTTATGTTTAGAGGGTAAAGTTGAGCATTCTCTGATGACACTACCCAGAGACCTCTGCCTTGCACTTTTCTAAATTAATGCATCCTTTGATCAAACTCTTGGAGCTCAACCCCACCAGTTGGGGTTTTTCTGTTCCAGTCTCCTCACACTGGCAGCCTTGCCTCTTGCGTAACTTCCCTTGGGTTAACTTCTGCTTGGCCAATAGGAAACACACACATCCTTGCCACCCCAGATACTTGACAGTCACCCCTTCTCCTTCTGCTCACTGGGGCAGTTTCAGTCACAGTAGACTTTTTCAGATATTAATTTACTTGTTCATTGTGTTCCTCTAAGGGTTATCCTGGGCAGCATATGTTTAGCTTTTTGTGTGGCTTATGTGAATGGAAGCTAAAATTGAGGGGAAGAGTCCCTCCTCTTCCATGAGGGTGGGGCTCAGTCCTTACCTGTGACTCTCTCCAGTGCAAATCTCTTTTAGAATTTCTGCATCCTTAGTCTTTTTTTTGTCCTATAGTGGTGGTTGATCTGAGCATCACAAGATCAGTTTTGGAGCCACCTTCTTGACAAAGGGGATGAGCACAAGAAATCGATCTAGCATTTCACTTTGAAATGTGGGAATGCTGTCTACCTCTTAATTAATTATTTTGTTTTCAGACTTTTTGGGCCTCTGTTAATAAGGAGATAGGAGAAAAGAAAAACCCTTTAAACATCGTGTTACACTAAATTACCCTTTGGCATTTGTTCTTCCATTTCCTTGAATCATGGCTTGCTAAAATGTCAAGTGGAATTTTGCTTTCAGGCAGAAAAATCTTTCAATTTAGAAATATAGCATGACTTATCCTGTACAAGAATAGAACACTGAGAATGGAAAACTTGGTGTATAGTAAAATGCCCCCACCCAGCCACCCAACTTAATTACGAAATAAAGTTACCCCAGGGTAACACCGTTTGATCATTATTTAACTTTTTGTGACACTTCCATAAGAGTGAATCCAAGTGTCCACAGATTCTTATTTATTTCAGCCAAATATTAATTTCCCATTCCTTATGACAATCTCAGTTATTTAATTTAAATCAGCCTTTCCTTAGAGTTCAGAATTGGCCTTTTGAACTCTTTATTTCTTTCTGGACTTCTGTCTCATCTTATTTCCTTTCCTGTTGTCCCATGACACTTGTCTTCTGAAAATTAGTGCTGATGTGTAGATTCTTAAATTCACAGATTTCCCTTAAAACTAGAGCTTTTCATCTGTTAGATTAGATAAGACTACGGCAGAGTGATCTTCTTACTTTTGTTATATATTTCTGTGGGCCTTGCGAGAGGTTTCTGGCAGTAAAAATCAAAGTTATCCCTGTTTACTACATCTTTTCAAGTGACAATATATCCAAAAATATCTGTGATCTTTAAAATTTCTGCCTTTAATTCAAATGGGTAGTTGGCATAATTTAAAAAATTTGTAGTAATGGGATAGTACAGAACAATGTCATTTTGAAAGTTTTGAACTAATTGGAAGAAAAAAATTAAAAACGTATCCTTAGAATTGACTTGGCAGGTACAGCCCTGACTTCTCCCAGAAACATATCCGCGAATCTTATGGAGAAACCCTACCAATGCAATACAACTCAGATGTAAAGTATCTTTTGTGGTCTTCATCCAGTACTGAAGAGATTATAGATTACCTTTTACCTAAGAAAATATTATTTTGAAGAATACGCCCTACTCCTAATCAGATCAGGAACTCCAAGGAGAAATCATGCCAGTTCTCATATATATGCAAAAGTATGAAAGAAAAGTAAATACATGAAAGAATTTAGAGAGACTAAAAGGGGAAAAGCACGTTTGGCGTATGTGTGCAGGTGGGGAGATGTTTAAATGGGAGAGGGAAGAAAATAAGAAAGAGATACAAAAAGAAAACGCCAATAGGAAATAGAAGAAGCAGGAATAATAAAGGAAAAAAATTAAATCATGTAAAGCCATGTTCTCCCCTTAACTCCTAAGGTTCTCTTTCCAGGATAAAATCTTTGCATTTATTATGTTTTGTCTTATACATAAACATCAGGTTTCCATAGACTTACGACATTTCATACCATTATGTGTGAGAAGAATGTGGGTGGTAAAATGTCATCTTCAATTTAAACCTGAGGAGACGAAGATGAATATGGAATTTAACAGAGAATAGGAAGTTCTAATACTTAGTTAACAGTTGCCCCAGAGAAATAGATTTTTCCCTTCTGTAGTTTCTACAAAAGTCATATTACCATCAGAAAATGGGAAAAAAAGAAAATGACTAAAATGATAAAATGGAGAAACAAAACCACAGTGTACATTCATTTTTATTAATCTATAGCAATATTTGGTTTCTGGACTCACACAAAAATATTCTAAATCTAGATAAATTACAGATAAAATGAAAAATTTAGGCAATATAACCTTAGAATATTTCTTTATTATGAAAATAATATGTGTCCATTAGGAGAAAAATTGGAAGTACAAATAAGCAAGACAAAAAAGATGAAAAGAAATCATTAACAGCAAAACCACCACTAACACTTAGGCATTTCACTCTTCAGGTCTTGTTCTGAGCATGCTAATGCAACTAAACAAACATGCATTTTATAAAAGAGAGGATGTAGTATACATAGTTTGTAACCTGTTTTACAACCTAAGAAACATACAGGTAGTACATTTCCATGAGTGTCCCCAGATATCAATATTTGTGACAACTCCTTAAGAATTATCACATAGCTTTCTAAACATTCTCTTCCTTTAAATATTTAAACTGTTTACAAGTTTTAACTGGGAAAATTTCTTTAAATACCTTCATGCATACCTGAATACCTGAACCACATTCCTCATTAGAATAAATTATTTGAAACGGAGATGTTGAGTCAAAGTTCAAAGGTCTCTGAGTCTTGCTAAATTGCTGTCCCAATGATGTATGAGCTCTACCACCAGCAGGAAAGGGAAATGACTGTGTCTGAACCAACACTGCATATTGTCATTGTCTTAAAATCGTTGCTCTGATAGATTTTCAGTGTCTTAAGTTGGACTTTTAAATTATTTGTGAGAATAAGCATTTTTCACATGTTTATTAATCTTTAATAATTCAGTAACAAACTTGAAAGAGGTATCTGATGTCCGGTAGACTAATTCCCAATGCAACCGGAAGAGAAGCATATTCCAGCCATATCTTGAATAAATCCTATAGGCTAAACTCACCATCATACAGATAGTATTCTCTGTTATTGAAACACTCTTCATTATAGCAATGATGATAATGGTAAGTCAGACCTATCCATCTGAACACACTCTAATCCATCTTTATTCTTATGCTAGGGCAACAAAGAGCAGTCTGTCTTTGGAGTGCTCCAGAGCACTCCGTCTTCTATGATCTGACACATTTTTCTTTGGCTACCATTAAAAAAATATTTATGGTGAAAGGATTATTTATTAGAAGCCAGGGTAAAAGCATTAGATGAGAAATAAAACATAAATTTCCATTAATTTTTCAGTAAGTTTGTATAAAACAGAAGTCACACTTATTGGTTCTTAAACATATGAGATGATTATGTTCTAGAGCCCATATTATTATTAGAAGGGAACTGATATTTAGTATTATTTATATGCTATTGATTTTCTAATTATTCTGCCAGTAGAGCTTATGTGAGAAAATAGGAGTAATTGTAAATATAAATAACTTAAATATAAGATAAAAAAAGAATATTAGAACTGACTGCATACACATGTGCTTAGTTGTGTCTGACTCTGTATGACCTTATGGACCAGAGCCCACCAGACTCCTCTCTCCATGAGCTTCTGCATGCAAGAATACCAGAGTGGATGTCATGCCTTCCTCCAGGGTATGTTCCCAATCCAGGGATCAAATTCGCATCTCCTACACTGGCAGGCAGGTTCTTTACTGCTGAGCCATTGGGGAAGCCCCAGAACTGCCTTTTGGGAATTTTGGAACACCTAATTTGAGTGGTAGATGCTGTATTATTCTATCCTAAAGTGATAGTAGTCAATACTTATTGAGCTCTTACCATATTCCAGGCATTGTTCTAAGGTTTTTATGGTTTAGCTCATTTAATTGTCAGTATAATCCTTGGTCATGTATGGATGTGAGAGTTGGAGCCTAAATAAAGATGAGCATTGAAGGATTGATGCTTTTGAACTGTGGTGTTGGAAGAGACTCTTGAGAGTCCCTTGGACTGCAAGGAGATCCAACCAGTCCATCCTAAAGGAAATCAACCCTGAATATTCATTGGAAGGACTGATGCTGAAGCTGAAGCTCCAATACTTTGGCCACCTGAATTGAAGAGCTGACTCATTGGAAAAGACCCTGATGCTGGGAAAGATTGAAGGCAGGAGGAGAAGGGGACAAAAGAGGATGAGATGGTTGGATGGCATCACCGACTCGAGGGACATGAGTTTGAGCAAGCACTGGGAGCTGGTGATGGACAGGGAGGCCTGGTATGCTGCATTCCATGGAGTTGCAAAGAGTTGGACATGACTGAGCGACTAACTGAACAGAACTGAACTGATAATCCTTGGTGGTATACCCAGTTGTAATCTCTATTTCATGACTGGAAAAGCAAGACAGAAAAAAGTTAAGTGACTTGCACAACCCATAAGAGGTGAGCCAGGGACCCCAAAGCAGGCTCCAGAGTTAATATGCTTTGCTGATGCTCTATTCTGCCTGTGGAACAATCAACATGTGACAGTATTGAAATGTTGTTGGTCTCTGAATCAAGTGATCAAATGTTTTGTTAAGCACCTGCTGTGGGTAAGCAACTACTCTAGGCACCTTCACTTCCTTTAATGCCCAATAGGGCACTTGGGAACTTGACACTCATCATTTCTCCCTTGTACATCCAGCACTGAGAGATGGGAAATATGGTCTTTCCTTCTCATAGAATTGATGGCAAGGATGCCAGAGTCCATAGTAGGCCCCCCATTTTGCATCACCCCATAAGACATTTTTGCAAAAGTTTTAAACTCTATCTATGCTCTTTATTAGCTTCCCAGGTAGAGAACCCCCAGGCTAGTGGTAAAGAACCACCCCTTCCCTTCACCCTCCAGCCAATGCAGGAGATCCAAGAGATGTGGGTTCAATTCCTGGTTCAGGAAGATCCCCTGGAGAAGGAAATGGCAACCCACTCCAGTATTCTTGCCTGGAGAATCCCATGGACAGAAAAGCCTGGCAGGTTACAGTCCATAGGGTTGCAAAGAGTTGACCATGGCTGAAGCAACTGAGCACATGCACACATTCTCTTTATTTGGCTTCCCTGGTGGCGCAGTGGTAAAGAATTTGCCTACCAATGCAGGTGAGGTGAGTTCAAACCCTGGAGGAGGAAATGGAAATCCACTCCAATATTGTTGCCTGGAGAAGTCCATGGACAGAGGAGCCTGAGCCCTGAAAGTCTACAATCCATAGGGTTGCAAAGAGTCAGACATGTCTGAGCATGCACGCATGCATGCTGTTTATTACATCCTTTAGCTTCTTTGTATTTGTCCACTAGGAATACTGAAAACTTGCGAGTATTCACCTCTTTCCAGTTCCCTGTACATTTTCACAGTCACTGTTTCCCCAGAAGTCAAATGTATTTGGAAATGAAGCAATAGGTTGGCCTTTGTGGTCTGGGGAAAAATTTCCACCTACCCTCAGTGTTTTGGATGGCAAAGATTTCCTTTTAAATTGTTATAATTCCAAATAATTTATGTAGATACTCCCCCCAATCAAGGAGGCAGAGCTTAACTTTCCTCTTCATCTGCCTTCAGAGAATATTGTGTAGACATTTAGGGAAAAAGTAGTTTTGCTGAGACCTGGCAAGCAACCTTGGCCAGGTGATAAAGTTTACATCAAACAGTGGTAAGTCAGGTCAATAGCAGGTGCCCTTGATAAGTTGTGGGCTTCCCTGGTGGCTCAGCTGGTAAAGAATCTGCCTGCAATGTAAGAGACCTGGGTTTGATCCCTGGGTTGGGAAGATCCCCTGGAGAAGGGAAAGGCTACCTACTCTTGTATTCTGGCCTGGAGAATTCCATGGACTGTATAGTCCATTGGGGTCAAAAAGAATCTGACAGGACTAAGCGACTTTCACTTTCACTTTGATAAGTTGTAATGAACATAACACCTCACCTCTCTTATCTTTATTCCAACAACTCATAATCCCCGTCTAAGCATAAGAAAAGCATCAGACAAACACAGATTGAAGGAGACTCTACTGAAAAACTGACTGTTATTTCTTAAACCTGTCAAGGTCATCTAAAACAAGCAAAGTCTGAGAAATTGTCTAATACCAGAGGAAACTAAGGAGTCAGAAAACTAAATGTAATGTGGAATCTTGGGACAGGAAAAGAACAGTTGGAAAAACTGGGAAAATCCTAATAAAGTGCTAATAATAATGTAACAGTATTGATTTTGAAATTGTGACAAATGGTAATATAAGATGTTAACAATAGGGAAAATTGGGTGAAGGGGTTCTAGAACTCTCTACTATCTTTGCAAACTTTCTGTAAATTTAAAACTACTCTACAATGGAAATTTTACTTTTAAGTTCATTTAAGTTTGAGATACAGTCAACTAGGATAGAGGAAAAGGAAGGAGGGAAATTAACATTTATTGAATACCATTATTTATTAGATATATCACTCAGCATTCATCCTTCTTACCTCCTTTAACACCACAGTAAGAATCACAGGCAGAGCAGGAAATTGAGGCTGAGAGTATAAGAAAAATCTCAAGGTTCTATGAAAAAGTGAAAGTGTTAATCACTCAGTCATGTCCAACTCTGTGACCCTGGGGACTGTAGACTGCCAGGCTCCTCTGTCCATGGAATTCTCCAGATCAGAATACTGGAGTGGATTGCCATTCCTTTCTCCAGGGAATCTTCCCAATCCAGGGACTGAACGTATGTCTCCTGCGTTCCAGGCAGATTCTTCACCATTTGAGCTACCAGGGAAGCCCCAAAGTTCTATAGCTGCTCAGTATGTAACAAAATTGGGAATAAAGGTTGGAATGGGGAGTAGTAATCACAAAGGGCTAAAGGATGCAAGGAAAGGAGGCAGAAGGAAGAGGGCAGTCCCTGTGACTCAACAATTTTGTGAAAATAGCGATGTTTTCTGACCAGACACTTTCCAAGAAAATAATTATGTTTGGCAACATGGCTTGTAGCTGTTAAGGCTGAGGTCTATGACAGTAAATGTTAAATATATTTGAAATCATTTCCTGTTTACTGACTGGAATTATATACAACCATGTAATGGTTTCACTTCCTGTGTTTTATTGATAAAAACCTTTTCTGTGGATTCAAGCTAATCCAAAGCTTTCATGTATATTCATATGACAAGCCTCAAAAATACTGAGTTATTTTTAACTTTTTGCATTTTGGATACCATAAGTGAAGATTCAGGTATAACAATGGATAAAGAACTTTTGATAAATAACACCAATTAGCCCATATAATTTACACATAGGGCAAGGATAGTGTGCATTTCTGTGACATTTTCTTCTACATAGTTTTTTCTCTGACCTTCCAGGTTTATGAGGACAGGACCTTTGCTTAACTGACTTCTCCTTCTCTGTGACTCTTCCTCTTTTATACCATCACCTGGCTAAGCCTCTTACCCAAAGATGTAACTTGATTTGTGTAAACAAATGTTACTACTTAAGTCCTCAGGATAGAGATTTTTGTTGTTGTTGTTAAAGGTGTATATTTACAGCCAGAAAGTGTCTGTTCATCCTTTGTGGTTGATTTTTATCTCATCATAAATTATTTTCTTCCAGTGTCAGACCTTCAGAAGTCATAAACTTAGGTGTGAAATATATGGAAGGAAATGTTTTTAAGAAAAAAACACATGACCTTTACAATGGTGGAATTATACAAAAATCATTCAGTAAGTTATCACTATTGATATATTTTTATTATTCTATTAATCTATTTTATAGATTGTTTTGAAGAAAACAAATAACTATGCTATGTGCCAGCAATATTGGTGGTGGTTGTTTAGTTGCTAAGTTGTGTCCGACTCTTGCAACCCCCAAAGGACTGTTGCTCGCCAGACTTCTCTGTCCATGGGATTTCCCATGCAAGAATACTGGAGTAGGTTGCCATTTCCTTTTCCAGGGGATCCTCTTGACTCGGATTAAACCAGGAATGTTGGTATTCCTTAATAAACCTGAATAAGGTCTTGTGATCGCCATTGAATAAAGGGAAGACAAGGAGGCTCAGAGATATTAACATTTATTAATGTCTTGTCCACGCCTTCACAGTCAACAAGAGGCAGAAGTGTAAAGTCTAAGCCAGAAAACATGTGGAAAGTGCCTAGTATAGTTTCCAAAATAGAGTTGGCACTTAAATGTTAATTTTCTCCCCTAAGTGTTTAAAAGATAAAAATAAAATTAAAACTTTTTTTTTGCTCTCAAAAAGCCCCAAACCACACAGAACAGTGTATTTTTTTTTTTTTTTTAGTTTTGGCAGACCAGATAAAGAGTTATTTAAAAAATTAATTAAAATGAAAAAATTGTTATCATACTGAAGTGTATTATTTAGAAGAGTAGTGAGAATCATTCTGGAAGCTCCATCATATAACAAGAATATTTCACTCACTACAAATCTGTTGTCAATTTATGTCCAAGGGGGTGCTGCACTTTCATAGAGCAAATATGCTCATTTCTATTGAAATTTTTGCTGTCAAAAGGTACCTTATTATTTGTTACTATTCAATGTATGTTTATAAACTAATTTGCTCCATAGGGGTTTTGCCAAGATTACATGAAATAATTGCATGTGAAGTACTTAGTGCCTGGCATATTATAAAAACTCAATACAATTTTATTACTAATATTATTAATTATTATTAGTATTATACCTTGGAGCACAACTTCTGGAATGAAATATGTTTGAGTAGATGTCCAAGGTCTGCCATTTACCAATGATACTTTACAGGTTGTGACTATTTCTCCTTTGGGTTGACATACACTGGTTCCCAAAGTATGTTCCCTGGTCTACCAGAATTAGCATCCCTGGAAACTTAGAAAGGTAAATTCTGGGGCCCTATGCCCACCCGCTGGAGAAGGAAATGGAAACCCACTCCAATATTCTTGCCTGGAAAATCCTATGGACAGAGGAGCCTGGCGGGCTCAGTCCATTGGATTGCCAACAGTCGGACATGACTGAGCAACCAAGCATCCCCACCCAACTAAATCAGAAACAGGAGTGGTGAGAGTGGTTTATGCTTGAACAAGCCCTGCAGATGACTCTGACATTTGGTATAGTTTGAGAACCACTGACATAGCACGCAGCTTGTCTCTGAGTAGATGCTGGTTACGAGACAACACAATGACAAAAGCACAGTTTTTACCTGAGACCTAACAATTCAAAACACACAGAATCACATCTTTTCAATTAATTATTTTTTGGCTGAGCCTTGTGGCACATGGGGTCTTAGTTCCCCAACCTGGGGTCCAACCCATGCCCCCTGCAGTGAAGTGTGAAATCTTAACCATTGGTCTGCCAGGAAAGTCCCTAGAGTCAGAACTTGAATTAAGTTTTTGTAGACCTTTATTCCATTTGCTAGGGCTTCCCCAATGGCTTAGCAGGTAAAGAATCCACCTGGAATGCAGGATACACAGGAGGTTTGGGATCGAGCCCTGGTTGGTGAGATCCCTTGAAGAAGGAAATGACACCCAGCCCAGTATTCTTGCCTGAAAAATCCCATGGACAGAGGAGCCTGGTGAGCTATGGTCCATGGGATAGCAAAAAGTCAGACATGACTTAGAGGCTAAGCACACAAGCATTCCATTATCCATTTATCCCACGAAGCAAAAGGAAAACTTTCCACTCTGTCCAAGACTGTGCTTGTAAAGGCACGGTTACAAGTCTTCCTTCTCATTATCTCATCGTGTGCACATAGATATAGTAATACAGCCCTGCTTTACACTATAGCAAAATGAAATTGTACCTGCATATTCAAAATTTTAAATATGTTGTTAAATTAAATGCTGAAAAATAGGTTTCACCTCACAAAGCCTACAATTTTCTTGCAGAAAAAAGAGAGACTAGAGCTTTTCCGAAATTGCAGAATACTCATTTTCAAGGGAAGATCACAAAAGAATATAAAATGAAAAATAAATGAATGGGAAGACTTGAGTTTCTTTTCGTCCCTTTGAATAAAAGGACCATGGCTTTATCTTGAACAGCTGTGTTTACAGGGTTTGCTAATCACTGCAGCTGTACCAGCTGAGTAACAGGAAGGTTAAATTTTTTAAAAAGAAGTTAACTTGGAAATGTGCTAGCTTTTTCTGAGGAATTAATGATATTGTACTTTTTCCCCCCATCCTCCCTTAAAACCTGCTGTTGTGAAGGCAGTTTTAGGTCATTAAGCATTGGAACGTTGAAAGAGCTACCTGAAGTGAATAAACCAGCTTTTCTTCTAGACCCTGAGAAATACTTTAGGGAAGGCCCAGAGGAGCAGTGTCCCCAAATTCCAGAGTTTCCATCACTTTCTGAAAGTAAGTCCTCAACCACTGTACCACTTCCATCCTTTCTCCCCAGGAAACTCAACCAATTAAGAAAACAAAATGGAGAAACATGAAGGTAACACATGTTCGCCTTGTAGATGGCAGTGAAATGAAGTGTGGTTTGACTGTTAAGATTTATAGCTTAGTTGCTGGTCAGGGCTCACAGAAAGGACAGCTAATGGGCTGAAATACATAAAAGGAATATTTTTATTTTGCCACTTTTCTGAAGTCAGAAAGCCATGAATAATATGATTCTGCTATGAATGAGAACCTTTCCCCCCAATAATCTGAATTTTCAAATCTGATTCTAGAGAAAGAGACATCCTAAGGCTGCTTCTGAACAGAATCTCTGAAAATCATTGTTTGTTCTTTTCATGTGAAACTCTATAAATGCAGCTACTTAAAGTGTATTGTCTTAGAGCCTTCCAGCTGCAACGCTAGGCTAATAGGATGAGAGGAAAAGAAAGCTTATCTTAGAACATAGAAGTGAATGGTCTCTGAACATTTGGAAACAAGATGTGCAAAAGAATGCTCTATTTTTTTCAGATCGTTATAGGCTTCCAAGTTTCTAAGAACTTAAAGAGTAATTCTGTACAAACATCCTACCCGCAAAGAGGGACACAACGGGAGTGAGGCGATACAACCTGCTACTCAGCGAGGCACTCAGAAAGCATATGGACACCACAGGGAACTCATTTAAAATAATTAATGAAAAGCGACATTTTTAGCTTGTAGTAGTCAAAAGATCAGAACTGCACTCAAACCATCTGAGATCTGTGGTTTCTAAAGTTTTCAAATCCTCTGAGATAGGGGTTCAACATCATCCTTGAGAAATAATAACCCTTGTAGGAGGGAGGCATTTATGCTTACACTTGAGGAAGTTTAAGCCTCTTGTCTCTGCTTGCTTCCATATGACAGCTGGTCAGCATTTGTGTGTGTGTGCTTTTTAAATTCCACTTGTAAGCAAGGCACAGCTGCCATTCTTCATCATTGTATTTCAATGCTAATTATTATCAGCTTCCTTTGCTTTTTCTCAGTTTCTCTTTTCTAAATCTATCGTTCATTTGCTCTCGGGAGGATCATCTATAATACCTGCTCATTTCCTTTTAAAAACATGAATCCATAAATGGTAGGGCTTTAAATAACCTTCAGTTCATCTGATAGGGCTTTCAGTCTATCAGCCAATTGCTTTTTCCTCAGGATGATTCATTTTCAAGAATAAACATGGGGAGGACTTATCTTGTCCTGCTGAGTCACAGACGGAAGAGAATTTGGGGAACAGCGAGTAAGAAAAGATCCAGGGAGCCAGAACAAAGTGTAAAGGCAGTCCAAACATAGAACATGTACCCAGGAGGAAACCAAGATGGAGCAGAGTCAGAATTGAGGCAAGAGAAATAGGAGAGGGAGAATGCAGAAACCTGGGAGCCAAGAAGTAGGAGAAAGAAATGATGAGCGCAGCAAATGACTCTCCTCAGACCTGGGAGCTCCTGTGTTTTTGAGGAACCTTGCACATTCTGCAGCAGGAAAATTCTTCTTTGTCTTCAGACAACTGCTCCTCATGGGCAGGGAGGATGTGTAAGGGAAGGTGGGGGTGAATGACTGGTTGGAAATACGGAAAATGCAAAGAAACCTCTAATACATTTTCAAAGTTCAAAGAGAATTTTTTCTCCCAGATATCTTAATATAAATTTTTCCTGTGATTTCTACACCATTTAAAAAAGATGCTGTCTTTTTTATGCTTTTCTATTTTATTCTTCAGCATTTCTTCCTTTGCCCCCTTCTAAATATTTCTACTCATCTGCTTTGTCTGCGAGGAAAACAGTTCCTTTTTGGAAAAGTGTCATCAGCTTGAGAGAGAGACAGATATAAACTGTTGAGGGTGACAGACCGCATGACACATGACACCACAAATGGGTTCTGAGGAAGTACGGAGCAAGAAGGCAGATGAAGTCTTTGCTGTGCTGTGCTTATTCAATCACTCATGTCCAACCCTTGGTGATCCCATGGACTGTAGCCTGCCAGGCTTTTCTGTCCATGGGCTGGAACCCAGGGATTGAACCCAGGTCTCCTGCAGTGCGGCCGGATTCTTTACTGTCTGAGCCACCTGCATGGGGCATAATGCCCCATGTGGCATTAGTGGTAAAGAACCCACCTGCTAATACAAGAGATGTAAGAGAAGCAGGTTCGATCCCTGGGTCAGGAAGATCCCCTGAAGGGGGAAATGGCCAATCAACTCCAGTATTCTTGCTTGGAGAATCCCACGGATAGAGAAGCCCAGCAGGCTACAGTCCATGGGATCCCAAAGTGTTGAATATGACTGAGGTGACTTAGCACACATGGGGCATAATAAGGAATTAGTTCAAATTTCCTCTGAGTAGTAGTGTTAGCCGCTCGGTCGTGTCCACCTCTTTGTGATCCCATGGACTATAGCCTGCCAGGCTCCTTTGTCCATGAGATGCTCCTGGCAAGAATACTAGAGTGGATTGCCATTCCTTTTTCCACAGAATCTTCCTGACCCAGAGATTGAACCCAGGTCTCCTGCATTGCAGGCAGATTCTTTACCATTTGAGCTACAAGGAAGACCCTGTGGACTTAAAATGGGCAGGAGTTCAAACGGGGAGGAAGGAGAAGAGAAAGTCTATACCAAAGAAATGTAAGGAAAAACATAAGGAAATCAGGGGTGAAGTAGGGCAGAAGTCCAAATGATTCCAAGCTGGCTGCAGTGGGTGACTTCAGACAGTGTTATGGTGACTGAGTCTGACACAGGTAAATAGAGTTGAGTTTGGAAGGTGCTGAGTTTGAGGTACTGATGTGCTAGTTAGAAATAAAGGTCTGGAGAATGCCCCAGGATTGTAACATGCTCTACATAATAAGGGCTTAATAATGATCTTCAACTAGCTGATACAAAAATCATGTCTGCTCATGTGTGTATTTAGCCTCCCTGGTGAATATTGAGTGCCTTCTCTGCTGGCACTTGTGCTGCATGGTGAAGGGACAGAGCTGACATGTAGAGGGACAGCCTTCAAAGTTCTTGAAGATTAGTTGGGGAAACAGATAAGGAAACAAATCATTATGTTGCAGGAAGGGAGACCTCTTCCAGGGCCTGAGAGTGGGCCCTTGTCTAATACTCAGAAGTGAATTGTCTGAGGAGACATGTGTGCTGACAAAGGAAGAGGCTTTATTGGGAAGGTGTGCCCAGGTAGAGAGCGGGAGGGTAAGGGAACCCAGGAAGACAGCCTTGCCATGTGGCTCAAAGTGGTCTTATGGTAATGGGATTAATTTCCAGGTTGCCTCTGGCCAATCATTCTGACTCAAGGTCCTTCCTGGTGGCATGTGCCTCACTCGGCCAAGATGGATTCCAGTGGGGAGGATTCTGGGAGAGTGGAAGAACATATGGACTGGCGTCTCCTTTAGACCTTCCCTGTTGATGGTGGCTTGTTGGTTCCATGTTCCTTACCAGGACCTATGGTTATTATGGTGTTTGGCCGGGGCAGGGGGTGGGGGTTTAGTTAGTGTTTCCCCCTCAAAATTATGTTTTACAGCAGAAGCTATAATAGCAGTAAGCCCTGGGCACTGTGGGACCATAAGGAGATTCATAGATGATTCTCCAGAGAAACTATATCATGCCTGAGCTAGACAGTAAAAGTTAAACCAATATTATTCAGATTAAAAAAAAAGGAGTATATGTTTCTTGCAAAGGAGCAGTGTGTGCAAGGGTAAGGTGGTATGAGCAAGATGAATGGTGTGTGCTTAGGGAGCTATGTGTAGTCCCATTTAAATGGCTGGGTTCTAGAAGGAGCATGAGAATTAAGGCTAGAGAGGCAAATGGAAGCCAAAGCATAGAGCACTCGGCTTGCTGTGTTAAGGACTTTGGTATTTATTTTACCAGAAATGAGGAGACATTGGAATGTTTGTCAACTGTTCTGAATTATCCCATTTTATCTCTTCTATTAATTCTTCAGTTTTTATATCTGTTTGTGTTATCCTTTTAATGATTATTATAAAGGTTACAATGCTCTTTCTTGTGTTCTTTAGTTCTTCTTGGGGTACTAGCTTCCAACTGAGATTACTTTCCTTCATACAGAACTTCCTGCAGTATTTCTTATAATGTCTGATGGGTCTGATGGTGAATCATTTTCCTGGTTTTTTGTTTCTGAGAGATGTGTTTATTTCATTTTGACTTTGAAAGGATATTTTCACTGGATTTAAAACTCTAGATAGCAGTATTTTTCAACTTTTTAAAGATACTATACCATTGCTTCCTTGTTCCCATAGTTCCTATTTAAAATTCCACTCTACATACTATTGTTACTTCTTTGAATGTAATATTTTTCTCTGACTGTTTTAAAGGTTTTTTTTTTTTTTCTTTATCCTTGGTTTTTAGCAGTTTTATCATGCTGGGCATAAATACACTTTTCTCTGTATCTATACTGCTTGGTGTTGATAGGAATTTTTGAATGCATCTTTCTTCAATGTTGGGTAATTCTCAGCTATTATCTTTATTTCTTTTCAATTACCACTTTCTGGTCCTGCTGGGATTGCAATTACACATTTTTTGGACTTGAATTATATCACAAATGTTTCCTGTGTTCTCATATTTCCATTTTATTTTCCTCTCTGGGCTTCATTTTGGATATGTTATATTGATTTATCTTTGCATTCATTAATCCTGTCTCTTTTGCAAGTCTTTTAAACCTATGATATCAGTTTTCAATGTTAGATTATATATATATGTTTGTGCATATATACATATATTCATTTTTAAAATGCCATTTGAATCTTATATATATATATATTCTAATTCTCAGTTGAAAATACTTATTACTTATGTTTTAAATTACTTTGTGTTACCCATTTTGTCCAAATATTCTTTCTGTTTTCTTTAACATATTTATGATTTAAAGTCCTGGCTTGCTGACATCAATATCTGGATGATCCTTGTATCTGCTTCTAATATCTATTTTCCTTTCTGGTTATTGGTCACATTTTATTTCTTTCTTGCAAGTCCTATAATTTTGTACATTTTTTGGTAAATTTTTTTAATTGTATGACAGAAATTGTGTAAAAGATCTCTAGATAATGAAATTAATGTTATTTTCTTTCCTTAGTTGGAAGACAAGCATGAAGTGTGATTCATGTTAATTCAGCTCGGAACTGAGTTCAGTCAGTGCCGGGTCCTGGCTGCAGTTAGACTTTTGTTTACTTTCAATTTCAAATGTTTGTTTAAGGCCTCTCACTTTAGTGTAGCTATTGTCTTCTAAGTACTATAAGACTGTGGGAAATGTTAATCTGCCTCCCCAGTCCAATTCATGGTCTCCCACACCATCCCAGCCCTCAGATTAAGTCCTGTAGGGAACCCTGGGCACAGTTATGAAGTTCCTCTGGATTTCAGTCCATCACATCATCCCACATAGTCATCCAAAGCTGGATGACTTTCCGTTAGAAAAGTCTCTTTGTCTGTGGCAAACCTGTTTCCTAGCAGTGCCTGGATAGGATTAATCCCCAGAGGGAAGAAAAGATTTGGCAATCTCAGCCTACCTGAGAGGGTTCTACTATCTCATGTATTTTACTTTGATAATCTTTGTTTCCACAGCCCTCTTATGGCTTTAAGAATATCATTTCTGTGATTTACCTGTTTTTATTCTATCTAGTCCAGTGAGAAGGATGACCTGTCACTACTTATATCCTACCCAGAAACAAAATTCCTTTTGAAATCTTTAAACAGGAAAATGCCATGTCCAGATTTGCATTTTAGAAAGCTTCCTGGAAACTGTGTGGTGGATGCACTATAATGGGGCTAAACTGCAGGCAGTGGATGTATTAGAGTTGTGGGAACTTGTATAACATCAACTACCTGCTTTTCCATGTTCACTTTGCCTTTTACTAGTTGTTTCTATCTGGATAAATTACATAACCTACAAACTCTCAATTTTCTCATCTGTTGAATGGGACCAATGGTGCCTGGAGTTGTGTGGATTAATTTTAGCAGTGACTAGCCCATAATAAGCATAAATGGTAACTATTATTATTTTGAAGATAAGGAGACCCAGAAAGAAAGTAACTAATTTGAAAAGTGTTGCAGAGATAAATGAAAGGATTGTGTGCCCTGGTGAGATATTAAGACATGTATAACTGTCAGGTTTCTAGCCTAAATAACCGTGTCAATAAAAGAGGCAATTATTGAGAGAGGACTTATAGGAGGAAGAGATGGTATAGAGTTAGTTTCAGACTATGTTGAGACAGAGGTACCTGTGGGTCATCAACCAAGGAAAGCTAGCATTTTCCCAAGAAACTGACTATACAAAGACCAATAACTGAAAAGCCACTATAAGTCAGGAGAACTACAGTCAAGTTATTTTTAGAATTAGTTTTATTTTTTAGTTCATTTTTTTCTTCTGATTTTAGATAGAATATATGCACATTGTAAAACATTGGCTAGTAAGAAGTAAAGAAAATTCTCTAGAACACAGCAATAGGAGGTCTAAAGAGCAGCCACCACTCCCAGGCCTGAGTTAGATGGGGGAAGATACCCACCAGGGCTGAGACCCAGACCTTGCGGGAGTGGGTTCATCCCTGTCTCACTGGATGGCAAGGTGGCAGAGCTGCTGCAGGTGGAATTTGCAGAAATCTATTCTCAGATTCTCTCCCATCCACAGGGGGTGCAGAACTCACTGCAGAGCCATCAGTAGGGTGCAGGGGAGGCTGACACAGGGAGGAGTCACACTGGTGGCCTTGCCTCCTGGGGTGTTATGGAAGGTCATTCACTGGATGCTGGCACACAGGTGGCACTCTGCTGCAGTCACCTGAGAGGGTGACAAGGGAAGGTGCTGGTTCTGGAGAAGCCCTACTTGCATAACAAGAGTCTGGAGCTGGAGAAGACACGAGAGGAGCTGGGTCCTGGGGAAACCATGCTGTAGGTGTCTAGTGCTGGAGGAGCAGCTCTGGTGAGAGAAGCACCCACTTAGAGAGAAATCCAGTGTCCCTCTAGTGCCCTCTAGTGACAGAGCTCAGCATCATACCAGCTGTTGCTGCTGCTGCTGCTGCTAAGTCGTGCCGACCCCACAGACAGCAGCAGCCCACCAGGCTCCCCTATCCCTGGGATTCTCCAAGCAAGAACACTGGAGTGGGTTGCCATTTCCTTCTCCAATGCATGAAAGTGAAGAATGAAAGTGAAGCCGCTCAGTCCTGTCCTACTCTTAGCAACCCCATGGACTGCAGCCTACCAGGCTCCTCCGTCCATGGAATTTTCCAGGCAAGAGTACTGGAGTGGGGTGACATTGCCTTCTTCAACTAGCTGTTAAAGGAGTGCATTTACAGGTCTCTGGCCCATTATCACGTGGTGCTTAGTGGTAAAGAACCTGCCTGCCAATGCAGGAGACCTAAGAGATGTGGGGTCTATCCCTGGGCCGGGAAAATCCCCTGGAGGAGGGCATGGCAACCCGTTCCAGTATTTTTACCTGGAGAATCCCATGGACAGAGGAACCCGGAGGGCTAAAGTTAAAGAGTCAGACACGGCTGAAGCGACTTAGCACGCAGGCACAGCCCATTATCACACAGCAAGCGGTGAAGAGTGGAATGGGAACTGAGGAGCAAAACATTGGTAGTTGGCATAGTACCCTGTTCCTTGGCTAGTCATGCTGTTTATTCCACTCCTGTCTTTCACGTTATTTGGTAACCTTTGAAATCACAGTCATTATTTCTACTATGTTATAAGGTGTTAATGGTTATGGTTGTCTTTTGAATAAAACCTGGAACACTCAAAGCAATAAAGATAGAGTAAGGGCCAAATTTCTAGTGTAAGCATGGCTTCAAATCAAGACTACCATTTGCTCTCTGTATGACCTTGATCAGGTCAATTAAACTCTCTATGCCTTAGTTTCTTCAACTAAAAATGGACATCATATTTGTTACCCTCCCTATAATGTTGTTGTGAACATTAGGTGAAATAACCCATGTGAAGCCCTTAGCACAGAGCCTGCCACCTAATCAAAATTTAATACATTTTCTTTATTGATGATATTATTATTCCACTAAATAGCTCTATGATATAGGGATTATTATTTTCCCTATTTACTATATAAAGGGTCTCTGGCATAGGCTCCATAGCATAGAAGAAGAGTTTAAATAATTTATCTAGTTTTGCATAACCAGTAAAAGGTGGATTATAGTTGAGAAGAATCAGACAGGTGTCCATGTTATTAATATTTCTAGATACAGCCTCTCTTGTTCAAATAGTGTAGAAATCACAATCCCTAGGCAACTTATTCTTATGATGATTTATAAATCCAGCTATTTCACTTAATATTACCTGTTTTTATCACTTTCATTTAAAATTGTTCATCTTCTTTTTCATAGGAGGGTGCTGAATTTAAAAATTGCTATTATAAATGGCACTTAAAAAAATCTCTTAAAGAGTCTCAATTAAAGAATCTTTAGTGCTCGCTTCGGCAGCACATATACTAAAATTGGAACGATACAGAGAAGATTAGCATGGCCCCTGCACAAGAATGACACGCAAATTCGTGAAGCGTTCCATATAAAAAAAAAAAAGAATCTTTAAAAAACTCAATCAGCAATATAGTGCCCCCTCCACATTATCATTACAGAGTCTACCTTAAGTCTTTGCATTGCATTTTACATACATTCTTGAAATCTCCATAAATACAGTGTTTGGAAGGTTATTTGGGGATTGTATGAAGAGAGGCATTTTGCCAGGACTTACTTTCAATACTCTAAACTATTATTTTGGAACTTGGGACAGTTTTCAAACACTTCATAACCCCTAGGTGACTTTTTAATCTTACCTACTGGGTTTTTCAATGTTCTTTTATATTTTCTTTCTTTCCCTTTCAAGTTGAAACATCTTTTACAATCTCTCTTTAGCTTCCAAGTTGTTCCCCGTGGGTTCTCAAACAGCTTGAAACCCCTTTTTGATATGCTTTATTCAAAAAACTGGAAGCTATTTAAAAGTGGCTCTGGGTCAGATTTTGTCAATAAATTCCCCAGAAGTCATTCAAATTGTACTTATAACATCTTTAAAACTTCCAGGGTAGAGGAAATGTTGCATTAGTGATACCTTGGGCGAGTTGTTTTGTTGCTGTTGTTGTCCTGTCAAAGACAAAATGCGCAGGATAATGTAAGAGATAACTGTATTCAAACTATTGCAAGAGGAAGAATTTTCATTAAAGAGGAATATCTCAAAAAAGGAAGGGGGCTTGAGCTGTTATAGAAACAGGTCAATGAATCCATGAGTCTTATCAGACTTGTGAGGAGGGTGGAGAAGGCCTTATTTCAGAAGGAGAGAGAAAAGAGTGGTCCTTTGCTGTCATCTGTTTCCAGAACATGAGAGTGTGGCATTCTTAACTGCCTCCATGTTCTGGTTTTACAGGATTCAGGTAAGGTTCAATGTTGTTAGCCCCCCCCACTTTTGTTCAAGCTCATTGTTGGACAAACCAGAGGTGATCATGAATTTTCTGGGTGGGGCAACACAGTGTCTAAGAAGTGTCTCTCGGGGATTCTTGCTGGCATTGCTCCAGCAGAACCAGTTGAGCCCGATGTTAGGAGGAGGTGGCAAAGGTCAGTTGTTTCTAAGCCCTGGAGGTCCTGACAGCAAAGAAGAGCTGCAAGGCAGCTTAGAGACTTGGATTGTCAGGTTTTAGTTATCCGTTTTAGACAGGTGTAAGAAGAACTGAATAAATTTGGAGGATTGTAGTCAGATACTGAAGAGAACAAGAAGAACTGAAAAATTGGTAGAGGTTGATAATTTGTACAAGATAATAGCCTCTGACACAATTTGCAGGTAGGCATAAAAACTGGTGTTTTCAAGGAATGGGGGCAAGTCAGTTAAAACTTTATCAGATGAGATAGAGTTTGCACATCCATGGCAACCTACAATTTACAAAGAGGGGCAAAATAGTTCAAAAATGGTAAACTCAGCTAGAATCTGCCTACTCAGAAGGATATGCTAGAGTCAATACTGTCAATACTGGGTTTTCATTACTCTCTATGGTCCTGGAAAACCCCATGGACGGAGGAGCCTGGTAGGCTGCAGTCCACGGGGTCACAAAGAGTCAGGCACGACTGAGCAACTTCACTTTCACTTTCCACTTTCATGCATTGGAGAAAGAAATGGCAACCCACTCCACTGTTCTTTCCTGGAGAATCCCAGGGACGGCGGAGCCCGGTGGGCTGTCGTCTATGGGTTGCACAGAGTCGGACACGACTGAAGCAACTTAGCAGCAGTAGCAGCAGCAGCTATAGTTCTTAAACCATAGGTAAGACATATACATATAAAGTTCACCTTGATGTATAGAATAGACTCGTGGACTTTGTGGATGAGGGTAAGGGTGGGATGATATGGGAGAAGGGCATTGAAGCATGTTAATTTTCATATGTCTAATCAATCGCCAGCCCAGGATTGATGCTCGGGGCTGGTGCAGGGAGATTTCCCGGAGGGGGGGGGGAGGGAAGAGGGAGGGGGGTTCCGGAGGGGAAGCATATGTAAACCCATGATGATATCATGACAATGTATGGCAAAAACAATTTAAAAAATTAAAAAAAAATAAAGTTCACCTTGCTTTATAATACAATTTTAAATCTAGTATCAGTAAAGAAAAAAAATCTGATATTATGGAAGTTTTCTTACTTGAACAAATAATTAAATACAAGGAGAATGTATTGATAGATATATTTAGCTTAAGTAAGAAATAAGAGAGTTCTACATGTTATTCATTCCAGGAAATTTTAGATAACTGAAAGTCCAGATTGAGCACAAAACTCAGAGCCATCTTAGAAGGAAACAAAAAATCCTTCCTATTATATCTTTGCTTACATGATAGCACCATAAATTGAGTCCTACAAAATAGAAGTCATTAATGTGTGAAAAACATTTTTTAAAAGATTCAACAGATGGTTCACATTATATGTCATCAGGGAAATTCAAAGTAAAAAAAGAACAATGAAGTTATCACTATGCACTCATTAGAATGGCCAAAATCTAGAACACTGACAGCACCAAATGCTGGTAAGGTTGTAGAGCAACCAACCAACTATCTTCCAAAGTGGCCGTACAATTTTGCATTCTGACCATGGGGAAAGACACTAATCTGTGAAGGTACACACTGTATGATTCCCATGATTCCTACTCTGTGAGATTCTGGAAAAGGCAAAACTATGGAAACAGTAAAAAGATCAGTGGTTGCCAGGGAAGGAGGAGAAGAGGTGAATAGGAGGAGCACAGAAGATTTTTTTAGAGCAATGAAAAATCTTCATATGATATTATAATGAATGATATTTGTCATTATCCTTTAAATATCCATAAAATGTGCAATGCCAAGAGTAGACCCTTTAGGTAACTATGCAATTTGGGTGATGATAATGTGTCAGTGTAGACTCATCTTTACTAAAATATATACCACTCTGGTGTGAATAATGTGGATAATGGAGGAGGCTATGCATATGTAAGGGGAGGGCGTATAGGAGAAATCTTTGGTATCTTCCTTTCAATTTTGTTGTAAACCTAAAACTGCTCTTAAAAAACCCAAATCTTTTTTTTAAAAAGGCTGAACAGATCATTTCACCCTGCTTTTTTAACTTACATGCAGAGTACATCATGTGAAATGCCAGGCTGGATGAAGCACAAGCTGGGATCAAGATTGCTGGGACAAATATCAATAACCTCATATACTCAGATGACACCACCCTTATGGCAGAAAGCAAAGAAGATTTAAAGAGCTCTTGATGAAAGTGAAAGAGGAGACTGAAAAAGTTGGCTTAAAACTCAACATTCAGAAAACTAAGATCATGGCATCTGGTCCTATCACTTCATAACGAGTAGTTAGGGAAACAATGGAAACAGTAAGAGAGTTTCATTTCTTGAGCTCCAAAATCACGGCAGATGGTGACTGCAGTCATGAAATTAAAAGACGCCTGCTCCTTGGAGGAAAAGCTATGACCAACCTAGACAGCATATTAAAAAGCAGAGACAGTACTTTACAGACAAAGGTGCATCTAGTCAAAGCTATGTTTTTCCAGTAGTCATGTATGGATGTGAGAGTTGGACTATATGAACTGTGGTGTTGGAGAAGACTCTTGAGAGTCCCTTGGACTGCAACCAGTCCATCCTAAAGAAAATCAGTCCTGAATATACATTGGAAGGACTGATGTTAAAGCTGAAACTCCAATACTTTGGCCACTTGATGCAAAGAACCGACTCGTTGAAAAAGACCCTGATGCTGGGAAAGATTGAAGTTGGGAGGAGAAGGAGATGACAAAAGATGAGATGGTTGGATGGCATCACCAACCTGATTGACATGAGTCTGAGTAGTTTCTTGGAGTTGGTGATGGACAGGGAAGCCTGTGTGCTGCAGTCCATGGGGTCGGACATGACTGAGTGACTGAACTGTACTGAACTGGTCATTTAAAAGCCATATGAAGACCACTAAAGCATTCTGGCAAACTCTCACTACTCTGCCAACAACGTGTTCCTTGATTACCTGATTACTATTCAGCAATGGCTGAAATTAAATGACAGCTTGGCCATCCTGCTCTAGAGTCTAGATTTAGGAATTAGAATCTTGATGTTAAAATGTGGGCAGTGGATTATAGCCTGGGCATCACCGAGACGGATGTTAGAATTTCCGAATCACAGGCCAAATCAGATCTAAGGAATCAGAATCTGCATTCTAACAAGATTTCTAGGTGATTCCAATGCACCCTGATGTTTGAGAAGCACTTATCTAGAGGACTTAGAATAAGATGGAGAATGTGAATTAAAGAGAAAGTTTTCAGAATACTCTATATTCATAAACTAACAACAGCTGATCATTGCAGTGCTCTATTCGCATAGTTGCTAAGTCCCTTCCTGCCCAGGTGCCTTTGTGAGGTTTGCCACTGTTGTTCATCTGATATATAGTTAGTCTTCAGTCAGGAGGCGAAGGGGAGATCAGATGACAAAAGATTAACTTTGCTTTATTAAAATCACTGAATCATTTTATTTTCATGAAAATGAATAGCTTCATGACCATCACATTTTTCATTTTCATCGTTTTTAAAATGCCTTTTGGTTATCATTATTAACAAACCTTGTTGGGCAACCAACTATAAAATGAAGTGATCAATGTATAATGTCATTGCTTCCTGAGTAGGAAGTAGAGACTGTGAATGTTTACTGATAACACTTGATGTTAATTTTTAAGAGCAGGTGTTATGGTTAGTGGATGGATATACAGATTTGTGACGTGGAAATCCACCCTTCTGTTATCATAACAGAGTTCCTCAGGTCTCTGGAATATAGGAATTTCAAAGTGTGAAAAGTGAGCCTGTCCCTTTACAAGCCTAGAGGATCTTCATTCATTTGTTCATTTATTCTACATATATATAAATATTAATATATATATATATATATTTACCATCTTCTAAATGCCAGACACAATGCTACATGCTAAGGGTGTATGGGATGTAAAGGCAGACATGATCTGTGCTCTTATTGAATTTATCACCTAGGAGCAATAACTAAATAACTGAATATAAGAAGGTACATTTGGATAGTGATATTGATAAAAGGTGGCTTCCCAGGTGTTGCTAGTGGTAAAGAACCCACCTACCAATGCAAGAGATGTAAGAGATGCGAGTTCAATTCCTGGATTGGGAAGATCCTCTGGAAAAGGGCATGGTAACCCATCCCAGTATTCTTGGCTGAAAAATCCCATGGACAGAGGTGCCTGGAAGGCTACGTCCATAGGGTTACAAAGAGTCAGACACAACCAAAACGACTTAGCATGCACACATTGATAAATGGTGTGAAGAAAATAAAGCAAGACAATGTGATAGGATGTGACTAGATGGAAAACTAGTAAAAGTTTCTCTGATTGTTGAGCTGAATCCTGAAAGATAAGAGGAAATCCATCTGTTTTTTTTATTGTGTTGGTTTTGCCATACATTGACATGAATCCGCCATGGGTATACATATGTTCCCCCTCCAGAACCCCCCTCCCTCCTTCCTCCCGATTACCTCCCCTTGGGTCATCCCAGTGCACCAGCCCTGAGCATCAAACCTGGGCTGGCGATTGATTTCACATATGATAATTAACATGTTTCAATGCCATTCTCCCATATCATCTCACCCTTGCCCTCTTCCACAGAGTCCATGAGACTGTTCTATACATCTGCGTTTCTTTTGCTCTCCCACATACAGGGTTCTCATTACCATCTTTCTAAATTCCATATATGTGTGTTAGTATACTATATATTTTTTTTTCCTTCTGGCTTACTTCACTCTGGATAATAGGCTCCAGTTCCGTCCACCTGAGTAGAACTGACTCAAATGAATTTTTTTTTAATGCTGAGTAATATTCCATTGTGTATATGTACCACAGCTTTCTTATCCATTCATCAGTTGATGGGCATCTAGGTTGCTTCCATGTCCTGGCATGAACATTGGGGTACACGTGGCTCTTTCAATTCTGGTGTCCTCAGTGTGTATGCCCAGCAGTGAGATTGCTGGGTCATATGGCAGGACTATTTGCAGTGTTTTAAGGAGTCTCCACACTGTTCTCCATAGTGGCTGTACTAGTTTGCATTCCCACCAACAGTGTAAGAGGGTTCCCTTTTCTCCACATCCTCTCCAGCATTTATTGCTTGTACACTTTTGGATGGCAGCCATTCTGACTGGTGTAATGTGGTACCTCATTGTGGTTTTGATTTGCATTTCTCTGATAATGAGTGATGTTGAGCATCTTTTCATGTGTTTGTTAGCCATTTTTATGTCTTCTTTGGAGAAATGTCTGTTAAGTTCTTTGGCCCACTTTTTGATTGGGTCGTTTATTTTTCTCGAATGGAGCTGCAGGAGTTGCTTGTATATTTTTGAGATTAATTGTTTGTCCGTTGCTTCATTGGCTATTATTTTCTCCCATTCTGAAGGCTGCCTTTTCACTTTGTTTATAGTTTCCTTTGCTACCAGAGGTCTTTTCCAGAGAATTAGAACAAATAATTTCACAATTTGTATGGAAATACCAAAAACCTCGTATAGCCAAAGCAATCTTGAGAAAGAAGAATGGAACTGGAGGAATCAGCCTACCTGACTTTAGGCTGTACTACAAAGCCACAGTCATCAAGACAGTATGGTACTGGCACAAAGACAGAAATATAGATCAATGGAACAAAATAGAAAGCCCAGAGATAAATCCACACATCTATGGACACCTTATCTTTGACAAAGGAGGCAAGAATATACAATGGAGAAAAGACAATATCTTTAACAAGTGATGCTGGGAAAACTGGACAGCCACTTGTAAATGAATGAAATTAGAACACTTTCTAACACCATACACAAAAATAAACTCAAAATGGATCAAAGATCTAATCATAAGACCAGAAACTATAAAACTCCTAGAGGAAAGCATAGGCAAAACACTTTCTGACATAAACCAAAGCAGGATCCTCTATGACCCACCTCCCAGAATATCGGAAATAAAAGCACGAATAAACAAATGGGACCTAATTAAAATGAAAAGGAAATACTTCTTAAAACAGTTAGGGGCAGAATATCCCAAGGAAAGCTACTGAGGTGGAAACATGTTGGCGTATTCTAGGGACAGAAATGTCAGTTTTGCTGGAGTAGAGTGAGAGAGATGCTTGTAGGGGGCATGAGATGAGGGTGGAGGGGGTTAGGGATCAGGTCACATGGAGTCATGTAGCCTGGGAAATAAACCTGGGTTAATTTTCAATGTGAAGGAAGTCTAAGAAGGCTTAAAGATGGAATGTGGCCCAATGAATCCAAATACATTGGTTGTTACTAACCCTTCTGAGTGAACCACTCGCCAAGATTACCAGTAAGTTGTTGGACCCAGAGGACAAGAAGTCTGGGGCTTGAGGTTCTACATGACACCTATGTGGGAACTTGAAGGTGCTTTAAGATAAGCTGTGTGTTTGTATAAATATAAATTTTCTTTACAAGAAGTATCTGACAGATTCCAGTCACAAATCACAGGAACCTTGACAAACAGTCTATTTGTCTCCATAAGAACACTTTACCCTTCACGACTGTTCTGCCTTAAATAACACACTTTATGGAAAGTGTATCAGTCAGGGTTCAAGGAAGCCAAACTAGCAGGACCATATATTGAAATTTATGACAAGGAATCACTTTATGGGGTTGTGAGGTCTGGTGCAGCAAGTCCAAGAAGAGTAGGGCTGAGACAGGAAGGCAGATTACGGGCAGATTGAGCACAGGCTAGAGCTGTCTGTCATCCACAGCAGTTAAGACAGGAAGAGCATGGAACTCGGTGGGCACAGCAGAAGCCTTTGTCCAGTATGTTGGCATTTCTTTTCTCTCATAAGGAAGCCTCCGTCCTGCTTTTGAGGTCTTCTAACTGGCTAAGTCTGGCTTTCCCAAATTATCCAGGATAATCTCCCTACTAAGAGTCCATTGATTAGGGACTTTACATTGGCAACATTTCTTCAGAGCAACACCTAGATTAATCTTTGTTTGAATAACTGAGAAGAGTCTTGAGAAAAGTCTGTGATGAAAATGAGTCATCACAGCAAAGTTGAAGACATTATTTTATAATCTTAAAGAGATTCAATAAATGGATAATGGTTTCTTACATGTATTGTAATCCATGGCAGACACTCATATGCAGACATTATGCCATGAATCCAGCAGGTGTTGTTACTCTAAATAGCGAGAAGAATTGAGGACAATTATTCATTTAGAAGGTATTAGGTTAATGACATGACTTTTGCCACATAAAGGAGATTGTGAAGCTAATGTAGGTTAAGTTATAGAAGTTTTACCCACAAACACCCTTGTGAGGATTAGGAGTTGCTAGTCACTATGGTGGCTCAGATGGTAAAGAATCCATCTGCAGTGCAAGAGACTGGGGTTCAAGCCATGGGTCAGGAAGATCCCCTGGAGAAGGGAATGGCAACTCATTCCAGCATTCTTGCCTGGAAAATCCCATGGAGAGCAGCCTGGTGGGCTACAGTCCATGGAAGTGCAAAGAGTTGGGCACAATTGAGCAACTAACCCTTACTTTACCTTATCACTTCATGGCAAATAGGTAGGAAAAATGTGAAAATGTGTCAGATTTCATTTTCTTGGGCTCCAAAATAAATGTGGATGGTGACTGGAGCCACGAAATTAAGAGACACTTGCTCTTTGGAAGAATAGCTATGCCAAACTTAGTGTTTTAAGAAGCAGAAACATCACTTTGGTGACAAAGGTCCATCTAGTCAAAGCCATGGTTTTTCCAGCAGTCATGTATGGATGTGAGAGTTGGACCATAAAGAAGGTTGAGCGCCGAAGAATTGATGCTTTCAAACTGTGGTGCTGGAGAAGACTTTGAGAGTCCCTTGGGCAGCAAGGAGATTAAACCAGTTAATCCTAAAGGAAATCAGTCCTGAATATTCACTGGAAGGACTGATGCTGAAGCTCCAATACTTTGGCCACCTGATGCGAAGAGCTGACTCGTTGGAAAAGACCCTGATGCTTGGAAAAATTGAGGTCAAGAGGAGAAGGGGATGATAGAGGATGAGATGGTTGGATAGCATCACCGACTCAATGAACATGACTTTGGGCAAACTCAGGGAGATAGTGATGGACAGAAAAGCCTGGCATTCTGCAGTTCATGGAGTCACAAATTGTTGGAGACAACTTAGCAACTGAAAACCAGCAACAACAACAAGGAGTTTTAGGGTGTTCTGGGTAAAGAGAGGAAGTCAGGTTGCAAGCAGGGATCATCTCCAGGTAAATATTTAAGGTGCCTTTTGTAAAGGAAATCTGAAGATGAAAAGCACTTAGCTCTACAAAGCTTCCAGTAATTTGTTGAGATTTATTTTCTCATTCTAAATACTTAGCCACTTTTATGAATAATTTTGTGTTTGTAATTTTTTGTTCATTTTCTTAAAGAAAACTCTCCAAATTGTTAGCTTCAGGCCCAGGAAATAGGTATCCATCCTTGCATATGAATTTTTTTTATCATTTTTTTAATTCAAAAATATATAAATTATCCCAGAAGGACTGCCCCTGTCAAGAACTTACAAAGGCTTTTTGGTTCATTATTGGTTGAATGGTCCCCAAAACCAGTCAGTTACAATGAAAGTTCCCTATCTAGTTAAGACACATCTCAGTAAAATACTAGAGTTATTTCAGAAGCAACATTTTGGCTTTCACAGTGGTCCTCAGGAGAATTCTGAGGCCTTCAGAATGCCTTGTGATGCTACAATGCTTACCTGCAGACACAGAGGACACAGTCAACTGTGAACTGGCAGGAATCCACACCATCTTGCGTTGCTGGTATTAGGGCAGTGGAAAGTGTTTTCATTTTTAGCTTTGCTTATGGGGTAGGTCCAGGTTGCATTTTGTCTTATTAACAAAATATAGGGCTTCCTCGGTGGCCCAGTAGATAAAAGTCCACCTGCCAGTGCAGGGGACACGGATTTGATCCCTGGTCAGGGAAGATCCCACCTGCCTTGGGGCAACTGAGCCTGGGCACCACAACTACTGAGCCTGTGCCCAGTAGCCCCAGCCAGCTATGGAGTCCATATGCGGCAACCGCTGAAGCCCACACATCTAGGGTCGCTGCTTCACAGCAAGAGAAGCCACTGCAAGAAGCCCATGCACCACACCTAGTCCCCGATCGCCACAACAAGATAAAGTCTGTGTGAAGCAGTAAATACCCAGCGCAGCCAAAAATAAATAATTAACATATACATATATTCTTATATGAAAAATAGCATATATTCCTAACTGGCCAGATATTGGAACATATAAAACATTATTGAATGAGAATTCTCTCTCCCATGATGCTGAAGTTTTCACTGGACCTGTAATCTTTTTCTTTATTGTTATTTGGGGGCTTTGTTATACATTTGTATTGATAGTACTTTTATAATCAGAGGTTTATATAATTCTTCTAGCACTTTATTTTTCTAGGACAGTAACAATTAGATTCACATTGACTGATGATAAAATGAATATGTTTCTCTATTCCCCTCCCCCTCTTCCACCTCACAGTTTTATTCAATAATATGATCTTTAGGCTTTTTTAAATTTGCTTCTGCTGCTATCACTTGACTTGTTGGTTTAAGTCCTTTGTCTCTCAGCTGTTACTGAATTATTATGAATGTAACTTATTTCTTACTCTCCCATTTTTTGTTAATTGTATCTGTCATTTTGCCTTCTAAGTTGTCATCTGAGGCTATGCTGTTTTAATTTCACGTATACATTTAAATATTAAAAACACTCAATGCTCACCACCATATCTATTTCCAAATTTTCTTCAGTCATTTCTCAGTTTATGGTGTAGTAATTTACTAAAAAATACTGTTGGGAGCAGTAACCCCTGAAATCCCTGCATGTTGAAACTATTGGTAGTTTTCAGATTTGAAGGGCAGCTTGGATGTTTGTAATATTCATACCTCACATATTGTTTGCTTGCTTATCTTGTAGGAGTTGCTCTGTCTACTGTCTATGGTATTGATTGTTGCTATGAAGATATCTAATGTATGACATTTCTTTCTCTTCCCTTGAGTGACTAGATCCTTTGGGTTGGCTCTCAAGTGATTCTGTCTTTATCTTTAAACACTAGTGATTTTGCTATTGTTTTTGGCTATTCTGAGTCTATTATTTCTGGCACAAGGTATGTCTTTTCCCCACCCCCAACAAAAACAAAAATTAGGTTTTTTACTTATCTTTTTTGCTCCCACTCCTTCTTTCCACTAGAGATATCACCAAACTCCATCTTTTCTACAATTTAAAAAAATTGCCTCAGGCCAGTAACAAAGATTGCTGGTCTCTAAGCTATACTAAACCTAAAATTATACCAAGAAATATCAAATTTACCAGCAAATAAAGGGGTTGGGATTTTGGAAAAGTGAAGACATATTAATAAGACTGTGATTGTGCTAGGGGCTCAGTTTAGTTCAGTCGCTCAGTTGTGTCCGACTCTCTGCGACCCCATGAATTGCAGCATGCCAGGCCTCCCTGTCCACCACCAACTCCTGAAGTCCACCCAAACCCATGTCCATTGAGTTAGTGATGCCATCCAGCCATCTCATCTTCTGTCATCCCCTTCTCCTCCTATGCTCAATCTTTCCTAGCATCTGGGTTTTTTCCAATGAATCAGCTGTTCTCATGAGGTGGCCAAAGTATTGGAGTTTCAGCTTCAACATCAGTACTTCCAATGAACACCCAGGACTGATCTCCTTTAGGATGGACTGGTTGGATCTCCTTGCAGTCCAAGGGACTCTCAAGAGTCTTCTCCAACACCACAATTCAAAAGCATCAATTCTTCACCTCTCAGCTTTCTTCACAGTCCAACACTCACATCCATATATGACCAGTGGAAAAACCATAGCCTTGACTAGACGGACCTTTGTTGGCAAAGTAATGTCTCTGCTTTTTAATATGCTGTCTAGGTTGGTCATTACTTTCCTTCCAAGGAGTAAGCGTCTTTTAATTTCATGACTGCAGTCACCATCTGCAGTGATTCTGGAGCCCCTCAAAATAAAGTCAGCCACTCTTTCCACTGTTTCCCCATCCATCTGCCATGAAGTGATGAGACTGGATTCCATGATCTTAGTTTCTGAATGTTGAGCTTTAAACCAACTTTTTCACTCTCCTCTTTCACTTTCATCAAGAGGCACTTTAGTTCTTTTTCACTTTCTGCCATAAAGGTGGTGTCATCTGAATATCTGAGGTTATTGATATTTCTCCCAGCAATCTTGATTCCAGCTTGTGCTTCCTCTAGCCCAGCGTTTCTCATGATGTACTCTGCATATAAGTTAAATAAGCAGGGTGGCAATACACAGCCTTGACGTACTTCTTTCATATTTGGAACCAGTCTGTTGTGCCATGGCCAATTCTAACTGTTGCTTCCTGACCTGCATACAGGTTTCTCAAGAGGCAGGTCAGGTGGTCTGGTATTCCCATCTTGTTCAGAATTTTCCACAGTTTATTGTGATCCACACAGTCAAAGGCTTTGGCATAGTCAATAAAGCATAAATAGATGTTTTTCTGGTACTCGCTTGCTTTTTTTGATGATCCGTTGGATGTTGGCAATTTGATTTCTGCTTCATCTGCCTTTTCTAAAACAAGCTTGACCATCTGGAAGTTCACAGTTCACATATTGCTGAAGCCTGGCTTGGAAAATTTTGAGCATTACTTTACTAGCGTGTGAGATGAGTGCAATTGTCAGGTAGTTTGAGCATTCTTTGGCATTGCCTTTCTTTGGGATTGAAATGAAAACCAACTTTTTCCAGTCCTGTGGCCACTGCTCAGTTTTCCATATTTGCTGGCATATTGAGTGCAGCACTTTCACAGCATCATCTTTCAGTATTTGAAATAGCTCAACTGGAATTCCAGCACCTCCACTAGCTTTGTTCATAGTGATGCTTCCTAAGGCCCACTTGACTTAGTGTTTGAAACTAAGTTACCAAACATGCAGAGGCAAGACTGAAGCTTCATTGGAACTTAAAAGTTCCAAACTACATGCTATGGGCTGAATTGTGTTTTGTTAAATTCCTATCCCCCAGCATCTCCCAATGTGACTCTATTTGGAGACAAGGGTATTAAAGAGGTGATTAACAGCATATCTTTTCTGTATGTCAGGTTGTCTCTTATTTGAGGGTAGTTTTACTACATAATGCTTTAAAATATTTCTGCTTACATTTTCTTTCTTAAAGGCTCACCCCGTTTATGCTTGCTGGATCCTTGTTTCAGTATCTCTCATTTCCCTCTAATTTGTTCTTTTAGATTTTCATCTTCTCATATTTGTTTTCTCACTTGGATACTCTATGCTTCCCACTGTGTTACCACAGTCTATTTTCACTTGCGGTATTTTTTTCCCCCAAGTTCTGCCAGCTGACTTTTCATCACTTCCTGTTGTGTCTTCATCTCTTCCCTGAGTTCTTTCACTCTTGCTCTGTGATCTTCCATACAGAGATAAGCACTTTTTTCAATTTTTGAAATTTAATTTGTCTCAAAATTCTTAGTAACAATATTTGTCTATTGGCAACATGTTCCTGGTGGTGGTATTCGTATTGATGAGTTTTGCTGCTCTTTTTAAAATTTGTTTTAATTTGTCTTATAATACATATGTATCCATGCTATGCCAGTTTTTTTAAAATTTACCCTTTTAATTAATTATCTTTAATGAGGTTGGTTTTCATAGACTTGAAATTTGTAGTAGGTCCCTGGCTGAGAACCTGGGACCTGCAATCAGTGTGGCCTTCAAGTTTTACTACCTGTAGAGATGGTCTTCTTTTAGCAGAAAATAGCTTGCAGGTAAGATTCTTTACATAGTCCTGCCTCATATGTTTCTCTGAACCACATGAGAGCTTGGGGAAAACTTGCTTCCAGCTTCCAGCCTTGTTCACCCCATGTAGCATCCATAGCTATAAATGAAAGATATAGTGTTTAGACGGCAGGGTGAGCCCCTCATCTTTAATGAGCATCTCTTTGCCAGCACTTTCTGAAATGCTGCTGCTCTCTCCATACTTAGTAATTTATATTTGTAATATCTGTCCAGTCTCTGCTGTTTGCTGCCCTTCTTCATGGTCTGTAGGTTGCAGGTTAGGTCTACGTTGGGGTTTTGCTGAACACAGAATTTGTTTGTGCAGTTATTTCCTCTTACTTTCCTGGTTGTTCTTGTATAATATCCAAGAACAAAGAGGGCAAGATACTGACTTTTATAGTTATGTTTGTATGGGAAGTGGAGAGTTTGGGTTTTCTTTTTTTTTTAATCCAAATGTATAAAGATGCTTCTATACTGTGAGGTTTTTTTTTAATGTTTGTGTAGTTTCTTTGTTTCATATTTTTTGGCTTAGTATTTAAAGTGGCTTTCAGTCCAGCTCAAATCTCATTCTACTTTCCTCTCCTTTATATATCTTACACTTCTGTTAGATCTTTCTGAATTACTGAGTGGCCAGCTCTCTTTCTCCATACTTGTATTTACTTTGTTCCCTGTAGCTGCCTTTCGTTTTCTCCCTTGCAAATGTTTCCTCATCTCCATAGTCCTCGCTATCAGTGATAATTCTCTCTGGGCTTCAGGGTCTATCTCAAATAGCATCCAATTCTTAAAACCTTTTCTCTGATCTCTGTGTATTGTTACAATCTCATTATGTGTTTAAGCACCATTTACATTGCTCATATTCTCTTAGAACAGATCCTATTATAGATGATATTTTGGTTGTTGGCTACAGCTCCCACTTTCTACTAGTTGGAAGGAAGCCTGTGACTTAGTCATATTTGTGTCCCATTTATACCTGAGAATAGTATGTAATGTATATTTAATAAGCATTTGTTAAAATGACAAAATTTAGCAAAGGGCCAAAACAATATTTTTTGGAGTGCAAGGCACAATTTCCTCCTGCTTCTCACTAACATATATAACCATTCATGGGGTTAATTTGGCTCTCTTCTGAAGCCACAGATCCCTGCAGATCAAACTATCTTATAAAGATGTAATGGCAGATGTACTTATTTAGTCATACAGTTACACTGTGTTTTGATGATTTTAATTGCTTTATTTCAATACAGAATAATTTGTTCTTTGCTTTGTATGAGTCCTTTGATAGCTGTTAAGTAGATGAAAAAGTAAAAATGGAAAATGCAAGCTTCTTTAGTCTTTTCCTGTTAAATGGTGTATCTCTATCATGATATAAATACATTAATAGATGAACTCTGTTAAAATTTAACTTCTAAATTTAAACTGAATTAAAAGGAATAGCAGAAGCTTAAGAGAAAAATTTCCCAGGAGACTCTTGGTTTTAAAAACATCCACATTTCAAGAAGCAGTGAAATTTGAAAATTTCTCCCCACTATTTCATTTAATTGGATCTTTTACCAAGTACAATTTATATGTCATTTTCTACACCATTTTGCAGCATTGAAAGCAATATTTGATGAGAAAAACCTGTTCCCCAAAGAAATTCTGGATCGTGAAAGAAGAGCCAAGCAGTTATGTCAAGAAACAAGTAGTGAAGTGAAGATAAAAAGAAATAAGGAACCATTGTAATTGAAAGAAAAATGAATATTTCATCATTGTGTCAAGTATGTATATAAAATGCACAAAAAATGGAATCAAGAATATTGCCCCTTTCTTTTACTCTACATTTGAACTCCAGGAAACTTCACTTTGAAACAGTGTTTAAGTGCTGCTTTTATCCATCCCTTTCAATTTCTCTCCCTTTTTTAACAGATAAATATGACTAAAGAGGGGACAGTAGCAACTGGTGTCTATTCTCACATTGTTATATAAAATTTCCAAATTTTTTACTAAGCATTTCCAGAACAAAGTATTCTAACCAGTCACACTGCTTGTTGCTCCTATAAACAAATATGTTTGTTCAGTTTTCATTGTAAAATCAATTTGTGTTGAAGTTAAATATGTACTGACACAGTGAATATAAACTTGACTAAGAAAAGCATTCAGGGTTATTTATGCTCTTTTGGTTTAAAAAAATGATTCTGATAATGCAATTAAACCTTGTCAATAACAGCTATTACTATTAATTTTTTAATGACATGGCTCTCCTTCCATGTACTTATTGAGAAATCACTGCCTATGTTCTATACTTTGTTATGCGCTGTGCAGTACTTAGTCCCTCAGTGTGTCCGACTCTTTGTGACCCCATAGACTGTAGCCCACCAGGCTGCTCTGTCCATGGGGATGCTCTAGGCAAGAATATTGAAGTGGGTTGCCATGCTCTCCTTATACTTTGTTATACTGTACTCTAAAATTGAGTGGCATAGCACAACCAAAGAGGGAATGGCCTCAGGGAAAAAATAGGGGACCGGGTTGTATAGAAGACTCATTTTATGTGGAAGGTCAAGTAGGGACTATTTGGTTTGGCTTATGAAAGAGAATTCATGGGAGATACAAACTATTCTCAAATATTTTGAAGCTGCCTTGAAGAAAGAGAGTAGAAGTAGAACTGATGGGCCACTTGTAAGAAGGCAGATTCTGTAATTGCTTCCTAATTCATGTTAAAACTTGAAAAGATTTCTTATTTCCCCTTTCCTTCCCATCTTCATTTCTCATCTTGATACAGGATTGTTGGCAGCAGTCCTGCTGCGTGGCTAGGAAAGAAAGTAGGAGGACCTGAGAGAAAATCCAGCAGAGATAAACTGGACCCAAGAGTATGGGTGGGGGAATTTAGTGGGAAAGGGTATTAGTGGGTGGGAAGGAAGAGGGTTGAGCAGAAGCGATGACCAACATAATTGGGAGATTGGTTATATTGTAAATAAATGAATAAATTAGTAAATATATTGAGAATAATGAGAGCCAAGTATCTTACTGTTATAGAAGGTATTCATAGGACTTCTCTGGTGGCTCAGTGGATAAGAATCTGCCTGCCAATGAAGGGGACACTGGTTCAATCCCTGGTCTGGGACATTTCCACATGCTGCAGAGCACCAGAGCCCCTGTGCCACAACTACTGAGCCCGCACTCTAGAACCTGTGAGCTGCAACTAATGCTCTCATGTGCCACAACCACTGAAGCCCCCCATATTTAGATCACATGCTCTGCCACAAGAGAAGCCACTGCAATGAGAAGCCCAGGCACTGCAATGAAATGTAGCCCCGACTCCACTCACCACAACTAGAGAAAGCCCATGCCAAACGACGAAGACCAAGTCAGCCAAAATAAATAAATAAGGAAATAAATTTATAAAATTTGAAAGGAAAAAACCTAGAAAGAACCTTGAGATTTGGGCTTTGGATTATAGATATCAGTTTGAACTCATGAGTCTAGCTAACTAGCTAGCCAGATTATAGAATGAAATTTTTAGGAATATTTCAAAATTGTGATTGCAGCTTACTCTCAAATGATTCAGAAAGTACTAATTATAATGTTTATATATTTATATACACAAGAGCACATCACATATATTTATCTACACATACACCCATACACACACACATATATATATATATATAAAAGGAGAATAGTGGAGGACACAGGAGCCTGGCATGCCACAGACCATGGTATCTTAAAGCGTTGGAAACAATTTTGCAACTGAACAACAGCAACAACAATGAAAGGATAAAGAGAAAGAGGGAGAGAAAGAGAGATTAGGTATATAGATCGAGCATATATATATGGTGAAATATTAACAATTGGAGAAACAGAGAGAGGGAGATGGTAGTTCTTTATATTATAACAGCAACTTTTCTGTAACTTTAACGTATTTCAAACTAAATGACTTTTTACAAATTAAAGTTTGCCTTAGTACAAAGGGCTCCTTGACATGAGAGGCTGAATAACTCTCACGGGGAGTTTGCAGAGAATTCTTGCACTGGTTGAGAGGTTTGATTGGGTAATCCATCATTTCTAACTTAGAGCATGTGATCTATGAATCATAGATTGGTGACAATACAGTGGAGTGGAATTTGAGCCTTATTTCCAGAAATTTAAGGGAATATTAAGAGGTTAAAGAGATGTAATATGGGTGCCAAATACTTTGAAAAGTTCCTTTGCCACATCCATCCATCCGTATATCCATCCAACCAATTATCAAAGGCATATATGCAAGGCACTGTTTTCCATACCAGCTTTATGCATACAGAGTACATGTCTCCTGCCATCAGCTTTCTGGAGTGAAGGCACAGAAAATGCAATAACTCTGAAGTGAAAATTGAATGAACCTTCCAGTTTTTCTGTTGTAATTTGGAAATTCTTTTATTAGACCTATTTTATACTTTTTTAGCTCTAGAGGTGACTTTGTTTGAAGTGATGATTCTGAAATAGCCTGGTTCATGTAGACAGAACTTCTCTCTGTAACCTACTATATGTGCAGGGCACTGTGCTGTGTGTGACCCTAATTCCATCCTTAACTAATTCAGGGCCTCTTATAAAAATATAAGAGGAATTAAGAAGGGCTTTATCACAAGTATATATAATGAAAATAGAGCTTTTAAGAGTGTGAAAGTCTCTTAATCTTACTGTTTTTAGTAATTTAGAACAAAATCACAAATGGAAAAAATAAAAAGACATTTAGTTATTATGACTTACTGTCTTATATCTTACAGAAACTAATTGTGCTAGGCAGGTAGCAGGGTCTCACCTATCAAATGTTAATAGAACTGAAGACTTTATAAGCTGTTTCTGAAATTAACATTTAGTTTCAATTATTTAAGATCCATTTTTCTGCAGTGAAAGAACTTGTCACATTAAAATAGGATGTGACATAATTTTCAAAGGGCTGCTTTGTTTGTGCTGTGCAGACTTACACTAAATATAATTTAACCTATTCTCTTTACAGAACATTTTCCTCTTATCACTCACAATGTACAGAGCAAACTGACAAAGAAAAGAATGCCTGAAATTAGTCCATGCTCCCATGGAAGAATTAGTTTATTTGTCCTTTACAGATGAGAGCATTTGCTTGTGAGTTTGTAGTTTAAAATTAAATATAATTTTACTTAAAAAAACTATAAAATGCTAAGAAAGATAATGAGATTGAACCTGAAACCCTTGCTACATTTTTTATACATATTAAAGTGTACTTTTTACAGTGGGAATAGTGATAGTACTCAAATTTATAGCAAATGCCCTGGATTTCACTAATGAATTTTTCTCTGATGATCTAGGGGCAAATTGAGTTATAGAAAAAGCAGATTTGTGAAAATATTGTAAAGGTTTGCAGCCATATTTTATGGAAAACTGTGGTATCTTTATTTGTCTATTAAAAGAGCTTCAACCAGGGATGAGAAATTCACGACCATTGTTTTTTACTTCCCAAGAGACCGTAAAATATACAATCTGCTTGAACTGCTCTATCATAAGATTCTCACTGAACAACTTCATTAAGTGATCTTACTAAGACAGACTGTCTGTCTCTGTCACTGGAAAGAAAAGTAATGAGCTGTCTGTGGGTAAATCACATTGTAATCTGAGATGTACAGACATAATAATTTGGTAGCCAAGGGTATTTGTGATGGGTGTTTGCTGGTGTCACTGTAGGGGTAGAAGAGCATTGGTTGAAGGATAGTCTTAGGCATTCAGACTTAGTTTTGAATTGCAGAGTAGAACAAGAGGCATGATAATGTTGCTAAAATTAAGAATTTTAGTAAATTAAGAGATCATGTCCTTTGTCATTAGGCTTCTCAGTCCTGAGCTATTGCCCTGTTAGGACACTGAAAGAGGTTAACAGGGTCCTTGCAGAAGTATTTTTTCTAAAGAATTTTAGAAAGGTATTTACATTCATTGTATTTCTTTCTCATTAGGTTATCAGAAATAATATCACATTTAGTGATCAATAGTGAATATTTAATTGAAACTAGACCAAATTTTCTTTTTCTGAGAGGCCTCTGATAAACAAACCAATGTGTTTAATGTCTGATTGCCATTGATGTGATTGATTTGAATTAGAAATATGAGATCAAAACCCATTCAATTACGTAAACATTTTTATTAATAACCTGTTTGTAGAGAACATCATATAGAATTTTAAAAGCATCTAAAAGTAACATCAATGTTTATTATCAAATTATTTATATTTAGTAATATTATCTTGATAATTTGGTAAATCATTAATCTTAATCTGGTCTTTTTGCTCAACATAAAGACTGTATTTCTTCAAGATTCACTCCTTTTCCTAAGGCTTCAAATGGGCCTTGTATCCACACAAACTCCTCTGACTATTGTATAATTTGATGAATTGTTGAGTTCTCTGTAAACACAGCAGTAATCTGTCTCTGCATTTTGGATTTGATTTAGCTTTATTCTTTTCCTTATAGGCATTCTGAAATATTTATGATGGAATACACTGGTAATCTGATGTGAGAGTCCTATAAAAAACAAAAAGAACTAATTACTAGCAAATTTACAGCCACTGGCACATTCTTCCACATTTTGTTTATACTTACTACGTGTGTGTGTGTGTTTGTTGCTCAATCATGAAATAATGGATGAAATAAAAACAAACTTAATGATTTTAAAAAATTCTATTGTTTTCTCCCTCAATGCTTGCATATTTCATAATTGATCATTAACCTGGTCATGTTAGTCCTTCTGTACAAATGTGAACACCTGCTTTGGTTTTAGAGGAATTAATCGGGCAATGTTCAAGATAAGTAGAGTTGGCCTCGTCTGATCAGGTGTTCTATGTACTAGTGTTTCCCAGCAGGCACATTTTAGCTGTAACATTACAGTGAGAAATCAGAAGCCAATTTGGGGGTAAGTATCTTAAAATTAAATAGCTTTTGAATGAAGTATGTATGCAATAACATTGACCATGAGTGTTTAATAGAGTAGAGGAATGGCGTTTCAATTCACTTTGGTGTGAGTATAATTTAAATGTATCAAATTAACACATCATTTTATTTTCCTTGAAAGACCAAAATTTCCTTAAATTTTCACTATCAGTTTGAAGGTCAGATTCTTATAGAACTATTTATCAGGTTGCTTAGTTCACTAATCCTTTATGTTTTCTGATGAGGTACAATCTGAAACCCAATGAGGTAAGTGAATTTTAAAAACATTTTTTTTTTTGCATGAGCTTGTAGTTTATTAAGAGCCTAAAATTTTTCTGGGAAGACAGATGCTCAACAGATATATACTTTAATTATTAAGATTGTTAATAGGACAACTCCCAGATTCTACTACTAAGGAAAAATTGCATCCTTCATAATATTGTTTATTGCTCTAATATAAACCAAATACTTAAAAATATGCCAAATAAATTGCCACTTTATGACTTAAACATATTAATAACATTTTGATGACTTACATGTCTACAAACTGATATTTCAGTCAGAAATCTTAAAAGATAATGAATATATTAGAAAATGATACACAGAAATTATTTATTTTGCATGTAAAACTTCTCTTACACTCTGGCTTTTACTATTGTTGTACTACCAGTCACAAGCTGATATACTAATTTAATTCTCAATAAGGCATTTGCTTGATAGCATATATTTATATTTGCAGTTTGTTAACATGTTATTTTCTAAAAACTGTTTAGCTTGCATTTTGAGGGTTTTTTTCTTGTATAAGTTGTATATCTAAGTGAATAGAGTTTAACTACACATTTCAGAAAAGAAATGGAAATATCTAGATAATGACTTTATTTGTTTTGGGAAATAATTGACTATTAGTATCTTTATATATGGAGCTTCTCTGGTGGTGCAGTTGGTAAAAAATCCACCTGCAATGCAGGAGACCTGGGTTTGATGCTCAGTGTAGGAGACCCAGGCTTGATCTCTGGGTCGGAGAGATCCCCTGGGGGAGGGCATGGTAACCGACTCCAGTATTCTTGCCTGGAAAATTCCATGGGCAGAGAAGCCTGATGGGCTACAATCCATGGGGTCAGAAGAGTCGGACATGATTTGCTGACTAAACCACCACCACCATTTTTATGTATAATGGTGATTCTTAGTGACTCAACCATTTAGGGGTTATGGAAGCCTTCCTAATAATCTGCAGGACACTAGAAATATAGTTCTTCATTTTTTAAATATAAGGCTAATCAAACATTATTCCAGAGGTTTTCATTTTTTCCTCCAATAGAGAGTTACTTCCTGAGAGGGTTAAACTAGGAGTTACTTAAAGCAACTAAAATGTATTATTTGTAAGGTAAAAATTAGTGTTACTAAAATTTAAAAGTTTAAAAATTAATTTAAAATTTCATTTAAAATACCTAAAATTTCAAGTACTTCAGAGTTAGTATTCTCCTAGAGTCTGCAGCAATATGGCAAAACTCAGTCTACTCCAGATATAATGAGATGGTTGGATTTTCTGCAATTTTTGTGGAGAGCATTTTAATAGGGTGTCATTAATGTTGTGAATTGGTTACAGTTTTCAACTGCAACTTTCTTATATTTGTTAATTTATTTGTCAAATTATTCTTTGATTTTTTAAAAATTGCTTTCTTATGTTGTTACTGTACCGTTTGTAGTTGATTGCAATTTTGTTTCTTTATAATTTTTTTCTGAGCTTTTTTTTTTTTTTTGTACTTCCCTTGGAAAAGTGTGAGGTGGGTTTGGAAGTTCTTTCATCCTACAGTAGCAGGATTATGTAATGTGTGAGACTTGTTACTGTAAGAAGTTAGCCAGATTACTCAACTGATTTAGAATACTTTAACTTCCTAATGTTATATATTCAAAACTACACTGGAATGTATTCAGTTTTTATTCCCTTTCTCCTTTTGTTCTTTTACCTGTTTTAGAATCATCTGGACAGAAGTTTCCCTTGATATTAGAGTCACAAGTGTCTCATTTAAAACCATGGGATAAGATGCAAAAAAGTATCCTATAGCTATTCAGAGATACTATTGCTGTTGATAATGTTCCAGAATTATAACTTCTCCTTTAATTAAAAAAAAGCTGCAATACATTCTACACTGCTTGTTGAATGCATGTAAAAAATGCTAATAGCCCATGGCCCAGTTCTCCAAATAGATGATGCTTAGTCTGAAAATTGGCATTAAAATAATTTCATGGTAGTTTGTTCCAACAAGATGGAAAGTTCTAATAGCTAGAAATCTTTCTGTTGAACTTATAATGATAAACTCTGATTATTTTTAAACACTAATAAACTTTGAATTAATGAATGCACAGAGGTCAAAATGGATAAGATCCTGCTGTGGAGCCTCCTATTGACTTTTTCTGGAAGTCAAGCCTCAAGTCCCCTGGCGCAAAGAAATATCGACTTTGCAGTGGATCTTTATCAAGCTGTTGGTTTATCTCATAAGAACAACGTCATAATTTCACCTCTTGGAACAACTTTGGCCCTTGGAATGGTACAACTGGGAGCAAAAGGAAAAGCACAACAGCAGATAAGACAAACTTTAAAATTTCAGGAAACCTCAACTGGTAAAATTCTTCCACATGATTATTTACACTGGATAAGATCTGGGCAAATTTATTTTTAAACTATTAGAGAAGCGAAGGGTCATACAACTTTAGTAAATTTTGAAAGTTATGAAAGGTATAAAATTATACTAATATGGAGAATTTTAAATGCAAATAATTGTCAATGTAAGTAATTTTATTGTTTCTTAAGGAAAATATTACCAAAATAATTTATAAAAAATTGATTCTATATACATAAAAATTGTGACTATGTCTGTATGTTTTCTTCTGGACTGTTTTGGCCAGTTTTCATTGGGATCATGTTGTGTGTGCATGTGTGTGTGTATGAGTGGCCATACACCCATACATATGTGTACATATATTCTTTCACTAGTGCTTTGTGTGTTCTGATTGTTTTTTTCATGTCGTGCAGTTGCTTCAGAGTATATTTTTAATTGCTGTGTTTTATTGTCTCCAATGGAAACACCACTGCATATTTACCTAATCCTTCCTCATTAAGTAGTTTCCAGTACTTCTTTTATAAAAATGCTTCAGTGAGCAACCTCACCCAGAAATCTTTGTGTGTCTCTCATTATTTTGTAGGCTTTTAAAAGATAGTTTTTTATTTGAGATTTAACTTTTTCACTAAAATGAGACCAAGAAAAAGCATTTACTTATACAGTTTCAAAGCTTATTTAGTAGCTTCTAGATATTTTTTAAAAGAATCGTTTACATGACTCATCAGATACCCTTTTGTGTATGAGCAGTTGTTATCCAGTCTGTCAATGGCCTATATGAGAGACCGTGTAGATGCTTTAGGGCTGGTATCCCATATTAAAGGGTGGTTGTCCATCTCCCTAGCTATCCTGTGCTTCCAAGTTCCATAATGATTTGGATTTTAAACTTTTATATCACTGTCAGATATCATATCCTAAATATAAGAGGCGATATCCAGATTTCTTATTTGGGTTTTTAATTACTGTAACTGTAACTGTGACTGTAACTGCCTTGGCATAGAATAGTTCTTGTTTAGTTATTAAGTTGTGTCTGACTCTTTTTGATCCCGTGGACTGTAGCCCATCAGGTTCCTCTGTCCATGGAATTCTCCAGGCAAGAAGATGAGTAGGTTGCTATTTCTTTCTCCAGGGGATCTTTCCAATCGTGTCTTCTGCTTTGCAGATAGATTCTTTTCGCTGAGCCACCAGGGAAGCCCAGCATAGAGTAGTTACATTTAGGAAACTGTTTTCCTGAATAAACGATTTACAAAGTTCTATTTGTTTCATTCTAAAGGCAATTTAACGTAGAAAAGAAGCTGGTGATAGTGAAGTTACTTGACAGAGTTCTCCTTTGTGGATATTGTAAAGTGAAGTCACTGTATTCCAGATCTAGTCTTCATTGTCTGTGTCAATTTTAGTAAATCCCACGACACAGTCCCAGAAACACTTATGTCAAATCATATTGCTTTGAAAAGTATTAGAACATTCCTGAAAATATGTAAAGTTGATTCCACGATAAACTAGCAAAATGAGAGCCTCTGAAATTTAAATTACTTTAAATGAATCCATCTTACAGAGGAACATGGGAGTCTTAACAACTCTGGGTTGTGAACATAATAATAACAATGCTAAAACTATCATATATATATAGTGTACCAGTCACTGTTTTATGTACTCAGTATACTTCATTTTATTTACTCTTCACAATTACTCTGTGAGCCAGACATAAACCTGCTATACAAATGAGGCAAAGAAAGGTTGACTAACTTGCTCAGAGCTAATTCCAAAAATGATTCACTAAGGGTTATAGATAAAAAGGGCAACAATGAACATTTTAACATTTTCTTGGAATGAGTATATATGCATAATTAAACATTAACTTTGTAACATGCATAACAAAATCTACCAGATTTGCTATCTCTTGCTGTTGTTGTAGTTGTTCAGTCACTCAGTTCATGTCGGACTACTTGCAACCCCATGGACTGCAGCACTCCAGGCTTCCCTGTCATTCACCATCTCCCCGAGCTTGCTCAAACTCATTTCCATCTAGTTGGTGATGCCATCCAACCATCTTATCCTCTGTCATCCCCTTCTCCTCCTGCCTTCAATCTTTCCCCAAATCAGGGTCTTTTCTAATGAGTCAGCTCTTTGCATCAGGTGGCCAAAGTGTTGGACCTTCAGCTTAAGCCTCAGTCCTTTCAGTGAATATTCAGGGTTGATTTTCTTTAGAATTGACTGGTTGGATCTACTTGCTGCTATCTCTTACATTTTGTTAAAGGAGAGAGAGGCGCAGATGGAGGATAAGTGCAAATAGAAAAGGAAGACCAACCCAAAATGGAGAAACTATGAATATTAAACTCTGGAAAATTTTTAGAAAGAAATTAAGGAAGAGAACAGAGAGAAAAAAGTGCAGGAAGATGAAAAGAAAGAGATGCAAAATGATTTCAGGGTAAAACATAGGGTGCAACAGATCAGAAAGTAGTGCCTGGCAGGGCCATACTGGAACACAAGGCAAAAAGAAAAATCAGTAATTATGACCTGGCCTTTATTTTAAATTTTTATGTTTTGTTCATCATGGATTTCTTTGCGTTAATACTGATATTTAAAATATATTTCAGTAAAATATTGTTTATCCTGATTATTGAATTTGTTGCCATCTCCTTAAACTTTATGCCAAAACGAGGGTCTCATTGACCTCTCTTCGTCCTGGCCCTGCCTTCAGTTCTCTCTGATTGTCAAATGGCGCTATCTGTTGAATCAGGCTATATTTACTTTCCCTGCTACCAACCTGTTTCACAACCTGCTTATTCTGCAGATGGGCTTACAGTTCCTGGCATCCTACCCACACTGGAGCTCTCAGTGCCCTCACTTACTCTTCTTTCCCCATTGCTAAAACAGTCTGTTCAGAATTTACTTTCTCCCATTTACTGAGCATCTGATAATACTCCATTTTGCTTTGCTTCTAATAAAGCTGCTTATTAATGAAGACTAACTTAAAGGTGTTTCTTTATTCTAAGCAGTTTATGGAAAGAGAACTGCCATGAACTCTTGGCTCACCTATGCATCCAAATGACCCTATGATGGGGCAACTTTCAAGCTGGATTTTAGAGTCTTCATTATAAAATGAGTTTAGATTAGATGATTTCTATGGGCTTCCCTGGTGGCTCAGATGGTAAAGAGTTCACCTGCAATGCAGGAGACTTCGGTTTGACCCCTGGGCTGGGAAGATACCCTTGAGGAGGGCATGGCAACACACGCCAGTATTCTTGCCTGGAGAATTTCCATGGACAGAGGAGCCTGGGGGGTCTACAGTTCATTGGGCCGCAAAGAGTCAGACACGAGTGAGCAACTAAGCACTGCATAGCTCACACGGGCCTTTCAGCTAAAACAGTCTATAATCCTATGACTGCCTTTGTTTTCACTTTTGGATCTCTCACATTGTACACACAATTGGCCTTTGGGCTTTCAATAGCAGGAGAAGTAAACATGTACTAAAGTTTAGAACTTTTTTGGAGGTCTGGTACAACCAAACCAAAAGTCACATTCACTCCATGACCTGTAGGTTTTCCATGGATCTATTTTAGAAAATGAAATAAACTTGCTGTTTATTAGGAGCCATGTGTATGTATTCTTTTTGATCTACGCTAAAAGAAGTTATTAATCTGTAAATTAAATTTATAAGGCAGATAACTTTATATTTTCCAAACTTGTGCTATTGGTGATATTTTTTCATTCACTTCTGAGTCCAGCAATTTATCCAAGAGCAGCTGACTGTTATACAGTTTTAGACCCAAAGTACATGACATAAATTTATTTGCTCTGACAAATGATTTGGAACTATTTTTTTTCCTCCTTCTCTCCTTTTTTCTCCCAGTACTTTAAAGATGTTCATAAATTATGAACTTCTGAAAATTGGTTTCAAAGTTTGCCATTTTATTCCCGACTTAAATTAATTCTGTTGGAGAAGCTCTCATGACTTCACTCAGAAAGTCATCTTGGTAACTTTTCAGCTATTGAGATAATATTTCAGTTTCCAATAGCAAGAAGTGGTTGCTTCTGAAATAATTGTATAAATAAGTAAAGTAGATTAACCTTCTTCATTATGTAAGGAATTCCAGGGTTATAAAGAATCACTGATATTCCTCAGATCCAATCATATGGAAGAAAGTTGTGTATCTAAAATTGTTTACATCTTTGTCTATATCCCCATGAATGGAGAATCATGGAGTTTGAAATGTAATGCAATATACCTTCTGAGTCTGTTCTGTGGTTATGTAGGTTGACTTTTCACAAGAGAACCTTCCCAGATGGCTCAATAGGGTTTGGCCCCTGGGTTGGGAAGATCCCCTGGAGTAGGAAATAGCAACCCATTCCAGGACTCTTGCCTGGAAAATTCCATGGACAGAGAAGCATGGAGGGCTACAGTCCCTGGGGTCACAAAAGAGATGGACACAAATGAACCAGAACAAAAGGACAACTGGGGACTGAAATGTGGCCTTCACTCAGCTGGACAAGATATGAGGTAATGGGGATGCAGTGTCCGCATAACCAGCCAGTGAGAGCACAACTTATTTGCACAAAGATGTCCTATGGGCTACTAGCTCTCTGATATTAATAAAATGTTTACACACACGTATACATCTGACTTCCAACAGAGACCTCATAGCAAGTTCCTCTCAGTCTTTTATTCTTTATTCAGTGGACATTTCCCAATGATGAACCATTTGTGTTTTCTTCAATAGAGATAAATTGCATGCAATCAAATTTTAAGTTGTGAAAGTGGTATTTTCAGTATTTAACTCAACATAAACAAACGCTCTGAAGAACTGTGGATTTGAAATACAGTTCCCAGATTTAATGATTGAGTTCCAAAATTAAGCCAGAAGGAAATATAAAATATTGGCACCCTCTGGTAATAAATTGAAAGCCACTGAGAAATGATCAGAGCTGAATTCTTTCATAGCACATACACGTTCCTGACAACACTGTAGTCAGAATGACCGGATGATAAATAAGTATAGGCCAATAGTGATTCTTAGCTGACTCTAACAGACACATTTGGCTAGGGGTTATAGTTGGAACGGTTAGAGATTTTTATTGTTCACATAGACATCCAAAGTATAGAGACTCATTAACCTGAAGAAATAGGCGATTCTGATCCTTAGCATCTCTAGAGATGATTACAGGGGTTACCTCATAAATTTCAAAACTTGGACAGGCACAGTTCCTCCTAAGAGAGCAATTCTTTCTTAAACTGAAATGAAAGTAGTATTGAAAAGGATTGCTCCTCACTGTCTTAGCTCTCATCAGCATTCATTAGTATTCCTCCTTCACAAACATCTCATGTTATGCATAGAATGAGATTCTAAAGATACCTTTCCAACAACTAAGAATGAGCTAAATTTGACTATAAAGAGGGAGTTTACTTCAACCTTTTTAAATGCATATTCTCATTTCTGACAAATTTCAAATTTACATGGACATTTTTTTTCCTGTAGCAGAGCTGGTTTCTCTACAAAATGCATATTCCATAAGAGATAAATGCTTAAAATATTTATACTAACTTAGAAAATATCGTTAATTGTACCTTAGGGTGCTAAAGAATGGTGATATGAATCAGAGTGCTTAGAAGTAAAGCTGAGAAGCTGTTGTTTTTATGTTGTTCAGTATGTCAGTGTACATTATAATTATTTTTCAGGAGAAGAATTTTCTGAGCTGAAGTCATTTTTCTCTGCCATCTCAAAGAAAAAACAAGAATTTACATTTAATCTTGCCAATGCCCTCTACCTTCAAGAAGGATTCACTGTGAAAGAACAGTATCTCCATGGCAACAAGGAATTTTTTCAGAGTGCCATAAAACTGGTGGATTTTCAGAATGCAAAGGCTTGTGCAGAGACAATAAGTACCTGGGTAGAAAACAAAACAGATGGTAAAGTTTCCCATTTCCATAAAGTCATTATTTGCCATTGTATTCATGGTTTTTAATATACTAAAGTAAAGAATGATTGAATATTTTCCTATTAAACTATGGCTCAGAGGGATCAGTTCCTCTGTTTTACTTCCCTGTTATTCAAATTAACACTAAATTGTAAAATGGAGAGAATTTGTAAGCTGCTTTGAAAAGTATACAGATTTTTTTTTGGACAGGTAACCTGTTTGAGAATTCTTACTGGAAGAATTTTAATAGTAATCTTTTGTTAAAGTGTGTTTTTTTAAGTATGGCAGCAAGAATAATATCTTTGGCCAGATAAGACTTAGATCTATCAATCTCAGATGCCTTCTTTCCCACATACACTGTAAATAATTAACACATATTAGTTAGATGTGTTAATGTTTCATAATAAACATTGATAGTTCTATCATAAAGTTGTAATCTAAACTTTTAAGTATAAGCTAGCAGAGATTCCAACTGAGAGACATAGTAGAACACAAGTTTAAGCTCATACAGATCTGAGTTCAAATCCTAACAAGTTCTAAGCCATGCCCCATTTAAAATGAGGATACTTTTATAATGTTTCAGGATTATTGAAAGATTAAAAAGAATGTGTGTGAAGAGACTAGTATATATCAGGCCCTCAATTAATAGCAGCTTGTTTCTTCATTCATTCATTCTGCTATTTAACACACACACGAAAAACTGTGATATGTAAGATGAGACTCTGTTTTACATGGGGAGCCTTCGATGGAGAAGCATAAGTTGAAAATGTGAGCTGTGTATTGGGAGCACTGTTTACAGGCAAGTACTATTACTGGGATACACGTTAAGAGCATCCCGAGATAGCTCCATGGCACCTGATCATGCTGTTGACTCATAGCTCTGAAATACTCGTTAGACGTAGAAATCAGAGACTGATTTTTTGAAAGAGGAATATCACATTAGCAACTCCATTTTTATCCTTTCTCAATGGCCAATGGCTACCGATGCAATAGCAGAGAATTTGAGTGGACCACTAATTTATTAATTCTGATTGACTTGTTGAAGAACTTTGAAATAAAGTTTGACAACAGACTTGTAGGAAGAGATACTTGATTTTGTTCTTTCTGTCTGAAAAGCAATTTACACAAATGATTTCACCAAAGAGCAGCCATTGCTAGGTCTGTCTGAATTTGTCTAAGATAATTCCTTATCTCCTGTTTCTTAGTGAAGTCCTGTTTGTACCTGTTTCTTTGTGAATATTTAATAAAGCTCCTCCTTAACTCCTCCAAAATTGCCAAGTTTAAATGATAAAACACCACCCTATTTTTAATTGATTAACAAGATAAATTTTCATTTTAATTCTATTTATCTTTGAATCACTGTTACATGTTTCTTTCTGCCTCTTCCTCTATTCCCTCCCCAGGAAAAATTAAAGACATGTTTTCAGGGGAAGAATTTGGTCCCCTGACTCGGCTTGTTCTGGTGAATGCTATTTATTTCAAAGGGGATTGGAAACAGAAATTCAACAAAGAGGACACACAACTGATGAATTTCACTCTGAAAGATGGCACAGCTGTCAAAATTCCAATGATGAAGTCTCTTCTAAGAACGAAATACGGTAATATGAAAAAAAATCACACTCTAAAGGACAACTTTGGGAGTTGCTAAGTATATTAATATTTTATTTTCTCTGTTTCAGGTTATTTTTCTGAATCCTCCATAAACTACCAGGTTTTGGAATTACCTTATAAAGGTGATGAGTTTAGTTTAATTATCATACTTCCTACAGAACACATGAACATAGAAGAAATGGAAAAGCTAATTACTGCTCATCAAATCCTGCAATGGTTCTCTGAGATGCAAGAACAGGAAGTGGAAATAAGCCTTCCTAGGTTGGTAATGTCATTTTATCACTCTGGTTCTTATGTTTTCATTATAGACGGATTTCAATAGCTGGCTGAAAGATAACTAACGCTTGAAAAGTCTATTGACAAAAATAAAAAGAAAAACCCGTTAGGAATTGTTACTCTGCTTTATGGATACAAACCAGTTCTGAATATTGCCAGCATTGTTTTGCCATGAGGAGGATAGAATTTAAGTACTCAATATTCTCTGAAAGGAATGAAGAAATGTAAGTCTTCAAACAGAATGCTGGGATTAAAAAGAATTATTACTCTTTTTATTATACAAACTTATTTTTCTCTAACACTTTTTTTTCTGGTTGAAATTTAAAATATTTTATCTTCTCTTGTGTTTAAGGAAAATAAAATCCCCAAGACACTTGTAATATTATACAGTTAAAAAATATGTTGTTACCTTTGATAGAGTGTGCTCTCAGTTCAGTTCAGTTGCTCAGTTGTGTCCAACTCTTTGTGACCCCATGGATTGCAGAACACCAGGCTTCCTTGTCCATCACCAACCCCCAGAGTTTACTCAAACTCATGTCCATTGAGTTGGTGATGCCATCCAACCATTTCATCTTCTGTCATCCCCTTCTCCTCTTGCCTTCAATCTTTCCCAGGGTCAGGGTCTTTTCCAATGAGTCAGTTCTTCCCTTCAGGTGGCCAAAGTATCCATACATGACCACTGGAAAAACCATAGCTTTGACTAGATGCACCTTTGCTGACTAAGTAATGTCTCTGCTTTTTAATGTCTAGATTGGTCATAACTTTTCTTCCATGGATCAAGCATTTTTTAATTTTATGACTGCAGTCACCATCTGCAGTGATTTTGGAGCCCAAGAAAATAAAGTCTGTCACTGTTCCATTGTTTCCCTATCTATTTACCATGAAGTGATGGAACTAGATGTCATGATCTTAGTTTTCTGAATGTTGAGCATTAAGCCACCTTTTTCACTCTCTTCTTTCACTTTCATCAAGAAGCTTTTTAGTTCTTCTTCACTTTCTGCCATAAGGGTGGTGTCATCTGTATATCTGAGGTTATTGATATTTCTCCCAGCAATCTTGATTCCAGCTTGTGAGTTTTCCAGCCTAGCATTTCTCATGATGTATTCTGCATATAAGTTAATTAAGCAGGGTAACAGTATACAGACTTGATATACTCCTTTCCCAATTTGGAACCACTCTGTTTTTCCATGTCCAGTTCTAACTGTTACTTCTTGATTGGCATACAGATTTCTCAGGAGACAGATCAGGTGGTCTGGTATTCCCATCTCTTGAAGAATTTTCCACAGTGATCCACCCAGTCAAAGGCTTTGGTGTAGTCAATAAAGCAGAAGTAGATGTTTCTCTGGAACTCTCTTGCTTTTTCGATGATTTAGCGGATGTTGACAATTATATCTCTGGTTCCTCTGCCTTTTCTAAAACCAGCTTGAACATCTGGAAGTTCATGGTTCACGTATTGCTGAAGCCTGGCTTGGAGAATTTTGAGCATTGCTTTGCTAGTGTGTGAGATGAGTGAAATTGTGCGGTGGTTTGAACATTCTTTGCTATTGCCTTCTTTGAGATAGGAATGAAAACTGACCTTTTCCAGTCCTGTGGCCAATGGTGAGTTTTCCAAATTTGCTGGCATATTGAGTGCAGCACTATCATAGCATCATCTTTTAGGATTTTGAAATAGTTCAACTGGAATTTCATCACCTCCTCTAGGTTTATTTATTTGTAGTGATGCTTCTTAAGGCTTTTGTACTCCAGGATGTCTGGCTTTAGGTGAGTGACCACGCCATCATGGTTATCTGGGTTGTGAGGTTCTTTTTTGTACAGTTCTTCTGTTTATTGTTGTGATCCACCCAGTCAAAGGCTTTGGCATAGTCAATAATGCAGAAGTAGATGTTTTTCTGGAACTCTCCCTTTTTCAATAATCCAGCGGATGTTGGCAATTTGATCTCTGGTTCCTCTGCCTTTTCTAGAACCAGCTTTTCTAAAACATCTGGAAGTTCATGGTTCATGTATTACTGAAGCCTGGCTTGGAGAATTTTGAGCATCACTTTACTAGTGTGTGAAATGAGTGCAACTGTGCGGTAGTTTGAGCATTCTTTGGCATGGCATTGCCTTTCTTTGGGCTAGGAATGTAAACTGACCTTTTCCAGTCCTGTGGCCATTGCTGAGTTTTCCAAATTTGCTGGCATATTGAGTGCAGCACTTTCACAGCATCATCTTTTAGGATTTGAAATAGCTCAACTGGAATCCCATCACCTCCACTAGCTTTGTTTGTAGTGAGGCTTTCTAAGGCCCACTTGACTTCACCTTCCAGGATGTCTGGCTCAGGCTGAGTGTGAGTGATCACACCATCATGATTATCTGAGTCGTGAAGATCTTTTTTGTACAGTTCTTCTGTGTATTCTTGCCACCTCTTCTTAATATCTTCTGCTTCTGTTAGGTCCATACCATTTCTGTCCTCTATTGAGCCCATCTTTGCATGAAATGTTCCCTTGGTATCTCTAATTTTCTTGAAGAGATCTTTAGTCTTTCCCATTCTGTTGTTTTCCTCTATTTCTTTGCATTGATCACTGAGGAAGGCTTTCTTATCTCTCCTTGCTATTCTTTTGAATTCTGCATTCAGATGGATATATCTTTCCTTTTCTCCATTGCTTTTTGCTTCTCTTCTTTTTACAGCTATTTGTAAGGCCTCCTCAGACAGCCATTTTGCTTTTTTGCATTTCTTTTTCTTGAGGACGGTCTTAATTCCTGTCTCCTATACAATGTCACGAACCTCTGTCCATAGTTCATCAGGCACTCTCTCTATCCGATCTAGTCCCTTAAATCTATTTCTCACTTCCACTGTATAATTACAAGGGATTTGATTTAGGTCATATCTAAATGACCTAATGATTTTCCCTACTTTCTTCAATTTCAGTCTGAATTTGGCAATAAGGAATTCATGATCTGAGCCACAGTTAGCTCCTGGTCTTATTTTTGCTGACTGTATAGAGCTGTATAGATAGAAGGTGTATAGACTCTATACGCTGTGTAGACTGTATAGAGGGTATATATATAGATGTGTAGACTGTATAGAGGGTGCTCTAACACTCATTAAATTATAAGTAGGATCCTAGGATAATATTTATTATTAGGGTATTTATATTTAAAGCTTCTCATTTTTATATACTTTTAAAGGTTACTTTCCATTTATAGTTATTATAAAATATTGGGTTCATTTTGGATAGTTATTACAAAATGGAAATCACAAAGGCGTGTCTCAAGAAGCCATAATTATAAACACTAACTTTTTAATATCATGCTTCTGGGAGATAGGAGAAACTTCAGAGCAAAAGATGTGTCTAAATAACTCTCAACCTGAACTTTTTAAAGGAGCCATGTCTAATAGATTATTTTTTGTCCTGTCATTTCTAAATTTTTCTTCAAATGTATCAGGGCCTGCGTGTTCTGTGCCCCTCTTTCCTGGCCCTCTGTGTCTCCACTTGTTTGACTTTTCTTTCTGTTTGCTCTTAGCTAAGATCTAGTTAGTTGTTTGAATCGTACTGTCACCAAACATTTGACATATTTTTGTCACCTGTCTTTGCTCCTTTGTAATTCTCTCCTCATCCTGAATCCCGAACCTACTCAAAAAGTCTCTTGGGTTCCTTAACTACTGATTTTATTAAGCAAAAGCCCCAAAGCAGTCGCTCTGGCCTCCCTTAGGCTGGAGCTTAACAGTCTATCTTCAGAGAATGTTCTTGTCTAACATTCCACCAAGACTACCTCTGCTCTCCAGGTACTGCTTAATGTTGATTATCTTACTCTCAGTGTATGTCTCAACTCCCTATTTCTTAAAAAAAATTATTATTATGTAAACTCATCTCTCTACCCTTCATCTCAAAAATTGTATAAATCTTTGCTAAACTTCTCTTCCTCTGTCTTCCTTGATACTCAGGATAAAGAGGTAGCCTATGCTTTCTTCACCCTAACTCTGGGCTCTTCATCCACATATTTTTAACTATCCCTTTTTATTAAAAACCTTTCTTTCTTTAACCCCTCTGGCATTACTTTTGTTTATTTTTCTTTCTTTCTGTGAAATTTTCTTGCTCCCTGACTTACACATTTTTTCTTTCTGTCCCCAAATAATGTTTGCCAGATTTCATTTTCAGAAATTTCCTATTCCTACTCTCTCTCTTTTTTATTTTTGTTCCTTATATTTCATGTCTCTAATATTCCAACTCTTAAGTTCCAATCTTCTAATTCTCTACTGTCTATAAATCTCTAGCTGGATTTTATTTGGTCTTTCAGAGTATTTTTTTATTTTAGCTCCTACTATGTGCCAAACATGGTGTATATAATGGTGTATGTGACAGGTAATTTGCTTATTAATCATAGAAATAATAATTTTTGGGAATTGTTTATTTTCACATTTACTTCTCTCTCTCTTCCCTTTGGGAAGATTAATAGAAAAGGACATACATAGAAAGCCCTGAGTTTGAGGAGTGTCTACACTATGTACTAGCAGTGGGGTCTTAGGAGAGTCACTGATGTCCTGAGTTGTGGTTTTATTAGCACAAAATGGAGATAATGGTACCTATAACCAAGATGGCTCCAGCTTCATCAGTCTAGATATCAACGTCTAAGTAGGAATGCAGTAAGTTCCAAGATCAATTGACAATAGAAAATATAGGCTTTCACCAGAATTATTTTCTCTATCATATTAGGAGGGTTCACAGTCCACAAATCCATCTAGCCTACTGCAGTCTGGACAGCCCTTTTCAAGACCTGTTATTAGCCTCTCCAAACTGTAGCCACGTTTCTCATACAACTTCTCCCATAGCGTAGACACAGACTTTGCTTTTAATTTCTCCAAGAACAACTGCTATGAGTTGAATTATGTGCTTCTCAAGTTTGTATGTTGAAATGCTAACTCCCACGACATCAGAATGTTTTCTAATTTGGAGATAGAATCTTTGTAGAAGTAATCAAGTGAAGTGAAGTCATTAGGGTGGACTCTAATCCCATGTGACTCCTTTATAAAAAGGAGAAATTTGGGTTCAAAGATGCACAAAGAGGGAAGGTGTTGTGAAGAGACACAGGGTGAAGATGACTATCTACAAGTCAAAGGGACAGGCTGGAAGAGATATCTTCCTCACAGCTCTCAGAGGAAACCAATCCTGTAGATGCCTTGATTTTGGACTTTGAAACTACAGGACTGAGAGACAATATGTTTCTGTTATTTAAGCCACATAGTTTGTGGTAATGTGTTAAGGTAGCCTTTGGCAAGTCTATACAAGTAACAGCAACTTCAAAGTTTAACTAAACTCTACTGACATCTAATATGGGGCTTCCCTGGTGGCTCAGACCATAAAGAATCTGACTGCAGTTCAGGAGAAAGCGAAACTGAAAGTGAAGTCGCTCAGTCACGTCCAACTCTTTGCGACCCCATGGACTGTAGCCTGTCAGGCTCGTCTGTCTATGGGATTTTCTGGGCAAGAGTACTGGAGTGGGTTGCCATTTCCTTCTCCAGTGGATCTTCCCACAGGGTTCAATCTTGGAGAATTTCCTGGACAGAGGAGCCTGGCAGGCTACAGTCCATGGGCTTGCAAAGAGTCAGACATGACTAACACTATTAAAATATATTAATAAAAAGGGCTTAGGAAGTGAAAAATAATTTGAAACCTGTTTCCAAGGATGAATACTCTTAGAGTTTAGGCCGTTTCTTGCACCATGAGTCTCCTGTCTGTTACTGTCCTTAGCCTACCATTCTCATGGTGTCAGGGCCCACTAATCCAAAAGGGGTGTCTTTCCCATCTCTATCAATATTCAAAATCTGATACAGTGTAAAAAGAAGGTAAGCCAGATTTTCTTCCATCCCCTCTTAGACTAGATTCCTAGTCATGATTAGAATCTATAGCAGTAGAGTTCAACCCTCATTACAAATTCCAGACACCAAAGATTTTTTAAAAATGTAGTGGTAGCTTCTATTACACTACTTCATTACATACTTCTATTCATAGCACAAAGCCTGACAAGTACAAAATGCTAAATAAGTGACTTATTTTCTTTGTTTGGAAGATAGCTGCTCAGCCAGTGCCAACTGGGAAAGATTCCTCTGACTTTTTAACCTCCATCCCTCCTATTTCCTTGGTCAGGCCCTTCTCCATGGTGTCTAACCAGTATTTTCTCATTAATTCTTCAGGGTTCCCTTAAATAAATTACATGTAGGTTTCTCAACATATTCAGTTACAATCAACCATTCCTTATTTTTATTTCCATAACACTTTATGCAGATTTATACTACAGCCCACATTACATTGCGTTTTCATTTCTTCATCACATTCTTGTCTGTCTTATTAAGATGTGAGTTCTGTGACAGTGGCAGGCCATAGCATCAGTGGACTACAGTCCATAGGATGGTGGCTTGTGACATTTTGGCTTTCATAGTCCCTAGCACATTTCGCGTTACCATATTAATAGTATGATCTTTCCAGGTGGTGCTAGTGGTAAAGAATCCACCTTCTCAGGCAGGAGACATAAGAGATGGGAAGATCCCCTGTCAGAGGGATGGCAACTCACTACAGTAGTCTTGCCTGGAGAGTCCCATGGACAGAAGAGCCTCGTGGGCTACAGTCCATTGGGTCACAAAGAGTCAAACACAACTGAAGTGACTTAACACATGCACACACATTAATAGTATATGCTGGATGAATATTACTGAGTTAAATTACATAAATATAGTCAAAGAGGTTCTATGTTATTTCCATTTATCTAATTTTAAGTATTTAAGAAATCAGAATTCAATTTCTTAGTCACTCTCGGATTCATTCCTTGTAAGGATCTCAGAGAGGCCATCCTCCTTCCCATCCATGCAGCATAACAAATGATAGGCTATCAGTTATTTCTTGGGAAACTTTTCTCTAGAGAAATAAAAATGAGATTTTTTAAAATTCACAAGACTGAAAATTCTGTTATCAATTATTCAGTCACATTAATGCAACATTACATTTAAAATGTATTCTGTTTTCTCTAAAAGGATGAGTCTTCTGATTTCTTAAAGGAATGATTTGCAAATGTGTTAAGTTCATGAATAATTTCAGTCAATCAGGATGCATGTATTGAATTAAGATTCCTGAGTGCCCAGATCATGGATTGAAAATTCTGAAATACGTTTCTCTCAAAATACTTTCTCTCAATAAAAAGAAAATTACCCATTCAAAATCTGTGGTCAGTGCAGAAGAGGAAAAGTTGTACAGGCTCAATGAAAACTTTTGGGTAAACTTACAATTTTATATTTTATTACTCAATGCTGTGATCCTTTTTTATTTGAATGAGTGAATTATGGTTTCAAACTGATGGCTAAAGATTTTAACAAAATAGTTTAATCAGCTGTATTAGTTTTCCAGAGCTGTTGTAACAAAGTACAACAAACTAGGTGACTTAACATAACTTTATTTTCTCAAAGTTCTGGAAGCTGGAAGTCCAAAATCAAGGGATCAGTAAGACCATACTCTCTTGGAGACACTATGTGGAATTTTTCCTAGCCTCTGCCTAGCTTCTGGTTGTGGTTTCTCATCCCTGGTGTTCCTCTTCTTGTAGATCCATCATGCCAATCTTTCCCTCATGTGGTCATCTTTCTCTAAGTGGCATCCTCCTTTCTTGTAAGTCATATTGGATAAAGAACTGGCTCTTCTCCGGTGTGATCCTTTGATCTAAAACAGATAGAATGCCAGATGTCACTCCTGCAAAGACAGGTTTATTTGGGATCAACAGAGTATTTCAATTTGGAATCTGTAACTATGGCAAGCTATGTGCAAGTCCTCCAAAGGCAAGGGAAGGAGAATGATTATATATAGGAGAAGAAAGTTTGGGAGGGCTAGAGTAAACAAGGAATCCATGGTTTTTCATTCACTGAGTCCTTCTCAGTAAGGAAGAGGAGTCTCAGTAAGGAACCAGGAGTCTTCTGGTTGGGCTCTGCTATTGTCATCGCAAAGCATGTAGGCTCCCCCTTCTGATCTCCCAATTTTATTTAGTTGTTATTTCTGTCTGTTAAAATTTTCACATCCTCAACCTAACTAATTATATCTGCAATGACTCTGATTCCAAATAAGGTCACATTGTAAGCTGTTGGCGGTTAGAGCTTTGACACATGAATTTTTGGGGGGGGGACGGGGGTGATGCACTTCAACTGTGCAAAACTTTGTCATTGTAAAAATTAATAAACAAGTGCATCTTTGATGGCAAAATTCAGTAAATGTCAAGAAAAGAAAAATTAATCATAAGAATGCTTGTATATAAGCAACAGTAGGCAAGAGTGTGTGAGTGATTATAGTTATTGTTAGAAACAGTATAGAAACAATTCTTCCTTTCTTTGATGTGTGACTCATTTAGATTTGAGGCCAATAGGACAAAGCATAGTCTAAAAATACTAGGATGGTTTCTATGTTTACTATTTGCAACTGCAGCTGGATACCAACAATCACATTACCTTTTTCTAAATTTAATATGAAATTCTATAAACATCTTAATACTTAGATTTCCTAGGTTGATGAGTCTAACACACCCTTATTATGTATCAGATTCTTCACTGCATAAGAAAAGATTTGAGATTATGTTTTTATGATTGTGTATATAGGCAGAGTTAATCATTTAATACATGTAAATAAGGTAAATAAACAAGAAACTTTCATCTATGTACATTTTAACTTTGTAAAGCATTTAATATTTATATTTTAATACTAAATGCTGTGGTTCTGTAGTCTGGCTTGGTTATAAATTGTATTCCACAGATAAGGAAACTGTCACTCAAAAAGTATATTGATTGACATTCAGTTAAGTTCTGGGAGACAGGTTAGCTCTCATTTCCATTGGTTCATAGCCTTATGATATTGTTAGTTTACTACTTATTATTTCCTGTTCAAAAGCAGAGATTGATCGGGACCCCACTATGAACAATGAACTGAGACACATGCAAAATGATAGACAGTATTCCTATTGAGAAGATAGTTGCCCCTTAGGTGGAGTGGTGCAGGATTTTCACAAGTTTACCAATAATTAAATACTAAAAGGGTGGTTTAAGTAAGCACTTTGAGGTTCATGGAAAAAGAGAGGAGAGAAGGGAGTCGAAGCACCAGAGACTGGAACTGTGTAAACAAAGGCTTCAGTAAAAGGAAGGATTAGAACTAGGCTTGTTGTAAAATTGTTGAGATCAGAAGCTATGCATATTTCCTTTCTTTGATACCATCACACTGCATGCATCTGAAAAATAGTAGCTGCTAAATTTGTTGCTTTAATTTGAATAGTCATGATGTTTGAGATGTGTTAGAGAGGGAAAGACTGAAGCCCAAAAGATATTAAGAAACCACTGCAATGCTCAGTGGTGAGCGCTTAAGGGAGCAGCTTCATTGGGAATATAAATGGCAGGTGAAGCAGAAAGACATTTATTGAAGTGAATGACTAAATACATATGGGCTAAGAAGGAATAGATTGTTTTGAGATTTTAAGTTTGACTTTACAGGAAAATGAGAAGATATTGACTTATTTTCTTCTTTCATAGCAGTCCTTATCTGGGCACCATGGACTTCCAGGATTCTAGAGTAGAATTCAGAGTCCCTGGGGCTGTTGAAACTATTAGCAAGTTTATGAGTATTACGGAGAGGCTTCTTAGTTGTCGTTAAGTTTTTGGGAGTCTGGGTCTTTGAACTTGTTAAATACTATACTTTTATTCAAAAGTATAGTGATAACTGGGATTCCCTGGTGGCTCAGACTATAAAGAATCTGCCTGTAGTGACAGCCCATGGGGTTACAAAGAGTCAGACACTGTCACTGTACAGTCACTTTCATAGTGATGACTAAGCAAGAGTCACAGTTCTTCAAAAACGTACCCCTCTTTAAAAATATTGACTGATGTGACATCTCACAGTATCTTTTATCAACTGTTGAAACAAGATTATGGAAAATGGAACATATTATTGAAGACCAAGAGCTTTGTCACCTCCTTACTGAAAAACTTTGTCTTGCCTAAGATTTTTCTCTTACTGTTAAATGAGAGACTGACAATACCTGCCTCTTAGGGTTGTTGCAAGGAGTATTATGAGAAAAAGTTTGTTACAGTGTTAGTACTCAGTATATCTTATATTGTTATTATTTATTACTATTATTCTTATTCAGCTTTAAAATTTTAAAATCCATTAGAGTGGATTGCTTTCCCTGTTTGTCATATCTCACTTAATCACTGCTAAATCACCATAAATTTGATAGAAATCTATTTTTAATATTTAGGGTACAGTTGAGATGTAGACAGGTAAACGCCTTGCCAGAGGTCACACAGCTAGCACATGGCAGAGTCAAAATTACAGGAGTCAGGAAACGCTTGTGTAAAGTGGGGCAAACACAAGGAGGGCACAGAATAGAGCAAATGGTCAGTGACATGATGAGCAGCGGGGTAAGTTACATGAGGCAGCACTGCCACAGAGACTCAGAAAGAGACCACACATTCCATAGGACATCAAGTTCTTGCTGGGCTAGTAATCCTTCCCAGGCTGGCCAGCTGCGGATCTCTGAGTGCATGAATGTACACTGTGTGTGGGTGAGAGAACATGACCTCAGGGAAAATGAGGTTGGGCGTGAGAGTAGATAAGTTATGACCAGCTGCAGTGGTGATTACAAAGGTTCATTTACTTTAATCTATCAGACACTGATACAAAGCAGAATCCAAGTTTACATTGAACATTGTCCAGATAGATTTGCTATGTGACAGAATGCATTTTTAATTCAGCTCTCAAGGCCGATAGAATATTTTACACAAACACACACACATAAACACACACACACACACACACACGAAAGTGACCAGAAACACTATGCCCTCACATAATAGTCTAACTTGACCACTGTCAAGGACTGTGTTATTTTTTATCCTTGTGGGCAGCCCTAAGACTTGGTTTGGTTGTTTCTAAGCCTGAACCTTTCAGTGATGGCTCAAGGCCATTGTATCAAAACTGGGATTCCAAACAGTTAAGGATAGGGACCTTGAAGGAAAACAGCCAAAGACATTTTGTCATTAAATAAGAGTCCTGGGTATAAAGGAAGAGAGACAATAGAAATCCACAGTAGGGCCTGCAGATCAGGAGTGAATCCTTCTTCAAGCAGAAATTCTACATTGTTATCCTTTGTTTTCTGCAGCTTGAACGTGTATGAGACCACTTAAAGCACAATGGTTGCCTATGGCAGTAAACTGCTGCCTTTTAAGAAGGTGGATGATATTTACATATGCTAAAACATTTATTTCATGATTGCTTACTTAGTAATTGTCTATTGAGTCTTTTTGCTGCTCATTCTTTAAGCTTTAGCTGTATTATTTTGACAATTTTAGAGGAGGGTCGGGGAAAAGAAAGGAAATGAACCACATCTAGAATAAATATTAAGATTCACAAAATTTGGAAGAGGTACATAATTAACACTATACATATATGTACTGGGGCTTCCCAGGTGGCACTAATGGTATAGAACCTGACTGCCAATGCAGGAGATGCAGGTTTGATCCCTGGGTTGGGAAGATCCCCTGGAGATGGGTGTGTCGCTCCAGTATCCTTGCCTGGGGAATCCCCTGGACACAGGAGCTCGGTGGGTTACAATCCATAGGGTCACACAGAGTCAGACACAACTGAAGCAACAGCTCAGCACAGCATATGTATGAGTTGACCGAGATTACAATTTTGAATTATATTTTTATTAGAAGGTAGTGGAGGTTAGCTCATTAGCTCTAATTGGAATGGACCTGAGTTTGAACTCTAGCCCTGTCTATCTTGTCCTTGGAAATCAACCTCCTCAAAAGCTTTCTTATATACACTTTCTTATATGTTAATGGGAATGATAATGCTCACTTCCTCGGGTTTTTGTGAAGATTAAAAACTATACTCTATATTAAGTACCTAATACATGGAAGTACTGCTTCACACCTGACTATTCACGGCTCCAACAATTATGGCTAATTAGAAACTGGCTGAAGATTATATTTTATTAAATGGTTGAATGGGTTTCTATCGCTGTGGGTTTCATTGGACTATATTATGAGCAAGACTGCTACTTAAATGACTCTCTGGTATAATTAGGCCTTATTAGAGGTTGTAATAAGTCTTGCAGTATTCTTGTCATTATTCCCAAATCACTGGACTATTATACTAAAAATAGTCAAGTTACAGATGGACTAGGACATTCATCCTCCACCTTTTAGAAGCCCATACTGCATTCTGTATAAAAAAAGAGTGTGGTAATTAAAATAGGATAAAAGCACAACCCCAAAGCCTCAAAACCATCATGTTACATATTATCTTTCTTAGCAGGAAGTTAAAAAGAAGTTGAAAATGATTGGCATAAAACAAGTTATTTTCATTATCAGTAGGTTTTAACATGCACATTGTGAGTTGTGCCACAATTATGTACAATTATGCTCTGGAATTATGCAATTCCAGTTAGCTAGGGTTCTGAATGAAATAACATCTTCCAAAAGTACATAATAATTTACCAAGAAATAATTTAGGCACAGTAAATTTTTGTTACAGCATGTTCATTGTTTTGAAGAATTATAATTATTATAAGAAGCTTGTTCAGTATTTGGCAATTAAAAAATAATCTAATTAAACTGATTACGCAAGCTAATTTCTAGCCCCAGATGTGGGCCTGTTAGCTAGGCAAGGTTCCTGTGCTTAATTAATCATGTCTGCATCCACACCAAAGGGTACCAACCAGGCCAAAGTTCCAGTCAGGGCACAGACAGAGCTCCTGGGGCCAGAGCAGTCCTGGTATTTCCCTGAAGTCGGAAATAGACTTAGCTCCTTATTGAAGGACTTTATACTCTTTTCTTTTATAAACAAAATTTCCAGTCTGGTTGTAAAATGTAGATAGATGCTTTTAGCATCTATAAAGTCAATCATCTAGCTTTTTGTTTTTCTTTTTTTCCTTTTTACTAAAATGGGAAGGTGAGAGTCATAGATTGCTGTTAACATGGAGTCATAGAAGGTCAGTGCCTGAGAGGATCTTTGAGATTCTTTGGTGAAGTTCCCTCTTCAGGCAAACTGATGCTTGGAGACTTGCATAGAACCTAGAGTCTTAACTTAGGGCCTTGCATTAGGAGTACTGGCCAGCTCTTTCTTTTTTTCCCCTCCTATAATTTTTACTCTATTTTACTGGAAAGGAATTTAGTCCCCCTTCAGTCTTTTACCTCTTTTACAGGGCTTATTGGAACGATGTTAGGTATGTCTGTAGACTGAAGGAAGGCACGTCAGCTGTGACAGTGGATAGGGAAGGATCATGGGCTACCGATGCCCCCTCTCTGTACCTCAGTAGCCAACAATCTTTTTAATGAACTGTTGGCTTCTGTTTCTGGCTCATAGTATCTTGGACGCCTGCCAGGAACCATCTTGGATGATGTGAAAAAAAAAAAAAAAAAAAACTTGAGTGTGTACAGTTGCTGGAGGGAAGGTTTACAGTTCTAGGGAAGAAGCCAAATAATCGAAAACTTAGAACTCTCACCCTGTTTTGTTGGGTAATTGCTACCTCAAAAAATATTTTCTTCTCCTTTCCCAAGTAACCATTTATCTGGGAAGCAAGTTATTAGCAATCCAGCATTGCTCAGTGGAGTAGTGAGGAGGTGGTGTGAAAAATGAGGATAATGAAAACAAAATATTTCACAATAAAATATCTTCCAAGTCATCCATTTTATAAAATAAAACCCTTTTGGTAGCCAATGTGTACAGTGTTTCACAAATTTTCCTCTTCATTTTTTTTAAGCAGATTTAAAGTAGAACAAAAATTAGACTTCAAAGAAGCTTTGTATTCATTGAATATAACTGAGATATTTAGTGGCGGCTGTGACCTTTCTGGAATAACAGGTAATATGAAAAATTATTCTTATATTATCAAGTAAATATGTTCTCTTAGAAACTGTGTTAACTTGACTGATCTTAAAACTGAAAGAGCATTTGGCCCCAGAAAATACGTACACGGGGAATAAATGTCATTGTCGTGTCAAGCTGTCTGTAAACAAGCACTCTATTTTGCATTTAAGTAGTTTTACTTAATGAAAGTCAGACAGCATGTTAGAATGTTAGATAAGCTTTCTAACCACACTTACAGTGAAACTATGTAGGAGAAGTATTGGGAGCTTTTATTCCAGCTCTGTTTGTATTTCCTTATCTGAATATTGGGAATTACAACTTTGAGGCTCTCATCTAAGCAGAGCTAATAAAACTCCAAATTTGCAAATGTTAATTTGGTAATATTAGAGCCCATGAAATAGGCATCTGCAAGCTGTTGGATGACGAACACAGTCTAGAAATTGTAAGGCTGCAGCTTGTAGTTTTAGCTTGAGACTGACAACACATCAGAGGAGATGGAGCTTTTATGCTAACTAGCACTTGGGAAATTGTGCATGGTTAAGATGCTCACTTTCACAACAAAGCCTAAGACACTCTTTATTTCTCATCCTGGCAGTACCTACTAGTTCAAAAATAACTAAAGAGAAAAAAAAGAATGGCTGAAGAGGGCCAAATTATCCCGCTATTTGCCCTCTTTTAAATCCAGTCTTCTGTTCTATAAAGAAAAAATAAAGTCCTAATGATACAAGCTTGTCTGTCTGATGGGGTTGGATATCCTAACCTAGAATTATTGTGTATTCCTATATAAAATGTGGGCTTTGGAGAGGTATTCATTATCTTATTCACTTAACAATTATGTGATAAGTGAACAGAATGAATGAGTTTTCCTGGTGGAGGAGGTGGGTGGGGTACACAGGTGACATAGATGTTCATTATCACCTTCACACATGATTTAGCTGCCTGTTCTCACACTGACAGATAGATCTGACTTCTTTGACAATTCCATCAGCATCAGGAATGATGCAGTCAAAATTAAATACTGCAACAGGATTCTGTCTAACTGTGCCCTGGAATGCAGCCACCTTACCAACTTGAAATAAACCAAGCCATTTTTTAAACACCTCTTCCTCTTAAATTTCTTTCTGGCCTTTGGAAGCTCACTTGCTGTATCTCAGGCATTTCTAACAGCCACTTGCTCTGCAAATTCCAAGCAATTTGTAACTTCTCTAAAATCTCCTTTTACATCAATAAAATACCCCCAAAATGCTTTATAATAGAATTTGTACAAGAGAATAACCCTGAACAGAAAAGAGTAAGTGTCCAACATTTTTTGCTCTGAGTTACCTATTTGAGTTGATTTAATGACTTCGGTTCTGTCTTATTGCCTGAAATAGAACAACCACAGCCAAGGCTGGCACTATTTCTAGTCTTTAGGAGAACAGTGAATTCATTCCCTGCTATTAGTACTTTTTGTGCAATAAGCGTTTGCTAAAGTCTATTGTGGCAGCTCAGTGGTAAAGAATTCACCTGCCAAGCAGGACACACAGGTTTGATTCCTGGGTGGGGAACATCCCCTGGTGAAGGAAATGGCAACCTACTCCAATATTCTTGCCTGGGAAATCCCATGGACAGAGTAGCCTGGCTGGCTACAGTCCAAGGGGTCACAAAGAGTTGGACACAACTTAGTGACTTTCACTATATAGTAGATACTCAGTAAATGTTAAATGCCAAAAGAAAACTGAGCAAATGGCGCATTAATATTTACTTGCACATCTTTTAGCAAAGCTACTGGAAGTTTCTTATCCTCTTAACCTGAGGAAGACATGCTTGGAATCTTCACAGAGAATTAAGGGAAGGAAAGATTATGAAGTATAGAAACCAGTAAGTTTATGAAGTTCAGATCCCTTGTTCTAATCTAGCATCTTCCAAGTCCTCTTCTTTTTCCAAGACCGTGCCCTCTCTGTAGAAGATGGAATCAGTTCAGTTCAGTTCATTTCAGTCGCTCAGTCGTGTCCGACTCTGTGCAACCCATAGACGACAGCCCACCAGGCTCCCCCGTCCCTGGGATTCTCCAGGCAAGAACACTGGAGTGGGTTGCCATTTCCTTCTCCAATGCATGAAAGTGAAAAGTGAAAGTGAAGCCGCTCAGTTGTGTCTGACTCTTAGCGACCCCATGGACTGCAGCCTACCAGGCTCCTCCGTCCATGGGGTTTTCCAGGCAAGAGTACTGGAGTGGGGTGCCAGTGCCTTCTCCAGAAGATGGAGTACAGAAGGTCAAACTGCTCTGTCTACCAGCCAAAGGCTCACTTGGTTTGGTGTCAGTGGTAAACTGCATGCATGAAATTCTCCACTTCATCTCAACCTGCTATTTGGTCTTCATTCTTTGTATGGGCCCCTCAGTCATCTGCTCTGTGCTCTAGATGCAAATCCTTATTCTTGGCAGTTGTGTGGGAAAAAAATGTGCTAATTTGCATGACCTTAAAAGACCACACTCCTGTGTTTTAGTTAAACCACACTCATGATATGGATGCCCCCCTTTCTCCATCTGAGTTGTTTCTATCACTGGACATATTCTTATCCATTGATTTATTTATTTGGCAAGTATTTATTATAAGCCAGCTATCTGCCAGGCAATTTTCTAGACTTGAATAAAATCCACAAATTCCCTCTCCTAATGAAGTTTACATCTGTTAGGGCAGATGGACGAATAACAAGTAATTAATTAATTAAATGATGAGGTGATATATGGTATGAATTAACTAAAATAGAGTCATGGGATAAAGAGATTAAATCAGATAAGAGCAGAATTAGACACGTGGAAAGAGAAGATTGCCTTGAGGAAGTGTCATTTTTATTGGGAGAAAGCAATGGCACCCCATTCCAGTATTCTTGCCTGGAAAATCCCATGGAAGGAGGAGCCTGGTGGACTGCAGTCCATGGGGTCTCAAAGAGTCTCTCACAACTGAGTGACTTCACTTTCACTTTTCACTTTCCTGCATTGGAGAAGGAAATGGCAATTCACTCCAGTGTTCTTGCCTGGAGAATCCCAGGGACGGGGTAGCCTGGTGGGCTGCTGTCTATGGGGTCGCACAGAGTCAGACACGACTGAAGCGACTTAGCAGCAGCAGCAGCAGCATTTTTATTGAGACCTAAATAACAGGGTAAGTTCTGGGAAAAGGGATTTTTTAAGCAGAGGGACAGATGAGACTAAAGCCTTGATGTCTGACCTTGTAGCTGGAGCTATTGGGTGAGGAAAGGAGGGTAGGAGATGGGGATGAGAGGTAATCAAGGGCCCAGACAAAATCATCACACACAGAGTCTGGAGTTATTTTTAGGAAGCCATTTTTTATGCAAATCACCCTTTGATGACTTCTCCCTATCTTGCCTGAGGGGATTTACTTTTATGTAAGCTGTCAGAGATAGTTCCCCTTGACTAAATTATTTCTTCATGAAAACATTAGTCACACAGTCGTGTCCAAGTCTTCGCGACCCTAGGGACTGTAGCCTGCCAGGCTCCTCTGTCCATGGGATTCTCCAGGCAATAATATTGGAGTGGGTTGCCATGCTCTTCTTCAGGGGATCTTCCCAACCCAGGGATTGAACCCCAGCCTCCTGAATTACAGAAGATTCTTTACCTCCTGAGCCACCCGAGTAGCTCTGCTTCTTCATAAACTCTTCTAACTTCGGTTGTCTTGATGGCGTCCGTCTGCATCACATCAGCTTTCTCTCTCAAGAGGGACAAAGCACCTTTGTCTCCTTTGTCTTTAAGGTTCAAGGCCCGCCTTGCTTTCCTCCACCCTCTTGCCATCACAGAACTCACCACCACCTTTCTGTTGTTGCTGTGAGGAATGTTGTCAGGTCTGTATGGTCTTGATGCAGCAGGGAGAGCAGATGGCTTCTGAACTTACAGTTTCACTTCCCCCTTCTCAAGGAGATGCTCCGCAGGTCACTGTATCAAAAAGGCTTCACACACACACATCAGTTTCACCGAGGGGAGGAGTGGGGCCTTCTCTCTCAGCTTGTTTCCACAGCAGAACAAAATGTTGTTAAGATGCTATCTTACACTGAGAAATTTGACAGGTTTTAAAGCCTAGCTCTGAAGTGATTTTGGAACAGATGACACAAAAGCCCTTTAGACTTTTATCACCTCACCAGTCTTGAAGGAAAGTAAATTTTGCTCTAAACTCAGATCAAAACCCAATACAGAATTTAAAAGGCAAGTTGGCTTTGAGGCTGAAAACATAGGGTGGGATTAATTCATATCTGTAAAGCTTTTTCATCTTATCTGTGGACCATGACGAAGGGGAGCAAAACCCTTGGTCCACTGAAATATGTGGGGTACCTGACTTGAGGTTGATCCCCTTCTATCTTTACCTTTCATATCTGAGCTAAACTTAGTCTCTTCATGTTTTCTCTGTATCATCTCTGCAATAACTAAACCTAAACCACCTTTATCTCTAGAAAATTAACTAGGAAAGAATTTTCTTTTTCTTTGTTCATTTGAAAATGTAATGGGATCCAATAAGTAATGGTTCTGAGTTTTAACTCTTAAATGCACTTTCATATTTTCTAACAGATTCTTCTGAGGTGTATGTTTCCCGAGTCATGCAACAAGTTTTCTTTGAGATAAATGAAGAAGGCAGTGAAGCTGCAACATCAACTGGTAGGACAAATGATGTCACAGGAAGCCAGGAGGAAGAACTGGGGGAAATGAGCATGAGGATGCTGGCACTTAGTGGCTCTCTGATCTCCTTTCCCTCTCCTGCTGTTCAGTACACTATAGACAGGGCAAAGTGGCTATTTAAACTATTTACGCATCTGTGTGCCTGGAGTTTAAGGCGGGGGGGGGGGGGGGGAGAAGGGACTGATGTCTACTAATATCTACTTATTTGTGAACTGGATTACCTGCCCAATAGCAGTCAGGCTCAAACCTGAAATCATGGTTGTTCAGGAATGTTCACTCTTAAGTAGTTATATTCATTTCATTCTTCCTCTGTACTCTTAGTTCCTCCTTTTCTAATTTGATTCTTGTTGTTTTGTCTATGGCAGCAGCTCCCAAACTTAGCTGCGTGTGACAGTTAGCTGTACAAAGCTTTTAAAAATTCTGTGCCCAGCTCACACCCTGAAATATTGAATCAGTATCTCTGGTGGTGAGATTTGGCCTTCAGTATTTTCTTACATTTTCCTAAGTGATGACAATGTGCAACAAAGGTTGAGAACTACTGCTCTCCAGTGACTTGCAGCTTATTCTTGGTATTGCGAGTATAATGCATAGACCAGCAGCATCAGCATCATTCTGGGACTTATTAGAAATGAGGAACCTCAGGAACAACTCCAGACTGACTGATCCAGCATCTACATTTTCCAAGGTCTCTTGGTGGCTTGTGTGAACATTACAGTTTAGGAGCCGCTCTTCCATATCTCCTTGAACAAGTGACATTTTGAATAGTATCTATGCTGCATAAAAGTAATATTCAACAAATAATTGGAGAAAGAGCCTTAAATTCAATTAGAAATGGGAAGGAAATTTTAATGAATTCCTCATAAACATATTTTAATTTTTCAGACTATTTGAACTTTAGCCATTATGTAAAAGAAATACATCCTTTAAGTAGTCATATTGGTAAATTTATATTCACATTATTAATTTCTTGATTAATTTATAATGCTATGTAATGTCAATGGATTTTGACATCTGAGTGGGGCACACTGGGCTCCCTACTGTTTTGTCATCTTCTGAAGTGCTCCTGTATGGGCTATCACAATCCTTAGAGAAATCAAAGGCGGTGTTGGGATGAAGTTGCTAGTTCATGTAGACAAATTTTCCACTTGCTTTTACATAGAATTGGAAGAGTCCTTATAGATCATCGTCTGATCCTCTCATTATCTTGATGATAAAACAGACCCGGTGTGGAGCAGTTTTCCTAAGGTCATATTAGTAAGAAACAGTAGTGTTTGGACTGAAACCAGGTTTCCTGACTTCAGGTTCAGAGCTCTTCTGCCATAGCCCAAGGCCTCTCATTTTTACTATAGAGTTCTCTAAGAGGAGGTAACAATCATCAAAGGATCAGCAGTGACCCTGATGTATCATCTTTGTTAGTGTGAGTGTTTTGACTTTCAGGCATCTCCTCAGTGGATTTACAAAATACCTGGATAGGAATTAGGAGTTCAAACATTATAAAATAAATTATCTAATGTAAATAAAAACTGAGCAGAAAGTTACTGCTTAAAAGATGAAATTTTCAACTGCTTTCACTAAATTGAATCTAGTATCTGGCTTTCTTCTTCACTGAGCATAAAGTGTGACATTAGGATTATTCCATGAATAATCTAATATCTTTTCCTCTGCTCTTCAATTTTTAGATTTATTCCAAATTTATCTGTATTTAGAAAATGGTTATTTTCCCACATGTTAACTCCTCAACCAAAAATGGCCTTTCCTGTCTACAAAAAATATTGTGAATATTATGGATATATTTTCTTTACTGATCTTTAAATGTGAACATCTAAATAACTCTTGTCTCTATTTCATAGGCATAAACACACCTGTGATCATGAGTCTGTCAAGGAATCAGTTTATAGCAAATCATCCGTTTCTGTTTATTATGAAGAATAACCCAACAGGTACCTATTTGAGAATTCCCTGGGGGAACTGTTTAAGTTCAATAGACCTAGTCTATTGAATCTGTTGGAATCTTGCTGTTAATTGCACTCTGTTCCAGCTGCAAATAACGGTCTGAAATCATTTGTTCTTTCAATTTATTGAATTTATTTTAGTTTTTTCCAAAGTTTTTTAGTGACTATTTGTTGAATGCTTGTTTTGTACTAGGCACTGTCTTTTAAGAGATGTCAGTGATCTAAAATAGATCAGTACTAGTAATAGCTGCCAAGATTGTTTGTATAGGTGCTGGTGATGTTAAATACCAATCTGTACAGTTAACACCATTCCAATAAGTCAGATATTTGATGAATAAAGAAGTAGAAATGCAAAGAGAAGCTGTGTCATTTGCCTAAGGTCATACAACTGAAAAGTGGCAGGGTGAAAATAAGACCTTTTTGTCTCAGAAGTCAACTTTCTTTCAGTGGGAGTAGAACTTGGAAGATGCACAGTTGTGAAAGGTTTTCTAGGTAGATTCCAAGAACAAGTGACCAGCTATAGGCTCTCAGTGAGAGGTAGGGGTCAAACATTATTCCAATTCTCTAATTTGGGCAACTCTAGAAGATAATGCAGCTAGGTACAAAAGGTGGGGGGTAGTAGTCAATTGGACTGGCATTACAGACACGGTGGACACACAAATGCAGATGGTCTGGATAGATGTGTTTGCATCTTATGAAACAAGAGAGGCCAGAAATGTGGATAGTGAGGAAATTTGCTTCAAGTATGTATTTAGGACTCCTCAAGAGTCATAACCCAATGACTGTATACTACTGGAAAAGAGATAATATCTTACTCATTTTTGTATCCAGCCCAGAATTTGGCAAAGTGCCTTGTACTTAATATCAGTGTCTCTAGAGATTGAAGGTTAGAACTTGGGTCCAAGGCCCAGTTTAATAAACTAGTAGTTCTAAGACAAGTCACTATATGTTCTAAGCTTTATTTTTCCCACCCCCTGTTTGAACATAGTATTAGTACTTATATCATGCTGTGCTGTGCTTAGTTGTATTTAACTCTTTGATCCCATGGACTGTAGCCAGCCAAGATCCTCTGTCCATGGGGATTGTCCAGGCAAGAATACTGGAATGGGTTGCCATGCCCTTCTTCAGGGGATCTTCCCAGCCCAGGGATCAAACCCAGGTCTCCTGCATTGCAGGTGGTTCTTTACTGTTTGAGCCACCAGGGAAGCCTTTATCTTATAGAGGTAAATAAGAGAATGTATTAAGCCTGTGATACAGTGCCTGGCACATGATGCTCATTGTGAATACATCAATAAATATACATAAAGGAAGGAAGAAAAGTGGAAAAGTTTCTCTAAATAAATTGATTAACGTGGAGAAGAGACATAGTTAATTTCAGAAACTGAATCTGTTAGTTTAACTAGCAATACTGATATTATTGACCCCCTAAGGGATATATCAGTCTCTTTTTTTAGGTTGTGTGAAACTAATGCTGAATGACCATTCTGAAAGTTACATCTTTGAAACAATGGAATAGTTTCAGATTTGCTGAGGCTGTATTAACACAACTTCAATTCTATAGGGGATGAATCAGTGTTACAACATAGTCTGTGTACGTCCTTTGATTTATACATCCTTAACTTTAGGATATCTCTAATTTCTTACCATTAGTGTGTATATTATTGAGTATGCAGAACAGAAAGAACTGAAGCTGCATTGGGCATCAATGCTCAAGGAAATATGGCATTTAGAATAATATTTAACTCTTTATTTTCCAAGTTGATGACTAAGGGGCTAAGGACATGTAATAGCTATCAGTTAAATTGTAGTGAAAATTCAAATTAATTCACTTATTTACTTATTTGTGATAATGCTTAAGTGTCAGACCCTTAATGACAACTTCCACTGTTTTATGATCTTTATTGTAATGAGACTTTCTAAACTAGGGTTACTTCCCTAAAGTATTGTTTCAATTGAATGGTCACTCATTTATAGGAGGTTATAGATCGTTGCCATATATAATGCAGAATGGGCTATTATCTTAAGACAATATACGTTCAGTGATTTATTTTTCCTTTCATAAATGAACTGAAGAAATCATTGGGATTAACGAAGCTGCTGATTTACCACAACACAGTGAACTACCAAATGGCATAATGATTTATATAAAATATGTTCATCTGACAACTCCTGAAGTATAAGAATGAATGATTTTAGTTTTAGTAAAACCAATTTTTACCTAGATTTTAAATTTTCCTTTGGTAAAACAACCTTCTTATGCAAAATCCATACATTACTTGTATTTCCCTATCAGTATTTAACTTCCTATCATATATACATTTCAGTATACTCATCCAGATCTCTTACTGAGCCAAACTTCCAGAGAAGTGAAGAATAATTCTTCTTTAAGGTTGTGGATATAGGACAGCATTAGAGACTTTCAGAAGAAGGTTGTGAAAGATGCCACATGAAATGTGCCATTTCCCAGAAAGTAGTGAATCATGGTTTTGAAACTGATAGTGCTCCATACATAACAAAAAAAATACTGTGTTTAGAATTTTTTCAGGTCCTGGGTTGAAGCAGACTGCAGGGTACTCATTAAAAAATCTTTTTTCTAGGCTGTTAGCTTTGGTTATGCTATTGCATTTTTTATATTATGAACTAAAAAACTGCTTCTGACAGAGATGTTTTATAGTTATATTATTAAATATGAAGGATACCTCTTTAGGAAGTGGGCATGAAAACTGGAAACAACAATGAATCTGCTTCAGCCTGCCTCTATATCCATTGAGACTATGTCAAGGAAGATTTCACTAATCTGTACAGTTTAGTAATGAGTAGATTGGCGATTGCATGTAGACTTAATTCAAAATGTGATTCTCTTTGGACAGAAAAGCAGATTGAAAGACTAGGACAAATGGCTTTTATGTAATGTCCTATACTTCTGATAGTTTAAAATTTTAAACTACTGTCTTCAATTTATGCAGTTAGTTACTTTAAAAATTCTCCAAACAAGCATTTCTGATAAGAATTTTAATGCCATAGAATTACAGAGATACAGGAGTTATTTTTGATTCCTCTTGTGACTAAACCCAGTATACAGCCTGGGGAAGTTATTTATGTATCCATGTCTATCTGAAAAAATAGAGTATTAGTCTTCTTGTATTGTTGGAATTATTTTGAGATTTTTGTGGCAAAGTATTATTAATTATAATCATAAAAAGAAGAAAAAAATCTGCTAGAGATTCTGTTTCTGTGTTAATTGGCTTTTTTAAGACTGTTTTTGGACTGAACAGTAAAGAGTTCATGAGGAAGGGCTCTTCCTTTTTACTTCTTTTCTGCCATTGTTATTTCAATACTTTTAAGTGTAATGTTCATTCGCTTTAAAATTATGTAAAATTTTAAGGAATCTCCACATTGTTCTCTGTAGTGGCTGTACTAGTTTGCATTACAGGGTGCTCAGGGCTGGTACACCAGGTTGACCCATAGAGATGGAATCGGGAGGGAGGTGGGAGGGGGATTCTGGAAGGGGAGCACATGTATACCCATGGCGGATTCATGTCAATGTATGGCAAAACCAACATGATAATGTAAAGAAAATAAATAAAATAACAAAAAAATAAAATAAAATTATGTAAAATTTTATTTTGTAACTTTTGAAATGAACTTTATTACATATGACTTTAAAGGAGGTAACCCAAGGCAACACAACATTGAGTCATTCAAGCCGTTTACCTTACCCTAGTTGACAAGAAAGGTGAATGGATTTTGACATGTCATTTATTTCTGTTCTGTCCTCTAGTCCTTAGTTCCTTTTACTTGAAAAACACAGAATGGCTGGAAACAGGTGTTTACATTTATGCTGTATACTATATCACTTTGGTGAGAATGTGAAAGTATGAGAGATGTGAGAATATTGCCTTTAGCAGTAAACTTTGATTCAGAGCTGAAGGAGGAGAACTGAGAAGCTGCACTTTTAACCCCAAAGGTTTATATTACATGCATAAAGAGATGAACTGCTAATGCCTTAAATTTAAAATGTTTCCTATGCTCATCACCATTTTATTATTCTATGTTTGCTTGACTGAGTCTCTATATTTAGGAGAACACCTCTCTGTCACCTTAATTTTGCCTTCTTTTATGAAAAACAGAACTAATGCATTTTCCATGACAAGCTGTTGTGGGTGTTAATATACTTCGTAAATTATCAAAAAATGATTGATAATGATATAGTCATCTATTTTAGAGAAGTAGGCTTTGTTCTTAGACATTGCCAGTTTACCTTATAAATAAAAAGACTAAATGGCTTGTTAAAACATTAAGAAAAATTGATTATTGTCATTTTTCTCCTCCTTAAATTCCTAAAGATCTTTTTTTTCTTTTCCTAGATTCAATTTTGCTTATGGGAAGGGTGACAAATCCTGACACCCAAAGGACAAAAGGAAGAGATTTAGATTCACTGTGAATGGAAAGTGCAACTTCAGAATAGAAGTTTATTCCTAGAAAATAGTTGACTGGCAAAATATCATCAAATATTTTCTATATATCTTTTTCTGTCTTAGTGGCTATATTCATCTGAATCCATGAATAAATGAAATTATGCATTAACTGTTTTTGTGCTTTCTGTATTTTTATAAAGTATATATGAATCAAAAGCAACGAACTTACATAAAATATTAATATATTAGAACAGTCCATCTAAGATATCTTAGATATAAAAGTCCTGTCTTAGATATCAAAGTCTCTATATTCCTACAAGACTGAACTATCTGACTCTCAAGCATAGCACCTTTATCCAGACTATGGGGAAATGAGTCAAGAGAGAGAGTACAAGTGCTGGTACCTCCCTGAGGTGCCACTTGAAATACCAAGATCCGGTACATATGATAGTAAATGAACTTTGAGTAGTTAGTTTATCTTAACTTGGCATTCCATGTGTTATGTTTAATAGTTGCCTTGTTTCACTACATATCAATTTTTTCTTCTGATTTATGCCTTAAACCTGTAAAAGAAAGTAGAAGCAACAAGAACTTTTTAATTAAAGCTTTTCTGTACATGAAATTGGCAGCAAAATTAGTGTAATTCAAGAGGCTGACCATCCATGATTTTATAACACTGAACTAATGGAAGTGTTAGAGCCAAGATTGTAATCTACAAATATTAAAGGCAACACATTTCCTCTGATGTCAGATGTAAATACCCCCAACAATACTACTTTCAAATGACTTTATATAACATTTCATAGTTTTTCTCTTTTCATGTTAGTGATGTAAAGTGTCCTTTTGTTTGTGCTGGCAATTCTCTGCAGAGTTTAATGATAATGGCTTCCCATTGTTGAATCCTGATTTTGTGTCAGGCACTGAAGTCAGCACTATTTGGACATTATGATAAATGCAGGAAAGCTCCATGAGCTACTATTACCCATATTCCTGATGAAGAAACTGAAGCTCAAACATTATATAAGCAGTCAAGGACATATAACAAGTAAGTATGGAGTCTTTACCATATTTCAAAGTTTGAGCTCAGGACTATCTGTATCAGGAGACCGTGACCATAATCACTGAGTTATAATCCCTCCTAAGTAAGTCCTTTAAAGTAGTGTGGATTTTCCCCTGAAACTTCATGCTGTCTGGTCTCCAATGTCTAGAGGTCCATCTGTAGCAAAACCTAGAGCAATACTCAGGACTGTATGAAGACAGCTTTACAACTAATTGTGATGGCTTCAAACCATAAAATAATCAAAAGTAATGCTAGCTTTCCTAAACTATAAATTGCATCTTACTTAGATATAACACAGTGAATGCTAATATATATGTTAGTGATATATCACAAGTCAGTTCTTCATCATGGAACTGATTTAAAAATATGTTTTCTCTATGTGTAATCAATCGCCAGCCCAGGATTGATGCTCGGGGCTGGTGCATCGAGATTTTCCGGGGGGAGGGAGGAGGGAGGGAGGAGGGAGGGGGGTTCTGGAGGGGGAGCATATGTAAACCCATGGTGATATCATGTCATTGTATGGCAAAACTAATAAAAAAAATATATGTTTTCTCAATTTAAGAAGAAGAGCATAGTACACTATTAAAAGGACAATAGTTTTATTTTCAGGTGTTTTACTTGGGTTAGGTAAATTCGTACATTCTCTTCCATGTGTTACATGTTAATCTGCTCTGGAGATTCACTCATCCCTTCCACAAATACTGAGCTTCTATATTCCAGGCACAGTTGTGTTCAACTCTTTGTGACCCCATGGACTGTAGCCCACCAGGCTCCTCTGTCCATGGGATTTCCCAGGCAAGAATACTGGAGCAGGGTTGACATTTCTCTCTCCAGAGAATCTTCCTGACCCAGGGATCAAACTTGTGTCTCCTGCATTGCAGATGGCTTCTTTACCACTGAACCACCGGGGGCAGACCAGTAAACAAAACTGACAAGTCTCTGACCTCACCAAACTGACAATTTACCAGTGGTAGAAACATAGCAAAGCAGTGAAAAAATAAAGTAGGATAATGAATAGCAAGGAATTTATACCATCAGGTAATGTAATAAAGTGACTGTCCAGGTTTCACTTTAAGTACGTTTTCATAATGTGTTCCTAATATATATGCTTCTCTTAAGTAAGATCTGTTAAATGTCTGCCTTGGTTTTCCCACTATGGAGTCCAACTTTGCATTGTTGCTGTTTTCTCTGCCAATTTCATGCTCTACATCTGGTAGGCATTACTTACCTTACAAAAGGAGATGGTTTAAGCTCCTTATAAGAAAGAAGAGCTTTCTGGTGTGGATTCAAGCTTAAAATATCTTTTCCCATTCTAGACACATAGTTGCCAGAGCACTTATAAGATTAAAACCTTAATCTTCACCTTCACTGCAGTTAACTCAGTGGTTATTATAGTTCCATATTACAAAGGTTAGAAGTGTCTGGAATGTATTTATAATATATATTTATGTATTTGTTTATTTATGAAATAAAGTAAGTATGAAATAATTTCCTCTGCCAAGCTATATGAAACCATTAAATTTACAACAGTATACAATATATGTGGGATAAAAATATTTTCAAATTAATAACCCTTATAAAAGCTTAATACATCATATGTATATGTATATAAGCTTAGTATACCATATCTATATGAAGTAATTTCAAAATTATTAGGAATTATGTTTCATTGACTTCACACAGTTATAATAACATGGCATATTTTAGAGGAAGAAGTCTGTTACCTTAGGAAGTGGGACCTGGGAGATCAAAGGTCTGAGACAATAAACAATTTCTATTTCTGGGGTGAGGTTTATAGAAGTCTCTTGAATTGGTTAATAAAAACCTGGAAACCTTGAAAGATACAGAGAAAACTTTAGGGCAAGTTTTATTAGAAGCCAGTGTTTTGGACCTCTGTAAAGAAGATATTTTCTCTCAGGATGGCGTTAGATACACCCTATATGGGGTAAGTCCACCTAGCTAGGGGTCCTGAGACCGACTCCATGCTGAGGGTGGGAAAGGGTGTCTACTGAAAGTCTGCTCGTAAGAGCACTGTTTCTCCCTGTGGTTTAGTCACTGAGTTGTGTCCGATTCTTGCGACCCCATGGTCTGTAGCCCGCCAGGCTCCTCTGTCCATGGGATTCTTCAGGCAAGAATACTGGAGTGGGTTGCCATTTCCTTCTCCAGGGGATCTTCCTGACCCAAGAGTCAAACCCAGGTCTCCTGCATTGCAGGCAGGTTCTTTACTGACTGAGCTACTTTTTCCTGGCTCCTTGTGTGATCATCTCTTAATCTGAACCCCAAATTTAAGAGATCAAAAATCTAATTTCTTTCTCTTTTTTTTAATGCCTTAAGTGACCACCTTGATGTTATGATATGAAGGAAATGATAGATGATATATTTTTCATGAACATTATATTTTTGGCCTGTCATCTCAATTTTCTGGAACTTCAGTGTCCTCACTTATACAGTGAAGTGTTGGACAAATCCTATTTAAGTTCCTTACTCCAAAGTCCAGTGCTTGTAAATCTCAGGATTTCTCTACAAAAACACATTTGGAATAATGTCTTTTGAGTCAATATCATTTATATAAGCAGTAGTTTTGCATAAATGAAGCAGAAATCTAGGATGCACTAGAATTTTGGTTCATGATACTATCTTTAACTATTTATATTTGCTTCTTTTTATAATTCTATTGTGGTATAGTTCATTTACAATATTATTAGGTTTAGGTGTACAGTAAAGTGATTCTGTTATTCATATATGGATATTCATTCTTTTTCAGATGGGTTATAAAAGTGATAAAATTCTTTCTTCATAGGTTCAAGATTTAATTTTTAAAAACAGAATGCACATAAAACAATCTTACTACTGTGGCAGAGACTCTTCTCCAGTATAGGCTTTTGAGCATGATTTTGAGATGTTGCTGGACAGTGGGAGCCTAGCTGAACACTTCATTTCACCTATCATTGCATTTGTCGAAGTGGAGCCTTGTAATTAGATCTCCTTAGTGGAATTTGAGTGGAGGTGAGTGTCACTTGTCCGTCTGTTTCTGACTGCTCTTTTCTCCTGTACCAGCTAGATGCAAATGCTCAAGGCCACCCTGGAAGTCCTATTTGGAAGATGACAGAGGTCTGCTAGCCTGGGTTCCTCTGTCATCATATGTTACAGATCCACTTGCTGCTGAGTCCAAAGTCAGCCAGGAATACCAGCTTGGGACTCATGTAAGCAAGAGTTCCATTTTCACTGGAGTTAGGTTGTTAGTGACAATTGTGAGGGTTGATTTGATACTTTTAACATGGTGATTTGTTAAAGTAGAGAAAGCATGTGATGTAACTTGAAATTGGATACAAACACAACAACACAGACATAGCAGGCTGAAAGCAGCAGAGTTTGTTAAGCTGTGAGACTATTCGGTAAACTGTTGCTTGTGATAATCTGGAAAGTAGACCGTGTGTGTACAGACCCAGTATCTAGCCAGAGATGACATTTCAGATCTCTATTGAACTTGCTGGAGTACTGGGTCAGGAAGATCCCCTGGAGAAGGACATGGCAAAATTCCAGGATTCTTACCTGAAGAATCCCATGGACAGAGGAGCCTGATGGGCTACAGTTCATGGACTTGCAAAGAGTTGGACCGGCCTGAGAACTAAGCGCACGCACACACACACACCCGTCAAGCGGAATATGAGCAGAAATGTTACCTGTTCCCTCTGGCCACAGTGATTAGGAAGTTTGCCTATTTTTCTTTCTCTTTTGTCCACCCTGTTTGCTGCATATCAACACTTAGGATGACAATGAAAGGTTTAGAAGACATCTGGGAGATGGCTTATCTCTATCAGCCTGGGACTCTGAATGATCGCGTAGATCACAGCCACTCTATTCTCTGTTATACCATCCTTGACCAGAGATTCCTGCCTGTACTAGGGGCAAGAAATACACTATATGATGCTAAGCCATGTTAAGTAGGTAGATAGAGCTCACCAAAATAATATAATGATGTTTTCAATACATACATTCCATGTGTTAACTTGTAGTATATAGTTTCTCATCCTGGCACTTGACACTTGGTAAGACAATATTCTGGAATGCTATTTCATTTTGCCTGATTCATGAAAAAAACTCAGGAATTATCCAGCGCATTTGCCCTAGCAAATTCCTCATCTCTGTGATAAAAATTTACCAAAAGAGAGAAATGGATATAAAATACAGAAAGCTCACTAATGGGGTGCTTTTCTGGCTGCCACGCAATTCTCTTAGTAAAAAAGGAAATTTTACCTCCTAGTTACTGTGTGTGTGTGTGTGTGTGTGTGGTGGAGATGGGGGCTGGGAGTTGAGGGCATCTTTAAAGATTTGTCCTGAAAAGGTTTTTGACTAATATAAAAAGTAGGCATCCTTTGCTTGCTTGCAAAGGATGCAGATATGGCCTTGCTAATGATAACTTAAAAGCGTGTGCTCAATGCTTCAGAGAAAATGACCAAAAAAAAAATTGCAAGTCTTAGATCTCAACAAGCATTTTTGGAGATCAAAACATATTATTTTGGATACTAATATATGTATTATATTTGAATTCTTCAGCTTGTCATGGTTTGTATCACATTATTCATATTCTTTGTGTCCATGAAAATACATAGGTAAAAACATTTCTGACAATTAAGTTTCTGTTTTGTAACTGAGAGCTTATGCTCACAAAGATCTTACTATCACTAAGTAATATATATACAGTATCTTATATAATCCTTACATCTCTCTTTCACCCTTTGTAAAATGATAAAATTGAAATCAAAATACTAAGACACTTTGCTCTAGGGCACATGTGGAGTGTAAGTAATAGAACTGGTGTTTGGCTTCTGATACATCTACCTGCCAATGAAGGAGATGCATGAAACTTGGGTTCTGTCTCTTGGTAGGGGAGATCTCCTGGAGAAGGAAATGACAACCCACTCCAGTTTTCTTGCCTGGAAAATTCCATGGACAGAGGAGCCTGGCAGGCTACAGTCCATGGTGTTGCAAAGTTGGACACACAACTCCTGGCTTCTCTGACTTCAGACCTCACTTTTAATTACTAAGCTAGTAGTTCTCACACTTTGATTGCATCAGAATCATCTGGAACCCTTGTCAAACCAGATTGTTGGTTCCTGCCTCCAGGGTTTCTGATTTGGGAGGTCTGGATTGGGTCCTAAATATTTACATTTCTAACAAGTTTTCAGATGGTGCTGATGCTCCTGGTCTGGAACCCATACTTTGAGGACCACTGATATAGGATACACTTGCTTCTCTTCTATGATCTTCTATTTTTATTTTTATTTTTTTTTTGCTATACTCAGAATGACCTGATAATCAGTATGATCAGAAAGGAACCATGAGAACACAAGAGTCAATGAAGAAAGAGGCTGATGACAAAAGATTACATTAAAATACAAATGAAAGAAGGTAAATAAATAAGGTGATGATTCCTCATTGCGTGAAGAATGAATGCAAGACTGCAGCCAATATTTAAAGTCTTTTATAAACTAACCCCAGATTTCCAGACTAATCTTCACTTATCTGTGCTTGGTCATCCAGCACCTCTACAGTCTCTCACCTTCGGTGGTATCTACTAATGGATACTAAAGGATACCTCCTCTGCCTAGAAATGCTTTTCTCTCCCTTCCTGTAAAATCTGTCGAAGGTCTATTTGTGCTTCAAGATTTAGTCCAAATAGTTCCTTTCCTAAAGTAGCCATCCAAGTCTCTCTTGATATCTACTTCTTCCCACCAAAATTCTTCCCTGTATCATCAAAATTATTTGAGTTGTTCAAATAACAATGGGTCCAGGAAGAGTTGTGTGTTTTAATTGCACATAATTAAGTTTGATTCATATTTGTTTCCCATAGGATTTAGGACTCTGCTGTGTCCTGGCAGTTGCTCAGTGAGGGCTCATCAAATCCAAGTAATTAAAGAAGCTTGTTAGAGTCACCAATTCAGGTATATATTTGCCTTATCAGACTGTATGAGGGCCCCCAAATTATAGATAATTGTATAAAGTAGAATTTTTTGACTATGAATAATAGTGTTTCCAAAAAAAAAGTAACTTAAAATGATGAAAATTTACTTCTGTATCAGATCAAAGCAGACTGGAGGTTGTCAGTCCACAGCTGATATACAGCTCTCATGACTGTAGGAGACTCAGTCTCCTTCAGTAACTCCATATCTGTGGTGATGTATCTTAGCTCAGGCTTCATCAATGAAATGCCATAGACTGGGTGGGTTAAACACAGATATTCAATTCTCACAGTTAGTGAGGTTGAGAAATCCACAATTAAAGTGTTTCCTTTAGGTAATGTGACCTTGTTTTCTACTTGCTTTTCAGCTATTTAATTATAATGGGCTGTGATATTATCTTTATTGCATTCATTCTGCTTGGGGTTGTTGTCCTTATTGGATTCATGGATTAACATCAGATTTGGACTTTTTGGACATTATTTTTCCCTCCCCACATCTTCTGGACTTCCACTGCATGTAGGGTAATGGCATTACATCACTCCACAAGACACTGTGGCTTTATGTTTTTCTTTATAAATTAGTGTGCATAGATTCTATTTTAATGTCTTTTAAGTTCAATAATTTTTTGTTTGGCAGAATCTAATCTTCATTGAATTCCATCCAGTAATTTTTTTACTACAATTTTTAGCTCTAAAAGTTTCATTTAAAAAAAATATTTTCTGGGCTTCCCTGGTGCCTCTGTGGTAAAGAATCTGCCCGACAATGCAGATGACATGGGTTCGAGTTCTGATCTGGGAAGGTCCCACATGCCTCAGAGCAACTAAGCCTGTGCACCGCAACTACTAAGCCTGTGCTCCAGAGCCTGGGAGCGGCAACTACTGAATCCACACACTGTAGACCCTGCACTCCAAAAGAGAAGCCATCACAATGAGAAGCTTACATCCCACAACACAGTAGACCCCAGTGGCTGCATGTCTCTTGCAATTTCACTGCAATCCAGATAGGCTACTTCTCAGGCTATTTCCTGGCCTGTAACATCGTCTTGAAGAGTGTGCATGCCAAGGGTGGAGAAACGAACAAGGAGGTAACTTTAGATACCTTGGTAAATATCGAATTTAGCATGGAACTAATCACCCAAGAACAGATAGAATATGACTAAGTGAATTTGACTCTGGTGCATTTTCAAAACATTGTTAAGAGAGGAAATTGTGTTTGATCAAATTACCTAGAGATTATTGAAGAAAGATAATTTGGAAGTTGGGATATTTGAATTTTCTCAAATATACCAAATCACAGCATACATTCTCCTTTTAGAGATTTATAGAGTTCTGCAATTCAATTTTGATTAGTATATTTATTTATGCACTTCTTGTACCAGGAGTGTGTGTATATATATATACACATAATATATACTTGTATATGGTGAAAAATATGTCAAACTGAAAAATGGTAGAATAGTCCAGTTCTATTTGGGAGCATTCAAAGGAAAATGTGATGCTAGTATCTGAAGAGATTTAATAAAGTATGTTGCTAATTTATTTATTCTGTCTATCTGATAATGAAAAGTTAACAAACCAGCCCACTATATGAATAGATTATGTAAGGTTTTTCAGATTCAATTTAAATTTCACCAAAGTGTATTATGCATTGGCAAATTTAAAGTAGGAAAGTAATTTTCCCTTCAGAAATTAGTGGTGTAAGATGCCACAAATATGGGAATTTGTTCAGTTTAGTTAAAAGCCACAACAAAAAGATTTATTTTTGAAAAACTGTTTTATATTTTATGTTTTGACTGTTACTATTGTGATTTTTTTTTTTAGTGTTTGGCTGTACTTTTCAAAGTATGGTCTGAGAATCCTTGGGAGCAACTGAGCCTGCATGAGCTCAAACTATTTTCATAACAATATTGCAAAGTTATTTGCCCATTTCGCCCGCAGTCTCTCATGAACGTACAATGGGGATTCCATGGGATGTGGAAAAATGACATAATACTGCGACGGGCTGAATGCAGAAAGATACAAAAAACTATAGCTGTCTTCTATTAGACGAGATATAAAAAGAGGTATGAATAATGTGAAGATATGCTACTCTTTCCTGTAGTTGTTTTAAAATTGGGAGAACAGTATTTTAAAATAAACATACACTATGTAACACATCATAGATGTTTATTGCCATTTTATTTATTTTGTAAAAATATTTATTTATTTAGTTGGTTGACCTGGGTCCCAGTTTCTGCACATGGGGTGTTTTATCTTTGTTGCAGCTTGTGGGGTTTTTAGTTTTAGCATATGAGATTCCACTCCCTACACCAGGGATGGCACTAAGGCCCCCAGCATCGGGAGCATGGAGTGGCAGCCACTCAGGAAATTCCCATATTATTGCCATTTTAAAGTGAATTAATACAACTATTTAAAAAATTGTTCTTTTTTTCCCTCTAGTATGAAAAAGCCTTTAAATATTTAAAATTATCTTAAAAATGTGATTTTTAAGTGCAGATACCTTGAGACCAAAATACTTACAGACCCCTAGTGTACGTGTACATAAGCCACATTGACATGAGATAGTTAAAGACTGTGCCATATGTTCGGTTACGTCTGACTCTTTGTGACTTCATGGACTATAACCACCAGGCTCCTCTGTCCTTGGAATATTCCTAGGCAAGAATACTGGAGTGGGTTGCCCTCTCCTCCTCCAGAGGACCTTTCCAACCCAGGGATCAAACCCATGTCTCCTGTATCTCCTGCACTGCAAGCAGATTCTTTACCTGCTGAGCTATCAGGGAAGCCCCTAGTTAAAGATTACAAAAGCAAAAACAAATAAATGAGATGAGAAACCAAGAGTATATGACACTGTGAAACAGGCACATCGCAGAGATGTGTGTATAATGTGGACAACTATTTCAAGTACTGCAGCATCTCAGGCCCCTGTTTTTTTCCTCCTACGAGAAAAGGAAACAGAATAGCTATACAATCCTTTACGTGACTACAGGATAGACTGCAGAGGATGGCTCCAGAGCAGATACTGCCATAGGAAGGGCAACAGAGAATTAATACAACTAAAAAATACATGAGATAGAACAAGATGGCTGAGGAGTAGGTGGACGTGGAGTACATCTCTCTCCATGCAAGCATCAGGAATACCCCTTTATACACAGAAGTTCATGCAGAACACCAGCTGAGAGTGGACAGGAGTACCTGACCAGTGGAAAAGAATATATAGAATCACACAAAACTTGGTAGCATGAAGGAACTCAGGGGAGAAACAGAAGTGTTACTAGGACTGGACCTGCCCTCAGTGGTTGGAGGAACTAAAGCAGGGGCAGTTGTCTGAATCAGAGGAGAAACATTAAAGGCTGAGAGTGAAACAACTGATCTGTGGTAGCCTAAATGGAATGAGAATCAGATAGTCCTTGCCACAGCCATACGTACCCTGGACAGGGATGCAGGTCCCCTAGAAGGCAAAACGGCTGGGAACTGGAGCTTAGGGATGGAAGGAGATTGGGGTGGGAAATGCCTGTGGAGGAAAGCCAGGCAGTCATGGAAGCAAGGCAGTACTGCTGAGTCATGCATAGGGGGTGGAGCCATCACCATAGCCTCTCTCTCCCCACAGGCCAGCATGGACAGCTGAACAGTAGAGAGGCTGGCTCATCAAGAGCCTGAGGCGTGGAACTACAGAGTAGGACTCCACCTATGGTGCCCCTTTAAGTGCCTGATGTGCTGATCTACAGAGTAGGACCCCAGTCTCAGGGAGCCCTCGATGTGCCTGACGTGATGAACAACAGAGAGGGACTCCAGGCACGGGAGCTCTCTAAATGCCTAATGGGTGGAGCTATGGAGAAAGAGTAGCCAAAGAGTCCTGATTGCCAGCTGCCAGAGGCTCAAAAAGAGACACTGATAGGGCCATAGCTCCAGCAGCTGAGGCAGTCCGTGTCCCTGCACACTTGGTGCCACGAGGGTCCCTGACACCCAAGCAGCTGTGCCAAATTCACACTCACTGGGGCAGAACTGCCACAGGGGGAAAAAAAAGTCTTGCGTCAGTCTTGTTCAACTCTTTGCGACCCTGTGGACTGTGGCCTGCCAGGCTTCTCTGTCAGGGGGTTTCTCCAGGCAAGAATACTGGAGTGTATTGTCCAATATTGGTTGCCATACCCTTCTAGACCACTATATTTCCTGCACCTAGCCACCAACACCCCTGAGTACCTGGTGCTGCCAGAACCCCTGCAACCCAAGCAGCTGCACCAGCTCCACACCTAGCCTTCACTGGGGCAGACCCAAGTCCTTCAGAGCAGCCTCAGGAGCAAACCCTAGTGGATAACCCACATGCAGAGATGGAAATAAAATCACAATTGAAACCCAGGGGCAGTGTGGCTAAGGAAGAAGACCTTCCCACCAGCTGTACAAGCAGCAGATTAATTCCACATGTTCAACTAGGCAGACTCTGTCTACAGAATATATAAAAGGACATTGAAAATTCCCACAAAAGAAATCACACTAGTTCTGACAGCTGTGGACATTGTAGGCAAGAACACACAGGAGTAGGACCAGATTAGAATCTGAGCTGCCCCCACAGCAGGTCCAGAGACCAGGACAGTGTTGGAGGGCATCCTAGGGAGGTGAGGTGGACTGTGACTCCCAACAAGGGAAAGGAGTCTGACAGCAGTGACTCAAGAAAAACATTTATTATTCTTATATTTTGACTTGTTCTGTAGTTTCTTCCCAATTTTTCTTTTCCTTTTTCTCTTCCTTTTCCACCCCCTCTGTTGTAGTTATTGATTTTATTGGCAGTATGAAATCTAATTAAGCTTTTGAGTTTTTTTTTTTCTTTCAATCACACTTTTAATTCTTGCTATAAACCTCTGCCTCTACTTTGGTCTTTTGCAGGTCTGTGGAGTTTTCTTTTCTTTTTTTTTAATTTCATCTTTCTTTTTTCCCTAATTTTTTTTTAATTTCAATTTTTAATTTTTTAAACCTATTATTATTTTTTCTACATTTATTCCTTTGTTTGCTTTGCCTACTGTTCTTTTCCCCTTGCAGTTAATCTTTAATGTATATGAATCTTCTTTATCTACCTCTATTTAGCTTTGCATATCTGTTCTTTCTTTTCTCTTATCTCAATATATTTGTTACTTTTGTTTTCATAGCTTTATCCCCCAGTTGGCACCTTGCTTTAGTTTTGTTTTTCAGCTTGTGTTTTAGTTAGTTTTGTTCTTAACTGGTAGGTATAAATTTTGGTTTCCTTTGTTCTCTGGGTCAATCTATTGTATTTTATTTTTGTTGGACTGTTTTGATTTTGTTTATGGATGTATATGTGTATATTCCATTATTTTAATTATTATATGCCTGATTTTGTAACTGCCATTTGTTTGGGGTTCATCTTTGGTTTCTCATTTTTGGGTATGTGTTTTAATCTCACTTAATGCCATAATACACCACTTGTGGAATTATCGTTCCTGACCAGAAATGAAGCCCTGAGCCTATGAAGTGGGAGCACTGGCTCCAAGATCCTAGACTACCAGAGAACTAACCCTTGGGAGTATCAAATAGTAAAGTGAAAGTGAAAGTGAAGTCACTCAGTCATGTCCGACTCTTTGCGACCCCATGGACTGTAGCCCACCAGGCTCCTCCATCCATGGAATTTTCTAGGCAAGAGTATTGGAGTGGGTTGCCATTTTCTTCTCCAGGGTATCTTCCCAACCTGGGGATTGAACCTGGGTCTCCCACATTGCAGGCAGATGCTTTATCGTCTGAGCCTCCCACAAAGGAAACCACTTGAATACAAGACCCAGCATCACCCAACCACCAGTAGCAACCTGTGCAGGATGCCTCATCCAAACAACAAACAAAGCAAAAATAAAAACCCAGTCATCAACAGAGAGGATTACCACCTCACTCAGCCTTGCCCATCAGAGGAAAAACAAAAAAACAACAACAAAAACTCAGCATAAGTCTCATCCTATATGAAGCTTAAACAAACTACTGCACCAACCTTAGCAGCGGCAGAAACCAAATGGAAGAAAGAATTCAACCTTGAAGCCTGCAAAAAGAAGGCCTCAAACACAATAAGTTTAAAAAGAAAATAAAGAAAAGGCATAGAAATACTGCATAAATGAAGGAACAAACTAGAAATACAGAAGTCCAAATAAATGAAGAGGAAATAGCAAACTACCTGAAAAATAATTCAGAATAAGGATAGTAAAGATGATCAAAAACCTTGAAAACAAAATGGAGAAAATGCAAGAATCAATTAACAAAGATCTAGAAGAATTAAAGAATAAATATATAGAGACAAACAACACAATTACTGAAATTAAAAATAGTCTATAAGGAATCAATAATAGAATATCTGAAGCAGAAGAATGAATCAGTGAGCTGGAAGATAGAATGATGAAAATAATTTTGAAGAGCAGAATAAAGTGAAAAGAATAAAAAGAACTAAGGATAGTCTCAGAGACCTCTGGGACAATATCAAATGCACCAACATTAGAATTATAGGGGTCCCAGAAGAAGAAGAGAAAAAGAAAGGGTATGAGAAAAATTCTGAAGGGATTATAGTTGAAAATTTCCCCAATATGGAAAAGGAAATAGTCAATCAAGTACAAGAGGTGCAAAGAGTCCAATATGGAATAAATCCAAGGAGAAACACGCCAAGACACATACTAATCAAACTAACAAAGATTGAACACAAAGAAAGAAAATTAAAAGAAGCAAGGGAAAAGCAACAAGAAACATACAAGGGAAACCCCATATGTTTAACAGCTGGTTTTTCAGCAGAAACTCTGCAAGTCAGGCAGGATATATTTAAAGTACTGAAAGGGAAAAATCTACAACCAAGATTACTCTACTGGGTAAGGCTGTCATTCAGAATTGATGGAGAAATCAAAAGCCTTTCAGACAAGCAAAAGTTAAGACAACTCAGTACCACCAAACCAACTTTACAACCACTATTAAAGGGACTTGTATATTCAAGACATACATGAGAAGAAAATGATCTACAAAATCAAACCCCAAATGATTAAGAAAATTGCAATAGCAACATATATATATATATATAATTACTTTAAATGTAAATGGATTAAGTGTTCCAACTAAAAGACACAGATTAGCTGAATGGATACAAAAACAAGACCCATATGTATGCTATCTACAAGAAACCCACTTTAGACCTAAAGACACATAAAGACTGAAAGTTAGAGGATGGAAAAATATATACCATGCAAAAGGAAAGCAAAAGAACACTGGAGTAGCAATCCTCATATCAGACAAAATAAACCTTAAAATAAAGAATATAACAAGAGATAAGGAAGGACACTACATAATGATCAAGGGATCAAGCCAATAGAAAGTCATAATAATTGTAAATATCTACTCAGTCAACATAGGAGCACCTCAATACATAAGACAAACACTAACAGACATAAAAGGGGAAATTGACAGTAATACAATAATAGTAGGAGACTTTAAGGCCCCACTCACACCAATGGACAGACCATCAAAACAGAAAATTAATAAGGAAACACAAATCTTAAATGATACATTAGATGAGATGGATCTCGTTGATATCTTCAGGACATTCCATCCAAACGTAGAACACACTTTCTTCTCTAGTGCACATGGAATGTTTCTCCAGGATAGACCACATCTTGGGTCACAAATCAAACTTCAGTAAATTTAAGAAAATTGAAATCACATCAAGCATCTTCTCCAACCAACATGCGTTGAGGCTAGATATCAATTACAAGAAAATAAAAAACTGTAAAAAATGCAAACACATGAAGATTAAACAATATGTTTCTAAATAACCAACAGGTTACTGAAGAAATCAAAAAGGAAATAAAAAATATCTAGAAACAAATGACAATGAAAACACAACAACTCAAAACCTATGGGATGCAGCAAAAACAGTTCTAAGAGGGAAGTTCGTAGCAATACAATCCTACCTCAAGAAACAAGAAAAATATAGAATAGACAACTTAAATTTACACCTAAAACAACTGGAAAAAGAAGAATAAGCCCCCTGCCAAATTAGCAGAAGGAAATATATCATAAAGATCAGAGTAGAAATAAATGAAAAAGAAATGAAAGAAACAGCAGTAAAGATTATTAAAACTAAAAACTGATTCTTTGTGAAGATAAACAAAATTGACAAACCTTTAGCCAGACTCAAGAAAAAAAGCGAGAAGAATCAAATCAACAAAATTAGAAATGAAAAAGGAGAGGTTACAACAGATGATGCAGAAATACAAAGGTGTATAAGAGACTAATATGAACAATTATATGGCAACAAAACGGATAACCTGGAAGACATGGACAGATTCTTAGAAAAGTTCAATCTTCCAAGACTGAACCAAGAAGAAATAGAAATTATGAACGGCCCAATTACAAGCACTGAGAATAAAGCTGTGATCAAAAATCTCCCAAAAAACAAAAGCCCAGGACCAGATGGCTTCGCAGGAGAATTCTGTGAAACATTTAGAGAAGAGTTAATGCCTATCCTTCTAAAACTCTTCCAAAAAACTGCAGAGGAAGGAACACTTCCAAACTCATTCTGCAAGGCCATCATCACCCTAATACCCAAGCCAGACAAAGACAACACAAAAAAAGAAAATTACAGGCCAATATCATTGACAAACATAGATGCAAAAATCCTCAACAAAATTTTAGCAGACAGAATTCAACAACACATCAAAAAGCTCATACACCATGATCAAGTTTGGATTTATTCCAGGGATGCCAGGATTCTTCAATATATGCAAATCAATCAATGTGATCCACCATATTAACAAATTGAAAGATAAAAACCATATGATAATATCAATAGGTGCAGATAAAGTCTTTGACAGAATTCAGTACCCACTTATGATTAAAACTCTTCAAAAAATGGGCATAGAAGGAACCTACCTCAACATAGTAAAGGCCATATATGATAAGCCTACTGCAAACATTATTCTCAATGGTGAAAAACTGAAAGCATTCCCCCTAAGATCAGGAAGATGACAAGGGTGTCCACTTTCACCATTATTATTCAACATAATTCTGATAGTCTTAGCTACAGCAATCAGAGAACACAAAGAAATAAAAGTAATCCAGGTCAGAAAAGAAGAAGTAAAGCTCTCACTGTTTGTGGATGACATGATACTGTACATATAAAACCCCAAAAATAGTATCAGAAAATTACAAGAGCTAATCAGTGAATTTAGCAAAGTTTCAGGATACAAAATCAATACACAGAAATCATTTGCTTGCATTTCTATATACTAACAATGAAAAATCAGAAAGAGAAATTAAGGAATCAACTCCACTCACCATTGCAATAGAAAGAATTAAATATCTAGGAATAAACTTACTTAAGTAGACAAAAGAACTGTACACAGAAAATTACAAGACACTAATGAAAGAAGTCAAAGATGGCATAAACAGATGGAGAGATATTCCATGTTCCTGGGTAGGAAGAATCAATATTGTGAAAATGACTATACTACCAAACACAATATACAGATTCAATGAGATCCCTATCAAATTACCAATGGCATTTCTCACAGAACTAGAAAAAAAAAATTCACAATTCATACGGAAATACAAAAGACCCTGAATAGCCAAAGCTGTCTTGAGAAAGAAGAATAGAGCTGGAGGAATCAATCTTCTGACTTCAGGTTATACTACAAAGCTACAGTCATCAAGACACTGTGGTACTGGCACAAAAATAGAAATATAGATCAATGGAACAAGATAGAAAGACCAGAAATAAACCCATGCACCTATGGGTGCTTTATTTTTGACAAAGGAGGCAAGAATATACAGTGGAGCAAAGACAGCCTCTTCAATAAATGGTTCTGGGAAAACTGGACAGCTACATGTAAAAGAATGAAATTAGAACACTTCCTAACACCATACACAAAGATAAACTCAAAATGAATTAAAGATCTAAACATAAGACCAGAAACTATAAAACGCTTGAAGGAAAACATAGGCAGAACACTCAATGACATAAATCAAAGCAAGATCCTCTATGACTCACCTCCTAGGGCAATGGAAATAAAAACAAAAGTAAACAAGTGGGATCTGATTAAACTTAAAAGCTTTTGCACAGCAAAGGAAACTTGAAGCAAGGTGAAAAGACAACCCTCAGAATGGGAGAAAATAATAGCAAATGAAACAACTGGCAAAGGATTAATTTCTAAAATATACAAGCAGCTCATACAACTCAATACCAGAAAAACAAACAACCCAATCAAAAAGTGGGAAAAAGACCTAAACAGAAATTTCTCCAAAGAAGACATACAGATGGCCAACAAACACATGAAAAGATGCTCAACATTTCTCATTATTAGAGAAATGCACATCAAAACTACAATGAGATATTACCTCACACCAGTCAGAATGGCCCTTATCAAAAAGTCTATGAAAAATAAATGCTGGAGAGGGTGTGGAGAAAAGGGAATGCTCTTACACTGTTGGTGGGAATGTAAATTTATGTAGCCACTATGGAAGACAGTATGGAGATTCCTTAGCAAACTAGGAATAAAAGCACCATATGATCCGCAATCCCACTCCTAGACATATACCTTGAGGAAACCAAAATTGAAAAAGACACATGTATCCTATTATTCATTACAGCACTATTTACAACAGCTAGAACATGGAAGCAACCTAGGTGCCCACAGACAGATGAATGGATAAAGAAGTTGTGGTACATATGCACAATGGAATATTACTCAGCCATAAAAAGCAATGCATTTGAGTCAGTTCTAATGGGGTGGAAAACCTAGAGCCTATGAAGTAAGTCAGAAAGAGAAAGATAAATATTACATACTAACTCATATATATATGGAATCTGGAAAAATGGTACTGAAGAATTTATTTGCAGGGCAGTGATAGAGAAACAGAAATAATAGATAATAGACTTATGGACACAGGGACAGGGGAGATGAGGGTGAGGTGTATGGAGAGAGTAGTATGGAAACTTACATTACCATATGTAAAATAGATAGTCAATAGGAATTTTGGGTTTCAGAAAACCCAAACAGAGGCTCAGTATCAACCTAGAGGGGTGAGATGGGGAGGGAGATGGAAGGGAGGTTCAAAAAGAAGGGGATATATGTATATCTATGGCTGATTCATGTTGAGGTTTGACAGAAAACAACAAAATTCTGTAAAGCAATTATCCTTCAAATAAAAAATAAATAAATTAAAAAACAAAACAAAACAAAAATACATGGGTATGTATTTCTTACCCTGAGGAAACATAAAATCTTTGAAATTGTTTTGTAGAGAACTTACATTAAGAGAAAAGCAAGACTAATCTTTGTCTACTCAGTGTTTGCAGAGTTCTTTACAGGGTAAATTAGAAATTCAAGTAATATTTAGTCAAGGCCTTTGGCCACAGAAACTCACCATACTGAAACAGGAAAGAGACTTTAGGAATATTTTGATTACCAAGGGAGAAACTGTAACCAACTCTCAGGAAAGATGAGAACCCAAAATTAACCAACATCTTGTTCAGAGTGTAATTAAATTATCATCCTTCTTTTTGAAACACTGGTTTCATATCTTTGCTTTTCTTTGGGATCCTGATAAATTCATTTGTCTCTGTAAGTCAGCTTTTTTGCTGCTTCATGCATACAGTTAAATATATAGTAAGTTCCCACATAAGTTTCCATATTCACAAGCCAACCTACCAGCAGAGGCTAGTTAGCATCATTAAATTTCAGTTCCAGATTATTCCAGCTTGCAATAATCTGATTAGCCCTATTTGGGTTATATGTTCAGTCCTATTTAGGATAGTTATTGTCTACAGATATTTAGGGGTTAACATTCCTGAAGGAATGTAAATTAGGTCTCATAGAAGAGACTTGAGAGCTGGACAAACACTGCCTTTCACTGGAAGTAAGAGAGATGTAATTATATTCTACAGATTTCTACTTATATCTAAGTAACTTAATTACCCTACCCAGAGTCTCAGCCAATCATGAAACCAACCCATAATCACTGCAGCTTTAGTAACTAGCATAATCACTTTTTTTATAACATATCATTTTAACTGTTTTGGTGTAAGGCCCCTGGACAGTTCTCTTTATGAAGCTTGGGGCTCCCTAAGCCATTGCTATATTATAATGAACTTTCCCTCTTTGGGCATCAGACTCTCGTGTAAATTAATCAAAATGTATGTATAAATGGGGGCTGATGCAACCTGAGAAATAACTGGATATCTGTAAGTCTGAAATGGACTCCTGCAGTTGACTTTAAGCATTGGGGTCCATGTTTAAAGTATTCTGTTCAGAATGTTCTTTGCCAGAATGGCTCATCACTATTGGTGATGTTAGAACTACATCCAACTGCAGTCATAAAATGGAAGGCCTAAATGCCACTCCTCCCTTACAGCCTGACTTAATGGGACATGCACCACTTGATCTGACACACAACTGTGGACTCCTTCTAGAATAGCCAAAAAAGCTATTAGAAATGCAGTCCACTCCCTTTTAATCCTGCCTAGAGTATGCTAAGAAAACTTAACATTCATCTCTCTTCCTTGACTATGCACTTTTATTCCTCTAGTTAAAGGGAGCAATTGGGAGTGGTATTCAAGATTGCCTGTCCTATCAGTACTGTCTTATGTGCCTCTATGTAAGTACCCACTTAATTAAAGGGAAAAAAAACCATTTCTATAGCTCTACACTTGGGACTAGAAAGTCAGATCTTAATTAGACTAATTTAGTAATGAGGGCACTATGACATATGCTGCAGTGATAGTTCTTTTTATAAACAATTCTTTTAAAATTCTCATTTCCAATGAATATCATAGGTATGCCTGAAAGCATTTCTTCCTAGTCTTTCATCAGTCTTGGGGATCTGATTTGATGTGATCAATCTCCATGCCAATGTATACCATAGCTCACAATTGACATGCTCAAGAGACTCCTTTCCCATATGTTACTATCAGGTGGTTGTATTAGGAAAGAGGACCAGAATCCAGTTTATAAATCTCCTGGTTACTTACTGCTGCCCTAGACTGAGTATCACAATTAGATCCAGGCAAGAGAGTTAGTGTCCCATGATATAAACCTCCTCTGACCAAGGAGTTAAAAGTCTGCAAAACTAAGGGAATGAATCCATCCAAAGCTTGGAACCCTCTCTTAGATCTTTTAGACCATGCTTTGGATACTCAAAATCCTAGAATTCACGTCCCAAAGAGTACCAAGCCTTCTTTCTAGGCTAGTGTAGGGCACTGCCGAGAATCTGTTCTCTCTTGGAATGGTTGCACAGCTGGAGAGACCATCTTAAGACCCAGGAAAGGGCCAAAAGACTGGTGTTTACAGGGTGGCAGATGGAGATTGACTTTACAGGGTGGGATGGGTATGCAACCAGGCTCCCTGCAGAGTGAGGCAGAGGCAGGGTGGAAGAGAAAAGAGGATTACTTCCTTGGGGATAAGGGTCTGGCTCTCTTCTTACCACCATGTTTTGCTAAAGGAACCCAATTAATTAAAGAATTCAAATCTCCTTCCAGGTTACTATGAAGGTTTATTTATTAAGGTAAGAGAATAGATTTGCTTCCCTTAAAATTTTGGCTGTATTTATAATTTTAAAATACTTAGACATATTTGTATGTGGGCCTCCACTTAACTCTTCACAAGGACCTGCAAATATTAGCAGTCAGCATGCTCAGATTCTTAAGAGCTTCCAGACCAAGAAAATGCAAATGCTTTATTAATATTTAAGCACTTCTATCTTGCCCTAACTGCATAGTATCCTTCTTACAGGCTGAGCTGGACAGAAAGAGACAAAAATGAAATCCTCTACGATAGGGAAGCTTCAACCGGACACAGATCAGGCAGCTTGTTTATATCTTGACCCACCCCATAGCTATGTATCAGCCCTTTAAATTCAATCTTCAAAAGCAAGAGAAGGTGAACCTAAAAGTGTGCCTGGTAAAGAAAGGTAAAAGAGAAAGGGATCAGTACAAGATTCAGAGAACAGCAGACTAAAACCATTCTGTATCTTGAAATATATTTTCTCTATCTATACCTCTCTCTGATTTCTTTGTAAAAAGGCACTGAAATTTGCCATCGAAGTATTATTTATCTCTCTTGGGCATATATTAAGTAAGAAACTGCAGGTTGAGTATATTCTTCTATGACTGATTTTGCTCTTATGATCAAGCCCAGAACAAAAATCACTTTCAAAGGTTGTTATAAATGGGTGCCTAGACTTGGCAGACCAAATATACAACTGAAGCTAAGATCATTGTGTAGAGCAGACTAAGAAATGCTCTCATGTGGTATCCTTTAGAGAATAATGCTGAAATGAGGCAGAGAAGGCACTGGCGACCCACTCCAGTACTCTTACCTGGAAAATTCCATGGATGGAGGAGCCTTGTGGGCTGCAGTCCATGAGGTTGCTAAGAGTCGGACACGACTGAGTGACTTCACTTTTACTTTCATGCATTGGAGAAGGAAATGGCAACCTACTCCAGGGTTTTTGCCTGGATAATCCTGGGGATGGAGGAGCCTGGTGGGTTGCCGTCTATGGAGTCGTACAGAATCAGACACAACTGATGCAACTCAGCAGTAGCAGCAGCAGCAGCTGAAATGAGGTCCATATCTGCCCAAATGTGCCCTAACTCATTCAAACACAGCCTTCCGTGAGGGACCAGGGAGAGCCAGGATTGCTTTAACATGGCATCCAAACAGCAGCATGAATACTAAAGATTCAAATTTCCTATTATTTTTTATCTGATAAATTAATTCCACAGTAGTTTATATTAAGCCTATAGGTATCTCACCATTCATATGATTTTATGACTCCTAATATTAAAGCACACTTCAGAGGTCAATAAAGTTAGCAATGTCAATATTACTTACTGCAGATTTCCTGATAAACTGCCACATTTTCTGGCAGATCAGAATGTGGATATATTAGTCATATGGTTTGTTTTCCGGCTTGATAGTATATACAGCAACACAGCAATATTAGTGCTCATAAAGCCTAACCTTTGCAGGTCTCACTCTGTGTGTAAGTAGGTTAGGTGGCTGCAAACCTTTCCTATTCCTAATGTTGTATGTAAAAACACCAACTCCGTAAATGCCGTTGCACTGACACCAGTGCTAAATGCTAGAGCTAGATAGACATGGTTTTTCCCTTTGATCGTTAGTGCTAGGAGAGTAGCAGATGTGTCTGACTTGCTACGGTGTGGGGAATTCTTGTAGCAGAGCTGCTCCTTGTCATTAAGTAACTAGGTCTCTGGACCACCTGTGTTAAAAATGCAAATGCGAATGAAACTCACTGGTCTGTTAACATCTGTATTAGTTAGGTAAAGGCTTAATAGCTATAAAATATAATAGGTCCCAAATACAAGGACTTTAAAAGATCTGCCATTTCCTAGGAAAAGTCTTCATCTCCATAATACAAGCTGAATTGCAGACAAGTCCGTATTCTGGCTGGGGGCAAGGGAAAAGAGCAGATGTCTAGGGCAGGCAATTTTCCTTTAAACTAATGAGGTAGAAACTGCACTTATCACTTCCATGCATATTCCACTGATGCTAAGTAAGTCACATCCCAGCTGGAAAGGAGTCTGTTAAAGCAGTGGTCTAGCTAGGTAACCACATACTCAGTTTGAAACCTGTTACTGTGGAACTGACTCTTTGCGACCCCATGGACTGTAGCCCAACAGGCTCCTCTGTCCATGCGACTTTGCAGGCAAGAATACTTGAGTGGGTTGCCATACCTCCTCCAGGATATCTTTCCAACGCAGGGATGAACCCACGTCTCTTGCATATCCTGTATTGGCAGGTGGACTCTTTACCAGAATAGGAGTGTGGATTTTGATAGAGCAGCAGCAGTATCCACCACAAAATCATTCAGAACATTTTTGGTATAGTTAATTCAATAAAGCAGCTATTGCTTTAGTGAAATCTTGAAAGTATGGGACATACAACTGGAATATTCGTAATGGGAAGACAGTGCATAAGCCCTCCGCAGACTAGTTGGGCCTGACTGTGAGTTGCGTATGAGGAGGCAATTGCAGTTGCCTGAAATAAGTTTAGGGGAGAATACAGTAGCCAAAGATCAATTTGGAGGCACTAGGAGGGATCACCTTGGGGCACAGTGAAAATGTTACACTGAGCTGGTAGGACCAGGTCAGGGTCTTTCCAGAGCTGTCTGAAAGCACATCAGTAGTTATAACACATGGATAGGGATTTCTCTGGCTGTCCAGTGGCTAAGACTCGCTGCTCCCAACGTCGGAGGCCCAGGTTCAAGCCTGGGTCAGGAAACTAGATCTGGCATGCCACAACTAAGACGTGGTGCAGCTGAATAAATAAATATTTTTAAAAACCATGGATAAAAATAGTAAAAGCTTGTATATTATTTTCACAAACCTTATTGAACCCATATTTGCCTCAATAATTGGAAAAGTTATATAGGTACAGACATCACCTTTGGGCATTTCTTCCATATGAAAATGTTTTAGCATTAACTTGAAGGTCCTCTGGAGAAGGAAAGGGCTACTGACTCCAATATGCTTGCCTGGCTGGCTACAGTCCATGGTTTGCAGAGAGTAGGACATGACTGAATGACTATCGCTTTCACATTCCTTAGGAAAAATCATTTTAAAATAATGCATTATACTTGGAGAGATTTAATATTCTTTCTTTCTGGTATCATTATTTGGATTTTGTTAGAGAAATTTAAAAAATAGAAGGTTGTGTATTTATACTTAGCATTTGAAGTTTTTGAAATGCTAGATGCTGCTGGGATTCTGTGGTTATGTGATGATCTGGCGCCACCCAGCAGACCAATTGAACATTGACTCAGTGGACACTTAGGGCAGAGTGGAGTGAGCAGGCAGAAGGCACTCCTAGTGGTGGACTGGGTAGTAGAGCTTCCAGCTTTAAAAGCAACAGCCTGTCTGTCCTTCCTGCTCTCGTTCCTATCAGTGGGCAGAGAAGCCGTTCAGGAATTACTAGGAAAAAAGTGATCGCTTGAGTTAGGTTATTATTTTTTAAATGCTAAGTCCTACCCACAAAATTAAAACTTTTCCAACTTGCATAATTCCTTGCCTTCTTTGGAGAAAAAATGTTAGTGTTTAGGTCTTGGTTGCCACTCCTCAAAGTCCTTTCTTCTCTCTGTTCTTCCTTTCTGGAGATCAAAGTAGAAAAACTGAGAGAGCTCCCTGATTTGGAGTGAAATCTGAAGTGTAAGACCTTTCCTAGATATATCCCTGGTGCTCACATTGAGGGTTATTTTAAGGAGAAACATCATCTGAAGGGGTTTATAATTTAGATTTCTCCTAACGTTTACATCTTTTCTACATACCCTTCAATCTCATGAGCTCCCTGGAAAATGTTTCCATTGTATGAAGATGTGTTAAACCTGTCCACTGCTGGGAAGAATGTAAGTTGGCTTTTGCCCAAATTGCCTTTGAGTGTTTATTGATATTCTTCCTATAAATGTACACTTTTCCTCAACTCTTCACACAGAAGAGCTGCTTATTAAAGCCTATTATCAAGGGCTAATTATATCTGAAGATGTTACTTAGGTTGACTATCAACATAACATAAAAGGAGATATAATCTCTTTTCCACTGGGGAAGACTCTATTGGTTGCTTAAGTGGGAGAACGTGACTATTACATCTTTCTCATCATACACTTTTTAATTGTTGGTGACAATGACTCGCTGGAATGTCTTCTTCAATTACTAATTTCAAGTCAGGAGTTTCCATTCTGTTTAAGAGTGAAGCTCCCAGAAAGAACAGATACTAAGTCTTTCTTCACCTTCATCTCTCATTCAGTCTGCAATTCAGTGCCATGAGGTTTCCATCTCATCACTTCATGAAAGTATTCTATTAGAGTTCAGGAGTGATCTTCAATTCCCCAAATGATTGAATGTGCTTTAGTTTTCATTCTCTTGCAACATTTAGTTCCCTTGGACACTATCCTCATCTCAAATTAATCTCTCTCCTTGTTTTTTTGTGACATACTTTTGCTAGTCATCATTTCATTCCTTCCTTGCTTTTTTTTTGTTTTTTGCTTTTTTTTTAAAGAAATCGACAGGAACATAGAATGCAAAAGAGATTGTGTCAAGTAGATTCCTAATTAGTGTATTATTATTGTTTTTGTTATTTTGGTCACACCGTGCAGCAGGTAGGGCATGGGAGCTTAGTTCCCTGACTAAGGATTGAGCCCAGACCCCTTGCAATGGAAATGCAGAGTCTTAACTACTGGAACACCATGTAAGTTTTTCTTTTTTTTTTCCTTCTTAGTCTCCATCTCCAGATCCTTATCCTCTGTTTGCCTTTTTTAACGGTAGAAATCAAGAGTTCTACAATTTCTTTTTCTCACTGAGCTTTTTTGACAATTCCAGTGAATTCAACCACTGCAATTGTCTCTAACTGGACCTCTTTCCTGTTCTCCAAACACATAATTAGAACTCTGTAAATGACAATTATTGTCATTTATAGTATTAACAAAATATTTCTTAAGAACTATTCACAAGATACTTACTAAATGAGTGACTGAATGAATGAGTGAATGAATGAGCAATAGTTGTCGTGCTTCAATTAAATTTTCAACAGCTTTAGCTTTTACTTGGATTATCTCTATAAATTACCTTTTCTTGTATCTGAGATTTGCTCATTCTCATCAGTTTAACAATGGCTCTTAATACAAGGTTTTGAATATAGCCACATTGACCTATGACAATACTCTGAATATTTAAGAACAATATATTTCTGGTGTCTCACATGTTCTCAATTTTTGCTAAAAGGTTGCAAATATCAGATATCTAAAACTTAACTTTGAGGTGCTATTATAACTATTTAGATAAAAAGAGAAGGAGTTACAGTAAATACCAACCAGCAGTGATTATAAATACTCATTAAATTTTCATTTAATTGATTTATACATACTGCATAATAAATTCACTAGATATAGAAAATATTTCTTAGATAATACAACATACATAGCACTATTTATGGCCTGTAATTTTCAAGTTTGTAAAAATCCAGACAATATTTTCCTGAAGAACTGAGGATTTTTATTCTCCACAGTAAAAGCATGTTATTGACTATGTTATCGATTCCTTCAGAGAATCTTATCCTTTTTATGTGTATCTTAGACTGACAATAGTATATCTGACATTTCGAGATAAAATCAGTTTGCATTTCACAGTTATAGTCAAGTCATCCCTTTTTGTTATGATAAAATATTGAAAAGAAAAAAAACAAAAACAAAAAAACATTGTAAGGCATCCTGACACAACTACACATTTCTGAAACATAAACAAAATGAAGAATTTGAGAGCCTACAAATCAATTTTCCGTTGTAGAGATTCATTATCTGTTATCTTGCTTGGCTGAACAGCTCTATGTTTGAACAAGAATTAGAGCTCATTCATTTTTTTCATCTTCTTAGAGCACAGTCATGCAATAAGATGCCAGGATGAAATGGACCCACTCCCAACTATGTGGATTTTTCTCTTATACAACAGGATGCCACTGTTGCAGGGAGACCTCTTCCAGGGCCTAAAACTGGGCTTTTGTCTAACACTCGGAAGTGAACTGTTCGAGGAGACACATGTGCTGACAAAGCAACAGATTCTATTGGGAAAGGGCACCCGGGTGGAGAGCAGTAGGGTAAGGGAACCCAGGAGAACAGCTCTGCCACATCGCTCGCAGTCTTGGGTTTTATGGTGATGAGATTAGTTTCCGGGTTGTCTTTGGTCAATCATCCTAACTCAGAATGCTTCCTGATGGCACATGCTCACTCAGCCAAGATGGATGCTAGCCAGAGGGATTCTGGGAGGTGGATGAACACACGATGTCTCCTTTTGAACTTTCCCAAATTCTTCCTGTTAGTGGTGACTTATTAGTTCCATATTCCTTACTAGGACCTCCTGTTGTAAAACAACTCATGCAAATGGTTACTAGAGAGCCTGGCCAGGGTGGGTGGTTTCAGTCAGTGTGCTTCCTCTACTACCACCAGTCCAAATGTGCTTTTTTTTCTCCCTAACCTTGTGGCTTGATTATCCTCATCTGAAATTTGCAATTTGCTGAGTTTAAATTCATTCTCATTTTACATGCAAACACAACCTTCTTCTTTTGCCAGTGAGTTTCAGTTTAGTATTTAGAAAACTACATAAGACTTTTCCTCCCAAATGCTGCTGATTCAGCAGGGCATTTTTCCTTTTGAAAGGCAAAACTATTTCGAGTGAAAGTTCCCTTAAAGATGATTTGTTTTTTCTCAGCCTTATAAGTTTTGTCATGGTCTGCATTTCTCTTGGCATAAAAGGCTCCCTCCTGCCTTTATTTATTGTCTGCTGTACTAACAATAGTTTTCTTGGAAGCAGAGAAATTTCTTACCTTCTGACTTTTTGCTGGTCAACACAGCTCTCTACTTTGACATGTTACATTGGGGAATGAAATATTAATATATGAGACTAGGTACTGTTTCAAGGAAGACAAAGTAAGGAAATAACACATATCTAATAATTTTCTCTTGACCTGGGAAAGGAAGAGTGTGTGTGTGTATGATGTGTGTGGATGTACGTGTGTTAGAATGGGACAGGGAGTAATTTAATATTTCCATGAGTCATCCATACAGTATACAAGAGGTGACTGGTATATCTTTGCAGACCTAGGGCAGACCTCTTCCTCAGTCAAATGAGAGTTGGCAATTTAATTGGTGGCTTGAAGGAAAAAAAATGAAAAATGCAAAGAAATTGAAATGAGGGAAGACAAGTGAGATGTAGAAGTTTGTGGAAAGGGGCCAGATTTCTACCAGCAAGAATCGCTGTGCTTAAAAAATATCTCATCAGTTTTGCAGGCAAGTAGCTGAGTTCCTCATGTTTATAAATGAGATACTCAAGGATTTAATGATTTTTAAAAAAAATGGTAAGCAGTGTCATGCTTACCATATGAAACTAGAGCACATCGCCTTCCTCCCGGTCTTTCCTATTCAGTAACAACAACCAAATCTGACACTGTGATGTTTTATTTAAATCTTGCAAAAAGCAGAGACAACTGATGATAGCTGAAATTCTCTGAGGTCATTTTGCTATATTTCAGTCTTTACCATTTGCTCTAAAACGAAAGAAAATGACAAAAAAAAGATTGCTAATGTTATTTTTCCAATTAAAGTGTTCATTTGCAAAACCCTAAAGACTTTAGTGTATCATCATCATTGTGTTCATTTTGAAAGGACTTTGCCATTTGCACACTCTCAATCATAAATCATAAATATTTATAACATGCCCAGGCATTCATGACTAGTTTCAACAAGATGGGCGTGCGTGCGTGCTAAGTTGCTTCAATCCTGTCTGAATCTTTGTGACCCTATGAACTGTAGCCCACCAGGCTCCTCTGTCCAGGCAAGAATACTGGAGTGGGTTGCTGTCCTCCAGGGAATATTCCTGACCCAGGATAGAACCCATGTCTTTTATGTCTCTTGCATCAGCAGGCAGGTTCTTTATCACTAGAGCCACCTGAAAAGCCCTTTCAACAAGACAAATAAAAACAAAATACGCTGCTAATTCTTAAAATAGGTCAAATCTGCACATAAAATATAACAAGAATCTCTAGGTTTGTGAATCTCAATTTTGCCTACTTATTTGAAATTGTATATGGGTCCATTTGGTTATCACTTTGACATATAAATAAACAAACATATATATCAATGTGTATATGCATATATAACATATTTCTTTGCTATACAAATAAAATACATTTAAAATATGGTCGAGTTAAAATTTTTATGGAACTTATCTTTTGTTAGTCGTGAAGTCATGTCTGACTTTTTGTGACGCCACAGACTTTAGCCCATCAGGCTCCATTGTCCTTGGGATTTCCCAGGCAAGAGTATTGGAGTGGATAGCCATTTTCCTCCTCCAGGGTATTATCCTGGCCCAGGGATAGAACCCTCATCTCTTGCATTGGCAGGTGGATTCTTACAACTGAGCCCATGGAAGGAAGCCCATGGAATTTCCTAATAGTATATCTTTCCAAATGTTGGCGAATGGTCCACCTGCATCAGAATCATCTAGTTAAGGGCTTCTTAAGCTGTGTGCCATGGGGTCTTTTCCCCCTTAATCTGTAGAGGACTGACATTTTTGTTCTATGATCTGCACAATGAAACAAGTCCATTAACCGTGGAGATTAGGCAGCAATGTAAAATGGTTCAGAAAATTTCTAGTCTCTTTCTCGCGTTACCTTTCTTCCAGAACTGAACAAACATTTTTTCTAGTTCACACTGGTTCTTTGAGTCATACTGAATAAGCAAGCTTGTGAAGGTCCTAATCAGTCAGGACTTCATGGGATGAGCATAAAGGATTGACATTGTTAACAAATCCCCAGGTGATATAAATGTGCCCTAAAATTTAAGCATTATTGCCTTCAGATAAATCTAAATATTACCATTGCTTTTAATCACAAACCCAGGGAACCTAATAACAATTATAGTACTTTCTAGAGCAAAAGGATTTGTAGTAGGGAATTTGCTCCACAGCCAAGCACATGTTCTCTCAACCACAGTCATCTGAGCTCTCTGATAGTCAGTGTCCAAGCACAGCACTTACCTTGTATCATCTGAAGACCCCCATTCTTTTTATTAGACACATTTGGTCTTCTTTTTTTTTTTTCTTCCTTGGATTTCAAAGTATTGCATCAGATGATTCATCTCTCCATCTGCATTTCTTTTACTTATTTTTCCATGCTAATTATGTACATTATTCTGGCTCTAAGTTTCCCTGGTGGCTCAGTAGTGAAGAATTCACCTGTCAATGCAGGAGACATGGGTTCAATCCCTGGGTCAGGAAGATCCTCTGGAGAAGGAAATGGCAACCCACTACAGTATTCTTGCCTGGAGAATTCCATGGACTGAGGAGCCTGGAGGGCTACAGTCCATGGGGTCGCAAAAAAGTCAGCCACGACTTTCAACCTTATCTCTGTTGTATATTTTGACACATACTTTCTACCTCAGTGATTTTATCCATGGTGCTGACTTCCCTCTATCCCCTCTATATGAACAATCCTAGTTTCTCCAGTTATAATTCTGTGTGTGTTCTTTCCGTTATTCCACTATAGCTACAAGATTATCATTCTTCAAGCTCTTTTTTCTCTCTCATTTGTCCGCATTACTTTGAACAAAGGTGTCCAGCACATAGCATCAGTGTATATCATTAAAACACTCACCAAATACAGTGCTTGCTGCTGTTTTATGTATACGACCTTGTCTTCCCAACTCTTTGTTGACTGAAAGACCAACAATAGAATATATTACACTTTGAAATGGTAAAGGATATTGTCTCAGTGATGCTTAACATTGTCTAGGAATTTGGAAAAAAGTCACCCCGAAAGTTTCCCAGAGTTCTTTTTTGTCTGATCATAACAATTAACAATATCCTTGTATTTATTACAGAACATAGATCCTGTAGTCTATAGGTCTCCAGGAGATTCTGATTCAGTAGATCTGATGTGGGATCAGGAAACTTTAACAAACACCCCAAGAAACACACATGTTAGGTGCCTTTCATTCTAATATTTTATAATTCTATTATAGATACCTGGACCATAAGGAATATATCTTTAATGGCTGTATCAGAGTTAACATTTTACTGAGAATAGAAAGGATGTTCAGTGTTGATTTAATTATTCATTGGTGAGCGTTTTCACAGATTCTCAGCCTTTAATTCATATGCATAGTTTATACATGCTATAGTTTACATAGTTTATGCCAGTGTTCTTTTTGATATATTGCCAAAAAAATTATTGTGATTTTCAAAACATTTCACAGTTTACAAAGTATTTTCATTATTTGCTCTGTTGAGAACTTCATCCCAACCAGATGAAGGTGTTAAAGCACTATTACTGATATTTTACAAATGTGAAACTTAGGGATGTCAAGAACCAGCCCCTTTTATTTATTTATTTATTTATTTTAAAAATTTTTTTTTACTTTATTGTGTTGGTTTTGCCATACAATGACATGAAACCGCCATGGGTTTACATATGCTCCCCCTCCAGAACCCCCCTCCCTCCTCCCTCCCGATTCCCTCCCCCTGGGACATCTCGGCGCACCAGCCCTGAGCATCAACCTTGGGCTGGCGATTGATTTCACATATGATAATTAACATGTTTCAATGCCATTCTCCCATATCATCCCACCCTTGCCCTCTTCCACAGAGTCCACGAGTCTATTCTATACATCTGCATTTCCAGCCCCTTTTAAACTCTGCTACTATATCCAGAATCCAAACTAGAATTCAGATCTTAGGATTCTTTACTCTATGATCTTTCCTTGGTCCCAGGCTGCTAACACTAGTAATCCTGTCTATACTTAACTGTACACCCAGCAAAAGAAAATTGACAGCCTTATTCCTGCATAAAAAGACCAGTATTATGGGGGAAACCATCTAGGACCAAAATCGATAACAATTACATACAAAATGTGAGAACAAAAGAGGAATATTCAAGAACATTTTTTTTCCTAAGAAAACATTTTAGCAATTCCTAATTAGCTAAAGAAAATACCTATCCAGAATAATCTGCAAATTCCTGTATCTCATCATTTTCCTACTATAGTCTTGGCCTTCATTCTTCTCAATGGCAAGGGAAGCTTGGGGGAGTGAACCCTAGGGAGTAAGTGAGAAAATCTTAGGTCTTCTTTCAGAGAGTGAATCAATTGGAATTGAAAGGATAATTGGAATTGAAAGTTTTAATACGTCTTTATTTCCTCCTATGGCTAAAGACTGAAACCAACTGATGTCCAGGTCCCCATCTTCTTTGACCTTCCCTCAGGGCAATGCATTCAACATGTGGTCCCTGGACCATTGCAGGTACTTGTAAAATTCTTGAGGTCCACCACTTATCCATTAAATCAGAATTTCTAGGACTGGGTCCTTGATATTTATGCACAATTAAGTCTGAAATTCTGCCAGACAGAGATTAACCTGCTTTTGTATGCAGGTACAAACCTTTTTTGAGAGCTAGTTCCCCACGGAGAAGTCAAACTTGTGGCAACTTTTTGTAGCGCATATTAGAATGGATGAACATTAATGAAGCCTTGTTTGTTTGATGCACGTAGCATTTTGTCTCAGAGGAGTTGAAATATCAGATGTTTACCTGGCTTTTTTGATGGCAGAAAAAAGAAGAGTTTGAGAGGTGAAAAGACAGAGCAGCATTTTTTTTTTTTCACTAAGCCAACTGTTATTTTCTATTTAATCTCATTAATCTGCATATTTTTTGGAAAAAAGTAACTATATTCTTTGACAGGATTATTAAATTCTAAATTGTATGCTACTTGTATTAGACACAATCAGAAAAGAGAACAGTGCCTAAACACATACTTTCCAAACAATTTCCAATGGTAATAAAATATTTTTGTCTTCAAATAGTAAACATTGCTTAGTCACAAGCTATATAAAACTGGAGAAAATGTAAAAAAGATAAAGTTGAGAAATATTTTGAAATGTTAAGCTATGGTACAACTCCACCCAATGGATTGCTGTTGAATTTCACTTGGGCTGAGAAATACAATATTACATGCCATTTGAATTTATATTTGATCATAATTATGTGAAAATTAAATGATTAGTGATATGGATAGAGAAATGGCTGGAAAAAATACATCCAGATATAAATAGCTTTTGAAAGTGTGGAAAATTTGGAGTGAATATATTTTCTATTTAAAAATAATGTTTCTACATTTTCCACCTATCTGCCTATATCTACGTATCTATGTGTAAACCTAATGGTGAAAAAGGTTGATAACATTAAGTAAAAGAAAGAAACATTTTACAAAGTGCTAATGGGCAGGTTTTAGGACCCATTGTCTACATGATAAAAAGGTTATACTGTTTAGATCTTACATCATGTTTTTAATTGGTTGTGACTTGTAATCTAATAGTTCAATAAAAGCAGAAGTGAAATAATTGCATTTTATTTCCACCTTTTCCATTAATTTGGTTTGCTCTTATAGGCCAATAATTTAATATCTCTACTTTGGTTTCCTCTTCAGTGAAATGAGGACAGCCACATTAGCTTTTCTTTCTTTTTTTTAACTTTAGCATGAAGAATTAATTGAGGCAATGACTGGAGAGAATTGAAAGTATATGAAGAAAATATTCATTAATATTCTGCAAGGTAGTTTCATTACTTTATTTCTTGGACCATTATGGAAATACTGTCAATCTGATATTCTTGAAAACTAAACCCAAATAAATAATGCTAAAAAACACAAGATTATGATACAATCAATAAAAATGAATAAAATGAGTGGCAATGGAGATTTGTTTAACTGAGCATGAAGAATAATTGCATGAATTAACTTCATGAATCAGTTAAGACTTAAGCTACTAAAAATAAATTCAAATGTAGTGGCTTAAATAAGAAAGAGGTTAAATAATTTTTCCTTTTATGTAAGAGTCTGCTTGGAGATGAGTATTCAGATTGGCAACTCACTCACATTCCATTGGTAAGAATTTAGTCATACAGCTATACCTAGCTTTTAGAGAGGCTGGGGAATGTAATTCCTAAGTAGGTTATTGTATTTCCAGGGAAAAAAGGGTAAAATAATTTTTTGTTTTGCTTTAGGTTAACAGGCATTCTGTTAGTGATGATTATATATAGCTTAGGCTCTGAAAGCAGTTTGTGAAATCACTGCATCACCAGACAGAAACCACATCTTACTCTCTAGGGCATCTCATCTCATTCCTTGCTTTAAATTCCATACATATGTTGATGATTCCAAAAATTTATATTTCCAGCTTTGATTATTGCTGAAAATATCCTAGATTGTTACAGTGAATAGTTTACTCATCCATCCAGTTGAATGTCAAATCAGATAATGGCACCAATAACCATCCAAAGTCTAGAAACCAGATTAGATATTTCCCTATTTACGTGAAGACAATCTCTGAGTTTCCACCCTCACTTTCTTCCATTGTAATAAAAACCCTGGGTTTTAGATGGACACCTGCTCTCCCAGCTACAGACTATATTTCCAGCTTCCCTTGCAGCCAGGTGTGGTCACATGACCAAGCGCTGTTTAAAGGGATATAGACTGAAGCCAAGCAATTTCCAGGTCGTGTCCATAAAACAAGTGGTGGTAAACTGAATTGTCATACTTGTACATAAATATTTATAGAAACTTTATTGTAAGAGATAAAAATCTAGGTATAATCAAATGTTCATTAAAAGGTGAGTGTATAAAAAATTGTGGTTTATCTATTAAGTGAAGTGATTCTCAGCAACAAAAGGGAAAAAAACTGCTTATAAACACATCAACACACAAAAGTGTCAAAAACCTGCTGAGTGGAAGAAGCTTTATACAAAAATGTACAAACTTTATGTTTATACTTTTAGTAAATTCAAGAACAGAAAAAATTATTCCATAGTGGAAGACAGCAGATCAGTGGCTATTTGAAAGTATTGACTGCAGAGGCAAACAGGAGCTTTGAGGAAATGATATATATTTTCTGTATCATGATTTTAGTGGTAGTTACATGCATACATTTAGCAAAACTCATTGGATGTAAACTTAAAATGTATGTATTTTATTGTACTGTGTGTGTGTGTGTGTGTGTGTGTGTGTGTGTGTGCGTGCTCAGTTGTTTAGTCATGTCTGACTCTTTTCGACCCTGTAGACTGTAGCCCACCAGGCTCCTCTGTCCATGGAATTTTTCAGGCAAGAATACTGGAGTGGGTTACCATTTCCTATTCTAGGGGGTCTTCTTGACCCATTGATTGAACCCACTTTTCTGGTCTCCTATATTGGCAGGCAGATTCTTTACCACTGAGAAGACCACTATGTATGTATGAATGTATGTATGTATGTGTGTATGTATCTATATAGTGGTAGCTCAACTGGTAAAGAATCTGTCTGCGGTAGACCCTGGTTCATTTCTTGAGTTGGGAAGATCCCCTGGAGAATGGATAGACTACCCACTCTTGTATTCTTGGGCTTCCCTGGTGGCTCAAACAGTGAAGAATCCACCTGCAATGCGGGAGACCTGACTTTGATCCCTGGGTTGGGAAGCCTCCTTGGAGGAGGGTATGACAACTCCAGTATTCTTGCCTATAGAATCCTGATGGACAAGGAGCCTGGTGGGCTGTAGTGCATGGGGTCACAAAGAATTGGACATGACTGAGCAACTAAGCCAGATATCTGCATGCATATATATATATCTATATCTCGATTAAGTTTGAGTGAAAGAAAAATAGCCTTGTTTACAGACCAAATGGTAACAATTAAAAATCAATCATGCTGAAAAGAAGTACTTCACGGAACTAGAAATATAAATGGCCATTAGAAAATGTTTAAACTCACAAGTAAATGAAAATTTAAGATTTGCAAATTTATGATTTTCTCATATCAACTGTTACAAAAACAAACAGAGGATTCTGATTTCTGGTCTGATGAGCTTCTTTTGGCAAGAAGTTTGGAAGTCACAATTCAGTCCTAACAACAAGTAAAAAGCTGAGAAACTGAAAAATCAACAGTGCTTCTTAGATGCATAAGAGAAATGAGATCACAGGGCAAGACACTGCCCCCAAATTACAGAGACCTATCAGCAAATACAGAGAATCACAGCTTTCTGGACCAGAAACACCCTGGGGAGCCAGTGCCAGGGTCAGGAAATCAGAACTGCAATTGAAGAATTACAAGATGTGGAGTGTAGACAACTCAGAAAAGTAAAAACTCCAGAGGGACCCAGTCATTGGAGAGACCCCACACTTTTGCATGTTTTAACTTCTGAAATGTTAGGTTCTCATAACGAATATTGGAGGAAAACCCCTAGTGATTTTGGCAAGGGGAGGGGAAAAGTTATTTTAAAATATACCAGAGCTTTCAGTTCTTCTTCAGAAGATCTACCCTTAGGAACGATTATGTAATCAGAGTCTAACCTGCTAGGAGTTTTGTGTAGTCTAACTGACCTGGGGGAAGGGAAATACTCAGCTCCAGCTGACTGGCCATTCTATCCCAGCTGAAGGGGAGGAAGAGCAACTGAGAAGCGTATGGGAAGTTAACAGTCCAGAGTGTTAAAGTATGCGAGGCAAAAACTGGGAAAACTGAAAACAGAAATATGTAAGTTGATTATTACAGTTGGAGACTTTAGTACTCCTCTATCTGAAGCGGACAAGTTCAAGAGGCAAAATATCAGTAAGGACAGAGTGAACTCATCAATGTCATCAGTCAGCTGGCTATAAAGGACATCAATAGACTGCTTCATCCAACAAGGGCAGAATACACATTCTTCTAAAACACACATGGATTTTCACCAAGATAAGACCACATTCTAGGCCATAAAATACACATTAATACATTTAAAATAATAGAAGTCATACAGTGTCTGCTCTCAAACCATAATGACTCTAAACTAGAAATCAATAATGGGATGATTCCTGGAAAATCTTCAAATACTTGAAGATTAAACAACACACTCTAAATAATACATAGGTCAAAGAAGGAATATAAGCAAAATGAAAAAAATATTTTCAACTAAATGAAAAGTTAGACACAATTTATCAATAATCGTGGGATGCAGTGAATGCAGTGTTTAGGAAGGAAATTTCATTTTAATCCTGCTGTCTTGTCCTAGGCCAGTAATATCTGCCTGAACCAGGGTCTCCTGCATTGCAGGATGATTCTTTACCAACAGGCTGAGCTACCAGGGAAGCCTGACTATGGTTCTTCTCTTTTAATTAGTCTCTCCTTTGCCAGACTTGTATGATGGTCATTTCTTTTATCCCTATTCCCTGCTTCTCCTAAGCTCCTTTCAAGTTTCAGTAATGTTGGCATTTTCAGATTCTCGAAACTTACCATGAGCTTCCCTGATGGCTCAGTGGGTAAAGAACCCAACCTTCAAGGCAAGAGACTCAGGAGATGTGGGTTCAATCCCTGGGTCAAGAAGATACCCTGGAGGAGGAAATGGCAACCCACTCCAGTATTCTCGTATGAAAAATCCCATGGACAGAGGAGCCTGGCGGACTGCAGTCCAAAGAGCTGCAAAGAGTCAAACACAACTGAATAGCAGAGCAGCAAACTTAGCATATTCTAACTCATCATGGGGAAGTTTGCATGTTTTTTTTTTTTTCTTTCTTTTCTACCCACAACATGCCCTAATTTCACACATTCCCTTGATCAAATCTAGAGTTTCTACTCATAATCTGGGACAAACCAAAATCATTTCAGCTAAGAAATCTTTCTTGAACTTTCAACTGTTGGGTTAATTTCCTTCCTATATGCTTCTAGAGTATTACATTCTCACAGTTTTAGTAGTTAATATTCTGAGTTTCTTGTCTGCATCTCCTGTCTTTTCTGCAACAACAGAATACAAATTTATCCTGCTCATCCTTGTAGCCATTATTTATCCAAGTAACTGGGACAAAATAGGTTCTCACTAAATAGTTGGTTGATGACTACACCTTCATGAAAGCTAGCTACATTATATACATATTGTTTTTTGAATCAGTGCAAAGATGGATAATACATAGGTTATATTAACTCACAGTGGGCATAAGAATGGCAAATCTAGTTTGTTCTACAGGGGAGAGAGTTGCAACAATTCCTTCAGGATGTTTTGGGAGCAACTTCTGCAAAAGGTAAGGCTGTTATAAAATGTTTCACAAAATCCAATGAAAAATATGCCCTTGGGGATCAGAGCTATAGAATAAAGTTGATGAAAGAAAATTACTGTTAGACATCTCATGTCAAACAAACCTAATAACTCTTGTTTTGTGCCTCCCAGCTTGAGTGCATAAGAGAAAAAATGCAAAATTTCCAAATGAAGTACAACTAACTGCATAAATCTCAAGAAGGCAGTAAGATACACTTATTAAAACTTGGCAAGGATCAAAATGAATGTCGTTTTCTCCGAAATGCCAGAAAGAAAAAAAAATTCCTTTTTTCTTTTTAAGATTAGCTTTTTCCTAAAGCTACATCAATTATAAATAATTGTCTGCTACAAAACTAGCACTGCTACACTTAAAATAAACTGAGAAATTAAGTTGATTAAAAAATAAACAAGAGATTTTTATCCTTTTTTGATAGAATGGCTTCAAAAAATGCCAAATGACCTTCCTACCTTTGTATATGTAGGAATATTAATTTAAAATTATGAGAGACATGGATTAATGTTCAACCATTGTTTAAAATAATTCCCTGGGAATCTAACTTTGGACTTACCTTGTAAAAGAAGTAGGGGCTTCCCTGGTGGCTCAGATGGTAAAAAATCTGCCTGCAATGTAGGAGACCATGGTTCAATCTCTGGGTTGGAAAGATCCCTTGGAAAAGGGAAGGGCTACCCATTCCAGTATTCTTGCCTGGAGAATTCCATGGACGGAGGAGAATGGTGGGCTACAGTCCACAGGATCACAAAGAGTCAGACACGATCAAGTACCTGGTTACTTTAGTATTACAATTCTAACAGTCATTTTAGTCAAGACTTTTTTTCCTGCACAACTGAAACTGAGCTGTATTAGTTTAAGCAATAAAGGGGAATTTAAGATCATTAGAGTGTATCATGGTACCCAAAGGCTAGAATGTAGCTAGTTCTCAGGAAAGGGAAAGCTTCTGTAAAATTCCTCTTTTCTTTCTTGTGAAAATTCCTTTTGTCCTTTCTTCCATTTTTTTTCTTTCTGTTGTCCACACGGCTGAATATTGTTAACCCAAAAATCACTCTCTCAGTCTCAAATCTACACTCTCACAAAAAAGAATCTTGTTTGAATTTATTTATATATTTAAGGACTCAGTCCACTAAATCATTACCAGCATGGCCTGAATTGTGCAGGAAAACTCAAAAGCTCACAAACTGTTGGCTGCAAAAGCTCACAAATTGTTGCCAGGCAAAGGGAGGGAAACGAGGGGCAGATTATTGGTACACTTTACTATTATTGTTTTTCAGTAGCTAAGTTGTGTCTGACTCTTTGTGACCCCACGGACTGCAGCACGCCAGTCTTCCCTGTCCTTCCCTATTTCCTGGAGTATGGTCAAACTCCTGTTATTAGAGTGATGATGCCATCCAACCATCTCATCCTTTGTCTTCCCCTTCTCTTCTTGCCCTCAGTCTTTCCCAGCATCAAGGTCATTTCCAATGAGTCAGCTCTTTGCATCAGGTGGCCAAACTGTGGGAGCTTCAGCTTTGTCATCAGTCCTTCCAATGCATATTCAGGGTTGATTTCCTTTAAGATTAACTGGCTTTTCTCCTTGCAGTTCAAGAGACTCTCAAGAGTTTCTCTAACACCAAAGTTCAAAAACATCAATTCTTTGTCACTCAGCCTTCTTTATGATCCAACTCTCACATCCATACACGACTACTGGAAAAACTATAGCGTTGACTAATATTGACATTTGTTAGCAGGAAAGAGATGTCTCTGCTTTTCAATATACTGTCTAGGTTTGCCATAGCTTTTCTTCCAAGGAGCAAGCATCAGTCTTTAGATGGAACCCAAAAATACTAACCTCATATTAAGTTGGAAGGTGTAGAGAAAAATGAAATAAAATAATTTTTTGTTCAGAGTGTTTTTCTAAAAGCCTCATCACCTGAATTCTCTCTTTGCCTACTCTGAACTTGTTTACCTAAGCTGAGTGAAGGTGTGTTTGTATTGGCAACACGTTTCAGGGACCAATGACAATTCTCTTTTGTACCACTTACTTTAGTGCATGCTGCTCAATGGTAAATATATGAATGACACTGAGAATAACTACACATTAATATATTCATGCATGGTGTCATGTTCATTTGTGAGAACCTTGCAATGAATGCTGCAAGATAAAAAGGCCAAGTTGAGTTTCATATCTATCTATTTTAGGTATACTGGATGAATATCTCTACCAAATCCAGCCCCTCCATAGTTTTTTGAAGGCTCCTGGGATGTTTGCAACTCCTCCTTTAGCTGTGGTTACTCTCTATATGTTGATGGCATGACCAGACACTCTCATATACATGACCCATCACTTTCCCTACCACTCAACTTAATTTTACTTTTGAGATAATAATTGGAAACAATAAAAATATTTTCGATTGCCAACTCAAAGTTAAAAAATTGAAAAGTGAACTAATTTATGTGCCATCTCTGTGGTCCTCATTCTGTGAATTGTTCCCAATTTAACATCCACATTTTTTCAGTCTTCAGATTCTGCTGGAGTTTATTAAATCCCCTTGAATCTCTTTCCTTTGGCCTGTGCCTTCTGCATCTATTTATTCCAGACTCATCATTTCTATCTTAGATTAATATACCCATACTTTAAATATGTCTTTTTGTCTCCATTTTATCCTTTGGCTCTATTTGCATCTCAGCATGCTGAGATGATTATTTTCTGTTTTAAAAAAAAATTCGTAGTTTCCATTGTGAACAGCGTAATGTCTGAGGTGCTTTTAAATTTGACTCTAGCACAGCTTTTTATCTTATTTCTCTGCCATATGTATTATATCTGGACCACCCAGAACTTCTGGCTATGCCACACATGTCTTTCTCCCATACTTTGTGAATACAGTACTTGCTACATTACATGTTAATTATTTGTGATCTCTTACTTTCCTTAATAGACAATGGGTTCCTCAAAGGCAGAGATACAGACTTTGTTCCTGTTTGTATCCACTTTGGGCAGTGTCTACAATAGAGCTGGTGTTGAATAAATGCTGGTTGAAAACCAAATGCCCACTGAAAAAGCTTATATATTTATTTTTCAACTGGGAAAGGACTACACATTGAAGGGAGCAGGAATTTATCATATGCCCTGATGATTTTCCTCCTCTTGTGAAACATCAGTAATCATTGCCTTGTGTTACGGAAATTTATTTGCTGAAGAATTCTATACCATGGGTGACAGTCAGAAATTACAATGCTGAGAAAAATTACAAAAAGGACAATGTCACACTTTAAGTATAAGTTTCTTCTTTTTCCTTTTTAAGTTTAGTCCATAAGATATATCTAAATACATTTATATCATACTAATTTATGTTTTTTTAAAATCTTTTTGTAATTTTATGTTGCCTCTAAAGCTTGGCTATCCTTGACAATTTGAAAAATCCCATACATATGTAATAGGATGTTATATTCAGTGTCTGCCTGGGCATGAGGAAAGTAGATGTTCCATTTCAAAGTAAGGCTAAATTTCAAGACTTGTAAAAAGGAGATGATAGAAAATCTGTTTTATAATCCTGATTTGATCATCAACTTCTGCCTATAATAAACTTTGGGGAGCCAAAAGTGGAGAGGATATTGAAAGAGTACTTTTGGCACGTTTCTGCTTTGTCATGTGTCTATCTACCTTCAGAAGAGGAAAGCTTGGTACCCACTATCAAAATATAATTTCAGAAATTAAGAACATGATATTCTATAAATATATTAATAGAATTGACATGTTTATTTAATTCATAAAGGAAGGAACCACCAGGATAGTTAAACTGGTTCAAAAATCTAAATGCAAATGATGTGAAAATTGTAGATGGAAAAAAACCTACCAATATATTACTTCACAGAATCAGAGCTTTATGACTAGTAAATGATAATCACACGAACGAAGATTTTCCTAGAGGATAAGTGGGCTTTTAGAGTGTATCTGAAATGGCATGTAGTTATTCCTTTAAATGATTTCCGAGTTTCAGACAATGTCTATTAACTATCCCTGACCATCATTTCAAGCCTGGTAAGATGTACATCAGTGGGTCCGTGCAGCTGGGTACACAGTGGGCTGGTTTTATATTCCATCTGAGGAGTCAGAAGTACAATTGCTAGGCTGGCAGGTTGCTGGTGTTTGAGCCAAAGAGGGACGAACACACTGGCTGTCCTGCATTCTCATAGTGTGGCAGGGAAAGTATGAAAGATCATTTTCTGTAGGTCTGACAAGGAACATGCAAAAATGTAAGAGAAAGTAGGTCATTTAAAATTCTCTCCAGGAGAATCACTGAGACCCTGCAGAGAGAAACAAGGATGATCAGTTGCTGCTTAGGGGTTCAGTAAGCAAAGGTCTAAGAAGAATGCACAGCCTGCATCTAAAGCAAGGCAGATCCTCCGTGGATGGGGGGAGCGGTGGATGTGGTCTCTGGGGAATGATCTGCTTTCAACACCTGTGAGGTTCACACCAGGCAAGGCAGGACTTTTTTTGTTTTAACCCTTACCTTTTCCTGTGATTCTAAGGTAGGCAATCAGTAAGACTAAAACTTACTGAATGGATGATGCAGAATGGAAACCCAAGCTTTTCTTAAGGGTTCTGTGACTCCAGGCTTCCCTGCATTCAGGAGGCCCAACCACTGTGAAAAAGAAAAGCATTAGTCCTAAGTCACATGTGGAGTTTTGACAGTTATGTGGAACTGAACCTTTTTATTACTCATCTAAGAGCTTTTATTACCTGTGAGGGACTAGGAAGTCCTGAGAACCACCACAGCTTCCCTCCAGGTAGTGCCGACCAAGTGCAAAATAAGGTTATTTGATGAGTTGGGCTTGCTTAATGGAAGTTATGTGGTGTGTGTGTGTGTGTGTGTGTGTGTGTGTGTGTGTGAGAGAGAGAGAGAGAGAGAGAGAGAGAGAGAAAGAGAGAGAGAGAATCAATGTGTCTTTTTAAGCATGACCTTGCAGTTATTTTTTGAATCAGTTAAGTCTTTGCTCTCAATTTCTTCACAGTTAATTTTCATCTTTTTAAATTGACTATCTCCAATTCAGAAAACTTGCATTCAGATCTTGTCTTAAGATCAGCACAATAAAGCATGGATTTGCCAGAATCCTCAGGCATACTGTTTCCTCCCTTGATACAGACATGGCAACCTATTTTCAGAATAATGTGTCAATTTTGCTGGTGTGTCAGTTAAATGTACTCTGCTTCAGCAGAAAGGATATTCTCTCTCTAGAGGTGTTATTCCTTTTACATGTTCAGTTTCTCACAAATCATGTTTGGAAAGACAAGCACATCCTATTTTTCACTTTACTATGTAACTTGGCATGGGATTGTTTTTTGGCTCTGTTTTGTTTTGCATAAGTGTGCATGAACTAAGATAGTTTCCTAAATATAAGTATTATAATGTCCATCTAAAGTTTTTGAAAAGTGCCAGGATAATTTATACAATATTTTTATGAGTTTAATTTTCTATTGCTCCAGTCAATATGTTGCAAAAACTCATTTTTGAAGTAAAATCAGTGTTGTACAGAAGTGATTAGGGTTTTTACACAACAGACTGCTCTAGACTGAGTTGGAATTGCAGTTTGTTTACTGCTTTCTGTCTGGAATGCTTCTTGCCTTGACTGCCGCAGGTCTTCCTCTATTATTCAGAGACTTCTATGATAATCTAACCTAATTTGAACTCTTAATTATTTCCTATTTCTTGATCCTGCTTATTCTTCAAAACCCCTGACCAATAATTATATGTTTGTTTATTGTCAAATAAAATATACATTTGACAACAGAAGGGGCTATGTTTTCTTCACAGCAGGATTTTCAGAACCTGGAACAATGTTTTCAGAACTTGGAACTCAATAAATATTTGTTGAATAAATGAATGAATGGATGAATGAATGAAGAGAAGAATGCTGGAAATAACTTTCCTGGCAATTCAGAGAGCACAGATGCCTGAAAAATACAGTCCTGCACAAGAAACTTCTAGTAGTATTACACATTCATTTGAAATTGTCATTGCACTAGATTTAAAGGAAGGACCTGGTGAATTTATACCATAAGCATGAAGATAACCTCCATAGCTGCAAAATCACCACTATTTTTCAACCATTTAGCATCTACTATGGTTTAGTGCTAAAAACTTAACATAGTTTTATTTAATCTTTCATGTTACATCATGTGTGGGCTAAACCAGCAGTTACCTTATTTAACCAGTTAAACCGGGCCTTACAACTCACTCAAGATCCCACAGCAGGTGAGTTGTGGCAGGCCCAGGACTCAAACTCAGCTCTGCCCTCATTTCTAAGCCCAGTCATAGCCACATGGCTATCATTGTCTTTTCTCATCTATGCTTGTTTTAATCTTATACAGTTGAATCTACCAAGTGAAAACATTTGATGTGTTCTTAAATAGGTATTGACAGGCACATTAATGTGGAAAGCAGTGCTGCAAGAGTTAGTATCTCAGCTATTGCTTAGCAGTTGAGATTATTATTCCAGTAATAAGATTCAGTGTGGATAAGTTTAGACATCTTTTAGATTGACTGTAGAACAAACCCCTGATGGCTCAGACAGTAAAGAGTGTGCCTGCAACGCAGGAGACTTGGGTTCAATCCCTGGGTTAGGAAGATACCCGGAGGAGGGCATGGCAATTCACTCCAGTATTCTTGCCTGGAGAATCCCCATAGACAGAGGAGCCTGGGGAGCTATATCGTCCATGGGGTCGCAAAGAGTCAGACATGACTGAGAGACTAAGCCCAGCTCAGCAGAACAAACCAGACATTCTACTTGCAGCATAAGTAAAAACAGAGATTAAAAACTACAGCATATTTAGGAAGCCAAAAATAAGTTCACCACAGGTGACTCTCTGGAAGGGAAAAGAGTTGAGAAGTGTGAGTTGATTCTCTCTCTCAACTCTTACACCCCCGACCCCCATGTGCTGCATATTTGATATAAGGAAAAGAGTGCTTTAGACTTGTCAAAGACTTACATTCTAGTCCTGACTTTGCCTGTTGTGACCTTTGGTAAGCAACTGAACAGTATGTATATGAGAGTTCTGAACTGCTTGGGTTAATTCTTTGTGGGTCTGCCATTTGCTAGCTCTGTAATTTTGTGTTGTTATTAAAACTTTCCAGAATATAGCAGGGGCTCAGTAGGTGTTAGCCAACTGTTACCTACTCGGGCACAAAGCTTCCAGCACCTGCCCTTTCCCTTTTCTCTTCTGCCCTCTCTTTCTTCCTCCTATTCTCAAGGGCTCCCTTGCTCCCTCTGCGGGCCGACGGCCACAGTACCGAGCCTTCTGGTTGCTATGGGTACCGAGGTAACGCGGTAACCAAGGAAACCAAGGCGGAAGCTCTGGGAGGTTGACTGCGGCTTGCTAGGGTGACGCCGACGTCCGGGGGCTCCAGGTGGGTCGGCTGGTTGCGGTGGCGGCGGGCGGTGGGCTTCGCGGGCAGCGCGCCGGGTCTGGGTGGTGCAGAAGCGGGCGGGACAGTAGGAAAGGAGACTGGGCTCCGGGGGAAGCTGGGGGTGCAGGCCCAGCAGGTGTTTGCTGAGCACCCGCCGTGTGTCTTACACTGGGCCAGGCTGGAGGGCTGCAGGAAGTGGCCTGACTTCCGGAGTTGAGCGTCTTTTCTCCAAACAAAAGACTTTCCAGGCAGTGATGCTATTGAATTCATGAACGAGGGTGAACCCTAGATAGTGAAACTTGGGGCTTCTTCACATCACTTGTACCCTTTCTATAACGCAGACTTCTGGAATGAAGTCTTTTTGAATCTTATTTGAAAAATTTGGTGCCCTGACAAATCACTTTCACGCCCCTTTTGTAACCTTCCTTCTGCCTGGGCAGCCACATGCAGGCAGTTCATTCTTAGAAGTCAACTCATTCCAAGTAAAGATCTCGGTGAGGGATGCCAGATTCCTGAGAAATCTGAAGCTGTGGAAGTTTTTTCTTCTTCCTCCAGTCACCTTTAGAGGAGCTCAGATATAAAAGTTCACTTACGTGTGTTTATATATGCAGAGGTAGCAAGATGTTAAAAAAGTATAAAGTTGGCTACCCAGGATTAGAACCATGCTAACTGTATGTTTATGAAAACGAAACACATATACACACAAACATACACACACACACCTACCTCTCCTTCCCTCTAGCATCTTGTCTAGAGTCTGTTAGAGGTCTGTCCTGACCTCCCGTAATGTTGCCAGTTGTGTCACTAATTATTTGAAAGAATCTCGGTCCTTTGTTTATTTCCTTCAAATCACTTAACACTTCCCATACTTACTTGCTTTTAATTTTTTTCCTACCTCCTTCATCAGAGTGTAAGTTTAATGAGGGTTAGTACTATCCTTGCCTGGTTCACTTTGTTCCTCAGTGCTTTACCTGGTATATGACACATGGAAAAAAGAAAACAAAATGATCAGTTGAAGTAGAAAAGAAGGTGTGTTTGTTTTAAATTTTTTTTCCATTGGGTAGATTATTCATTGAATTTAAAGCAGTGGAAAAAAAATTAAATACTAAAAACTAGCACATTATTACTGATAGTACACTGTGTGTGGGCACTCTACTAATTGCTGGGGATTCAAAGTTCAAAGGTAGGTCTGCCTTCAGATATTTGGGATACTTGGGGAAATAACCTTTATATATAAGCAAAGCAGCAAAAATATAACACAAGGCAGCATATACTAACAAATGAGTGTAATACACATTATTACACATGTTCTTACAGGAGAGAATCTCACTTTTGATGGAAAAAGCCTTCATGATAGAGGTGGCCTTCGAACTGGGCACTGAATAAAATAAAAGTTGGTGAGCTGAAAAAGTGGAAGATAATGCATGAAGCTTAGGAAGATTGGAATGCATAATGGAGGATCTTAACTATTAAGCAGAGTAGCTAGGTATCTTTTCCTTGTGTTTAGGGGGAGCTATTTAGAGACTAAATACATGGGAGCAATTTGACATGCATTAGGGTTTCAGTGGTGTCTAAATTGCTGTAAAATTTAGAAAATAGTTTTGGTCAAATAGTTCTTTCTCTAAATTTCCTTTTTATGACAGGTTAACAGTACAATGGTGGGAATAATCTGAATGATATAGATTAGTTATTTTAAGTTGTAGATATTAAATCCAAAGAGGATCTAACAGGACTGAGAATAAAATCATGATTTTTGGTTTGTCACCAGTCTTTGATGAGTGCCTTAATTATCCCAGGCCTGAAAATTATTCACAAGAGAACACCTTGGATAACAGTGGCTTGTATGGGAATGGATGGGAGAAATAGACTATCAGTATTTAAAAGGACTTAAGTTTCTAAAAGGTATGGTTTATAAATTTAGAACTTACATTATTATATGTAATCATATGAAGCTTTAGTTGATATAGAGTTAATAATAATTATATATTACTTTATTATTGTGCCTTTCAAATGACTATTTAAGCTCCAGAAGAGTTTAAGTCTGACCCAGAGGCTCATTATGTTAAAAATAGACTTGACGTTAGAGCAGCAATGAATAAAGCAGAGCCTTGCTACTCCCCTCACTTACTTCTCAAGGTAGTTTCTACAACTACCCCTTTCTTTGAACCCTGAACTTTCTGAAGCCCTTTAGGAGCTCACAGCTTTATAGCCATGAATATAGACCTTTTGTTCGATATTCTGCAAATTAGGGAGGAGGAGGCCCACAGCATCTTACACTGGATAAACAGAGGCTCAGAGACCCCTCTCACACAAAAGTCTCTTGAGTGTAAACTCGGTATCTTTTAATATTATCATTTTTACTTTATTTAAGAAATATATTGAAATGTAGTTCATTTACAGTGTTGTGTTGGTTTTCAGGTGTATAGCAAAATGATTCAGTTATATATATATATGCTCTTTTTTAGATCTTTTTCTATTGTAGGTTATTACAAGATACTGAGAATAGTTCTCTGTGCTATCCAGTAGGTCCTTGTTGGTTATCTATTTCGTATATAGTAGTCTATATATTTTATTCATTCTCCTACCCTCTCCCTTTTGGTAACCATAAGTTTGTTTTCTATGTCTGTGGGTCTCTTTCTGTTTTATAAATAAATTTGTATCATTTTTTTAGATTCCACACGTAAGTGATATCATATGATATTTGTCTTTTTTTCCCCTGGTGGCGCAGACAGTAAAAATTCTGTCTGCAGTGCAAGAGATCCAGGTTTGTTCCCTGGGTTGGGAAGATTACCCTGGAGAAGGGAATTGCTACCCACTCCAGTGTTCTTGCCTGAAGAATTCTTTGGATAGAGGAACCTGGTGGGCTACAGTCCATGGGGTCGCAAAGAGTTGCACATGACTGAGCAACTGACACTTTCACTACCTCACTTAGTATTATAACCTCTAGGTCCATTTCATTCTTTTTTTTATGGCTAGTAACGTACCATTGCCATTTTCACAGAACTATTTTTCAGTTTTAGTTAGAAATTACTTTAAAAGGATATCTTACCCTTTGATGTAAAGCCAAACTTTTTCAGTTTTTTGTAAATGAACCTGCACATAGAAGGTAAAAAGTGGATGACTTGGGTACCATTTAGTGCTGTGAGGGAGTGCTTAATTATCTTAACTGGCTGAAATATTGAATGCAGCCCTGATAGTAATCCCTGATTTACTTTCAGGGCCCATGGCAGGAGAAAATGACATGTACTTATTTAGTAGGCCACTCAAGCACAAGATATTATGCTATGGATTGTGTGTTTATAGTCCTTTCTCTAGCTTTTGAAAAAGATGTTAATTTTAAAATATTATATATAACATAATATATTTTAATATTACAATATATTGCATATAAAACATGTATTTAAAATAAGGATCATATCAGACAGATAAAATATTACCATTTTTTAAAATTTAAGCTGTTTTAATTAAATTCATTTTCATTTAATGTTTCTTGCTTGGGTCTTTAATTTCTTAGTACTATGGTAAACATTTTAATCTATTCAAAACAGCTTGCTTATTAGACCCCTTTGGTGTGTGCTAAAGTAAGGAAAAATCCTTATTTATCGACTTTTAAATCTTCAGGTCTAAGATTATCTGGATGGTTAGAAGAATCAACTAACCTTAGAAAAGATAAGATTTCCATTACATGAAAACAGTGGTTTCCCAAATAGCCCATTCTGCCAATGGTGTGATGGTAAATTATCTTTGCCTAGGGCAACTTTTGAATACTTTGAGTTTCCATTAGTAAATTTCTTGTTTCCTTTTTGTGGTGGCAGGCCTCGATCTTTGGATTGCTTTCCCAAAGTGGGAACTTATGAAAAAGGATCATTTAGAACAAAATAGGCTGGAGGGTTCTCTTTTCTCCACACCCTCTGCAGAATGCATTGTTTGTAGATTATTTTAATGATGGCCATTCTGACTGGTATGAGGTGATACCTTCACTGTTGTAGCTTTGATTTGCATTTCTCTAATAATGAGCAATATTAATCATCTTTTCATGTGTTTATTGGCCATCTGTCTTTTGGTGGGAATGTAAACTGATGTAGTCATTATGGAAAACAGTATGGAGATTCCATAAAAAACTAGGAATAAATCTACCATATGACCCAGGAATTCCTCTACTGGGCATATACCCTGAGAAAACCACAGTTCTAAAAGACACATGTACCCCAGTGTTCATTGGAGCAATATTTACAATAGTCAGCACATAGAAGCAACCTAGATGTCCATGAGAGATCAATCATAAAGAAGTTATGATACTTTTATACAATGGAATGTTAGTCAGCCATAAAAAGGAAAGTTTGAAGTCAGTTGGAGTGAGGTAGATGAACCTAGAGCCTCTTATACAGAGTGAAATCAGAAGAACAAGTATCATATGATAAGACATATATATGGAATCTATAAAAATGGTACTGATGAACCTAGCAGAGAACAGACTTGTGGACACAATAGGGGAAGGTGAGGGTGGGATGAGCTCAGAAAGTAGTATTGAAATACATACACTATCTTGTGTAAAATAGTGGGAAGTTGCTAAGTAACACAGGGAGCCCAGCCTGGTGCTCTGTGATGACCTAGAGGGATAGGATGGGGAGAGGGGAGGGAGGCTCAGGAGGGAAGGGACGTATACATATAGTTATGACTAATTTGCATTGTTGGGTGACCAAAGTCAACACTGTAAATCAACTTTTCACGAATTAAAAAATAAATAAAATGAGAAACAAAAACAAAGAAATAAAATACCTGAGGCATTCTAGGACATATTGTGCATATGTATCTGGGGGAGAACAAAAATGAGGACAGAAAAATGATGCAGTCTAATAAACCAGGTAATGAGAAAACTTTCCAAGCAACTACTGAACTTTTGCTCTTCAGTTATAAGAAAAAAAATTGATCAAAGGACATATGGAATTATGAGGTTTGCATAATAGTTTATCTGTATTTCCCTGGTTCCATTAGGAGACTAAAGTTTTGTGCTTTGCTATTCTTTTCTGCTCGCGTTGTTATATCCTTGTTTTCCCAAGAAAGGTGACTAATTCTCTGTTGGTTTTAGGAAAGGAAATAGGCAGAACAGCATGACTCACAATTATAATTTTCCTTTTTTCTTCATGCAAGAAAATTGACTCACGTGTGTGACTTGATAAAACATTTAATTGAAGAAGCCTTACTAATTGCATTCAGTGAAGTGAAATGCCCACTGAATAAGACTATTTATTGGTTAAGTAACATTATTAGCAGAGCTGTAAATCTGAATTATCTCACCCTAATGAAATTTACAGATTTTTCTTTCATTCATTTCAGTCTTCATGTATCTGTTCAGCTTTATGCATAATGTACACATATAAAATTGTATTGTATATATCAATGCATAAATGAAGCTAAGGCAATTTAAGGTATTGTAATTAATCAGACATATTAATTTGGGGGATTCTTTTTTTTAATGATAATGATTACATTATGGAACTTTTCATGGAAAACTTACTGACAGTAGATTGAGGGTCTGGCAGTTGGATTTCTGATAAAAAGGGATATATAGACTATGTTACTTTATGTTCTAGAATTTTTTAAAAGGTATCTTTTGTAACCTCTGTTTGATAGAAATGAGAAGAACGTTTTACCTACAAAGAAAGGATAGGAGCAAGCCAAATTTGGTTTTTCATTCCTGTGATTTCTTTAGTTCTCTTTGACACTGATTTCAGCTTTGAAAGACAGGACTGGGTGGTGGAGAAATAAGTCTGAGTTTGATGTCTCTCCTAGTGCTTTCTCCTTTCAGAATGTCCCACAGCATTGTCTTTATTTGTGTGATTTTCCCCTTTGATTGTGAGTTCTTTGAGGGAAGAAACCATGTCTTATTTACCATTGTGACTTCAGGACTCGCAATATGCATCAGAAAGGAGCAGCTGAATAACTGTTGATTGAAGGCACAAGTAAATCTAGTCTTCTGATATAGCCATTACGTTACTTACAGTTTAAAGTTATTTTGTATAATTCCATTTTGGCATTCTCTTCAGAGAATAAATTCCTTCAGAATTTCTCCAAAGTAGTAAAAGTCTACCCTTTCAAGGCTCTATTTGATTTCTGGAGGCAGAGTAAACTAGACTTGAGTGACCAGAACAGTTGCTCCTGCTGGATAGTGTCATTTTTAGTTTTGAATGAGGAATAGCAAAGTAGATTTGTGTGTTTGTGGACTCAGCAGACAGTCTCGAAAGAGACATTCCAAAAATGTTTTGATCAGTGGTTGCATCATTGAACTTATAAAATAATCCCCCAGGGATTTGATTCATTTGATTGTGTGGACTTTAATGTTACAATAGATTTATACTGGATTACTCCTATTTTATTACACTTGACACTCTCTTTACTCAGAGTTGGGAAGATCCCCTGGAGAAGGGAAAGGCTACCCACTCCAGTATTCTGGCTTGGAGAACTCCATGGACTGCATAGTCCATGGAATCACAGAGTTGGACATGACTGACCAACTTTCACTTCACTCACTCCCATTCTGATGCCTTCTCTCCTAAGCCTTTGAGCAAAGCTTCCAGATTTATTTTCTGTTCTTCCTTATAAAATTTTTGTACTGAGTTAAGTAAGTCAGGCAAAGAAGAAGAAATTTCTTATAACATCCTTTATACTGGAATCTAAAAAGTAATGATACAAATGAACTTACTTACAAAATGGAAAGAGACCTACAGACTTGGCAAACTAACTTATGGTTTCCGGGGTGGGGAACGGATGGGTGAAAGGTATAGTTGGGGAGTTTGAGATGGATATATACACACTGCTGTGTTTAAAATGGATAACCAACAAGGACCCACTGTACAGCACATTACACACTGTACAATTCTGTTCAGAGTTGTGTGCTGGGCTGGATGGGATGGGAGTTTGGGGGAGAATGGTTACACGTGTATATGTGGCTGGGTCCCTTCGCTGGTCATTGAGGGTGTCACAGCATTGTTAATTGGCTATACTTCAATACAGAATAGAAAGTAAAAAAAAAAAAAAAAAAGTTTTATCAGGGACTCTCATTAGCTACATTTTGTATTCTGTATTCCAAATGCTTTAACTAGGCACTTAAAGTCACCCATATTGGGCCTCAGCCTGCATTTCCAAATTTACACCTACTTTCCCTTCTCCAGTCAAGAGCTGCTTTCCCCCTGTAGTGAGGAAAGTTCATCCAATCCACTTGTTCATCTATCTATTAGCCTCCTTTCACATTAAAGCCCCACGTTAAATGCTAGCCAGCTTGAATTCTCTTCTTTGGCTCCCTTCTTATATCTGTACATTTTATAGCTTTTGTAATTCCTACCTTGTTTTATGGTGTTTATATATAGGTCTTTTGTGCCCTGTTTGACTCTACACTATGTGAGCCAGAAAGCAGATCTTCTCCTTGAGTCCTTCATGTCTCTCAGTATAGTGCTGTGTGTATAATGGAGCCTTAATAAATATTTGTAGGGGTTATGAGCACATATATAAAATGATGATATCAGATAGATTGAGCATTTATACTACAGACTCTATGATATTGCCTCTTATATTTAAGAGTGTCTGAACTTTGAAAATTTTTATTCATATACAAATCTAAATAATTGTGTATATGCTGTGCTTAGTTGCTCAGTTGCGTCCAACTTTTTTGTGACCCCATGGACTGCAGCCCGCCAGATGCCTATGTCCTTGGGGATTCTCCAGGCAAGAGTACCGGAGTGTGTTGCCATGCCCTCTTCCAGGGGATCTTCCCAACCCAGGGATCGAACCAAGGTCTCCTGCACTGTGGGTAGATTCTTTACCAGCTGAGCCACAAGGGAAGCCCAGTAGTTGTGCATGAGATTCAGTAATTCAGCATTACAGCATAAATGATTCTAGAACCCTGAGTAACTGAGATACTCAGGAAATAGAGTGTTCTGAATAACTTAATTTTCTGGTTAACTTTGAGTTAGGCAAAAAATCTTTTTTTGTTTCATTTCTTGTTGAAAAATTATTTCTAAATATGCTAATTTCTGATTGTAGGCAGAGTATTGTTACAGTTTTTTTGATAAATGAGGATATTAGACTGCCTTAGGGTAATTACTGCATACCTTAATTCTTATTTTACATTATCATATATATATATAAAAGTTTTTCAGCTTAAATTATGTTTCTAAGGTTCTTTTCACTATATATATTTAGCTCTGGATTTTATTTTTGCCTGGGAAAAATATCTGATATATATTTTTGTAATCTTAATCATAGAAAGAGTTAGAATATGTGCTCTTTTTGTTTTAATGAATTTATTCTTCACTTTCAGTTGAATGTTTCCACAGTCTTGTGCTATGTAATTTTTGGTAAAATTTTTGTTCCATCAGATATGTTATAACTATAGCTAAATTAGTATGTAAATATTTGTATAACATATTTAGCATATATAATAATGTCTTGTTGCTTTACCTTTGATTTGACCTCTTCTCTCAAAATTGTTTCTGGTTTCAAATTTTTCTGAATTATATGTAGTTTCAAATTTGTAATATAATTGTTTTACCTCTGAAGTAATTCTTTTGTCTTTATTACTTTTTCAGAAGTTTTCACAAATCATAATCATTTTTTAGGCAATACTAAGAAAATCATGAACACCAAAGATTTTGTGGTTCTTCCATGGGGAAAACCTGGAAATTCTGTAAAGTTAAAATATAAGTAAGTGTGTATATGTTTATTACTTAAGTAGAAACAGTTGCTAAAGTTTCTGTATATTATACTTTAAATACTTTTCGCGTGAAGCTGTTATAGTTGAAGCAAAATTTTGTGAGTTCCCATCTCCACTTTCTTCACATTGCTCTATTTTTATAATACAGTAGGTTTGAAATATTATAAATCTATCAGGGTTTAAAATGAGGACTAAAAATATTTATGGCACAAGAATCTATGCCATATAATCTATAATCTAGGGATCATCAACTACTGAAGCAATTTAACAGAAAGTTATTAATTTTTCTAACACATATTCAAAATTAGAGAAGAATCACCCTGAAGAACTGAAAGAAATAGAAATCAAGAGAGACTGTTAAGGTGAGAAACCTTTAAACAGGGAAAAGAAATCACTAACTACACTGAGTTCCCAGCACTCTACAGTAACTTCCCTCCCGTTAGCTACTTTACATATGGTAATGTATCTGTGTCAGTGCTACTCTCTCAGTGTGTATACCTATGGCTGATTCATGTTGACATATGGCAGAAACCAACATAACAGTGTAAAGCAATTATTGTCCAATTAAAAAGAAATAAATTTTAAAAAATTATGAAAAAGATATCAGTGACTACCCTTGCACTTTGCAATGTTAAAGGACATTACGTTGAATCAGTTCTCCTAGGAAGGGTACCTTCTGTCCTAGATTGCCTGGAAGATGCATTCAGCCTGAACCAAGCAATTCTGGGTATTGTGGGAATTTCAGGACTTGTAGGGGTACCAAAGGGTTCAATGTACTCTTCCCCTCTGAGGTCATCTAGAATCACTGGAAATTTCCAAGGCCTTCCTGTCAAATATTATTCAGGACCAGCCAGCATGGGCTAGGGGCAGAGTGTTGAATTTTAATTTTAGTTTCTGTGTTCCCTGATCCAAATCAATAGTACTGTGGTTACTTAGTGTCTTCAGAACTTTCCTAACTCTCGCGTCACCTTTGAGGTACTGTGTGTAAAAGCATTGTATCAACTGGAAGATGTTATATGGCATTATCATTATTAGGTTTATTAGCTTTTGGTAGGGAATGGAGCTATCTAATTGCTAGTATTGCCAATTTTCCTTTTTTAATGCAAAAGAAAAGCGCCGTGCATTTTGGTGATATGTTTTAAGTTGATGTGTATTTACCTTTAAACATTCATTCAGCATTTATTAAGTACACATATTCTACACATTGTGCTAAGGAATGATGGATACAAAAGAAGGAAGTCACAGTCTTTGCCCTCAGGTAGCTTGTGGAGGATGTGAATATATAAAATTGTATCTACAAAGTCATGTGAAACATGGTGTGATATTAAAGCACAGGCAGTTATGAGAACATAGCCCAAACTGCTTGTGCAGAGTTGAGGAGGTCTTCAAGCTTTGCCTGAAAGATACAGTTACTTGGGTGGTTACTGGGTGAAATGTGTGCAAAGGCACACACACGTAGTCTGGGAACTTTTAGGCATAGTCAGTTTGCTAAGACTTATAGAACAAAATTGGAGAGAATTCCAAGTCGCCTAGTTAATAAATTAACTTGTATGCCACTCTAAGGATTTTAGGATTTGTCTTGGAGATGAGGGGGAGTCACTGTTTCCTGGCCTGTCTCCTTGATTCACCCATGAATCAGAACCTATAGAGACTAGGCTGGGATCCCGCTTTCTAAGGTCATTGCTTTGGCGTTTCTTTTCTTGCCCTTTCCTTGTTCCAAGTCTTTTTTGTTTGACACTGTCTTCACAATTGTCTTCCATGTTAGAGTTCTCCAACTCCTTTCTCTGTTTCCCAACCTCCACAAAGTTTTAGTGGGTTGTTTCTGCCTCTCAGATTTGCTGTGTTGATATGGTCTCTGTAGGATCAACTTCAGCTGCTCTTCTGGGTCTGCTGTCTCCAGGAGGAATCTTCTGTCTTGTTCCAGACCCACAGAATTCCACAGAATCAATTTGACCACTTGGTCAGGAGGCCAGTTCCTTTTTTAGTCTCTTTCTGCTACCACAGTGAGAACTTCCAAAATATTAAAAGTTTTGTAAGCAAATAAGTGACACAGTCACATTTGTGCTTGTGAACTCTTCCTCTGGAGGCCGTGTGGAAAGTATTGTAAGCCACTGAGACTTTGGACCAGTAATTCTGAACTGTGCCCACAGCCCACCCCAGAGTGACCTCGTTCAGGAAACAGCTGCTAGGATTAGTTCATGTTCCTTCCTTTTCCCTTCCCTGATCAGTCTTTAAGTCCAGTTAATTTTGTTTCCCTATAGTTCTCGAATGTTGCTATTTTTGCTCCCACTGTCTCCATCCAGTCAGACCAGCACAATATTAGGATTATTGAAATAGTCTCCTAACTGGCTTCCTTGCTCTCAGCTTTGCACCCTCTAATTAATATTCCATTGTACAGCCAGAGTGATGGTGCGTAAATGCAAGTCTGATCAATTCTCAATTCTCTTAAAACTTTTTAAAGATTCTGATTGCTCGTAGAGTACAGAGCCCAGTTTCTCATCACAGCCTACACAGCTCCTCATGAGGCAGCTACTGTCTACCTCAGCAGTTCCATTTCTTGCCACTTTCCCCTTCCTGTGCTTAATGTCTGGGGACATGGATCTCCTAGTTCCTGGACCCACACACCACTCTTTTCTACTTGTACCCGAAGTTTTCTTTTTTCCTAGATACTGCTCTCACCACCTCCCTTTGACCGGCTAGGTCCTTTCATCCCTTAGGGCTCAGCTTAGTCTTCACTCCCTTCAGGAACAGTTCCGATACCCCTAGGAACTGTGCCCTTATGTGCTCAGGTGTCTCCATGTACTTTTGCAATGAAAGCACCATTGCACTATACTTCGTTACCTTCATGCTTGTCTGTGTTCCTTTCTATAATGGAGGCTCCATTGGGTCTCACATCCTGTCACTTAAAAGTGCTTGCTTGTAGTTAGGGCTGAATTACTCCTTGTGGAACAGATATAATGCAAATAATGCCTCTCTTTCTCAATTTCTTCACTCACTTCTCTGAACCCTCTGTATAGCTTTTGTCTCCTCTTACTTTCCATTTATCTCTCTGGACTTGGAGTTATATCTTTGACTCACTTTCTCCCTGGACTAGGAGTTATATCTTTGACTCACTTGCTCTTTGGTGACTGCTCACTACCTCTGAATTATTTCCCTTTCTTAACTTCTGTAGTTTTATTTTGGTTCCTTGCCATAGCACACATACCCAGGTAGCCCACATTGCTTAATTATAATAAGGCACCAATGAAATAATGAAGAGATTTAAACTCATGACAGATAATGAAAGCTAGAGAACTAGGTTGGTTTACTTCTACGAAACAGAGAGAGTCAGTGACTAATGCTGACAAGGGGCCAGAGTTGTAAGACAAAGGAAATGGCTGTCAAAAGCTTGATGAGATTTAGACATTATTACACAATCTTTTGTACAAGAATCTGTTAGGGGGCTCTGCTCTATGCTCAGAAAGTTTTCTTTTTGTTGCTTTCCTTTGTGGGAAACAATCAGTGGTGCTTGCCTCAGCTTCCATTTATCCCTTTGATGGCTCCTCAACCCAAACTCTTTAACAGGTGCTTCTTCCTAACAGGCTCCAAGCAAGCTCTTCTCTCTCTCTCTGTTTTGTATTGTACATACATGGCATAAAGGTAGAAGTGTATTGATGTTTTCCAAGATGAGTTATTAAGCGAAAATGTGTATTCTGCCTATACAGAATAGTTATTTTAAACACTGTGATTCAAACTACTTGAATCCTTTGAAGGAAGTATTAAAATTAGAAAATGAATTTTAGTTTATTTTCTATTTGTGTGTCATGGATATTTGTGCACATATAAAGACATAGCTCATGAATAAAGTGAATATGATTTGAAACCTCTAGCAATGTAATATGAAAAACAAAAGTCCAAGATTTGAAGTTGTACCTTGCTTGAGGAAAATATTAATTGACAGCAAATGCTAGTTTTAGAAACTGTATTTCAAAGATGAGAAAAGAAGTAGTTAAAATATGCTATCACATATTTATTACTCCTAATTTTAATTAAGGACAAATAGGACTATAAAATTATTTTGCATTTTTCCTTTTTTTTTTGGAAGGGTTTGTTTGTTTACCTCAAATGAAATTTTTAAATTTAAATTTAAAAATTTTTAAATCTTCTGCACTTAAATCTTATTCAGAAATGCTCAAGAACTGAGAATGGAGAAAGTACAACTAGAGTTGGAGAACCAAGAGATGGAAAAGAAACTACAAGAGTTCCAATCAACAAGGAGCAAAGAAAAGGAAGAACGAGGGTGGGTGACACTTTTAAAGAATTTTAGAGAAATAAACTGATTTCCTTATTATAAGCTGAGGTCCTTATGTCAAAAACTGTTTTATGTTTATGTTTTATGTTTATGTCAAGAACTTCCAATTCTTCCCTGGTGACTCAGACAGTAAAGAATCTGCCTGTATTGCAGGAAAGTCAGATTCGATCCCTGGGTCAGGAAGGTCCCCTGGAGAAGGGAATGGCAACTGACTCCAGTATTCTTGCCTGGAGAATTCCATGGAGAGGAGCCTGGCCAGCTACAGTCCCTAGGATAGCAAAGAGTCAAACATGACTGAGCGACTAACACATTCACTTTTTTTTTCCTTCCAGTGGCAATCTGTCCTGAATGAATCCTTTTTGGATTTTACTGATGAGCAAGCAATATTAAATTGCCCCTCATTTTTCTAATTGTGTTCCCTTCCTCTAAACTTTATTTGGTCTTGCATGCGTGTCTGCTAAGTCGCTTCAGTTGTGTCTGACTCTTTGCGACTCTATGGACTATAGCCCATCAGGCTCCTCTGCCCATAGGATTCTCCAGGCAAGAATACGGGAGTGGGTTGCCATGCAGTCCTCCAGGGATCTTCCTGACCAAGGGATCAAACCCATGTCTTTCATGTCTCCTGCATTGGCAGGCGGTTTCTTTACCACTAGTGTGGGCTGACTAGGAAACCCACACTTTCCTATTTCTCTTCTTAAAATACTCTTCTGAACCATTTATGGTTTGGAATGTTGGGGCTTCCCAGGTGGCTCAAAGAATCTGCCGATGAAGGAGACATAAAAGAGGTAGATTTGATCCCTGGGTTGGGAAGATCCTCTGGAGTAGAAAATGGCGACCTGCTCCAGTATGCTTTCCTGGAAAACTCCATGGACAGAGTAGCCTGATGGGCAGGCTACAGTCCATGGGGTCACAAAGAGCTGGAAACAACCGAGTAACTGAGCACCCACATAATGAGAACAGCAGTGTAGAGTTTTTCTTTGCTCCCATAAAATTGCCATCAATAGGTGATTGTCAGTTTATGAGCAGCATATTTTTATTTATTAAAAGACTTTTGGGGATAGAGATTTACATGCACACGGATAAGAGTTTTCAGACCCTCAAGTATGTTTGAAATATTGTTAGCAAATATGCTTTAGCTGAAATTTTATTAGTGAGAACTCTCTTAATAATTATGCTTGCATACCTGTACTAACTTTATGGAGAATTTTGCTTTGTTGTAAAAATAATAAGTATAATTAAAATCAAGTATAACTGATAGTTACATAATGGAAATGATTTCTTCCTCTCTTTAGGCTGACTCCCAGCCCATTTTGTAGTATCACTTTTAACAATTAAAATGTTTGTCCCCACAAATATCTTTGTACAAGCCTGTGTATATATGTGGGTGTGTATGTGTATGTGTGTGTGTAGGTTTGTATTTGACATGTCTTTTACATTTTTACAAGTGAGGTCATCTATAAAAATATGTGAATGGATTCACATTCTACTTTTCTCCTTGCTATTTTTGCCACTCTTGCCACATCAGCACACGGTGATCTCATTGTTTTAATGAGTACAAAATATTTCTTTGTGTGGATATAATAGCACTTATTTTTCAGATCTTTATGAAGTTTTTAGTATTTTGTGATTACATATGCTGCCATGAATATGCTTCTACATATATTTTTGCTTACACATGTAAGAGTATCTATGGGATAAATTTCTACACTTGTAATTTTATTTATTTATTTAATTTTCTTTACTTTATTGTGTTGGTTTTGCCATACATTGACATGAATCTGCCATGGGTATACATATGCTCCCCCTCCAGAACCCCCCTCCCTCCTCCCTCCCTACACTTGTAATTTTAGATCAGATTATATGGCAGCTTACCTTTTGGTAGATACTGGAGAACTTTTCTTTCCAATAGGCTGCAAAAGTGTCCAACTTTTTTCCTATAGAGAATGAGAGTGCATTCACTTACTTTTGGTGTTACTAAAAGTCTGGTAACCAGACTCTGTGTATTCAATTTGCTTTGTTTAGTACTCAGATGATGATCATCAAATATCTGTGAAGTACCTTCTGAACCATTAAAGAAAATTCAAAAGTTTGTTATAGTTTCAGTAGTATATAGAGACTAAGTCTTTGGAAAAATGTTTATGACAGAGCCAAGTCACTTGAGTTGTGTCCGACTCTTTGCAACCCTATGGACTGTAGCACCCACTAAGCTCCTCTGTCCATGGGGATTCTCCAGGCAAGAATACTGGAGTGGGTTGCCATGCCCTCCTCCAGGGGATCTTTCCAACCCAGGTGTCAAACCCATGCCTCTTATGTCTCTTGCATTGCCAGGCAGGTTCTTTACCACTAGTGCCACCTGGGAAGCCTTCATGACACATACATACATCTAATAAGCAGAGCATTGGCTTTTTTTTTTTTTTAAGAAAAAACTAATTTTATATTGGAGAGCATTGGTTTAATCAAAGGTATTTCAATGCGGTACATCATCCCAGGTGACAGTTTATTGTGTGCCTTGATGCTCTTATCCTAATGATCCAGGGGCCACTTCTTTCTTTTTATTGTTGTTTTTGGGGTTTTGTTTTCTTTTGTCTTTAATTTTTTGTAAACTTCACTGCTTTGGACTTAGTTTGGGCTCCTCCGCAGATCATGAGTATATCTGTGAAACGGAGTTCCACAGATGTATTAGCCCCCAAGAGTAAGTTTTCATTAGTGGAGGAACCTTTTCTAGATGTTTTCAAAAATGTTCTAAAGCTTGGCTGGGTTTTCAGAATAGTAAAACGCTTTACCTAAGGTTACATAGATAGTAAACGTCATAGCCCAAATGAGAACCTGCCACTCACTAGTCAGGAAGATGGAAGTTTGGTTTTCCAGTCTTGATTTTATTATTTATTATCTCTGTGACCTTGGGTAACTTTTTTTTCTCATTATTGTTTAAAATGGGACTTGGACTCCCTGCTCTGTTGACTTCAGAGGATTTTGTGAGGCTCAAATGAAAGTGCTTTGAAACTATAAAATGAAACCTTTTGTCTTAGCAATCTCTGTTACCTTTCACTGTGGGAACTAATTTGAAGTCTTAATAAGGCATTCATCATGTAGTCGATCTGAATTTGGGGGCATATTGTTTTGCTTCCTTTTTCTCTTTACTTTTGTGAACACTTAGTTTTTAAAACTGCATGGCAATCTGTAAAATTTCCTATAAATCAGTAAAACTATCTTTAGTCATTGTAAATGTCTTTAAAAAATAAAATTCTTCATCTGTGTTTGGACATTTCACTTTTATTCATTTCTTTTCAAATCTTCCAAATATAGTAGAGTTATATTTTAGAATTACCAAGGCTATTGTGGCATTATTGATATTTCATTTTCATTTTGTGGTGGTCTGTTATATGTTAACAACTGAATTTCCATTTCCTGAAACAGGGAAAATGTATTTGTTTTCATTAAAAGGAGAAATATATTTAGTAATTACATTTTGTCTTCCATTGATATATATTGAAGGTCAAGTGGATATCATTGGAAATCTGGACAAGTGGGCAAATTGGGTAATCAATCATACATGATGTCACAAAAAGGAAATGCTATTAAGGTAAGAGAACACTATTTGATTCTCAAGCACTTTGCTAAGAATATATAAATTATTTTTTCAGATCTTGCCTTCTTTTCCATACTTAAGAACCGACAATTCTTGTTTTTAAAAGCTTTGCATATTTTGGATTTTGATTAAATTTTATGGGTTAATATGCAACTTTCACTATTTAGATATGTTTTTGTTTTTAATCTGCAAGTTGATTTTTAAAAATTCACCTGCAGTTGAATTTTTCTAAATTCAGTTTCTTCTTTCAGTTCAGTTCTGGTTTGCAAGTATGGGAAGTAGAACTACATAGTTCTGTATTAAAGTAAAAGCGAAGTTATTTGGTGTAACAAATGACAGACTTTTTCTGCCTTTTTATTGTATCACATTTATTTAATGTGTTCATGTTCTGATTGAATAATAATTATTCATAAGTTTTTGATTCCATGTGTGAAGATACCCAAGGAAAAACTGCTCTGAAATTTCCCAGCTATAGAATTTCTTTATCTTTACTGTGTATTATAAAATATAACATTACATTATATTTAAGGTTAAAAGCAAAGGAGTATCCTATGTAATGAAAACTGTTTTGCTTCTGTATTCTTTAGTACAAGGTCCGTGACTTTGTAAGTTTTAACTTATATAGCTTTTTACTTTTTATATACCTATCATTAAACTTTCATTGGACCAGTTGGCATCTACAAATATCTTATTTGGCACTTCTAGCATTTTTGGCTTTGAAAAGGCATTTTATTCTTTACTGTCTTTCTCTTACTGAGATATGTGACTTCAGTTTTTGAGTTAAAAGTTTTATAATCCACTTTGCATTTTTCATTATCTTTCTGAGACATTGTTCCAGGCTTTAGATGTTGTTGTAAATATATTAAAAGTGCTGACTTTGTGATTATTGATTTATTTATTCAATGGCATTTATTAAGTTCCTTCTTTGTCTCATAGTGAATTGTCCTTGTTCGCAAGGAGATCCTTATATAATGTAGAAGATGGGGCACATATGAAAATATCTATAGAAAAATCACTATGTAATTTTTACCATTTAGTGTATGAATCGTTTGTGCTTGGGAAATAAGTTTACCTCTAAAATATTTGAGAGTGTGCTAGATTTATTTGTTAGGAAAGTTGATGAATAAGTCACAATGCCAGTTCCCATAAACCTCATAATTGAGTAGGAGAGTGAAAGCATGGGGTGGGGTGGGGAGGCACAGAAGGTAGGAGGTAAAGGAAAATTGGACAGGATGGGAGGAGGACTGAAAACCAGACTCAGAAGTCTTGACTTTTTTCACTGGGTGAATGGAATTCCCTAAGAATTTTGAAGGCAAGTTTAAGGTAATGGTGTGTATTGGCTGATCCTCTCAACATCCAATGCATTTGGAGTTTGTAAGTAGAGTATACAGCAAGGGATATTCACTTGCTTTTGATCATGCACCATATCAATAAAGAATTCATTTTGAGAATGAACTTTCTATACACAATTTTTTATTTGCTTATAGATATAACTTATTTATATGCATACTAGTTTACTAATATGTCATGTGCATTGTAAAACAAAATATGGAAATTAATCAAGGATGATATAAATATAAAGAGATGTTTCTTTTTCTCTCTTTGGTCTTCTCCTGAGCTCCCTCAGGCATGCATGTATGCTACTTTTGAGGCCACTGGTACAGAAATAGAGAGACTACTTACATGACTATTAAAAGGTCAGATGAGAAGAGTTTGAGTTAGAATGTAGTGGAAGAAATATAAAGGAAACATGGAACCAAACACAGTGAGAAAGGAAAGGAGGAAGTAAAATATATAAGTGATATTTCAGGATGCATTGCCTACGAGATAGAATAAATAAAGGAGCTGGAGAAAATTTTCTGGTGTTTAGATTTAGGCTTCTTCTTTCCTTCCCTCTCTTTCTTTTCCCAAACGTATTGAGATATGGTTAGCTAATAAAATTATAAGATATTTAAAGAGTACAATATGGTGGTTTGATATACATATACATTGTGAATGGATTTCCCCCATTGAGTTAATTAACATCCATATTTGCTTTATTTTTTATAAGAACATTTATGTTCTGCTTGTAACAAATTTCAAAGACTTGGAGTTTTGTTTGCACTGTAATGTGCTGGCTGAAGCTGAGAGAGTAAATGTTACCCCTAAGAATTTATAAAAAAGGAGAAGAAAGGTGTGAAGGATAAAGGGCAGATATGAAGGATAAAGCTCAGAAAATATGGAGGCAAAAAAAACTTTAATATTTGCTCACTATCTGTTTTATACCAACCAACAGTGCTTTTCCTGTTTTATCTCTTTAAGTGCTTGTATCACGCTTAAGGGACAGTTTCTATTTTTCACAGTTCCACAGATTAAGTAATTTAACACCAAAAAAGTTAAATAACTTGCTCATGTCAAAGGTCAGGGCCAAGATTTGGAATGCAGGTTTTCAGGCTAGTTCTAAAATAATTTGCCAGCCCTGTAGCGAAAGGAGCCTGAGAAGAGAAAGAATGGGAGAAATAGAGTCAAAGTAATGTAATTTCATAGGAGATATAAATCAAAGAGAACATCTTTAGAAAAAAAATGGAGAAGTCAACCTTGACTGATGTATTTGTAATGAAAGAAGTTGAGCATAGTTTTAGACCGATGTTTTTCAGTTGGGGGCAGTTTTGTCCTCCAGGAGACACTTGGCAATGTCTGGACACATGTTTTGCTATCACCACTGAGAGGGATATTTTTGGCTAATGGTATGTAGTGGCTACAAGTCTGGAGTGCTGCTGAACATTAGACAATGAGCTGGGCAGCCCTCATAACAGAATTATTTGGCCTTAAATAGTGGTACCAAATGTCACAGAATCCTGTGCTAGACAATATAGATTAAATTCCTGACTCATCTAATTAGTTTTGTGATTTTAGACAAAAATTTAACCTTTTTTAGACAAAAATCGAACCTGTAACCTTTTTTGGTCTTATGTCACTATGTTTGTAAACATGCATAACAGTACTTGCTGACTACTTCACAGAGTTTCCAGCAGTGCATGAGATAATATGTGTGAAACCAATTGTAACATGAACTGAAAATCATGTTAAAATGGTTATTTACGGAGAATGAGAATTTTTAGAAACAATGCATTTGATTTGATGGTTGGGTTATCATCAGATGTAAGAATTTATTTCAAGTTGTTGAAAAAGAAAGACAGGTGGCAATGAGTAAAGGCTAAGGTTTCAGTGAACATGAGAGCAGAAGGCTACCTGTCAAGGGTTTAAGAGGCTCAAGGAAATACTTTATTATGTGGGAGACAATGTGAGCCAGTTTGTAACTGAGGGGTAGGTTGACTCGTGGAGGAAACACCCAAGATTAGATGAGAGAGGTGCCGGTTGCTTGGGGCTTTGAAGAGGTGGCTCCTTGTGGAGGGCTTGATCAAGGGAAAGAAGGCACGTTTCCTTGAGACAGGAAAGATGGGAAACAGGTGACAGTAATGGTACATTTTTGCTTTGACAGGCAGTGAGGCAGGAAGCTGCAGAAAAATCTTTTAAGTAAGACCTCAACCTTCTTAGTAAATTTGAAGGCAAGATCAACTGATTATATTAAGGAAGGGAAATGGGGGTGAATTTGAGTTTTTGGGAATGGAGAAGATCTGGAGTTGCCACTGTGGGAATCACATTTGAGTTTAGTAGCAAATGAGCAAATAGGTTGCTGAAGAGCCGTAGGAGCCCAGTAGGCTTGTTCGGCATGGACTTGTAAAGGACCCAGGAATGAATGGGGCTTCCTGGTGGCTAAGATAGTAAAGAATCTGCCACCTGTGTGGGAGATCCAGGCTCAGTCCCTGGGTCGGGAAGATCCACTGGAGAAGTGAATGGCAACCCTCTCCAGTATTTTTGCCTAGAGAATTCCATGGACAGAGGAACCTGACAGTCTAAGGGGTCACAAAGAGTCGGATACAGCTGAGCAGCTAACACTTTCAGTTGCTATTATTTCATCATAGTGATAGGTAGTTATGGGATGTCTAAAAGGAAGGAGGTAAGGAGATTATGGTTAGCGCTCAAAGAAACTCTGAGTTTGGGATTTTGAAGATGTGGCCATTCAGCTTGCTGCTTAGGTCCAAGGTTTGGTCATAATGGTCAGGAGGCTGCAGAGGCACTTTAGATATGCATAGCAGTCAGCGTGTAGGAGGGTTTCAGCATCAGGATGTCAGGTGAACACAGACATTGAGTCTCCAAGACCTTAGAGAAGTGATGGAGAGGAATACTGAGCGGACTGTTGAGGTTCAGGTGGAGGAGGATTCTGGGTACTGGTAAAGGCTGTGAGTGATGGTGGGAACTTCAGTAAAGGCAACTTGGCTGAATGGTGAGAGCACAGCAGTGTTCTGGAAGCAGCACTGAGGAGCAAGCAGGGAGAACATTTTCCTTCTCTCTGGGTGAGTGCAAGGCAATAGAAATGTAGCTGGTCCCTCTGGAGAGTCCTGTGGAGAAGGTTGTATGTGAGAAAGGTGGGTCCAGTTACTGTGAACGTTTGGAAGAGATATGTTAAAGAAAGGTTTAAGGCATACTACAGTTAAATGACTAATAAGGGTTTCATGGAAGGGTGGGGTAGCCTGGATGGAAGAAAAAGTAGTGGAGAACGGCAAAGGTTAGGTAGCTAATTGGATTAAGAATGAGACTTTTTGAAGTGGCTTGTGGAAGGAGTGTGGGCCCAGCATGGCAATTTAGGACATTAGTGGCATTTGTGAATGCTAGGGAGGCCGATGAAGAGAGCATAGTTTGACCCCAATGGCTCAGATGATATGTCTGAGCCTCTAAGCTGTCCTGGCCCCTGATGGGACACCTTTAGCATCTCCTGGTGGAGGCATAAGTTGGCAAATGAGGTATATAGCTTCAGTATATTGAATTTCTGATGTTTTATATATATATATATATATATATATATATATATATATATATGTATATGTATGTCTATGTGTGTGTATGTGTCCTCAGTCATGTGAGCATTGAGTCATGTGAGCATATAGTCCATGGGGGTCACAAACAGTTATAGCCCAGCAGGCTCCTCTCTCCATGGACTTTTCCAGGCAAGAATACTGAAGTGGGTTGCCATTTGCTACTCCAGGGGATCTTCCTGATCCAGGGACTGAACCCATGTCTCTTGTACCTCCTGCATTGGCAGGCAGATTTCCACTTTGCTACCTGGTAAGCTTTTGGAGTAGGATTGGATTAGGGATACACGCACACACGTACAAACACCATGTATTTGCATGTTTGTGTGTGTGTGTATCCCTGGTCCAACCCTACTCCACTCTCATCTTTTTCCCCAACAGATAAAAATCAGACTTAGGAGGAAATTCTATTTGCCTAAAAATAGCAAGCTAGCAGTTTGTTCATTGAAATATTGTATGCAGTTTGATTCATTTGAAGTAAATATGGCTGTATTCACAGAGCTGAAAAATATTCACAATAACAAGAACAAACTACAATATGTCCCTAATAATGGGTTCATTCTGCTTTAGTATGTCCATTCTGCCCAAGTAGCCTATAACCACATGTTTCAATTCAAATGTATCATTAAGATAATAATATTGGAGAACTTGATTATGAAAAATGGGATTAAATTATCTGTAACTTGTATAACACTGCCAGTTTACAAATAAAAGTGTTATTCACATAAAAATTGATTATTTCAGTTCTATTTTCTAGTCTTCTGTGTTTGGTACATAGCATCTGAGCAGCTCCTTAAAGAATGTGAGAAAACATGAAGCAAAACCACTAGATTTACTGAGAATAATTAGGCCTGAATTTTCAAAGATGACTGCAGTGGTACAAGCTGTAGACATAGAGGCAACCATTGTTCTCATATTCTCATGTACAAATTGGGCAATTGAGCATGCAAATTGAAAATTGAAAATAAGGCATGAGCTAACAGTGTGTGTGTAAGTGTGCACCATGCTCTGTGAATGTCTGTGTACTTCAGATGTTGGTTTTAATAAGACCAAAGCAGGTACTTGCAATCGGCAAGTCTGTTTCATTTCTTAAAATCTGAAGATCCAGGGACTTTAGGCGATTATTTATTTGTAATACCTAGCCATAATTCTTACGTACTCAATTTTTTTGGCTACACCTTGGGAAAGTCTGGGATAACAATTAATATATTTGAAAAAGGCTATGTCTGTGATGCTTAAATGCATAGTTTCCTAAATTGGGCAAATACAGATAATAATGTTAGCTTTTTACAGTTTTGTGAGCAGACTAGCTCAGTCAGAATTCAGTTTAGATTCAGTCTACACAAATATTAGACTTTGTGTGTTTTGGAAAGATCAGAGATGGGAAAGGCGTACTGAGCCTTTATAATATTTAAAAGCTAGTGCTTTCCTAAAATCATTTCATAGAGATGTGTAACTTTTGTTTAAAGATAACTTATGACCTTTTTTCTGAATATTGGCTTGTATATGTTTCTAAAATGTATTTTCCTTTTGTTAATTTTCTCTTGATTTAATTAAAAGCTCTATATTTGCAGTAAAGATGATCTCATATTATTCCTTGAAAATGTTCGTTTTGTTCAAGATGCAGCAAAATGTTATGGCTTTATAGTATTTTTGTTAGTCACTTAAACTTTGAGTTATACCTGAAAAATAGTATCTATTTTGTTAATACAGTTTTCTGCTGGAAAAGTGAAATTAAAATTACTGAAGGAGCAGCTTCAAGGTAAACAATTTACACTGTATTATTAGGTATTGTAGATATAATTTTTTTTAACCTTTGAGTTACATAGAAAATTGAAGTTCTAAGACTATACATGCAGTATAATGACTCTAAACCCCTAAATGTTGACTCTTTATCTGTGATAGTCAAAATATATTTTGTCTGTGTTTTGGGGAAGGGCACTTATTTTATATCAAAAATCAACTTAGGATATGACTATAATAGCAGTATTTTTGAAAGATGAGGACTTGCATAGCATTGCTCCTTAAACTTTATTAATATAATATCTTAAATAGGAAGAAAATTCTAGCAGTATAAAATTATAAATTGAAATTTTACTCTAGGAAATTAAAAGAACATTGAAAATTGCTTTTTAAAAAGAATTTAAAAATAGCAATAACAAAATTTGAATTTATGGTAATTCTAAAAGAAATGAGATTTTTAATATAGAGGATAAACATTTGATTTGAATAATAAAGATGACTTGATAGAGTATGTTCTAGAAATACATGTAACATTTATTATAGAAGTTGTTCTGTATTGGCTTCAGTTTCATCCAGAAATGGGACAGCTATAAGAATTCTATCCAAAGCACAGTTTTTAACATTCTGTAATTTTATGTGTCTAGTTCCATTGAGCTTACAGCAGAATGTATATGGGTGGATGTGTGTGGCCCTGTGGTCTCGGGGGTGGGAGGGAGACTGTGGGCTCCCCAGTCTACTGGGAAGATTAGACTTGGCTATATGCCATTCTTATTGGGCACCTAATATGTATACACTCTTTGAGAATATAGAAATGTGCATAATTGCCTTACTTTATCAATCAGAAAACTGAACATTGTATTTTAATGTGATTGGTCTTTGTTTTTCCTTTCAGGACAAGTGAAACAACCACAAAATTATAAAATGGCAAATTCTTCTGAAAGTGACAAACTCAAGATAAAAGGGAAGGTTTGCGGGCAGTGTGAGAACAAAGCTGCCCTGCTAGTACGTACACTGGGCTAAAATCTTGGAGAAGAACTCTCACATGGGCCCATATACTTGTCCCAACTTCACCTGCTTTGGTAGCCACGCACTTTTCCTTCATGACCCTTGCTAAGAGTGAATTGTGCAGGCTGCTGGGAAAGACCAGTGCTAAATGATGCGCTGAATCTCAACTTTTCATTTCTGTTTGAGAACATGACCTAACTCTTGTCCTCTCTCCCTTGAATCATTCCTATCAGCACACAAATATGCTGCAGTATTTCCCAAACCAAAGAAGAAATTCTTCTCTGATCCCCAGATCTCCTCTTGCATCCCTTTCAGTAACACTTCTTAAGAGGTGTCTGTACTTACTATCATTGTATTCTCTCCTCCCATTTTCTCTTTTTTAAAAACTGAGTTATAATTTACCTACTGTGAAATGGACAGATCTTAAATGTATATGACCCCATCAACAAAATATAATACTCCGGAAGTTTCCCTTGTACCTTTTCCAATTAATTCCCTTTACAAAACCAACTACAATTTTGATTTTTAGCGGCACACCTTTAGTGGTGCTAACCTTATTCTTGGAATTTGTATAAATGGAATGATATGGTATATTTTTTCTGTGTAAGACTTTGTTGTTTTTTTTTTGTATTCTTGACCCCTGAGTTTTGGAGTGCCACAGGGCTTAGTCCTCAGCCTCTTCTGGAGTCTGTTTATGTGGTTCTTTAGTCATTAAGTCATGTCGGACTCTTTAGCGACCTAGTCCTTGGGACTTTCCAAGCTAGACTATTACAATGGGTTGCCATTTCCTTCTCTAGGGGATCTTCCTGACCCAGAGATTGAACTTATGTCTCCTGCATTGACAGCCAGTCTATTTGTACTTACTGTTTGAATAGTTTCATCTACTCTCTTGGCTTTAAAAACTATCTCTATTTTGATGGTTCCCAAACGTATTAACACATCTCTAGTTAATATTTCCCCCCTGAACTTTCAACTTGGACTCCCAGTCCACACTTCTACTTGGATGGCTAATGAAAATCACTAATTTAACATGTTGAAAATTCAACTCTTAGGATCTCCCCAGCAAATTTTTTCCTTACCAAGGTCTCCTCATATCAGTAAAGGTCAATTCAAACTACAGCCCTTTATAAAACAAGAACAGCTGAGTTGTACTCTCTCGTTCTGTGAAGCTGCCTCATTCATCAATATAACATTTAACACTTTTTAGTGGATGTTTATTTTCTGTTTACCTACGATGTAAACTTCATGAGTGTACGGACTTTAGTTTTCTTCTCTGCTCTGTGCCCACCACCTAGAATGATGCCTGCAATTTAATAGGTACTCAGCACATACTTGTTGAATGTATTTATTTCTTTAGGGCTTCCCCAATGGGTCAAAGGATAAAGAATCCGCTTGTAATTCAGAAGACATAGGAGATTTGGGTTCAGTCCTGGGGTTGGAAAGATCCCCTGGAGGAGTAAATGGCAATCCATCCCAGTATTTTTGCTTGAAAAACTCCATGGACAGAGAAGCCTGGCGGGCTATAGTCCATGGGCCTGTAAAGAGTTGGACACGACTGAGTGACTAAGCACAGCACACAGCACACACATTTCTTTAAAACGTTTCTGTTATCGAAAACATTGTTATCATTGAAGCTAATTGAAAGAAAGATATCGAATATCTTTTGCAATTAAAATATCACACACACTTTGGAAGCAGTTTTCTCTCCAAAGAATATAATGGTTATAACTAATATTTGTGGGTTACTATAACTAATATTTATTATAATTTCAGAGAATTTAGCTGTAATCACTTCTGATTTAAGATTGTATTATTGGCCTTATTTTGTGGCAATTTTAACTGAATTCAGAGATTTAGAATTCTTTCTAGTAAAGAGCTATTAACACTAAATGTAAAACTCTGGCTCTTGGTATAATGCTGTTACTATTATATAATACTTCTTTTCTTCATATTAATGTAATGGTGGACAATAATTTGAGGAATTATAGCAAGTTACACCTACCCAGAAATGTTTAGAAAATATAAAGAAGTGTTAGTATTCCTGAAGCTTCAAGTATGAAAGCTAAAAGGGACTTCAGGGCAGAACTGAATTGTTTGAATCCACTGTTCATGATCTGAAAATCATTTGGCATAGGAGCTATGCATCAATATTTCTTGTGACTTCTTTTCTATGTTGAACACTGTTTAAAGGCCATGGAATTTGGAAAAAAATGGCATATGTAGATAAGACTTGACTTGGAAATAAAGGATCTGTTTTTCCAGGGAGAAGGAAAAGCAAGCAAAGGACATTCCAGGCAGTATAAATGGCAAGTGCTTTGGCTGGAAAGCAGATGAGAGTGACAGTGTACAGTGGTTACAAAACTGATCTGCCTGAAAACTATTGTAAATAGAAGCCAGGATTTAGGCTCTGACTTAAGAGAGGATATTGTTTGATTTTAAATGAAAATAACATCCCATCATGCTGTTTATTTTTTAGCTTCTGCATTGTATTTTCTTTTCTTTCTTTCTTTTTTCTTTTTTTACGATTTATTTATTTATTTTCCCCTTTACATTATCTCGTTGGTTTTGCCATACATTGACATGAATCCGCCACCATGGGTATACATATGTCCCATCATGCTTTTTAAAGCACAATGTTATTTTTTTAAAAAAATTTCAAGCTTGGCAAATGTAATGAACTCTGTAGTGCTGGATTCTAAGGTTACCTGGTGTTCTTAGCTTCCATCATTCTAGGTGGTCGTGCTGATTGAATAATCGGAATCAACCTCTCTATATCTTATGGCATGACCTTCATCAGGGAAGATTATATAGGGATGGGAGGTAGGAATTAAGAGCTTGCCTTTTGGAAGTTGTCATTTCAACTTTTGGAGAAGCCTATGGCAACCCACTCCAGTATTGTTGCCTGGAGAATCTCAGGGACGGAGGAGCCTGGTGGGCTGCTGTCTGTGGCGTCTCACAGAGTCGGACACGACTGAAGCAACTTAGCAGCAGCAGCAGCAGTTCAGCTTTACCTGTTGCTAGCTCTGTGACCTTTAGCAAATGACTTAATTCTTTTATATTTCTGTTTTCTCATTTGTAAAATGGGATAAAATGGATAACAGTAGTCTAGACCTCAGAGTTATTGAAGATAATGGTTAATGCATGTGAAGTATTTAGCATTGTGCCTAGCACCTTAAGAGGTAGTAAATTGTATGCCTTTTTTGTTGTCACATTTTATATATGTTGTCTTCATATATATTGGAGGTAAAAATAAACCCCTCAATTTGCAGATTTCTTATTTTGAAGAGAAATTCCAGAGGCTTTTGGCTGTTTCTTTATGGCAAAAGGGAAGTGGATAGTTGAAAATTGCTTATTAATTTGGCAAATGTGGATAATTTAATTAAACTCAGATGGATTCTGAAGTCTTAGCATAACTGACCCAGCCTTGATCAAATTAAAAAGTTATTTGCTAGAACTGCACTTGGGTATTCCATCATTGACGCATCATCTGTGGTGGAATGAAGTCCTTATCTGTGTTTTTAGTATGCTCCTGCCAGCTATACAAACTGCCTAAAAAGATTTTCCAGTTGTTGGTCATTTTACTGCAATTTAAATCCAAATATGTTTGTATAACAAAATAAGCTTACTCTGTGACTCCAGCTTTGGTCTGCCAGTACGATATCCCTTTGGTTACTTTCATTAAAAGTCTATTATTAGCAAATATTTGGCCTAGAATTATATGCTCAAGGCTTCCCTTGTGGCTCAGATGGTAAAGAGTCTGCCTGCAATGCAGGAGACCCGGGTTTGATCCCTGAGTTGGGAAGATCCCAGAAGGAAGTGGCAACCCACTCCAGTACTCTTGCCTGGAAAATTCAGTGGATGGAGGAGCTTGGCAGGGTACAGTCCGTGAGGTCGCAAAGAGTTGGACATAACCGAGCAACTTCACTTTCACTATATGCTCAGACTGACACTCATCTATATTACATTGTAAAAATGGTGCCAAATATTTATGAGACATTCATTAAAATATCAGCTGGTATGTTGTAGAATACAATTTGAAGCCTACATTAATACAATACTACTTCCATATGTGTATGTGAAATTATAGCTTTTAATTTTGTATTTAAAAATTATAGATTTAATTGTTTGTATCTTTATCTATTTGAGACTATAGCTCTTGAAACAAGAGTTGATAGGCTATAACTATTTCCTGTACCAGGGATAGTACATATTTTTCTTCCACTAAAATTATAAATCCAATTTTGTGTAGCTGTAATCACACTTGACAAATGCACTTAAATTTTGATAAATACTGGATGACACTGGATTTATTTTATTGCAGATTTTATCAAGGTTTTCCCATAAATGATTAGTACTGCAGTCAGTGGTTAAAGATTAATTATTAGTAATGTGGGTATAGGTAAGAGTTTAAGCTTTGAGTCAGACCCTGGGGTTGAAATCCTGTCTCCATTAGCTGTACAATTTGACAAATTCTCAATCATTATGTTCCTTTGTTGCCTCATCTTCACAATGGAGGTACAGTGGTCATTCCAACCTTTCAGGGTTCTTGTTAGAATTAAGTGAGATGGAACACATGAAGCCTTTAGAATAATGAGTAAGTGCTCCCCGAATGCTGTGAATATTGTTATTTGATTCGACTCTTCCTTTTTAGTTTCATTTTAGTTACATAAAATTAGTTACTCTTTTAACATTTTTGGGGTAGTGTTTTCCTAATCATTTCATGTTTAATAAACATGGCTACATTATTGTAGATAACTGCATCATCATATGGGAATTTGCAATACAATTAACGGGCTCCTTTTGAGTTTTATTTATTTTTCATTGTGGTATAGTTGATTTACAATGTGTGTTAGTTTCAGATATACAGCAAAGTGATTTAGTTAACTAAATATATATACACACACATATATATAAATATATGTACACATTTAGTTATATATATTTATTTTTCAGATTCTTTCCCTTTATAGGTTATTAAAAATATTGAGTATAGTTCTCTGTCTATACAGTACGTCCTTCTTTGTTATCTGTTTTATATACGGCAGTGTGTATCTGTTAGTACCAAGCTCCTAATTGAACCTCTTACCTTCCCCTAAATTTAGTCTACTTTTTTTCATCCTATACACTCCAATCCCTTTTTACTCACTGTGTGGTCTGCATCCAACAGCTAGTGGACATCACCTGGGAGCTGGTTAGAATGCGGGATCTCAATCCCATTCAGACTTCCCAAAGCAGGGTGTGCACTGTAGCTAAATCCCAGGAGATTCATATACATGGTGCAGTTTGAGAAGCGTCACCACTGAATTTCACATCAGGCTACCGCTGAACCAAACAAGGCAGAAGACCCTGGTCTGTCCCTCCCCAGTGCTCCAGCTGCTATATGCTTATTGTACCCTGATACAAGGAGAGAAGAAGGAGGGGGGAAGATTGGGGGGCATTCTGAAGGGGGAGGAAATGAAAGAAAGCCAAAGGGAGTGTGAGCTTCTTGACACAGGCTTCCTGACTATCCCCAAGCCTCATGCTTTCTTATTTGTGCTACCAGTTATTCTCAACCTAGGGCAAATTCAAGGAAATGAGGGCTATTAGCCATTTGTACTATTTTTTATCATACTGTAAGAGGTATTGGGGTGCCTGTCCATTTACACAGTAGTCATTACTCTTGCAGTAAAAATTTCATTTTCTTTCTTCACTTTCCCTCTTGCTCAGCACCATCATAGACGTATATCACATTTTCCGACTTGTCCACAAATTAAAAAAAAATACATTTTAACAGCATATAGCATATGCTAGACAAATACACACTTGTGCATAATCATTTCATCAGGCATAAGCATTGCTGACATGTTTTTTCTCTTACTTTTTTTTTTCTTTGAGGAATCTTCTAAGTATGCTTTTAAAAATCACATTTTGAGAATCACCTGTGAAGCAGTGCCATTCAAAGAAGTCTGGGGATTTTGGACACAAATAATATACGAATCCTTTGAAACAGATTATGTCATGTAAATCCATATAGAAAGATAAAAGAACTCATAATGAAGTAGTTTTGACCCAGAGATAACACTTAATTTTTACCAGGTTAAGAAATTTGATCTGAAGTTGCTGGGGTTTTTTTTTAGTGATTTATTAAAAAATTGTACATATGTACATGCAACTAGCACTGAAGCCAACTTTCAGCTGCTATATTTATTTTGTCATGAGAATAATTAGAGTTTTCAAGTTAATTTTTCTCAGTTACATCTTAACTGGCACAACTGGTGTCCTATTTCTTAGGCTTCTCAATTTCTTGGTATGTAATTGGAGAAATAAATATTAGATCAATGAGTTCTTTATGCTTATGTTTTCTCAAAGTCATATTTTATGAGACTATGATTTTTAAATATCTTTTAAGGTATGCCTTGAATGTGGAGAAGATTATTGTTCAGGATGCTTTGCTACAATCCACCAGAAGGGGGCACTAAAACTCCATAGAACAACTCTTTTGCAGGTATGACATCTTAAAATTATCTACTTGTAGTGTATTTATAAAACGTTTCAACAGGAAGGCAGATAAGACCTGTTTAATTATCTAGAATTTAGGATGATTTGCATTAATTTCTAAAATTCTATTATGTACAGTCTTTACATGTAAATTAAAATTACTTGACAACAGTAATCTGGATTTTAGTTTGCTGTTTAAACTGTTCTTTAATATAGCTAGCTCCTGAAACACTTAGCTTGATTAGAATTTTTACATTAAGCATTCTAACTGTGAACTTGACATTTAGAAGTTAGACAATATTTTTTTTCTACTGTGGTTTCGAATGAACACATGATTTGTTTTAAGTATTATTTTTATCTAGTTTATAAATAGAAATCTCTTGCTTTCTTCTCATGTTTACTTTTAAAAAAATAGTCTTTTATTTGTCCTCCCTCACTGTTGTTTAAATAAGCTTATTCCTCAGGTTTCTACTTTTCCTCCTACATATCACCAGTGTTTATTATCCTCATGTAATTATTATTTTTTTTAAATGCTTAAACTCAAACCCTGTCAGATGGCTTTAAGTTTCTAATACTTAAACAATAAATATGGCTAAGTATAGACTTAGCATTTTATGCCAGTTGCATTTGATGATGCACTGGTTTGTCATAGATTTCCCTTATTGTACAGAGTCAGTGCTAGGCAGTGACCGTACACAGGTGACTACTACTAGGATCCTGCTCCTGAGGACCTGGAGATCAAAGTGAGAACCCAGGACCTTGGGGTTAAGGGATTTAATATTATCTTGAATATTTTATGATTGTCTATATTTGGAAAGATCAATGGTAGACTTCAATCACTCCATGTTGCTTCAACATATATAAATATCAGTAGCTCTCACAGATGCTGAAGACTCGAGTCATAATGGGCACAAAGCATAAAACTGACCTTTCTTTTATCAGTATTTACCAGTTACTTTTGGGTGGCTGTTCAGTGTTTAGAGCCTTCTGGCAGAAGTGATGGGGGAAAACAAAAATCCGCTGCCTATTCCCCTGTCTCAGGAAGTATTGTACAACTGGACAGTCATAGGAAATTGAAATGAATGTACATAAAAATGAGTGTAGTAGTTAATAGAGAAATCATATAGAATTTAACTAAAGGCACTCCACTGTGAGGGTAAGGAGTATAATTACCCCACTGTGAATTCACATTAGAATTTTCCATTCAGCGATTTATTCAGCATATTTTCCTAATTGTCACTTAGTAAATTTAGGCACTGTGCTAGTGTTGTGCCCAGATCCCAGTCTCCACAAACCACCAGGAGGCCATTCACTGATGCAAGCGCAAGAGGGAGTTTATTACAGACCCGGGTCTGGACCGCATATACACACACCAACGCAGCGGAGTGAGGGCAGCGGCCCCGAGCCGCATGGTACAAGGCTTTTAAGGGAAAGAAACAAAGGGCAGGAGGGCTCGGATGGGGTAATATGTTTCAGCATCCGGTGACTGGCCAGGACAGGAGGGGAGGTCAGGGGATTTTCGCGCGCTAGCTCCTGAGTGGCAGTCGTGTCTAGGGTGGTGACCTGGGGGTGGGGGAACTTGGGTGTTTGCCCTTTATTACAAGTTGGCGGCTCCTTTTTTAAGACGGAGTCACTTAGACTCTACATTCCCCTCTTCTCTAGTCCCAAAGGAAGCCAAATCATGGGTCTTCAGTGAACTCTATGTCATCGCTCAGCCAAGATGGATGTTAGCGAGGATTCTGAGAAGTGGACCGATGCGCAGTGTCTCTTTTAGACTTTTTCCAAATTTTTCTGGTCGGTGGTGGCTCATCAGTTCCGTATTTCTTATCAGGATCTCCTGTCATAAAACAACTCATGCAAATGGTTACCATAATGTCTGGCCAGGATGGGTGGTTTTAATCAGTGTTTGTTGTTTTTTTTTTTTTCTAAGAGACTTCATACTCAAGATACTTTTTGGGAATTGGGGTGGAGGTCTCTTTTTTCTCTAACTTCTTCCTGCTGTGCATGGACGTAGGCCTGCCTAGCAGAGCAGAAGTTTCTCTTTATCTGATCTAAATCAAGGTATATATATATTTTTTCTGAAACCAGAATTTACCCTTATAATAACAGCAATTTAGTTTGGAACTGCTGGTTTCTCTCAGAGATGAAATAGAAAGGGGCCAAACAGGAGACCTAACAGGATTGTCATCACTGGTCCCCAGAAACAGGAGGTAACATTTAGGGTGAGGGCTACAGGGTTTATGACTTGCCTCCAGTTCTGTAGAACTCAAAAGACATTGTTATGCACATTTCTTTGAGTAGGAACCAGGACCCTGTCTCAAGGCTGTACTACCATTTTTTCCAGTTTAAGTATCCCCTCTCTTCCCTGATTAGCAATTGTTTGAATCTACCCTTTGAACTCAGAGAAGGTCGAGGAGGCTGAATGAAGCCTCTATCTTATAGATAAGAAATGGAGAACACTGAACAGACTCCAGAGCCCCACAGAGTCCTGTTCAGTTTTAATTCAGGGAACAGGGCAACTATGACTGTGATAACTTCTTGTCAAATTGGGGCATAGGACTGCCTCAGCTTGGAGAACAGACACTGAATTGGAAGTATTTCAGAGTCCCAAGTTCTAGATCTGAGCCTTGTATGATTAAAATCTCAATCTCTTGGTCTGTCATTTTATTGTAACAGACCCAGTTAGAAGTAGCTGGAGGAGGGATATCTGGAATTTTAATAGACAAAACTCATTTCTTTTTAGATGAATAGGCCTGAAACCCAGTCTAGACCTGGCACTTCAGGGAGACTTGTAGCCAGGTAGCCAGTTGCTTAGTTTTATAAAAAGTAAGGTTGAAGTCACTAACTTCCAGCAGACATTGTTTTGAGAATGGTGGCGTCTAAGCCTGACATGACTCAGAAAACTCAAGTGTTTAGCAATACAACATCTAATCTGAAAGTATCACCTAGTTGTTTCTCAGGATGTCTGAACTAAAGCAGATGTCACCATTAATGATGTCAGTGTTTTTCTAGATATGAGAAGATGCAAGAATTGGAACTCATAAAATCTTTTTCTGAAAAGATCTAACTATCTGAAGGCCTGTTCTGCCAGTTTTTCTCAGAGCAGAGAGTGCCTCATTCCTGGTTTTTATCCTGAACTCCTCTCAGGGGCGTTGAAAGTCAGCAGTTGCAGTGGCCATGATTTAATCGTTGTAGATGTAGATGGCAAGTGACAGTCTTTCGTTGGGATAGCCCCTTTTTGCTCAAAAACTTGACCATGATTTTTGGGGGGGGGCATTTCATGACCATTTTATCTCATGGTGCTGAGAATGTCCATTCTCAGGTTTGGCAAAGATTCCGTTGACCGGCCACTCAATGAGCTGCTACTGGACTAGGCCATAAAACAATATCCAAAATTCTCTGGACCACCTGTCTTACTAGCCTCTTGGTCCAGGAAAATATTTTTTCTTGTTGCTTTTTCTCATATCTAGAGTTACACTGTTACCGTCATCGATCTCATATGGGACTATATATTATTCTATTAGAAGCCTCAGACACACATTTGGCAGTGTAAAAAGGGCAATCTTGTAAAACAGGTGAAATACAAATAACATAGCCAGCAGTATTAGTAAAGTCACAAGTAAGACTTAGGTTAAGAGCTTCTATTAAATGTAGCCCAATATATATCAGGTCATCTGACTTACTCTGTAGAATCTTTTATCTTCTAGGGAAATTGTATATTGGCACCACAGTCGATAAGGCACATAGTCCAGTTTTCTAGTGTTAATAGACTGATTATCCTTAGTATGATTTAATTATTTTTAACACAGAGTAGACTTTAAATTTAAATTACCATAACCTGGTATTATCTATATAAATCCATCCCATAATTGTGGGAGATTTTTAGAAAGAAGTTCAAATTTATGGCCAGAGTCAGAGCAGGCATTATTAATTGGCCTAATATCACAGTGACCTGAATATGACTATAATTTTTAAAGTAAATTTTCTCGGGGCCAACCAGTTAGAGTCTTGTAGTAGAGAAATTTACCAAGGTAACCCAGAACTAGACACAGGTAATTGGCCACAAACCCAACAATTGGATTGATTTCTCAAACTAGTATAGGATCAGGCCTATAACAGAAAAGCATTTGATTTACATGCAAAGGTTTAAGAAGTCAAGAAAACATTATAAATGATCATACGAATCAGGTCCAGCATCTTAGGCAAGCTGTCTGTCTCTGATGTCATCATCTTTTCATCCTGGTGTAGTGTAGTTTCTCCTGATAAAAAGTCTTTTCATCCAGGTTGGAGACAGTCCCTTAAATTATGTCTTTTTTCAGTCCTGGTTGCAGATCATGAGGCATCTGATCTTTATCCAAAGATAGATTACTGAGATAAGCTTCAGAAACAAACTTAGGGTGTTCTTTAAGAATTCAATTAAAGTTTACATTAATGTCACATAACAGCAAAGAACTATCTAAGAACTGAGTCTTACTACCTCCATTGGTAGACCTTCATTAACAAACTGGGATTTAACATTTACTGAAACATCATTTTTTTAAAATTACCCTCCCTTTTATCAAATTTAACCAAATTAAGGCTAGTTTGTTTGCAAAACAGGTCTGTTTGCACTAATTTTGGCCTGATGACTTATATAACCATAATTGATCATAGACTTTTTTATTTTGTTGAAACATTTATAGAGTCTCAGACTGAATTTTTAAATTAAAACAAGGCTGGGAAACTCACACCAAAGGCTTATCACAGACTTTGCCTAACAAATCTAGGTGAATTTTTCCCTTAAAGGTCTCAAAATTCCTTGGGATTTTTGTGCCTGTTAGTGAGATAACCTTCTTAGCTCATTTGATAAGCTTACTGGAAACCTAAGAATTTCAAATTTCTGAAGAAGTTAGATAGAAAATATTAATTGTATTGTTTATAACGTGTAATTTTACCAAATTATTTTCATAATTAGTTTGAGGAAGGTTTTCCCTACTCCTGGAAAACACAAGATTTTAACCTGTAATTTTTCAGATAAAAACCATAAAAGTTATAAGCATATTTGCAGTTCATTCAGTCCTTTTGCGAACTTTTGTGAAGTCATCAGGCTTTCCATTAGAATACCAGGACATATCAGAATATTAAGAACTCCATATAATTTCTAGATTATCTGTATAAGTAATTTTATCATACATTATAACATGAGTGGGTTTATTACTCATTTAATAATATTTTTTATGTAATTTAACCCGCTAAATAAATGCAACTGGTTTAATATCTCTCTTTGGGATGTTTCAAGGGCCCTCTGAAGCACTCCAAAGTTAGTTAGAGGTCAGTGACTTAGGAAGTATTGTCAATAAATATGAAAAGGGTTTATAACAGTCAGATAAGATCATATAAGTCACTGTGAAACAACAGTTACTCACTTAGCCGAAATTAACAAAAGATTTTAAAGGTAAACATAGAACAGATCACTTCAGAGATAACTTAAAATCTATTATCAAAGGTAGTTCAACATCTCAAGAAAACTCGTATTTATGCACACAACTCTTTCCTTGGGGTCCACTTTCCACAAAACATTCATGTCACTTTCTGTACCCATTCCTTTGCTCTCTCATCCTGAAACAGCCACCTAGAAATCAGACCTACTTCCTTTTTCCTTCATAAAATGTAATTTCATTCTTTATACCTTCTTTACTGAAAACACACATCTTACTTTCCTTAAGCAACTAAGAACTGACCCTTATATTAGCATTCTATAGATTGGTGAACATAAATAGCAGTGATAATTTCTAAAACCCTTGCTTTCTTAGAACATTTTAGGATGGCACCAAACATTATTCACTTATAGTCCCAAATCTATTTAGTTTCTCTGTAAAAGGAAATTAGTGTTTAGTAGTAAATGTTTCAAAATCTTATTTTATCTGGAAATGACCTAACTATTTAATAGACTTCTAATAGACTTACCACACTTAGCACAACCCTTAAAAATTCAAGTTATGCCAATCTGGAGAGACTATTTTAGACGGATATTCTTAAAGAATAATCATATAAAAGCTCATATCTCATTTACATCTTTAGAAGTTTTCTCTCTCTATTTTTTTTAACTCGAGGTAATTACAGATATAATATTTAACTTATATTAAACCTAGGTACAATGAAAATATTCTACTTGATGTTAATGATCAACAAACATTAATTTCAGGTATTTAATACTGAATATTTCCCAGTTCACATGAATCTGAAATTTATCGTTTAATTTAGAATTGTTTGATTTGTAAGCACTTATCTTTCTTTAAGCCAATTAAATAGAGCTCATTTACAAATTAGCCTCAAAAATTATTACACAGAGACAAAGACATACCAAAACATACTTCAACAGACACAAAGCAGGATCTAGCTTCATTTTCTAAGTTTAGAGGTCAATAAAGTCTCTTGTTTCTCACTGGTCGGGGCACTCTGGCCAGCTGTCCGCGTCAGGAGGAGACCAGGGACAAAAGGGTCCCAGTTGCGGCCGCTGGGTCCAGTCCATTGGCAGGCAAGCCAGCCCCCGAGTACCCCGAGTGGTCAAGACAGTCTCAGCGAAGAAGAGGGGGACACCTTCCAGGGCCTGAAGCTGGGTTCTTGCCTAACACTCGGAAATGGATTGTCCAAGGAGACACATGTGCTGACAAAGCAAGAGACTCCATTGGGAAGGGCACCCAGGATAACTGCTCAGCTGCGTGGCTCACAGTACAGCCACACGGACAGACAGAGACAGAGCAAACAGTCCTCCGGGAGTCCGGAGGCAAAACTGAAAGTAGGACAACGGTGTAATCTGTGACCTGGTAGCGACCCAGGAACGTCTTCATAAACAAGGGGCACTCAGTCCCCACCGATGGACCCCATGATGTAATCACGGGTGTCCTCAGAAACAAAGGGGCACTCGCTCCTTTACATCTTTGAAATGTCCAGTTACCAGGTCTAGGGGAGTGGAGGTTGACTGTCCCATAACGTCCGTCAAAGTCAAATTGAGACACAGACACACAAACAAGGACAAACCAAGAGCACAGATGATCACCCCAGACGGGGTTTGTAGACAAGAGGTGAAAACAGAAACTGGTAGGAGCGGTATCTTGCAACCGCCTCCTCCAGAAGTAACCTGATGTGAGGGCTCTCGCCCTCACCCTGCAGGGCCCAGGACGTCTCCTGGGACCCGGCAGTCGTGACCCCCCCAGCACTTCCGCCTATAGCCACTTTTGACTGCCACGGGGCGGTGTCTTGGTATAATCCCTCAACCGCCTCCTGCCGACTGAGGAGCTTTTTCCAGAAAGTAAAGAAATTAGAACCAGAGTAAATTAAGCAGCACAGTCAGACGAGCTGAACCACACAGGACAAACGCAGACACACACTCACCAATTGGCCGAAAGTTCCCTCTGGTTAAGGCGTCCTGGTGCTGCGGAAATCCCGGACGAGCCCCCAAAAATGTTGTGCCCAGATCCCAGTCTCCACAAACCACCAGGAGGCCATTCACTGATGCAAGCGCAAGAGGGAGTTTATTACAGACCCGGGTCCAGACTGCACATACACACATCGACGCAGCGGAGTGAGGGCAGCGGCCCCGAGCCACGTGGTACAAGGCTTTTAAGGGAAAGAGACAAAGGGCAGGAGGGCTCGGATGGGGTAATGTGTTTCAGCGTCCGGTGACTGGCCAGGATGGGAGGGGAGGTCAGAGGATTTTCGCGCGCTAGCCCCTGAGTGGCAGTCGTGTCTAGGGTGGTGACCTGGGGGTGGGGGAACTTGGGTGTTTGCCCTTTATTACAAGTTGGCGGCTCCTTTTTTAAGACGGAGTCACTTAGACTCTACACTAGCTGGTGCGGAGTATCAGTTCACTTCAGTTCAGTCGCTCAGTCGTGTCCACCTCTTTGTGACCCTGTGGATTGAAACCCACCAGAATCCTCTGTCCATGGGATTTTTCAGGCAAGAATACTGGACTGGGTTGCTTTTTCTCCTCCAGGGAATCTTCCTGACCCAGGAATAAACCCCCATCTTGTCTCTTGTGTCTCCTGCAGTGGCAGGCAGATTTTTTACCACTAAGCGCCACTCGGGAAGCCCTTCTTGCCTTTAATCAATCGTTCCATTGACTATCTGTCATTTTCTTATTATTTCTGTACGCTGTTTAGTCCTTTGATTTTTTTTTAGTCATCTTGCTTTATTTTCTCCTTGTTTCCATCATTTTTCCCTGTGCATTAAGGTAAGGTTCTTGATGCTGTTTTATGTTGACCTGATGGTCATTGTTAAGCAGTGAGTGTGTATCTCCTTCTGTTTGGTGATTTAGTCATATTAATCAGCCATAGTATTTTTAGTTCCTCACTATTTTTGGTAAAAGTCATGAGACTCTTTTTGGTCACCTGTAATTCACATACTATTGTACATCAACTGTATCTTAATTTAAAAATATACATATTGTGAAAACAAATAAAAAGAAGTAATGAGATTTTTTTCATTGACTGTTGAATTTGTACCTAATATGAGAATTTATATCTGAATATTAAGCAATACTATATAAAAAGTAAGCCTTGTAGGCTAATGGCTGCTGTACTTTATATTATTTAACCTATATTGGCATTTAAGAATGACCTGTTTTGAGTGTTGTAAACCATTTCACCCCCAGCCTACAGATCAGTGAGTCTTTACAAAGTTCACAGTCAGGGACCATTTTGTTATGGCATATCTTGTTTCATTTAAGAGATAAATCCCTAAAAAATATCGAAGGCAAACTGTTACACATTTCCATTTTGAATAAAATAGTTTCAAAGGGTCTATCTTTTGATTTATGATTGATTTATACTTAGAAGTGATTTCAGCATGAGTTTATTTATTTTTTACCTTCTCCAAACCTCTGAAATAGTTAATTATCTGCAAAATAATGTGTAAATGCATGGAGTTACTGAGGATGAAAATTCTACTTTTATATTTAGAACAATTTTCAACAATAAAGGTCGAAATGAAACATTATTTCCACTAGGAAAGCCTCACATTGGTGAAAAATAAGGTCTTAATATATCAGGAATTTGTATTCCCTTTTAGCAACAAAAGATCAAGCAGAAGAGAGCAAGGTTAATTAGAAATAAAGGAAAATAGGGGGCAAAACAGATGAAAGGCATTCCATTTTGAAGTATGACATGCACAAAGGGAGGCTGGATTGAGTAAATCATTACTATACTCTGGTATGTATATTTTTAAAATTGGAATGGTGATTTTCTTAACTGAAGGAGAAACCTTGGGAAGGGAGTTGGTTAGTAATGGGACAAGAGATAATTGAAGTAGAATTTCCATGTTTTCTAGTATGAAGCATTTATGTTCATCCTTTTTATCTACAAGATAAGGTATGCCTATATAAATATGGATTATAAGTGGGAATATTTGTTCATTTGAACATACTTACAGGAGAATAATTACCAGGCAAAACCTCAGTTATCATCAGAATGCTATATGTTTTCTGACTTAATGGTAGAGTGTTTTCTTTTGTTTGACAATGACCAGTATCAGCTTTTAGATTCACACTGTCATTATGTGTTAATGTTGAGAATAGTACAGTATTTTTCGACCATAAGTAGTCATTTAGATAATAACATGGTTACTTACTTGATGATCTTGAGGTACCAGTTTTAAATGCTATGCACACATACTATAGATGCTATGTTGTGACACCCAGATCCTCCTCTTTAGAACTGAGAAAGGCACTTCCCTAACCTCCTGGAATGCTGTCTGCAGGTAGCTCATAGCAGAGTTTCTCTCCAGGAATTGCCTTTGCCCAAAGAGAACTGCCAGGCTTCCCTTGTAGCTCAGCTGGTAAAGAATCTGCCTTCAGTGAAGGAGACCTGGGTCTGATCCCTGGGTTGGATCCCTGGGTTGGAAAGATCCTCTGGAGAAGGGAAAGGCTACCCACTCCAGTATCTTGGCCTAGAGAATTCCATAGACTGTATAGTCCTTGGGGTCGCAAAGAGTTGGACACGACTGAGTGACTTTCACACAAAGAGAACTGCCACCTCCAAGTTTACACTCCATTTCTGAAGGCAGCCCATCCTCTGGTCAAATATGTGGTCTAGGTTAGGGTACAAATTCTCCGAAACCCATTGCCTCAATTGAGGACAACTCAGATGGGCTGTCACAGCTCCCCTTTGGGGGTTGACAAATGCATCAGATTTAGATTTCCTCTTTGCCCAGTTCTGCTGTCTTCACTCTCCCAGTGCCCACGGGTACTATTCTCAGAGCACACCCCAGTAGTAAGCAGGCAGGCAAATCTCAGAGTTTTTTTCTTGGTGAACCTGATCTGTGACACTATGTGATATAGAGTCAGATTATAGATGATTGTTGGCCAATTGCAGAATGTATTGACATTTTTGAAGGGCAATATATCACATCTCTTTCTTTACTTTCCAGATTCTAAACCAATTGAGAAATAGGTATTAGAGTCAGAAGGTAGAAATCAAAATATCAGTTCTATTATTGAAACAATCAGAATTAGTGGTTGTAGCATAGTTGTTCAGATAAATTCAGCTTCCTGATGCTTCCTGAAATTTAACTTTTTGTCCCTTCTCCCAGTCCTCAATTGTAGACATTTCCCTTTGGCAGGGCAGGCTCAGTCTCTTAAGTCCTACTTTTTGTGACCCCCATGGACTGTGCCCACCTGGCTCTTGTGTCCATGGGATTCTTCAGGCAATATTACTGAAGTGGGTTGCCATTTCCTCTTCCAGGGTATCTTCCCCACCCAGGGATTGAATCTGGGTCTCCACTGGCAGGTGGATTCTTTACCACTGTGCCACCAGGGAAGGTGGCACAGCAGGATTCACCCAGAACAAACCCTTAGTGGAGATCTAGATTGGAACACATCTTTCTCAGGGCAGGCAGCCCTTGGAGAAACCAGTTCAGGCAGAGGTGAGCATGCTCTTTTTCTTCCCAAAGTCTTACAGACAAGAATAGAGATAGAAGAATGGGGAGTACATGTTCCCTCTAATTAAAGTCTAGGTAATGTCAATATCTTTACATTATACAGCAATATATAAATTTGCTATTTATGAATATAGTTAGCGTTATACAAAAGAAGAAAATAAAATATTTAGAATATATATATATATATATATATATATATAAACAACTGATTATTAGCTCAGATTTTCTTTTTTCTTAAATATGAATAATTCCATGTAATTTTGAACTTCTGTCAAAGGATTTTTTAAACTTTTTTCTTATTGACCATTTTCTCCTCTATATCTTCTGATAAATTTCAGATCTTCTAAGGAGAGGGACTATTTCTGTCTTATTCATCACTGTATTCTTAGTGCTTAACATCGTAGCTGGCATGTAAAAAATCACATTTTTGAGTGAATGAAAAAAAACATGAATAAATCCTGACTGATATGATCAAGCTCATGAAATAATTAAAGACTACATTTTAAGTGGCACAGTTTTTTTTTCTCTGAATTTTGAAAACCAAAGATTTCATAATTAATTGCATGATATGTTATGTTGGCAAAGGGTTAAGAAAAGCCTTTCCTCTTTTATCTGAGAATTTAACCCTTAGTAACCTTTCTAGCTCTTCCCCACCCCCACCCCCTGCCCTGGGAAACAGATAAAAGTCTTAATATCAACTATGTTTCTAGACCATATATTCATAAAATGACTCTGGATTGGCAGATTGTCTCTAACAGGAGGGCCGTAATTATTAATACCTGGGGTAAGCCACAGCTCTCCCGGTGCAGTGTGGGAGCTTTGTAACTGAAGCCCCTGTGGGGCTTCAGAACCATCAGAACGGGGTTGACTCCGGGGAAATAAGTCCTGCAAGCCAGGTCTGTCCCTCACCTCTCTGAGTGGTACTTCTGCGTGAGCTATTGCAAGACTCCCACCAAAAAATAATAGCTGATCCCGTCTCATGGGCAAACTGTTGTTTCTGTCCTTAACCTTCTGAGCAGACTGTTGCCAAGAGTGGTTTGATGACAACCTAGTGAGTCTGAAAGTTTAGTTTACTCAGGTAGACTCCATGAAGGATGGTCAATTAAGTCTTTGATTAACTGAAATTTCAGAAAACGGAATGTTATATCCAAAAAATAAAGGACACGTATATAGACATCACTGACAAGAATTTTTTTAAGAAACAGTGTTTATTAAGATGTAACTCACATACTGTACAACTCACCTATGTGAAGTTCGCAATTCAGTGGGTTTTAGTATATTCATGGATGTGCGGTCTTTGATGACTAGCTACTTTTCAGGTTCCATCCATGTTATTCCATGCATTAATGCTTCACTTACTTATGGTCAAATAACATTCCATTGTATGGACATACCACATTTTGTTTATCCATTCATCATTTGATGGACATGTAGCTATTTCCACCTTTTGGCCATTATGAATAATGCTGCTGTAAATATTTATGTGCAGGTTTTTGTGGGGATATGTTTTAATTTCTCATCGCTATATCTCTAGTATGGAATTTATGGGTTGTATGATAACTCTAATCTTTAATTGAGGAATGGCCAGAGAGTGACTGTTCCATTTTATACTCCTATCAACAGGGTATGGATGTTCTGATTTCTCTATGCCCTAGCCAACACTTACATCTGACTTTTTGATTCTAGTAGCCTAGTGGGCATGAAGTAGTGTCTGACTATGGTTTTCATTTGCATTTCTCCCAGTTACTAATTATGTTGAACATCTTTTCTTGTGCTTATGGCCATTTTATATCTTCCTTGGAGAAATGTTGATGAGGATTTTTGTGAAGACAGTTTCAGAATACAGGGCATGTTTTAAATATAGGTACATTTGAATAGTCTCTACCTCAGTGAAGTTGTATCTGTGGTGATGATATTTTTAGATGCCATACTAAGAAAAGCTAGGGAAAGGGAAGAGGCTAAATTTGAAAGGGGTGTGAAAAGTGAGAACTTCTGCTATCACCAGTGAAGAATTGGAAGAACATGAGTGGTTTAGGGAATATATTATAGAATAAAGTGACAGAGTAACAATGGAGAAGAAAGAAGCAGTGTGAGGGTTTAATGCAGTGATGGCTCAAATCCATCTCAAAGGGAAATGAGGGTGTTTCTGTAATATTTAGGCTAAAAGAATCTGTAAGATAAAACTCATATATGCAAGCTCATGAGGAGGATCAGATTAAATGACAACAAATATGAAAGTATCCTGTTTGTAGCAGGTGCTCCATACATTCGGTTTTATTAGTCAGGATATAGTATTTAAAGAAATTCAATGTTAATTGTTAGATCATCCATATTTAGAATCTAGGAAACAAGGTATGTTAATGATAATGAGTCAAAAGAGGGATAGTTTGAGGGACATTTTCCAAAGTATTAGAGTAATATATACCTTGAAAGACTTTTGTGAAAATACAGTGAGGTAAAATTTTAGAGAAATACAGACTTCCTCCTTATCCAAACAGAGAATAATTAATCTCAATAATTAGAGGGGGCAGTAAAGATCATTAATCTGAGAACCCATGGCTTATGGATAGAATATGACAAATATGAAGGGGTTTTGCAAACATAATTATGGTTCCAGATAAGTTGATTTTGAGTTATAAAAAGAGAGCTGATTTTGAGTGGACCTGACTTAATCAGATGAAAACCCTTGAAGGGAAACTAAGGCCCTTCCTAAGTCAGAGAGATCCTCTTGTTGGCCTTGAGGAGTAACTTGCCCTGGAGGGAGAGGGCCTGGGAGAGGCCACGTGACAAAATATGGGCAGCCTCTAGGAGCTGACAGTCGTCAGCCAGAAAACTGAAACCTCAGTCCTGTAGCCTCAGGAACTGAATTCTGCCAACAACCTTGTAAGCTCAGAAGAGAACCCTAGACTCAGGAATAAATGTGTCCTGGCCCACATCTTGACTACAGTCTTCTGAGACCCTGAGCAGAGCATCCAGTTAAGCTGGACTTAGACTCTGACCCATGGAACCTATGAGATAATCAATGTGTGTTGTTTTAAAAAAATCATTAGTCTAATCACATGTCTGAACCTTTAGTCAATCACAATGATGCTGATTATTTGAGGAGTCTTTATAATTTGCAAGTACTACTTATCATCTTAGTTTTTTCATGGAGTTAATTTACAGTAGTTTTTTATTTTTACTCTATTTTATGTTCATTTGTATTTATGAGATAAAAATCATCAGTTGTGAGGTAACAGTATTACTATCTATAATAAAACAAGTGGACAATTATTGATTGTTATTTATTGATGAGTTTATTCTGATATGCCTAAGTGTGTTAGTCGGTCAGTCATGTATGACGCCTTGCGACCCCATGGACTGTAGTATGCCTAAAAATCTGTTTTTCAAAGTATTGCTTATTAAATTACTTGTTCTTCATGTATCTTGAATATACATAATTGATGAAAGCAACTAACTCATCTGGATGTATTGTACATGTAATATTAGTTGAAAACAATAGTACTTGCTAAGATAATTAATATAGTGCATAATTATATGGCATTGAAACTGCAAATAGAAAGCAGATTGCAGGTGTGAATTTCCTATGTTGTTTTCTTGTTGCTATTTTGGCTCATTTAAGATTGCTCTCTAAATAGAGCTTTTAATGTTGCAATAAAATCTGAAAGGCTGAGATCACATCTTGTTATCTTTTTTTTTTGAGTGTCAAGTGATTTAAAAATTTTGACAATATATTATGTTTTGTGCTATTACATTTATATGCTACATTGTCTTATTTTTAAATAGTTTAACTGCATTTAGTGTTTCATTTCATTATTCTCACGTTACTTTATGATAGGACTAAATATTGAGTCCAGATTACTTTTATTTGACATTTACTGTCTATTGAATAGTAAATTACATTTATAATCAGAGGCATGTATCCAGGTGCTTGCTTATTTTTTATTATCTCTTCATGTGTCTAGGAGGAATAATAATACATAAATCTTTGATTAATAAAACCTATAGTTTCCATTAGACCTTTAGAGGAAAGGAAAATCTAAGGGTTCTTTAAGTTCCACTTAAAGTTATACTGAAAGAGTGCTAGAATAAGCAAGAAACTTCAGTCACATGAATGTCACACTCTCAGGATTTGATTCCTATCTAGCTTGCACTAAGTAGTTCTTTATACCACTGACATTTTTGCACTACTCATGCAAATTCCATATCTGTTTTTAGAAATATGATGAGCAGTACTGGATTTGAAGCATGATTCTGTTGTGAGTTCCTCTGCTGCAGTTTTCTTTCATCCTGCAAATAATTTGGTTTTCTTCTATTTCTTCATATATTTATATGAGGACTTTTATTCAAACTCTGTTCTTTCTGGTGTCTGCTAAATGGAAATTCTTATCCTTGTTTCTTTACCTTTTAGCTGGCCTAAAGTTGACCTTTTCCTCTTTTTCCTTTGATTCTAACAGTAGATGAAAACTTTGTTCAAGCCATTTATTTAGGGTATCTTTTACTTCAAGTTTCATAGGGAATTCAGAATTGACCCTATGGCAACGCCTATTTTTAGGGAATAAATTTGTACTAAGACTACCTGTAAAGACGGATTCATTAAGAATAAAATAACAGTTTTCCCTAAGAAAAGAGTATATATTTTAATAATGTGAAAAAACTGGGAGATAAATTTCATCTGGATCTTGGAAAAACAGCAACAGGGTCTTTTGAACCAGGAATTGAACCTGGATAACCTGAATGAAAACTCGGAATCTTGGCCACTAGACCACCAGGATCTAGAGGCTAGAAGCAAAGTTCCTCTGGCTCTTCTTACCCCATTTGAAAAATGAATTTCTCAAGGAGGCAAAAACTGTAAAAACAGGCACAAAGTTTATTACTAGAGAACACAGCACAACATGGGGGGAGTTCACAGAGAAAGACTGTTTACTTAGGCCGAAATACACCTCAGGAGAGAAAGGGTGTGGGCATCTTTCCTAATGAGGAGGAGTGCGGGAAAGAGGCAGTCAATTCATTGATACAGGGCAGTTCTTCCGGGTCTTTGCTTACCTTTGGCCAGTTATCTGGATTCTCTTCCCACATTTAACCTGCTCTAGGACACTCCCCACAATGAAAAAGTGAAAGTGAAAATGTTAGTTGCTCAGTTCTGTCTGACTCTTTGTGATCCCATGGACTGTAACCTACCAGGCTCCTCTGTCCCACGGGATTCTCCAGGCAAGAATATTGGAGTGGGTTGCCATTCCCTTCTCCAGGGATCTTCCCAACTCAGGGATCAAACCTGGGTCTCCCGCATTGCGGGAAGATTCTTAGGACACTCCCCAACCTGAGTGCGTGTCTTTTTGCCCACATAGATTCCAGCATGGAGGGTGGTGGGAGATTTGACAGCACATATTATGGGTTGGTGTCCCCTCCCTTTGGACTCCCAAGGAGCCTTTCTGCACAGATGCAGTCCAGGAGGTCCCTTTGACCTCAGGAGTGGTCATCATATATCTTTACTTCAGCAGCACTCAGCTCCTGTCAGTAACTTGGTCCTTAAAGTGTCTAGCAAAATCGAAGTTCCAATTTTATTCTGCTTGACAGACAGCATCTCTCCAGCCCAGGGGCCCATTTACCATCTACCTCAATCTTTTTCACTACTGTTTAAAGTTTGGATGTTCATAATTAAGCATTTTTGTAAATAATTTTTACTTTGCAAAGATATTTTTACTAGGTGGAAATTTAATGGGCTTGTTGCAACTTATTATAGATACATGCTAATTTGTGAAAATTTATCTGCTTGGTGTAGTAGTCCTTTTTTATGTAGCTCCCGACTCAGAGAGATTTAGCCTGGTTTGATATTGTTGATTTTAGATAACAGGATCCTTATACTATCATCATGCACTGTATTTAATGCAATATATAAATAGAAATATGTTAGCCAAATTAATCTGTGGAGGAGATTTCTTTGGGTAAATATACCTTGAGCAAATGTTTTGATGATTTTTAATAAAAAGTATATTTTACTCTAAAGCATAATTCTTTAGTGTACATGTATTACTGCCATAACACAATATATGATTTCTTTTTTTTTGGACTTCTTAAAATTTATTTTTTATTGAAGGATACTTGCTTTACAGAATTTTGCCATTTTCTGTCAAACCTCAACATGAATCAGCCATAGGTATACATATGTCCCCTTCTTTTTGAACCTCCCTCCCACCTACATCCCCATCCCACCCCTCTAGGTTGATACAGAGTCCCTTTTGAGTTTCCTGAGCCAAACAGCAAATTCCCATTGGCTGTCTATTTGCATATGGTAACGTAAGCTTCTGTGTTACCCTTTACATGCATCTTACTCTCTCCTCCCCTCTCCCCATGTCCATACATCTGTTCTCTATGTCTGTTTCTCCATTGCTGCCCTGTAAATATGTTCTTCAGTACTATCTTCTAGATTCCATACCAGATTAGTTCAGTCACGCAGTCGTGTCCAACTCTTTGCAACCCCATTAACTGCAGCACACCAGCCCTCCCTATCCATCACCAACTGCCAGAGTCCATCCAAACCCATGTCCATTGAGTCAGTGATGCCATCCAACCATCTCATCCTCTGTCGTCCCCATCTCCTCCTGCTCTCGATCTTTCTCAGCATCAGGGTCTTTTCCAATGAGTCAGCTCTTTGCTGACAAAGTATTACAAGTGGCCAACTTACAGGAGTTTCAGCTTCAACGTCACTCCCTCCAATGAACACCCAGGACTGATCTCCTTTAGGATGGACTAGCTGGATCTCCTTGCAGTCCAAGCACCCTCAAGAGTCTTCTCCAACACCACAGTTCAAAAGCATCAATACTTTGGTGCTCAGCTTTCTTTATAGTCCAACTCTCACATCCATACATGACTACTGGAAAAACCATAGCTTTGACTAGATGGACCTTTGTTGACAAAGTAATGTCTCTGCTTTCCGATATGCTGTCTAAGTTGGTCATAACTTTCCTTCCAAGGAGTATGTGTCTTTTAATTTCATGGCTGAAATCAACATTTGCAGTAGTTTTGGAGCCCCACCCCCCAAAAAAGTCACTGTTTCCACTATTTCCCCATCTATTTGCCAGGAAGTGACAGGACCAGGTGCCATGATCTTAGTTTTCTGAATGTTGAGCTTTAAGCCAACTTTTTCACTCTCCTCCTTCACTTTCATCAACAGGCTCTTTAGTTCTTCTTCACTTTCTGCCATGAGGATGGTGTCATCTGCATATCTGAGGTTATTGATATTTCTCCCGACAATCTTGATTCCAGCTTGTGCTTCACCAGCCAGACGTTTCCCATGATGTACTCTGCATATAAGTTAAATAAGCAGGCTGACAATATATAGCCTTGACATACTCCTTTTCCTATTTGGAACCAGTCTGTTGTTCCATGTCCAGTTCTAATGGTTGCTTCCTGACCTACATACAGGTTTCTCAAGAGGCAGGTCAATACCAGGTAGTCTGGTATTCCCATGTCTTTCAGAATTTTCCACAGTTATTATGATACACACAGTCAAAGGCTTTGGCATAGTCAATAAAGCAGAAATAGATGATTTCTGAAACTCTCTTGCTTTTTTGATGATCCAGCAGATGTTGGCAATTTGATCTCTGGTTCCTCTGCCTTTTCTAAAACCAGCTTGAACATCTGGAAGTTCATGGTTCATATATTGCTGAAGCCTGGCTTGGAGAATTTTGAGCATTACTTTACTAGCATGTGAGATGAGTACAACTGTGTGGTAGTTTCAGCATTCTTTGGGATTTCCTTTCTTTGGGATTGGAATGAAAACTGACCTATTCCAGCATCACTACGAACAAAGCAAGTGGAAGTGATGAAATTCCAGTTGAGCTATCTCAAATCCTAAAAGATGATGCTGTGAAAGTGCTATACTCAATATGTCAGCAAATTTGGAAAACTCAGCATTGGCCACAGGACTGGAATAGGTCAGTTTTCACAATATATGATTTCTGAAACACTTGCCATTCTGGGTAATCCCCTACCTACCTAAAAGGGCTCCATGTATAATTAGAGTTAAGGAAAGGCCATTTAAATCCTATGTGATTTTGTAATCAAAGCCCTAACAAAAACAGTAAACTCTCCTTATAAAACCACTGATGTATGGACCTTGAGATCTTGTGCTTCTTTTTCTGTGATATAGGTCCTGGTAGCAATTCACAACTAATGTCATCATTTTGCTTAAATGAAAACTCTGAATCAGACTGCTGTCTCCTCTATTAATCCATTATTTTAAACCAGAGAGAATATCTTTATAACATCTTTACCTGCTCAGTTGTGTCTGACTCTTTGCTACGCCATGGACTGTAGCCTGCATGGAATTCTCCAGGCAAGAATACTGGAGTGGGTTGCCATTCCTTCCTTCAGGGGATCTTCCCGACCCAGGGATCAAACTCAAGTCTTCTTGCATTGCGGACAGATTCTTTACTGTGTCAAAGTGAAGTGGAAGTCACTCAGTCTTGTCTGACTCTTTGCGACCCCATGGTCCACGCAGTCCATGGAATTCTCCAGGCTGGAATACTGGAGTGGGTAGCCTTTCCCTTCTCCAGGTGATCTTCCCAACCCAACAATCGAACCCAGGCCTCCCAATTGCAGGTGGATTATTTACCAGTTGAGCCACAAGGGAAGCCCAATTCAGAAGATACCTTCTGAAAGTATCTTTATAACTTCTTTATCCACACTCACATTCTTTCCAGATAACTTAACTTAGTGGAATGCATGGTCATTAAAGTCATTAAAATAGTCTGTATTCCCACTGTGGGGAGGCCTTTTTATAAATTTTCAGCTTTTTTCCTAAGGTCTTTATATATTGCTAAGATTTTGGCTTTAATTGTGAGACAGCTTGCCCCTGACTACTTCAAAACAGTAATGTTGCTGGAAAGGAAAACTTAAGAATCAATACAACTCCAAAGTTATACTGACATCATTCCCCTATTTACCAATTGCATATGAGGTAATTCACATCAAAGAAACCAGAGCAAACTGCACTTTCAAAAAATATTCTTGATATGGGAGAAATGTGTTTTCTCAAAAGTAAGGCCAATAAAACCTATATGTATACACATATTCCCTTAAAAAATTCTATTAGTGTATAATTGCATTTTCCTGAAATGAGTTTTTATAATTAAAAGCTGTCTGAATTCTACCTGTATTCAACAATCCTTGTAACCAGTGAATCCATAATGTTTTCTTGGGTTCTGTGCATATGGAACACATTTTTCCCCCACTGTCTTTCTGCATATATGTATACCTCTGTCTCTACCTCTATTATTTGCCTCTATTGTGCTGTACTCAGTCACTCATTTGTGTCTGACTCTTTCTGACCCCCACCAGACTCTTCTGTCCATGGAATTTTCCAGGCAATAATACTGGAGTGGGTTGCCATGCCTTCCTCCAGGGGATCTTCCTGATGCAGGGATCAAACCTGCCTCTCTTGTATCTCCTGCATTGGCAGGCAGATTCTTTACCTCTGCGCCACCTGGAATACAAATGACATAAGATCTTTTCTGTATTAGAGTTTTTATTTTTAATACAAGGCTGTGGTTGCAGTAAATCTCTTCTAAAATTTTGGAACTGGAAAATCAAAGTTAGCACCATGAAAAGAGACATTTGAACATGTTTTTCAAACTTAGAAAGTAACATAGGTCTAAACCATGTGTGAACTTCATTGAACTGGAACTTTTGGACCATATAAGGAGGCTTGGCTCTGTCACCATGATCATTAATATTTATTGCTGGAGAGCCAGTGTTTGGGATGATGCTGGTAGTTAGAGTTCTGAAGCACTGACACTATATAAAGTATATCATTTTTCTAACTAAACTAAAAGTTTTACTCTTGTCCCTTAACATCTATAAGGTGTCATCCATTCTAAAATGTTATAAAATATCAGCCCTCTTTACTTTGATTAATGATACATTGTCAGAGTGATGAATTCTTCTAGAGTGTAATTTGAAAGATAATATCATTCTTGGGAGAAAAAAAAGTTCAAGTAGGAATTTAGAACAGTTACCAGATGAAATCCTTACCATCATGGAGTGTAGCGAAGGATGTGGGGGAATCTGGAAATGCTGGCAGTAAATCACATTCTTTGGCTTTAGTTTAAGCTTCCATCTTACAATGAGATATATGATTTACTATGTGTCCTGAAGGCTGTTTTAGTTTGATTTTTAAAATATTCTTAGTATGTGGTGAAGCTGCACAGGTAAATTTATTCAATTTCAGTCTCATCTGCCTCCTGTTGTTACCTATTAATACTATTTTAGGTAAATTTTCATATTTAAAAGATGGAAATGAATTATCTTTGAGTTTTATAATTTGAAAAGATCTTAATAGATATATCTGATAGCATTATGACACTTGCTATTATAGTTACCTATTTTAAATATTTTATAACAGTAACCTTCACATTCTTGTTCGTTGGTTGCTTATTACATAAAATGATAGTTGTTATATTGTTAAATGGAAGATAATGTGTTTTGTGTTGCAAATCTAGATACGTCCTTGTAAGCAGAGGCAAAAGGCTGCAGGATATATGTGTGTCCTCAGTTGCTCAGATGTGTCTGACTCTGTGGCCCTACGGGTTGTAGCCCTCCAGGTTCCTCTGACCATGGGTTTCTCCAGCCAAAAATACTGGAGTGGGCTGTCATTTCCTTGTCTAGCAGATCTTCTCAACCCAAGGATCAACCCCAGTTCTCCTACATTGCAGGTGGATTCTTTACCACTGAGGCACTCAGTGATGCTCTCAATGATTACAGAAACCCCAAACACCACCCATATTTTAAAATCTCCTTGCCTCAGTTAGGAAGCATTGGTCCTTGTATTAGTTAGGTCTCTTTACACTAGCTTGGGCAGAAAAGAATTTTTTCTTGTTGTTAATGACCTCCCAGATGTCTCATTATATGGGAGTAGGGGTGATGTAGCTGAGTCATGGTAAGAACCAGAGCTGGATATTTTAAGTTGCTGAAAGCTCAGGCAAACTCCTTCTTCCACCTTTATTATTTTTTCTTGTGTGTCTTCTCTAATTTTTTCTTGTTATTAGCAAGTCACAAAGATACATAATTGAGGATCAGTGACAGGGAGAACAATGTTGCTTTCTTGATTTTTAAATCTAAATCTTCATGAGCTCAACCTGGTGCTCATTTCTTGTCCATTGAACCGTGGCCCAGAGGGCAGAAATGTGTTGAGTAATTGTATCTTCCTTGGTGGGACTGGTGGTGATGAGCACTGCTATGGGTCAGGAAGAAATTCTGATAGAAGGGGACATGACAAGAGATTGAGCATTCACCCTAATGCAAATCTCTGCATTTATTGAAATTTAATTTACATGCTATGAAGTTCACTTTGTAATGTACAGTTTAATGATTTTTAAAGTAAATTTACAGGTCTGTGTAATAATCACCACAATTGAGTTTTAGAAAATTTCTATCACACCAAACATTTCCTGGTCTTTTTTTTTTTTGCAACCAACTCTTGCTACTACTTCTTGTCCCTGGCAACCACTGGTTTGTTTTTTGTTGCTTTAGATTTGTCTTTTTTAGAAATTTCATATAAATGGAATCATTCCTATGCAGTCTTTTGTGTCTGATTTCTTTCACTTAGCATAAGATTTTTGACGTTCTTTTGCAGGGTTACATGTTCATTATAGTGGTTTATTGCATTCTGACTCTGAATAATATTCCATTGTATGGATGTATCATATTTTCTAACTCCAGTCATCAATTGAGGGGCACAGATATTTTAAAGACTTTTGGCTGTTAGAATAATGATCCTAACATTATTCAAAGACCTGTGTACAGGTCTTTGCACAGACTTATATTTTTATTGCTCTTATATAGATACCTAGGAGTGGAATAGTTAAGTTCCAAGGTTAGCATTTGTTAACTTTTCAAGAAACTACCAAAAAACAGAATACAGGTATTTCCTTCTCTGTTTTCTAAAAGTGTTTTTATTGGATTGGTTTAATTTCTTCCTTAAAAGCAATTCAATTTCTTTACCATATTATTCTATTCTTTTTTTTTTTCTTCTTGAGTCAGTTTTGGTAATTTATTTCTTTCATTGAATTTGTCCATTCAGTGTAAGTTGTCCATTTGTTGGCCTAAATATTTCAAATTCTACTATAATCTGGAAATTAGTGTAGGTCTATAAGGATGTTTCTTATATCATTATAGAATTGTTAATTTGTATTTCACTCTGTCCCCCACCCCACCCATTGGTTAGTTTAGTAAAGGTTTACAAATGTTTATAAATTTATATCCAACTTTGGTGTTGGAAAAGATAAATTTATCTCTAACTGTGGTGTTGGAGAAGACCCTTGAGAGTCTCTTGGACTGCAAGGAGACCCAACCAGTCAATCCTAAAGGAAATCAGTCCTGAATATTCATTGGAAGGACTGATGCTGAAGCTGAAGCTTCGATACTTTGGCCACCTGATGCGAAGAGCTGACTCATTGGAACAGACTCTGATGCTGGGGAATGTTGAAGACAGAAGGAGAAAGGGATGACAGAGGATGAAATGGTTGGATGACATCACCTACTTGATGTACATGAGTTTGAGCAAGCTCTGAGAGTTGGCGATTGATAGGAAAGCCTGGCATGCTGCAGTCTATGAGATTGCAAAGAGTTGGACACGACTGAGTGACTGAATTGAACTGATAAAATTCTAGGTCTTTCCAATTTTAGTTGTATTGATTTTTTGCAGTTGTCCTTATTTCATTGATTCTGCTCTGATCCTTATTTTCTGATTTCTACCTCCTTTTGGACTTTTTTCTCTTCTTTTTCTGCCTTCTTGAAGTGCAGCTTAGATTGTTGAGTTTAGATCTTTCTTGCTTTCCAAAATAGCACTGAAAGCTGTAACTTTCACTCTAAGCACTGCTTTTCCTGCATAGCATACTACACATTCTGATATGTTGTGCTTTTACTTCCAGTTTTCTAATTTTCCTTGTGATTTACTTTTCATCCAAAGATTATTTAGAAATAGGTTGTTCAGCTTCTAAATATTTTATGATTTCCCCAAGTTATTTATTCCTGATTTATATATTTTTTTGTTGAGATCAGTGAACATACTTTCTATTTCACTTCTTAATGAATTTATTAATACTTATTTTATGTGGAGCATATGTCTGTCTTGGAAAATGTGCCACATGGTCTTGAAAGGCATTTGTGATCTGATGTTGTGAGGTTGAGGGTTCTTTAAATGTCACTTAGGTTGAGTTCCTTGAGATAATACTTAAGTTTTCTAAATCCTTACTGATTTTCTGCCCTGATGTTCCATTGGAAATTTCAATACCTCCTTTTCAGAAATTTATGAAACAGGCAGAAAATCAGTAAGTCCATAATGTTAATTATAGTGTTAATAATGTTGCTATATATGATTTTATGCTTTCAAAAGAAAGACAATAAAAGAGAAAAAATACATCTTTTCTATTTACTCATATGTTTATGCTTTTGGGTTGCTGTCTTTCTTCTCGTAGACTTAATACCTTTCAGCGTTAAAACCTTTCTTTAGTATTTCTTGTAAGGCTAGTATGCTAGAAATGAATGATCTTCTTACTTTATCTATTAAAGAATGTCTTTATTTTTGCCTTCATTTTTAAAGGACAGTTTTCTGAATATAAAATTATCTTTGGCAGTTTTTCCTTTCAAGACTTCGTATCATTCTACTACCTTCTGGGTCTCCATTTTTTCAGATGTGAAATCAGCTTGTTATTCATATTGATGCACCCTTATATAAAGTGAGTCCTTTTTCTCTTGATTCTTTCAAGTTTCTTGACTTTCATAATTTGATTATGGTATGTCTTGGTGTTTTTGAGCTTTGTAGATTTTTGCAGTAATAGTTTTTCATCAAATAAGAGAAGTTTGGGGCCCTCATTTCTTCTTATTTTTTTAATGCTCATTTCTTTCCCTCTGATATTTCCACTAAATGTATGTTGGATGCTTGATCCTGTTCCATAAGTCTCAAAAGCTGTGTTCATTTTCTTTTCAGTTTAGGTGATTGATCTTGGTTGGTCTTCAATTTGATTGAATTTTTTTGTTTCAAATTTATTATTAGTTTATATAGGTCATACTCAAGAACTTTCTTTTTGTGTGTGATTTCCACTTTTAGATCAGCCCTTATATAGCTCTCATTTCCAGGTTTATTCCATTTAATGTTTATCTGGTCCACTCCTCATCCCAACTGGGACCAAAACCTCAGGTTATTGGGGCCATAGGTTTTCCTCATTCATTTATCACCAAATTTTCTAGTTCACTGATAATGCCAATGTAACTTCAAGACTTTCTCCTCCACTGGAATCAGGCACACTCACTGTTTGCAAGTCCAGTCTTGACTTAGGAATTGGCAAACTTGGGAAGGAACATTTAAGATAGGAGCAACCTCATGCAAGTAAGCCTTACACTTTAACTTTCTTCAGAAAATCCAGAGTAGTTTTTTATTTTTTTAACAAATATTTATCAGTTTGTTTGCTTTTGGTTGATTTCAATAGTTCTGAAACATTTTTTTAAAACAAATTTATCCAGTTTAGTATTTGTTTTATGGTTGTAGAATTATGTACTGACCTCTTCTTTATTCTATAGCCAGAGATCTATTGAATTTGGCAGGAATTCTATTTTCTGGATATTTAAACTATATTTCTCATTTGCAGAAAAATAGTTTCCTATTATGATCTATAAAAAGACAGCAGTCATTTGAATGTCCTGTTTTATGTCATCACCCTGCTAAGTGTTTTTCATATAAGATATGTATTCACAACAGCTATCCTAGGTAGACTGTCTTCATTTTATAGGTGTAAACATTTAGGCTTAGAGAGGTAAATGATTTCCCCTTTTCTGTTGTTATTAAAAGTGCCATTGATTTTACCTGTATTGACTTTGACTCAGGTAACTTGGGTATAGAAATGAATGTTCAAATGGAATTTTTAGTCATTTTTATCTCAGTAAGTCAGTTAAATTAGACTCAACCACCATTTCTCAAGTACTTGTCAGCATCAAATGATGTTCTAGTTGCAAAGCATGAAGGATGGGGCAGCAGGGATATTACATGGTCCCCTCTCTCAAGGAATCAAGGGATTCATCATCACAAAAGAGAAGATAGATATTTTCAAACAACTGTAACACAGTTTGACACAGTGATTCTCAAACCTAATGTATGTTCAAATTACAGATTAAACTGTAGATTTTGATTCAGTGAGTCTGAGTGGGGCCTGAGATTTCATATTTTTAGCAGGTTTTCAGATGATAGTGATACTGCTGATATATAGATCACACAGTAAAAAATAAAAAGCAACACTCTAGCATAGATGTAACCTGGGAATTATTAGAGCACACGGAATTCATGGGCTTTTGTAAAATTTGCTGTGGTTAGTTGAGGAAGAAAACTTCATCTCAGAATGATAGTTTGCTCTTGGAGTGATGTCAGCATCATGGTAGCATACGACGCTCTGTTTGTCTCTCTCTTTCAATGTACTACTAATAAAACATCCATAACACAACAAAGCTCCCTCTGTCCAACATGCCAGGATGCCAGAGAGTTCCACACATCTGTCCATCTAGGGGTGAATGGACTGAAACAACAGAGGAAGCAGAACTGATGAAACAGCAGAGGTGGTGCTCGTGATGCCAGCCCTCTGGCCATGGCAGATGATCCTGCAGCCCCAGAGAACCCGCCTGCAGCAGGAGAGGCAGAACGCATGACTCCAGAACCCCAGCTGCAGTGGCATCCGCGGGGAACCAGGCAGTAGTGGACGCAAGGGTCCTTCCAGTCATGGTGGTGCCCGAGATCCTGGCCTTCCACCGTGTGTGGCAGTGGCATACTTGAGCCTGACAACCCCTGATGCAGTGGGGCTGCTCGTGACCCATGCTTTTCCCCCTGGCCTTGGTGGTCGTGCCTGCAATCCAGGTGACCTTGAATACAGTGGAGGTGCCCGCTACCCTGGTGGCCCCAGTGGTGACGCCAGTAACAGCAGTGACAAAGGCAGCAGCAGGCCCTGAGGCACAGGCGGTGACAACTTGGGCACTAAAGGCACCTCTGACACAGGCTGGGAGGGTTGAAAAGTGCCCACCCTCAAATACAGCCAGAGACAGCTTAAGTAAGAGAAACTAAAAATGTGTGCTGTAGCTCGACTCTGTATCAGACCAGTCACTAGTAAGGGGATTGAAACAGTAATCAAACCCTTCAAAAACAAAAGTCCAGGCCTGGACAGCTTCACAAGTGAAATTCTACCAAACATTTAAAGAAGATGTGACAACTCTCCTTCTCAAACTCTTCCAAGAGGAGGGAATGCTTCTTTTACAAGGCCAACATTACCTTGATACCAAAGACTAAGCAAAAACAACACACAAAAAAATAAAATTACAGGCCAATATCTCTGATGAACATAGATGCAAAAATCCACAAGAAAGTATTAGCAAACCAAATATAATGTATTAAAAGGATCATGTAAAATGATCAACTGGGATTTATTCCAGGCTTGCAAAAATGATTCGACATTTTTAAATCAACCAACATGATACAACACAGTAACAAAATGAAGGATAAAAATCAAATAATCATCTCAGTAGATGCAGAAAAAGCACCCAACAATATTCAACATCCATTTATGATAAGAAAATATTTAATGGTGAAGTGGGAAATGGCTACCCACTCCAGTGTTCTTGCCTGGGAAAATTCCATGGACAGAGAAACCTGGAGGGCTACAACCTATAGGGCCACAAAGGGTCAGACATGACTTAGTGACTAAACAACAAGTAATATACTTAAAAACGTGATAAAGGCCATATATGACACATCCACAGCTAACACCATATTTAATGTTGTTGTTGTTCGGTCATTCAGTTGTGTCCAACTCTTTGCGACCCCATGAACTGTGGCATGCCAGGCTTCCCTGTCCTTCACCATCTCTCCGAGCTTCCTTGAACTCATGTCCATTGAGTCAGTGATGCCATCCAGCCATCTCATCCTTTGTTGTCCCCTTCTCCTTTTGCCTTCGATCTTTCCCAGCATCAGGGTCTTTTGCAGTGAGTTGACTCTTAACATTAGGGGTGTGTGTGTGTGTTAAATTGCTTCAGTCATACCAGACTCTTTGTGACTCTGTGCACTGTAAGCCCTCCGGCAGGGCTCCTCTGTCCATGGGAAGTATTCGCCAGGGAAGAATACTGGAGTCGGTTGACTTGCCCTCCTCCAGGGGATCTCCCTGACCCAAGGATTGAACTTGGGTCTCTTAACGTCTCCTGAATTGGCAGGTGGGTTCTTTACCACTACTGCCACCCGTGAAGCCCTTTTCGCATCAGGTGGCCAAAGTATTGGAGCTTCAGCTTCAGCAGCAGTCCTCCAATGATATTTAGTGTTGATTTCCTTTAGGATTGACTGGTTTGATTTCCTTGCCGTCCAAGGGACTCTCAAGAGTCTTCTCCAACACCACATTTTGAGAGCATCAATTCTTTGGCATTCAGCTGAAAAATTTCTTACTCAATGATGAAAACCTAAAAGCTACCCCTCTAAGATCAGGAACAAGACAAGGATGTCCACTCTTACTACTCTTACTTAATATAGTATTGGAAGTCCTAGTCAGAACAGTTAGGTAAGAAGAAGAAATAAAAGGCATCTAAATTGGAAAGAAAGACATTAAGCTGTCACTATTTAAGGATGACATGATTTTATTCAGAGAAAACCCTAAAGACCTCACTGAAAAGCTATTAGAATAGTAAACAAAAACATAAATTTGCTATCAGTGTAAAAAAGTTGCGTTTCTATACACTAACAACAAAATTGAAGAGAGAAATTGAGGAAACAATTCATTTACCATTGCAAAAACAGCAAGAAATACCTGTTGCTGTCAAGTTGCTCAGTCATGTCAGCCACTTTGCAACCCCATGGACTGTAGCCTGCCAGACTCCTCCTTCCATGGGATTTTCCAGGCAAGAATACTGGAGTGGGTTGCCATTTCCTTCTCTAGTTTAACCAAGGAAATGAAAAACCTGTGCATGAAAATTATGAAGATCTTGTTGAAAAAAATTGAAGAAGACACAAAAAAATGAAAAGGTATTCTGCACTCACTGGAAGAATTAACATTGTTAAAAATAACATACATATGATATATTTTTCACATATCTAGGAACTTGGAAGTATTATGGTGAATTTCTAATCTTAATGATTCTCTTAAATTTTTTACCTCTTAGGAGATAGATGGTTTAAGTATGTTTTATAATTCTGCTTTTATAGAATATTTTTAACTTTGTTGCTAAAAATATTGTACTTTTTTTCAAAGTCCACATTACCCTTCAACTCCCCTCTGCCCTGCAATTTGTAGGTGAGATGAGTGAAAGGAGTATGTCTGTTCCTCTCTTCATCATGCTTGTGCTTGGTCAAACATGGAAATAAATAAGTACAATAAAGTAAAAACAAAAACTCAGCCTCTCACCTCCCACTCCATCCCACCCCTCTAGTTGGTCACAGAACACCAGTTTGAGCTCCTTGAGTCAATTATCCAAATAAATTAATTAAAAAAACAAAACAAACAACCCCCCCCCCCATGCACACCGAGTTCTAACCACTGGGATGCCAGGGGATTCATCAGTTTTTGTAAATAGAATTTTATTGTAACACAGCCACAATATTAAAAAAAGAAAAAGCCCAAATTCAACCTAATCTCCACAAAAACAATTGTATATATGTATATTATATATGAAAGTTGTTAAGTGAGTAAATCCTAAGAGTTTTCATCATAAAGAAATTTTTTTCCCTATTTCTTTAATTTTATATCTGCATGACATGATGGATGTTCACCAAACTTATTGTGGTAATTGTTTCATGATGTGTGTAGCTTTGTTTTGTTAAATGGAAGGAGCAATGTTAGTATCTATTATTAGAGATACAATTTAATAATTTAAGTTTCAGGAAACCAAAAATAAAGCACATTTTCTGTGTAAGGTGGTATGCCCGATAGCTCAGCTGATAAAGAATCCTCCTGCAATGCAGGAGACCCTGGTTCAATTCCTGGGTCGGGAAGCTCTGCTGGAGAAGGGATAGGCTACCCTCTCCAGTATTCTTGGGCTTCTCTGGTGGCTCAGCTGATAAAGCATCCATCTGCAATGTGGGAGACCTGGGTTCAATCCCTGGTTTGGGAAGATCCCCTGGAGAAGGGAAGGGCCACCCACTCCAGTATTCTGGCCTGGAGAATTCCATGGACTGTGTAGTCCATGGGGTTGGAAAGAGTAGAACATGACTAAGCAACTTTCACTTTCACTTTTTTTTTTCTGTGTAAAGTAAGACATTGTGGGAAAGAATATTCACATTGGCATTTTATTTATATTGAATTAACAGAATTTTAAGATGTTTAGATATAGGATTCCAATGTTTCAGCTATTCATAACATTTATTTTATCTTTTAGCAGTAAATTTAACTGAAGAATAAAATTATTTTTGGCCATTTCAAGATCTCTTAGTATGTTACCTAAAAATGTTATAAGGATTGTTGAATTATTGTTAGCAGGATTCATTTTAAGACAGAAATAATCTTTGTTTTGTGTTACTTAAATATATGTACTTGAATAATAATTCTGTCTTGATAATTTTATATAAAATTAATACTATTGCTTTCTGACATCTTTCAAAATATAAAGTATAAACTATAAATTTTAACCACCTTTGAAATAAATAATATTTTGTTGTAGGGAATTTAAAATTAGGTTAAATTGGATTACTTTGCTTAAAAAATATTTGTTAAAGTACAGGTATTTCTGGAAAAATGAGACATCACCATTGGCTTAATTTCCGTTTTCTTTTTCTTGATAAATCAATTTTATTCAGGTTTAATTTATGAACCACAAAATGCACCCATTACTTCTGTGTTCACATTGTTTAAAAATTATAACATATAAACAATATAAAATGTTACCATCTTAACTATTTTTAAGTGTACAGTTCAGCAGTGATAATTATGTTCATATTGTTATGTAAAATGCACTCCTTTGAAGTATGTGGTTTAATTAGTTCTGAAAATATGTTTGCCAATACACTTGTGTAACCTCCAGTAGAAATTAATACACAGTATTTCTGTCACTCCCCCCGAATTTTCCTTTGTGCCTATTTATGATCTTCACTAACCACAAACCAAGTAATAGCATCAAGTAATAACAGGTCCTGGCAAGGATTTGGTGGAAATGCAACCCTTATACACTGTTAGTGGGAATGTAAATTGGTTCAGCCACTATGGAAAATAATATGAGGTTTTCTCAAAATATTAAAAATAGATCTACCATTCAATCAGACAGTTCTACCCCTGAATATATACCCAAAGAAAATTAAAAGAGGGTTTTGAAGAAGTAGGTACAATCCTATGTGGCTTCATTCACAATATGGAAACAACCTAAACGCCAGTCAATGGGTGAATGGATAAAAAAAGATTGTGGTTTATATACACAATGAAGTATCATTCAGCCATGAGAAAGGGGGATATCCTTTGGCCATTGTGACAACATGGATGGACCTTGAACACTTTATGCTGAGATATGTCAGACAGAGACAAAAAAATACTGTATAATATCCTCTATATGTAGAATCCCAAAAGTCAAACTCATAAAAAGCTGAGTAAGGTGGTGTTTACTAGGGTATAGCGGGGTGGGAGGATGAGTGTTGTTGTTTAAGGGTACAAGCTCGTAAGCAGTGGTGAATAAGCCATGGAGATCTAATGCACAGTATAGTGAATATAGACAATTGTATATTATAAATATGAATTTCTTTTTAAAAATGAGGACTGCTTAAGTCTATAAAGGCTTTTTGATGATCCTTGGGAAAATTTGGAGCTGATGCCATAGGTCTGTAAATGGACAGTAATATGTGTGCATAGGTCATATTAGTCATTTTTCATAGATAAATTTATTAATTGAGTGTGAAATAACACTGGTTAATTTGATGTTCACTGATTTATTCCAAAGCCAGATTGTGATGAATCTTAATAGATTTACAAAAGGTCATAACTGGAAAGTGTCAATGTAGTCTTAGCTATTTAAACAGGTAAAGAGATGAAAATTTTAGAATAGGGATATTTCCATGGGAGAGTATAAAATAACAATTTCTGATCCCTGCTGAAGTTTACTTCTGTCTTAACATTTGTTTAAGAAGCAAGACCTATTCTTTGTGTACCTAATACCAGGTTTTCAGCGAGTCTTGAGAGTTTATCTCAAGAAGGTTTGCATCTTCCCTCGAGAGTTTATCTGGTTGAAGCTCAGATGGGATCCAGACTCCTGCAGTGTCCTTGGGCAAATCAGGGTTATTGCTGCTAGGAAGCCCTTCAGAAAATAGGGCCTTCCTGGGATTTGCCTGTTTTGTTCTTCCAGCCATCTGAAGGCATTTGACAAGGTCTTTGAATTCTTTTTTCCCCCTTATTATTTATTTTAATTCTGTAGCTCTCTCTGTCTCCTGCAACACCCTATTTTTATGTTATTTTTCTATATTACTATTTGCCAGGCACTATAGTAACTGTACAGAGACTTAAGACATGATGATTTTTCTTCTGTGAACTTTTATGGTATGGATAGACATCAAAAAATTATTCAAAATCCATATTTGTGTGGGTTTGCAAAGATCTCATAATAAGAGGAGGATATGAAGAATGAACACCTCATGCAGCTAGGGGAGGAAGGCAAAGAGGGGTTCCTGGACCTGTGGGAGTAACTTGGGGTGGATCTAGAAGGGGAGGTTGGGGTCTGCCAGGCAAAGGAGGTAATAGAGGAGGGAGGGCCTTCCTGTTATCTCATGAGTGAAGGCATGACCAAAGGAACTTGGAGTTCCATAGGGCACTTCCTGATGTGCACTTTGAGTAGGTAATACTTTGTAAAGATGTTTTATCACCAAGAAAATGCTCATTCCTGCTTATTCAGACTCCCTCTACATCAGCTATATTTAGTTCTTTAGCCACGATGTGCCCAAAATAGCACATCTATCTCTTTGGGGGATATAGTGGAGAGCTATGAGTCATTAGAATCATACACACCTGGGGTCACTTCCCAGCTCTGCCACCCACTCACCATGTATCCACGATCAAGTTATTAAACCCTCAAAACTTTATCACTAAATAATGATAAAAATAGGTAACACTTCAGAGTTGACTTGAGGATTAAATGATATGTTTTTAAGATATTTAAGATAATGGGAGCTCAAACTAGTCCTTCAGTAGATGGCAGCTGTCTCTATTATATGGCTGATATAAATGGCAATTTATATTTTTAAATATTGAACAACATGCACTGAATTTTGCTAGTAATAGAATAATGAAAACATGGTTTACTATATATAAATTACTTAGGCTGACATTGGGCTTTTTAATTCCTGTCTTTTCTTTTTTTTATAGGCAAAATCGCAATTATTATCCAATGTATTGGATGCTGCTCATCAGTTTATAAAGGAAGTTAATCCAGATGAACCCAAACGGGAGAACTGTTCTGCAAAACAGATTAGTAAAAGCCAGCAGAAAACCAAGTCTCCTCTTCTGCAGGGGAGCAGCTCTCAGGTAAGTGGAGAAAAATACAGTAGACATTTTCTGTCATACATGATCATGGAGACTGTCATTCACATAATAGAGGTTTAGAGTTTTAAAGATGATTTGATCACATTGTTGTTTAATATGAATTTGTTTTCTTATTAATCAAAAACATTTTTACTGTAAAAATCCTTTTGAGGAGATTGCTTTGATTTCACTGGCTGCTGGTTTTTTGAGGAATGATCTTTTGACTATATTGCTTTCTAGTCATTTTCACCACATCAGGAAATGAGTATTTGGGAGAAACATAAGAAAATAGCACTGTGAAATATAGCAATTTTATCTGAATCAGGATCTCAGGGAGAGTAAAAGTACAAAACCTTTCCAAGTGTTTTAAGTGACAGGCAATTTCACAGTTATTTAAAATCAGATTTATAACAAATTATGTGGTTATTCAAATTGATTACTGATCCTAGACAAGCTTATATCAACTCATGTAGGTATTTTAATAATAGACTTGTATTGATTCTTTAGCAGGAAACAGGATTCCTCAAATTTTGATCCTTGTAATAATCTTCATTTTTTAGATGTCACTCACCTTTTCACATGGGCTTTCCTGATAGCTCAGATGGTAAGGAATCTGCCTGCAATGCAGGAGACCCAAGGTTCAATCCCTGTGTCAGGAAGATCCCCAGGGGAAGGAAATGGCAACCCAGTCCAATATTCTTGCCCGGAAAATTCCTTGGACAGAGAAGCCTGGCGGCCTATAGTCCTTGGGAACACAGAGTCAGACATGACTGAGCGAATAACACTTTCACTTTCACCTTTTCAAGTGTAGTTCAGAAATAATGATTTGGCAAAAGTCACACACACACAGCTTGCTACTTTATGACAGAGTCAGGCTTGAACTTCAGTCTGTTGAGTTTCAAACCCTTGCTCACAACACAGAAAACATGTTCTGTGTTAGCAGGGTCTCTTTACAGCAGAGAAACTATACTTGAGTTGTCTAGAAGGAGTAGCATTCTGGTGGGGATTTCACTAGTAGACCTGCCAAGGGTGCTTGTGAAGAATCATTGAATGAGTTACAGCCTTATGATTAGAATAATAACATGCTAAGGACCAACCATGTGCCAAACACTGTTCTATGTACTTTATGTGTATTATCTCTTTTTTTATCTTTCTTAATTTTTTCTCTTTTTTTCCAATGAGAAAATAATTTCAAAATATAGTTTTTTAAATTGCCCAAGATATCATTGATTGTGGAACTTCACTTTCAACCCAGATCTTATAACTCCGAATTACCTGTTTTTAACCACTACCCAGAGGCTGAAATTTTAAGGGTTTCTCTTTCATGCTTGTCATTTTTTCTAATCTTACCAATAAAAATAGTAATAAATCAATAGCCTCACATTTATTAAATATCATGTGCTAGGCATTGAGCTTAATCCTTTAGTTGCTTTATCTTATCCAATAATGACAATAACCCTATAAGTTTTGCATTATTATTACCTCATTTAACAGATGAGAAGGTCAGGGAGGATTTAAGGTACTAGCTATACTAGGAAGCTATAAGGCTTACTCCTTTGCCTGAGCTTTTAATCCCTAAATTAAATGCTGCCTCTTGTCCCCATCGGTAACTGTGTCTGCTCTTGTAGACCCTCTTACCTCTGGTCTTAACCTAAAAACTATTTTTTTTTTAAATTTTCTTTACTTTATTGTGTTGGTTTTGCCATACATTGACATGAATCTGCCATGGGTATACATATGTTCCCCTTCCAGAACCCCCCTCCCACCTCCCTCCCGATTCCCTCTCTCTGAGTCATGCCGGTGCACCAGCCCTGAGCATCAAACCTGGGCTGGCCATTGATTTCAACTATGATAATTAACATGTCTCAATTCAGTGGTTTCATCCAGGAGTGCAGAGTAGAAGCAACTGGAGAAACCTTAGGGAAACACATGTGACTGAATTTAGCACCTCTGTGGGTGGTCCAGTCATGGGCTTTTAACACCTGCTCATTCGGTTGAGTACTCCTGGTTGGGCATGATTACTGCTCTCAACCTGTATACCGTGCACACATTAAAGAAGTACCCCTGCCATATGTTTGGTACTCCTCTGTGCTGAAGAGCAGAGTTTCTCCAACTACAATAAATATCAGAATTACTGTGTGAACTTTCTGAAAATGTGTATTCCTGGCTTGCTACTCAAATTTGGATTTTTTTACATTTAGGTTAGGGCCCAGGAATCTGATTTTTATTTATTTACTTTTTAGGACTAAATGTTTTATTTAGTTTTTTTTAAACTTTAAACTTTTTATTTTGTATTGAGGTATAGCCAGTTAGTAATGTTGTGGTAGTTTCCAGTGAACAGTGAAGGGACTCAGCCATCCATACACACGTATCCATTCTCCCCCAAACTCCCCTGCCATCCTGGCTGGCACATAACATTGAGCAGGGTTCCGTGTGCTATAAAAAAAGGTCCTTGTTGGTTAACCATCTTGAATATAAGTGTGTACATGACCTTCCCAAAGTCCCTAACTATCCCTTCCCCCTGCCCCAGGCAACCATAAGTTCGTTTCCTAAGTCTGTGAGTCTCTTTCTGTTTTGTAAGTAAATTCATGTGTATCACTTCTTTTTAGATTCCACGTATGAGGGATGCCATATGATATTTCTCCTTCTCTGTCTGGCTTATTTCGCTCAGTATGACACTCTCTAGGTCCATCCATGTTGTTGCAAATGGCCTTATTTCATTCTTTGTAATGGCTAAGTAATAAGGAATCTGACTTACCCAGCAACTTGAATGCCTGGAAGAATCAAAGTGGTGGATTCAAGCCAGTGGATGTTCTTGGAAGGGAGTACAGTTCACGAAAGCTTTCATTTTAGGGACTGAAACCTGAGCTTGAAATACTGACTCTGGTTTTCTTAGAGCTTATAGTTTTGTATCACTGGGCGATTTATTTAGCTTTCCTTTCATTTTCTGGAAAGTGGGGATATTAAAACATATTTTGCAGGGGTATATTTGGCCTAGAGGGGCCACATATGACAGCTGAAACATTTAAGAGTGACTATACCATCCTCTGGCTTTTTCCTGTCCTGTCGCTGCTGTGTGGAAACCAAGTATTCCATAGGCATAGCTGTGAAATGCAAATGCCTTAAATCTCTTATTCATTGCTTGGAAGGGAGCTGCTCTGGAGAGCTGCTGAAATCACTGGAACACTCAACTCATTTTGTATTAAGCACTGAGTTTTTAGTGCTTCTTCATGAGTGTAGTGCACGCACACACATACACATACTTCTAAGACTCAGTATTTCCAAGCTAAATTCATCACCTCTTCTCTAAACCTATAGATTTTACTGTTGGTGACAGCTCTCTTCAAGCTTTTCAAACTAGCAAGAACGGTTATTTTCTATAATCATTCATCTTCTTCTTTTGTGCTTCCAATCAGTTATCATGTCCGAAAACCATCTGAAAACCCTTGAGTCTTTGGTCACTTCTATTGTTACTGCTCTTCCAGATACTAAAATTAACAATTTCCTAAAGTGCAAAAGGTTTATAAAGTGAAAAGGGCATTTAATTCTTCTGGAAGTTAATAATAATTTCAACTTTGTAAGTATGCAGTAACACAAATACTAATATGTTGCATGCTGCTATGCAAACAGACTTTTTACTTTTAACACTATACTGTTGTTATTCATACAAGTATATCCCACTTGTATGAATAGAAGCCTTCTCATTCTATATGAAAGTGAAAGCTGCTCAGTCATGTCTGACTCTTTGTGAGACTCTTTGCAAAGCCCTGGATTTGTGGCCCTCCAGGCTCCTCTGTTCATGGAATTCTCCAGGCAAGAGTACTGGAGTAGGTAGCCATTCCCTTCTCCAGAGAATCTTCCTGACCCAGGAATTGAACCCAGGTCTCCTGCATTGCAGGCAGATTCTTTATTATCTGAGCCACCACGGAAGCCCAAGAATACTGAGTGTGTAGCCTATCCCTTTTCGAGGGGATCTTCCTGACCCAGGAATAGAACCGGGGTCTCCTGCATTGCAGGTGGATACTTTACCACCTGAAATACTCCATTTATTAGATATGAAATAACTTTTTAAGCTATGTTTTCTGTTGATCAGTATTTACACTGTTTCAATATTTTGCAAGTATGAACTATAGTATAAAGAATAATTTTGAATAATATCATTTTGTATATGTATGTGTGTGTGTGATAAAATCCTAAAATTCCTAGATGAAGAGGGTTATGTGTTTGTAATATTGATATTGACAAATAAACATGGATTTTAATTGGTTTCCATGCATCTGAATTCAACTATTTGCCAATTTTTTTCTCTCCCACACTATTGTGTGGGACCCTACAGTAGCTTTGCATTTCCAATATACTTAAGTGTAATTTTCTCTGGATGGTGGGAGGATCCTTTACAATCTGCCTCTGTTCATCTTTAATGTTTTCTCATACCCCACTTTTTGCTCTGTGAATTTCCCTGGTGGCTCAGATGGTAAAGAATCTGCCTGCATTGCTGGAGACCCAAGTTTAGTCCCTGGGTTGGGAAGATCCCCTGGAGAAGGGAATGGCTACCCACTCTAATATTCTCCCACTCTATCATTCTTTTGCTCTAGAATACTGCCCTTGCCACTTTTTGCCCATGGGATTCTTGTTTTTCTGAGTTAAATTTTGTTCTTTGCTTCTGTTTCTATTGTGTACTTGGTAACCTGTGTTTTATGGCAATGACTAGCATAGTGTTTGTAGGTTCCAGACGCTTTTTGTTTATGTTGAATTTTATACATGCACATATTTAACAATCTTCTCTCAATTTTTCTCCAACAATGTGCCTATTTATTTTGCAATTAAGGGCTGAACATAGTGGATTCTACTGTTGTATCTAGAAGGTACACAATGGAGTTTTAGCAATTTGATTAGTGTAGATAACCCACATTTTATAATTCAGAACTGTGTGGAACTTATTTTGCTTTAGTTCCCCAATTTTGCTGTTTTCTGTGATTCGCTGGATGACTGCCAAATCGTACCTTCATTTTCTTTTGTGTATTCACAGTAAATCTATATTTTCTACTGGATTCTTCTTTCTCTCCAGCATTATTCTGAAAAGTAGGCAATGTTTCATATGCATTAATTGATATGTCCATTCATTCAACTGACTTTTAATGAGCATTACTTTGTGCCGGTTACTGCTCTTGGCCCTGAGGAAACAGTCAACATTCCTGATCCCATTACATTCTAATGGGGAGAGATCAGCAGTAAACACACATGTAGAGTAAATTCACATGGATATAAGTTACTGGGAGAAAAATAAAACAGATAAGGGATCTAAAAGTGGGGGAAAGGACTTTGTTTTTAGGTCATCAGTAGGGTCATTGCTTATTCTCTGAACAGGTGACATTTGAGCCAAGACTGAATGAAATGAGGGGAATGACTGTGTGAAAATATGGAGAAGGATCATTTCAGGCATTATCTACAGCTACTGTGACGCCCTCGAGTAGAATATGCTTAATGGGTTCCTAGAATTGCAAGAAGAGAAGTTTGGCTGGAACAGGGTAAATGAAAGGGAGAACTGGAGGAAGTAGAGTGAAAGGCAGGGGAAGACAAGCTTGTGTACAACCTTGTAGGTCCGGGTAGGAACTGAGGGTTTCACAGTCTTGGAGGGTTCCGAGCAGAGGAACCACCTCACATGTACATGGTAATGAAACTGCTCTTTCTGCTGTGGGGAGGTTGCAGGGAGCAGGAGATTGGAGAAGTTGGGTTAGATGCAAGGCCATCATTGCTTTCCAGAGAAAATCATCATAAATAACATAGTGACAAATCCTCAGTCCTGTAGCCTCTAGCTATAATATTTTCCAAAGATACCATTTATAACTGTCTATAGAGTTTTAAAGAAATCAGAAAAGCGCATAAATAAGTACAAACTAAAAACATTTGAAGTAAAAAAAAAAGTGTGATTTCACAATGCTCAATAATCAATGCTACCTGTATTTTAAGATACAGAACATTTGGTAAAGCACACTTAGATACACTGTTATTGGTTTAGGTAGAAGATCCAGCAACAAAAATAGAAGAATGTGCAAATCCAAGAGACAAGCCCTTGTATGAAGTGCCTTTCAACGAAGAAGCTTCTGCCCAATCCTTTCAGAAAGTTTTAAGTCAGTGGAGGACTGGACATCATGATGACAATGAGACACAGAATTTACATGCAGCAAAATCAGGTAGTTTTTTTTTTTAAATAAAATGAATGCTTTAAAATAAAGCTGATTTTATCTCCATTCTCTGTGAATATAAATGCAGTGTTCAGAAGCTATTAACATTGTGATAGTGGTTTGATGTAACTCTTCAAATGAGCAGTCACTGTGTCCATTGTGGTTTAATATTTATAGAACCCTGAATGGGCCTTTTTACCTTTTCATAAATCTTTTTGCCTTATGGCAGAAAGCAAAGAAGAACAAAAGAGCCTCTTGATGAAAGTGAAGGAGGAGAGTGAAAAAGTTGGCTTAAAGGGGAACTAAGATGGCGGAGGAATAGGACGGGGAGACCACTCTCTCCCCAATAGATACACCAAAAGAACTTTTAAAGACCGCGCAAACTCCATAAAACAGGATCTAAATGCTGGCAGAGGCCATCGGGCATCTGAAGGGATGGCCCATTGCCGACGAGAGGAGGTAGGACAAAAGAAAAAAGAGAGAAAAAAGTAAAGGGAGAGACAGAGTTGGGGGCGGGGATCCACCCCGGAAGGGGAGTCTGGAATAAAGAGGGAGAAAAAAAAAAAGAGGAGAAAGGTTTCCGAATACCAGGGAGCATTCTCTTGGGCGGATTTGCGGTGAATCTTGGAGAGCAAGATAGCTTGGAGTAAAAGCAGATTAATAATTAAGCCCTGCAAGCTACGTCTCTGGCTGGAAGGCACAGGGAAGCGGCGGCAGCGGATGCCCCACCCCCCACTAGCCAAAGCGGACTGCTCAGGGAGGGGCGGGCCGCGCGCTCAGGGAACGGAGCAGCCTGAGCGACCCAACCCAGGGGGCTAACCGGAGATAGACTGAGAAGTAGCTTTCCCCTGGAAGAGCCCCCCTGCCAGGCCCACGCAGAACAAGGAGAGGTGTGGAGTCGGCAGAGAGGCGGCCGGCTGGGCGGCACAGAACAAAGGGCGTGCGGAGTCGGCAGAGAGACGGCCGGCCGAGGAGAACTGGGCGCCTGTGGGCTGGGGACCGGCCCAGCCCCAACCCAAGTGCAGCGGGCATAACCCAGCCCCGGCGAGACCAAAGGGAGAGGCAGAGTCGGCAGGGAGGCGGCCGGCCGGGTGCCACAGAACAAAGGGTGGTGCAGAGTCGGCAGAGAGGCGGCCGGCTAAGGGGAGCTGGGCGACTGCAGGCTGCAGATCAGCCCAGCCCCCGCCCGAGTGCAGCGGGCATAACCCAGCCCCAGCGAGACCAAAGGGCAGTGCGGAGTCAGCAGGGAGGCAGCCCGCCGGGCGGAGCTGGGCGCCTGCGGGCTGCGGTCCGACCCAACCCCTGCCCGAGACCAGCGGGCATAGCCCAGCCCCGGCGAGGCTTCCGTGGCCAAATTGCGCACAGAGCTAGGTGCTAACCAAGAAGTCTGGGGATTCTGGACAGATCGGCACTCTGCACACCTAAGAAGACGTGCTTAGCTGCACTTCGGGAAAGCTGAGCGGTTGGGCCGGGGGAGGGGAGAAGCTGCACTCCCCAACTGCGCCAGGCGGACAACAGAGAGCCGAGCAGAGGGGGCGGGGGAAGCGCACTCACCAGGAGCAGGGCAAACCCCTGAGCGACCAGCAAACAGAAGACGCTTAAGCTAGCAGAGGCAACAGCTTTGGAACTGACAGGAGTAGCAGATTAAATCCCTGCAGGTGGCGCAGACTGCATAGAAAGGAGTCTATAGACCGTGAGAAGTACAAGCCGGACCAAGGAATTATCTGAAAAATGAACTGACCCCTTGCTGTACGCACCAGCACTAGAGAAAGCCTTAGTTATAACTGTACTAGGAACATCTTCTAAATTTTTAAAACTTTTTTATACCCTTTTTTTTTTCTTTTTTCTTTTTAGAATTTTTTTTTTAGAATTTTTAAGTCCCCTATAACCTTGTTATTTTCTTCTTTTTTCTTTCTTTCTTTTCCTTTATTTTTATTTTCCTTTTTTTCTTTGTTTTTTAAAATCTCCTCTTTCTCCCTTATTGTATTCTCCATCCTATCTCCTTTCTTACCTTATATATCCCCACTTTATTCCCCTTTTTTTAAATTTTTTTTTTACTGATTTTGTTTGTTGTTGTTGTTGTTGTATTTTCTTCTTTATCATTCTTTCTTTCTTTTTTTCGTAATAGTATTTTTGAGAATCCAGTCTTTACTCTAGATTTTTAATCTTTGCTTATTAGTATTTGGTATCAAGTTTGTACCTTTAAGGATCCAAGCTCTAGTACCCATTGCTACCTGGGAGTGAGATCATTGGCTTGACTGCTCTCTCCCCATTCTTGTTTCTCCTCTTTTTTTTTTTCTCTTCTTTATCTTTCTTTCTATCTTTTTCTTTGTAATAGTATTTTGAGAATCCCTTCTTTACTCTAGATTTTAAACCTTTGCTTATTAGTATTGGGTACCAACTTTGTACCTTTAAGGATCCAAGCTCCAGTACCCATTGTTACCTGGGAGTGAGATCATTGGCTTGACTGCTCTCTCCCCATTCTTGTCTCTCCTTTTTTTTTTTTTTCTCTTTTCTTCTCCTACCAAGACACCTTCAACGTCCTCTTCCTCTGTATATTCCCTACCCAACTCTGGGACTCTGCTTGAGAGTTACCAGCTGTGAAGAACACTGAAATGACTGACCACTGGCTGGATCTGTGTCTATCCATCTGACTCTCTCTTTTCTCTCTCGGGTCAATTCTGTCTCCTTCCACCCTCTTCACATTTCGATATAACTCTGTGAACATCTCCAAGGGATCCAGGCTGTGGAGGGCACACAGAGGAGCAATCACTGGCCACTTCACTCCCTCACCATCGGATTCCTCTCTTCTCCTTCTGGTCCATGCCATGTAACTCTTGTACCTGACAGGGTGTCCCTCACTGTGAAGAAACTTCTCATCGCTAAACTAGAGGTTCTGCCACCATCAGTGCAGAGATAAAAGAGCCCTGAGGCTATTGGAAGACAGGAGGCTAAACCCAGACACTGAGCATTCCAGAAAACTCCTGGATCAAAGAGTTAATTAATCGATAGGAACTCATCAACCTCCTCCATACCAAAACTGAAATTAACCAACCCCCAAGGGCCAACAAGCTCCAGAGTAAGATATACCAAGCAAATTCTCCAGCAACGCAGGTACACTGCCAGGAGCTTCAATACACAGGTTGCCCAAGGTCACACCAAATCCACCGACACCTCAAATCTCTTTATTGGACACTCCATAGTTAGTTACAGTGAGGAAACCCAGATCCACCCACCAGAACACCACTCAAGCTTTCCCATCCAGGAAATGTCTACAAACCACACATCCAACCCATCCCATAGTGAGGAACCCCCACAATAAAGGGGAAACACAGCAAAATAAACAAGATGAAAAGGCAGAGAAATACCCAGCAAGTAAAGGAACAGGATAAATATCCCCTAGACCAAACAAAAGATGAAGAGATAGATGTCTACCTGACAAAGAATTCCGAATAATGATAGTGAAAATGATCCAAAACCTGGAAAATAAGTTGGAGCTGTAGTTCAATAACCTGCAGGCAAGGATTGAGAAGATGCAGGTAAGCTTTAACAAGGACTTAGAAGAAATGAAAAAGAGTCAAAATACAATAAATAATGCAATAAATGAGATCAAAAACACCCTGGAGTGAACCCGCAGTAGAATAACAGAGGTAGAAGACAGGATAAGTGAGGTAGAAGACAGAATGGCAGAAATAAATGAAACAGAAAGGAAAAATGAAAAAAGAATTAAAAGAAATGAGGACAATCTTAGAGACCTCTGGGACAATATTAAACGCACCAATATTCGAATCATAGGAGTCCCAGAAGAAGAAGACAAAAAGAAAGACCATCAGAAAATTCTTGAAGAGATAATTGTTGAAAATTTTCCTAAATTGGGGAAGCAGATAGCCACTCAGGTCCAAGAAACACAGAGTCCCAAATAGAATGAACCCCAAACGGAACACCCCGAGACACATATTAATCAAATTACCAAATATCAAATACAAAGACCAAATATTAAAAGCAGCAAGGGAGAAGCAAAAAATAACTCACAAGGGGAATCCCATAAGGATAACAGCTGATCTCTCAATAGAAACGCTTCAGGCCATAAGGGAATGACAGAGCATTCTTAAAGTCATGGAAGAAAACAATCTACAACCCCGATTACTGTACCCAGCAAGGATCTCATTCAAATTTGAAGGAGAATTCAAAAGTTTTTCAGACAAGCAGAAACTGAGAGAATTCAGCAATACCAAACCAGCCCTATAACGAATGCTAAAGGATCTTGCCTAGATAAGAAACACAAATGGGGTAGATAATCTCGAACCCAAAACAATAAAATAAATGGTAACGGGAGCATACTTATCAATAATCACCTTAAATGTAAATGGGCTGAATGCCCCAACCAAAAGACAAAGATTGGCCGATTGGATACAGAAACAAGACCCCTATATATGTTGTCTACAACAGACCCACCTCAAACCTAGGGACACATATAGACTGAAAGTTAAAGGCTGGAAAAAGATATTCCATGCAAATAAAGACCAAAAGAAAGCAGGAGTGGCAATACTCATATCTGATAAAGTAGACTTTAAAATAAAGGCAGTGAAAAGAGATAAAGATGGACATTACATAATGATCAAAGGATCAATCCAAGAAGAAGAAATAACAATCATAAATATTTATGCACCCAACATAGGAGCTCCACAATATGTAAGGCAAATGCTAACAAGTATGAAACGGGAAATTAACAACAACACAATAATTGTGGGAGACTTTAATACACCACTCACACCAATGGATAGATCAACTAGACAGAAAAGTAACAAGGAAATTCAAACTTTAAATGAAACAATAGACCAACTAGACCTAATTGATATCTATAGGTCATTCCACCCCAAAACAAGGAATTTCACCTTTTTCTCAAGTGCACACGGGACCTTCTCCAGGATAGATCACATCCTGGGCCATAAATCTAACCTTGATAAAATCAAAAATATTGAAATCATCCCAAGCATCTTTTCTGACCACAATGCAGTGAGATTAGATATCAATTACAGGAGAAAACCTTTCAAAACTTCCAACATATGGAGTCTTAACAACACACTGCTGAATAACCAACAAATCACAGAAGAAATCAAAAATGAAATTCAGTTATTCATGGAAACGAATGAAAATGAAAACACAACAGCCCAAAACCTATGGGACACTGTGAAAGCAATGCTAAGGGGAAAGTTCATAGCAATACAAGCTCACCTCAGGAAACAAGAAAAAAATCAAATAAACAACCTTACTTTACACCTAAAGCAACTAGAAAGGGAAGAGATGCAGAAGCCCAGGTCTAGTAGAAGGAAAGAAATCCTAAAGATCAGGGCAGAAATAAATGCAAAGGAAACAAAAGAGACCATAGCAAAAATCAACCAAGCCAAAAGCTGGTTCTTTGAGAAGATAAATAAAATTGACAAACCATTAGCCAGACTCATCAAGAAACAAAGGGAGAAGAACCAAATCAACAGAATTAGAAATGAAAACGGAGAGATCACAACAGAAAACACAGAAATACAAAGGATCATAAGAGATTATTATCAGCAACTATATGCAAAAAACTGGACAACCTGGATGAAATGGACAAATTCCTAGAAAAGTACAACTTTCCAAGACTAAACCAGGAAGAGATAGATAATATTAATAGACCCATCACAAGCACGGAAATTGAAACCGTAATCAGAAATCTTCCAAAAAACAAAAGCCCAGGACCAGATGGCTTCACAGCTGAATTCTACCAAAAATTTAGAGAAGAGCTAACACCTATTCTACTCAAACCTTTCCAGAAAATTGCAGAAGAAGGTAAACTTCCAAACTCATTCTATGAGGCCACCATCACCCTAATTCCAAAACTGGACAAAGATGCCACAAAAAAAGAAAACTACAGGCCAATATCACTGATGAACTTAGATGCAAAAATCCTCAACAAAATTCTAGCAAATAGAATCCAACAACACATCAAAAAGATCATACATCATGATCAAGTAGGCTTTATCCCAGGGATGCAAGGATTCTTCAATATTCGCAAATCAATCAATGTAATACACCACATTAACAAATTGAAAAATGAAAATCACATGATTATCTCAATAGATGCAGAGAAAGCCTTTGACAAAATTCAACATCCATTTATGATAAAAACCCTCCAAAAAGTAGGAATAGAAGGAACATACCTCAACATAATAAAAGCTATATATGACAAACCCACAGCAAACATTATCCTCAATGGTGAAAAACTGGAAGCATTCCCCCTGAAATCAGGAACAAGACAAGAGTGCCCACTCTCACCACTACTTTTCAACATAGTTTTGGAAGTCTTGGCCACAGCAATCAGAGCAGATAAAGAAATCAAAGGAATCCAGATTGGAAAAGAAGAAGTAAACTCTTTCTGTTTGCAGATGACATGATCCTCTATATTGAAAACCCTAAAGACTCTACGAGAAAATTACTAGAGCTAATCAGTGAATATAGCAAAGTTTCAGGATACAAAATCAACACACAGAAACCCCTGGCATTCCTATACACTAACAGTGAGAAATCAGAAAGAGAAATTAAGGAAACAATTCCATTCACCATCGAAACAAAAAGAATAAAATATTTAGGAGTATTTCTACCTAAAGAATCAAAAGACTTGTATATAGAAAACTATAAAACACTGATGAAAGAAATCAAGGAGGACACAAACAGATGGAGAAATGTGCCGTGTTCGTGGATTGGAAGAATCAACATAGTGAAAATGAGTATACTACCCAAAGCAATCTATAGATTCAATGCAATTCCTATCAAGCTACCAGAGGTCTTTTTCAGAGAATTAGAACAAATAATTTCACAATTTGTATGGAAATACAAAAAACCTCGTATAGCCAAAGCAATCTTGAGAAAGAAGAATGGAACTGGAGGAATCAACCTACCTGACTTTAGGCTATACTACAAATCCACAGTCATTAAGACAGTATGGTACTGGCACAAAGACAGAAATATAGATCAATGGAACAGAATAGAAAGCCCAGAGATAAATCCACGCATCTATGGACACCTTATCTTTGACAAAGGAGGCAAGAATATACAATGGAGAAAAGACAACCTCTTTAACAAGTGGTGCTGGGAAAACTGGACAGCCACTTGTAAAAGAATGAAACTAGATCACTTTCTAACACCATACACAAAGATAAACTCAAAATGGATCAAAGATCTAAGCATAATACCAGAAACTATAAAACTCCTAGAGGATAACATAGGCAAAACACTCTCTGCCATAACCCAAAGCGGGATACTCCATGACCCACCTCCCAGAATATTGGAAATAAAAACACGAATAAACAAATGGGACCTAATTAAAATTAAAAGCTTTTGCACAACAAAGGAAACTATAAGCAAGGTGAAAAGACAGCCTTCAGAATGGGAGAAAATAATAGCCAATGAAGCAACGGACAAAAAATTAATCTCAAAAATATGCAAGCAACTCCTGCAGCTCCATTCTAGAAAAATAAACAACCCAATTGAAAAGTGGGCCAAAGAACTTAACAGACATTTCTCCAAAGAAGATATAAAAATGGCTAACAAACACATGAAAAGATGCTCAACATCACTCATTATCAGAGAAATGCAAATCAAAACCACAATGAGGTACCACTTTACACCAGTCAGAATGGCTGCCATCCAAAAGTCTACAAGCAATAAATGCTGGAGAGGATGTGGAGAAAAGGGAACCCTCTTACACTGTTGGTGGGAATGCAAACTAGTACAGCCACTATGGAAAACAGTGTGGAGGTTCCTTAAAAAGCTACAAATAGTCCTGCCATATGACCCAGCAATCCCACTGCTGGGCATATACACCGAGGAAACCAGAATTGAAAGAGCCACGTGTACCCCAATGTTCATCGCTGCATTGTTTACAATAGCCAGGTCATGGAAGCAACCTAGATGTCCATCAACTGACGAATCGATAAGAAAGCTGTGGTACATATACACAATGGAATATTACTCAGCATTAAAAAAAATTCATTTGAAGCAATTCTACTTAGATGGACGAAACTGGAGCCCATTATCCAGAGTGAAGTAAGCCAGAAGCAAAAACAACAATACAGTATATTAACACATATATATGGAATCTAGAAAGACCGTAACGAGAACCCAACATGCGAGACAGCAAAAGGAACGCAGATGTATGGAATAGACTCCTGGACTTTGTGGATGAGGGTAAGGGTGGGATGATATGGGAGAAGGGCATTGAAGCATGTTAATTGTCATGTGTCTAATCAATCGCCAGCCCAGGATTGATGCTCAGGGCTTGTGCAGCGAGATTTCCCGGGGGGGAGGGAGGAGGGAGGGGGGTTCTGGAGGGGAAGCATATGTAAACCCATGGTGATATCATGACAATGTATGGCAAAAACAATAAAAAAAAAAAAGTTGGCTTAAAACTCAACATCAGATAACTAAGATCATGGCATCCGGTCCCATCGCTTCATGGCAAATAAATAGGAAAACAATCAGTGGCAGACTTTATTTTTCTGAGCTCCAAAATCACTGCAGATGGTGACTGCAGCCATGAAATTAAAAAACTCTTGCTCCTTGGAAGAAAAGCTATTACCAACATAGACAGCAAATTAAAAAACAGAGACATTACTTTGGCGGCAAAGGTCCATCTAGTCTAAGCTTTAGTCTTACCAGTAGTCATGTATGGATGTGAGAGTTGGACTATAAAGAAAGCTGAGTGCCAAAGAATTGATGCTTTTGAACTATGATGCTGGAGAAGACTCTTGAGAGTCCCTTGAACTTCAGGGAGAGCCAATCAGTCAATCCCAAAGGAAATTAGTCCTGAATATTCATTGGAAGGCCTGATGCTGAAGCTGAAGCTTCAATACTTTGGCTGCCTAATGCGAAGACCTGACTCGTTGGAAAAGACCCTGATGCTGGAAAAGATTGAAGGCAGGAGGAGAAGGGGACGACAAAGGATGAGATGGTTGGATGGCATCACCAACTCGATGGACATGAGTTTGAGCAAGTTCTGGGAGTTGGTGACGGGCAGGGAAGCCTGGCGTGCTGCAGTCCATGGGGTCTCCAAGAGTCGGACACGACTGAGTGACTGAACTTAACTGAACTAAATGGGCCTTGGGGATGTATTTGCCTTTGTTTCCTGTGTAAATTCAGACTGTCAGATGAATAGAGAATTGGATTCTTCAGCTCCTCCTCTTCTAGCAGAAAGTTTTTGTTAGAACAACTGTTCCTTTATTGAACTGCAATTACAACACATAAAACAGGAGGATCTACGAGACAGTAAATAAATAATTTTTTAAAATGTGTCTTGAGAAATGTATTTCAAGGACTGTTGTGAAGTTCAGGGGGATAATTAATTTGTCTTTTCTTTTTCTTTCTTTCTGGAGAAATATTTCTTGTTTTTATTTTTCCTTGGTGATTTTTACAACAATATTCTAGACACTGAAGACCTTGATGACTGAAGTTTACAGAATCTTTGCTTTGTTTCACAAGATCTTTTGAGGGAAATCATACATTAGAAGTATTCAATTTATTAATCAGAATCTTTTTGAGGCTTCCAACTGCTTTTCATTAAAGGTAAACTGCTAGATAATAAATTTAAATCATGTAACTTAGTTGAAAGTGTTCAATTTTGTGATTTCTCTTTTCAGCCTTTTATTTCCAATGAGGGAATTCTCCTATTTACTGCTCTTTTGAAACATAGTTTAATTCCTGATGTCAAATATCATACACCTTCTTCACAATTAGAATTTGATTTTCTTCTTAATGATGTTCTTTGTTTCAAATATATTCCCTACATTTGTTCATGGTACATCAATTTTGTTAATATTTCCAAGATTTTGTTTGTATACCCTGTCTTAGTATGTTACTCCAGTATTACTCTCAATGAGTCTTATTTTATGTTCTCTTTTTTGTGTGTTTTTGCATTTTTATTTATTTATTTATTTATTTATTTTTGCTTTTTTACTTTGAAAGGGACTAAGTCTTCTATAGAAATACCTTTTTAATTGGTGCACTTTGAAGACATAGTATTTAAAAATGATAGAAGAACTGATGTGTTGTAGCTTTACTCTATAGGCTAAAGATTGTGGATGGAGATACTTATTTAGAATTGAACTGCCTAATTTCAAAGGAATAATAGCAACCTGGAATGGTAGAGGCCAGAAGTTGGTATATAATTATCAAAGTTTTAGTGAAGAAATTGCCAAAATAAGGGGCAAGAAAGACTAGTAATTGATTGTTTCAGTTCACAGAGATCTGTGATACTAATTGGAGTACATAAGAATGAAAAAATTTTGTACACTCTCCTGTTTTTTCCTGAGTAGAAAATTTCTTTCTGATATACAGAGACCCATCTTAAGCTACTGTATTGGGAATTCAGAGATTTTATAAAGTTCCCAGCCCTAAGCCAGGCCACAAGTCTGAGGCCCCTTGAGATAAATGCTGGGTCCTTTTGCAAAGTTTTGTAATGTGGCCAAAGGGTATACCATGCATCTTCCTCTATAACTTCACTACAGAATTTACAGCTATTTACCAGGAAAGTGAAAGCATGAAAGTGTTAGTTGCTTAGTTATGTTCGACTCTTTGTACTGTAGCCTGCCAGGCTTCTCTATCCATTGAATTCTCCAGGCAAGAATACTCGAATGGGTAGCCATTATCATCTTCAGGGGATCTTCCAATCCAGGGACTGAACCCAGGTCTCCTGCATTGCAGGCAGATTCTTTACTGTCTGAGCCACCAGGGAAACCACCAAAATAAACATGTAGTGAGGAAAGACAATGCTCAAACTTCCAGAGGGGTTATTAGACCTTGGGTCTGAACTGACAGTTATCCCTGGAGACCCTTAGTACCATCATAACCCACCAGTCAGTATTAGTGATTTATAGAAGTGGAGTGACAGATGGAGTCTTGTCTTTATTCTGTCTCATAGTGCATGGGCCAGTGGGACCATTATGTGGTTATTGTCCCAGTCTTGATTATATAATGGGAACGGATATACGTAGTAACAGTAATAATGCCTATACTTATGGTCTGACCTATGGCATGAAGATTGTTATGGCTGTACATAAGTAGAAGACCCTAGAACTGTCTTCCTTCCTCGCCACTGTGCATGCTAAAATGCCATGCTTTTCCAGCAAAACCAGGGGGTTGCAGTTTCTGGGAACTACAAAGATTAATGGCAACATCAAAGACTTGAAAGAGTCAGGAATACTGCTTTTAATTATGATGGTTTAGTCGCTAGGTTGTGTCTGACTCTTGGTGACCCCATGGACTGTAGCCTGCCAGACTTCTCTGTCCAGAAGAATTTCCAGGCAAGAATACTGGAGTGGGTTGCCATATCCTTCTCCAAGGGATTTTCCCACCCAGGGATTGAACCTGGGTCTCTTGCATTGTAGGAAGATTCTTTACCAGCTGAGCTACCAGGGAAGCACATTTCCATTTAACTTGTGTATTTGGTACAAAAGCCAATGATCTTAGAAAATGAGTGCAAGTTAAAGTAAACTTGATCAGATGATGATGATACAGGTCATAGTTGCTTTACTGGATTGTAGCATCTTTACTGGAGAAAACCAACACATTCTCTGTGGTTGGAGGAGGGAGACAGCTGCTGACCTAACCCAGGGGCTGATTTTTCTATAATTTTCTGTATCTATCACTTTAAATATTTTAAGCTTTGAGGGGCACTCATAAGGGTCATATGACTGGGCCATTATAACATGAAAGTCAATATATTAACAAATGAGTGTGACTGTTTTCCAATAAAATCTTGTTTTTGAATGAAAACTTGAATTTTATGTAATTTTCACATGTTTCAATATATTATCTTTGTCTTGATTTTTTTCAACCATTAAAATATGTAGAAACCACTCTTAGCTTGAAAGCCATACAGAAATGGTGGGCCACATTTGGCTCAAAGGCTATAGTTTGCTGCTCCAATATCAAATATGTTCCTTTCTATTTCCATCAATAAATATAATCAGAAATAGTTTGATATCATATGGTAGATGTCACAGTATGCATTCTCAATCTTGCTCCAGACCTCCATTAACTCTCCAGTTTTCTAGCATTATATAGTCCCCAAGAACCTTGATTGTCTTACTATTGCACAGAAGTTAATGCTTGATTATTAGATTGATGTCGTGATGCTAAGTGGGTTTGGTAAACAGGGAGTTATCTGTAACAGAATGATTATATTGGACCCTCTCCATCATGGGTGGTAATTTGTTCTTACAGAAAAAGCTATGTATTTCAGAAAAAGATTTGCCTTCTCTTCCTGTCGTGTTCTTCCAGCAGAACCTTTATTTGTCACCATGGTATCTCTCACAATGAGTGTCTGAGAGCAAGACACTCATTTTGTTATGAAAGAGGTATAGAATAGGCTCATACCCATGAAATTCACTCATCTTACCATGTGCTGCACTATCCAGCAGGCTTGATAGTTTTATGGAATGGCCTGCTGAAGGTTAAGTATGGGTTCCAGCTGAGAAACAACATCTTGTGAGTTTGGGGTACTTTTCCTCCAGGGTACCGTGCATTACAGGAAACTCCAGCAAAACTTTCATTAAACAGGCAGCTGAGACTACCCCTTGCCATTTGGGGCTCATCACACGAATTAATAGTCAGCAAGTGTCACTGTATTGACCATGTTGTTTTAGCACAAGCATAAAAGAATGACTGGATGATTATCATACAGTAAAGAAAAGATTCCAGTCCCCTATAATGAAAAGGACATCTTTTTGGGGTGTTAGTTCTAAAAGATCTTATAGGTCTTCATAGAACAGTTCAACTTCAACTTCTTCAGAATTACTGGTCAGAGCATAAACTTGAATTACCTTGATATTAAATGGTTTGCCTTGGAAATGAACAGAGATCATTCTGTCATTTTTGAGATTGCATCCAAGCACTGCATTTTGGACTCTTTTGTTGACCATGATGGCTACTCCATTTCTTCTAAGGGATTCCTGCCCACAGTAGTAGATATAATGATCATCTGAGTTAAATTCACCCATTCCAGTCCATCTCAGTTCGCTGATTCCTAGAATGTCGACATTCACTCTTGCCATTCCTGTTTGACCACTTCCAATTTGCTTTGATTCATGGACCTAACATTCCAGGTTCCTTTGCAATATTGCTCTTTACAACTTTGGACCTTGGTTCTGTCACTAGTCACATCCACAACTGGGCATTGATTTTGCTTTGGCTCCATCCATTCATTCTTTCTGGAGTTATTTCTCCACTGATCTCCAATAGCATATTGGGCACCTACCGACCTGGGGAGTTCATCTTTTAGTTTCCTATCTTTTTGCCTTTTCATATTGTTCATGGTGTTCTCAAGGCAAGAATACTGAAGTGGTTTGCCATTCCCTTCTCCAGGGGACCACATTCTGTCAGAACTCTTGTGGCCAACCTAGATAGCATATTGAGAAGCAGAGACATTTCTTTGCCAACAAAGGTCCGTCTAGTCAAGGCTATGGTTTTGCCAGTAGTCATGTATGGATGTGAGAGTTGGACAGTGAAAAAGGCTGAGTATTGAAGAACTGATGGTTTTGAACTGTGGTGTTGGAGAAGACTCTTGAGAGTCCCTTTGACTGCAAGGAGATCCAACCAGTCCATCCTAAAGGAGATCAGTCCTGGGTGTTCATTGGAAGGACTGACGTTGAAGCTGAAACTCCAATACTTTGGCCACCTCATGGGAAGAGTTGACTCACTGAAAAAGACCCTGATGCTGGGAAGGACTGGGGGCAGGAGAAGAAGGGGATGACAGAGGATGTGGTGGCTGAATGAATGGCATCACCGACTCAATGGACATGGGTTCGGGTAGACTCCAGGAGTTGGTGATAGCCAGGACAGGGAGGCCTGGTGTGCTGCAGTTCATGGGGTCGCAGAGTCGGATATGACTGAGAGACTGAACTGAACTGAAAGAGAAGATAGACTTTATCTTCAAACAAATTAGCAGCAAACTTAATAGTTTTCCTGTGTTCAGTAATAATGTTAATTGGAAAAAAATGTGGTAGCCCAGTGAAAATAAGGCTATGGTCTTGAATCTTTGGGAATGAAGATTTGAGACACTCCACCAGGTTAAAGGTATCAGCAGACAGTAAGGTGAACATTGAATAGGTGGTGAAAGAAGGAAGCTATGATAATCAAATCAAGGTAAGCTTCAGTTGTTATTGTTTAGTTGCTAAGTCATGTCTGACTCTTTTGTGACCCCATGGACTATAACTCGCGAGGCTCCTCTGTCCATGGGATTTCCCAGACAAGAACACTGGAGTGAGTGCCATTTCCTTTTGCATGGGATCTTCCCAACACAGGGACTGAACCTGAGTCTCCTGCATTGCAGGTGGATTCTTTACTACTGAGCCAAAACCAGCTACAAAATGAAGAATGATGGCAGCTGTTTTTTATGTTGAACAATTATTTTTTTCTCTTGTTTTTCCTCCATACTAATATGACACATACTGCTATTATCTAACATTTAAATTTAGCTGGAATTATCACTACATTGAAATCTGGTGGCTCAGCTGGTAAAGAATCCGCCTGCAATGTGGTAGACCTGGGTTTGATCCCTGCAATGCAGAGATCCCCTGGACAAGGGAACAGTGATCCACTTCAGTATTTTGGCATAGAGAAGTCGGTGGGCCATATAGTCTGTGGGGTCACACAGAATCAGACACGGCTAAGCGACTTTCACTATGATACCCAGTGAAAACTTTGTATTTTCTATTTGCTTCATACTATAGAACTTTGTGTTTTCTATGTGCTTCAGACACAAGTCATGTTTTTTGTCGTTTTGTTTGCTTTTTTTGCTACCGGTGAAGAATCCATCTACCGATGTTGGAGACACAAGAGACATGGGTTCTATCCCTGGAATAAGAGGTGGCAACCCCACTCCAGTATTCTTGACTGAAAAATCCCATGGACAGAGGAGGCTGGTGGGCTACAGTCCATGGGATCTCAAAAGTTGGACATGACTGAACACACTATTGCTACTGCTTGCTTTTTGCAGAGAAATAGACAGACATACAAATGGAGGTTTAGATGCAAACTAAGTAGACTGTCTCTCTGGATTCATTTTCTCTTATTTTTACCCAATTCTATGCCTCTAGAGGCTGACTCTAAGAGACTGCATCACATAACTCACTTGTTCTCTGGCTTCTAGTCAGGTTTGGCTAATTGGAGACACTAGCAAAACATTGAAGGGTGAGAAGAAAAGGGAGAAGTATCACTCTCCCTCTATTTTTTGATGTGCTTAGATTTTGCAGTCACTTCATTGTCCGCCTATGTTATTAGCAACACTCAGATTACCTTTTGTTCACAATTATTGTTTTCCATAACTACTTACAACACATTGTCCTCTCAAGCCTAAGGTTGGTAACAGCTTTCCACTGGTTTTAGTCTCTGAGTGCTTCAACATCACTTGTTCCCTTAGCTCTACCACCTGATTACAAGTTAGTTCCTTCATTTGACCTTCTTCAAATTACCCCTTTGAGTTTTCTTTCCTGTTAGGACCTTAACTTATACTGATGATCACAAAAAGGATTTCTAATAAGCTAAGGTTCAAGTTGAGGTCTAGAAAATGAGTTGAAATGTAGAGAGGTTAACATGTGCAAAGCACTCCATGATGGAGAGTTCCATATTGTGCTACTAGAACTGAAGGGAGATGTGTGTGGCTGGATCTTAGAGAACAAGGGAGACTATAGTAGTATAATAGGCTAGAGAGGACTTAAAGTGTTGCTGTTGTTGAGAAATCATCAAGATGAGGACTTCTATTGATAAAATATGTGATTATTTTGCCTCAGAGTATTATAAATATTACTGTTTTGTGTATGCATATTGTATGTATATGTTTTTAAATATTTTTCTTTTCCTAAGATAGTAGATAAAAAGAACATTTATAAAATTTATACATTTTATGGAGAAAAACAATGCAGTAAGAACCTCTTCTCTCCCTCTAAGAGATTATTACTAGCTTGGATTTTGTGTTTTCTCATTCCCTTAATTTCCTGTGGTTTATTGCATGTATGCTTCTCTAAGCAAAATATTGTTAAACTTGCATGTATTTAAACATGATATGGGCTTCCCTAGTGACTCAGCGGGGAATAATCTGCCTGCAGTACAGGAGACGAAGGAGACATGGGTTCAGTTCCTGGGTCTGGAAGATACTGATGAGGAGGAAATGGCAACCCACTCCAGTATTCTTGCCTGAAAAATTCCATGGACAGAGGAGCCTGGCGGGCTACAGGACAAAGGGATGCAAAGAGCCGGACACGGCTGAGTGACTGAGCACACACACAAACACTGTGTAAATGGAAAGCTAGTATATTATTCTTTTACAACTGGTTTAATATTTTCAAGATTATTTACTGAGATTTACCCATAAAGATGAGCATAGTTGTATTTCATCATGTCACCGCTTGACAGTTCTCTGCTTATACCACTATTTACCTGTTTAAACATTGACAATTGTCTGGGTTGATTCCCATTTGGGGGAGAAAAGAGGTTGAAGTATTTACCCTCCCTCTTCTTCATGTGCTGAGATATTTGCAGTGACTGCATTCTCTGCTTCTGTTACAAAGCAACACTCAGATGGCCTTTCATCCACAGCCATTGCTTTCAGTGATTCTTAGAAAGTTTTCCTACGTTGTCCTCTCAAGTCTAGGGCTGATAACAGCTTTTCATAATTTTTACTTTCTGAGTGCTTCAACATCACTTATTCCCTTAACTCTAACCAGCAAACACTGCTGTTAAGAATATTCTTGTCCAGGTCTCCTAGCACTCATGTGCACACTTTTCTGGGTTCTGTTCCTAGGAGTAAAATAGCTGGGTTATGGGGGTATCCATGTCTTCCACTCTACTAGGTAAACTTCAATTATTTACCAATGTATTAGTTTATACTCCCTCTTGCAGTGTATAAATGGTCTGGCTGCTTCCCATTATCACCAATACAAATTGGCAGCTTAAAAAAAATTGGTGGCCTGATACAGATGAAATTGTATATATAATTTGTGTACATTATAGAACCAGACATCCTGGAATGTGAAGACAAGTGGGCCTTAGAAGGCATCACTATGAACAAAGCTAGTGGAGGTGATGGAATTCTAGTTGAGCTATTTCAAATCCTGAAAGATGATGCTGTGAAAGTGCTGCACTCAATATGCCAGCAAATATGGAAAACTCAGCAGTAGCCACCCGGGTGGAAAAGGTCAGTTTTCATTCCAATCCCGAAGAAAGGCAAATGCTCAAACTACCGCACAATTGCACTCATCTCACACGCTAGTAAAGTATTGCTCAAAATTCTCCAAGCCAGGCTTCAGCAATACGTGAACCGTGAACTTCCAGATGTTCAAGTTGGTTTTAGAAAAGGCAGAGGAACTAGAAATCAAATTGTCAACATCCACTGTATTAACAAAAAAGCAAAGGAGTTCTAGAAAAACATCTATTATTGACTATGCCAAAGCCTTTGACTGTGTGGATCACTGTAAACTGCCGAAAATCCTTAAAGACATGGAAATACCAGACCACCTGACCTGCCTCTTGAGAAATCTGTATGCAGGTCAGGAAGCAACAGTTAGAACTGGACATGGAACAACAGACTGGTTCCAAATAGGAAAAAGAGTACCTCAAGGCAATCTATTGTCACTCTGCTTGTTTAACTTATATGCAGAGTACATCCTGAGAAATGCTGGGCTGGAAGAAGCACAAGCCGGAATCAAGATTGCTGGGAGAAATATCAATAACCTCAGATATGCAGATGACACCACCCTTATGGGAGAAAGTGAAGAGGAACTAAAAAGCCTCTTGCTGAAAGTGAAAGAGGAGAGTGAAAAAGTTGGCTTAAAGCTCAATATTCAGAAAACTAAGATCACGGCATCTGGTCCCATCACTTCATGGGAGATGGAGAAACAGTGGAAACAGTGTCAGACTTTATTTTGGGGGGCTCCAAAATCACTGCAGATGGTGATTGCAGCCATGAAATTAAAAGACACTCCTTGGAAGAAAGGTTATGACCAACCTAGATAGAATATTAAAAAGCAGAGACATTACTTTGCCAACAAAGGTCCATCTAGTCAAGGCTATGGTTTTTCCAGTAGTCATGTATGGATGTGAGAGCTGGACTGTGAAGAAAGCTGAGCCCTGAAGAATTGTTGCTTTTGAACTGTGGATGTTGTGATGCTTTGTGATATTGGAGAAGACTCTTGAGAGTCCCTTGGGCTGCAAGGAGATCCAACCAGTCCATCCTAAAGGAGATCAGTCCTGGGTGTTCAGTGGAAGGACTGATATTGAAGCTGAAACTCCAATACTTTGGCTACCTAATGCAAAGAGTTGACTCATTGGAAAAGACCCTGATTCTGGGAAGGATTAGGGGCAGGAGGAGAAGGGGACGATTGAGGATGAGATGGCTTGATGGCATCACCAACTCAATGGACATGAGTTTGCGTGAAGTCTGGGAGTTGGTAATGGACAGGGAGGCCTGTTGTGCTGAGATTCATGGGGTCGCAAAGAGTCGGATACAACTGAGTGACTGAATTGAACTGAACATACACATGACATTATGTTTTCCTATGTTTCTTTGCCATTAGCTTTGAATTTTCAAGTTTCCTAGTTATTTGTGTTATTGATTTCTAACTTGATTATCTTTTAGTGAACTCTAAGATCTCATTTCCTTCAATGTGAAAGGCAAGTACTTGCAATGACCTAGAAGTTTCACTAATTTTATGGTTTCCTTGATGACTCAGTAGGTACAGAATCTGCCTGCAGTGAAGAAAGCTCAGGTTCGATTCCGGATTTGGGAAGATCCCCTGGAGAAGGGAATGGCTACCCACTCAAGTATTCTTGCCCCAAACAATTCCATGGACAGAGAAGTCTAGCAGGCTACAGTTCAAAGGGTTGCAAAGAGTCCTACACAACCGAGAGAATAGACACATACACAACTGGCCTCCTGGTTGTTTCTTAAACACTTTGGGCAAATTTGTATCTTAAGGCTTTTAAAAGCGTTGTCTATTAAGGAAAATGCTGATCATTATTTCAGTATAAACAATGGGACATCTTACACTTAAGGTAGCCAGGGAGCCATTAAGAAAGGGAGCAAATCAAAACCTAAGTTACAGAGCTTACATGGCCTTGTTCAGGGAGGCATGCCTCATAAATCCATGTGTTCTAGATTTGTTTTCTTTAAGCAACTTCAAACAAAGATTATCCTGCTTAATGCATTACATAGATAAAAACTCTTTCTAGAAAATATCATTAATCCATTTGCCAGAAGGTCTAGTTAGTAGCATATTCACAATCATGTTAACCCAGGCCACCTGCCATCTTATTTCCTGGGAATGTGCCATTGGTAATGGGAGGAGAGTGAGGCTCAGGCCAGCTGCTTCATCTCCTTCATCTTCTTCCTCCTCATCAGCCTCCTAAACTTGGGGATTATCACTCAAGTCAGTGACTTGACTTGGCCAGAAAAAAAAAAAAATAGTCCTCATTTTTTACTCCTCAGGAAAGCTGAAGCTTTCCTGTCAGGATTTTTTTTTTTTTCCTCATAAAAAGGACTCACGGTGGAGGGCTTTTCTTTCTCCTATAACTTATTCTCCTCAACTCCTGCTCTTTTAAGTTCATGCATCCTGGTGGTGGTTCTCAGTTGTTGTTCAGTCGTCTGACTCTTTGAGACCCCATGGACTGCAGCACACCAGGCTTCCCTGTCCTTCACTATCTCCTGGAGTTTGCTCACATTCATGTCCATTGAATCAGTGATGCCATCCAATCATCTCATCCTTTGTTGTCCTCTTCTCCTCCTGTCATCATTGTTTCCTAGCATCAGGGTTTTTTCCCAATGAGTCATCTCTTTGTATGAGGTGGCCTAAATATTGGAGCTTTAGCTTCAGCATCAGTCCTTCCAGTGAATATTCAGGACTGATTTTCTTTAGGATTGACTGGTTTGATCTTGCAGTCCAAGGGACTCTCGAGTCTTCTCCAACACCACAATTCAAAAGCATAAATTCTTTGACGCTCAGCCTTCTTTATCAGACAGAACTGAGTGACTTTCACTTTCACTTTTCAGCGTATTTCACTCTCACTTTCTCAGCCTTTTTGGTCCAACTCTCACATCCGTACATAACTACTGGAAAAACTCTAGCATTTACTATACGAGCTTTGTTGGCAAAGTACACCTTCTAATTGCTTTACTCAGCACATTTCTATTCTGTAGGAAGAACGGGAGTGAACGACACATTCTTTTGGTTTATTTCCATTGTTGGCATTTGGCCACTTCTTCTTTTTTTTTTTTTAATATATCTATTTCTTTTCTTTACATTATCGTGTTGATTTTGCCATACATTGACATGAATCCGCCATGAGTATACATGTGTTCCCCTTCCAGAACCCCCCTCCCACCTCCCTCCCAATTCCATCCCCCTTTATTCAAACCTGCAGTATGCACTTGAGACTTCCCTGGTGGCTCAGACGGTAAAGCGTCTGCCTCCAATGCAGGAGAGCTGGGTTCGATCCCTGGGTCAGGAAGATCCCCTGGAGGAGGAAATGGCAACCCACTCCAGTACTCTTGCCTGGAAAATCCTATGGATGGAGGATCCATGGGGTCGCAGAGTCGGACACGACTGAGTGACTTCACTTTAAGTATGCACTTGGGATTATTCTCTAGTTTCAGTCTATAAAAAATAATTGTTTCCCTCTTTACTGCTTCCCTATTTTCTCCAAGATTTTTCCTCCTATTTTGGTCAGTTTGGAGAAAGGTCTAATATTTAGGAGAGTGGAGAGACGAGTAAATCTGGATTTACACTGCTCTTTTTTTTTTTTTTCCCCCAGAAATTGCCATCAGTTTTAAATATCTCTGAATGGTGATTTTAATTTAGTAGTACTTCAGAAACATCTTAAGCATCTGGAAGTAAATTGCCTTGTAGATATAAATTCATGAGGACAGTTGTCTCCTCCAGGTGCCATTCTGAGTTATTTATTTTCTATTTCCCATGATGTGTAAATATTATTGTCAGTGGCTGTAATACACACCTTTGTGTGTGTATGCCTTTATAGAATATATAATGAATCTTTGTTTTTTAATCTTTATTATGTAAAATAATTAGCTACTTTAAAAACATTCTGAATCATAAGATTTCTTTCAAGAAATGATTGAAGAAAACTATAAAAATATAATATATCACCAATATTTTGCACTTTTGCAGCATGTAAGCCTAGAATCTAGACAAATATCAAGGCACATTTGCCTCAAAAATGGTGAGTTCTGTATCTTGAGACATATGGTGATTTGTATCTTAGTTTATATTAATTATGCATATTATGGGGTTTTTTTTTTTAGATTTATTGGAAGAATGTGAAGTACAAACTAATCTGAAAATTTGGAGAGAACCACTTACTATTGAATTTAAGGAAGACAGTCTATCCTACATGGAAAAATTATGGCTTAAAAAACACAGAAGGTATTTTCTGATTTTTTTTTCATTATCGATAAATATAAAAGCTATTTCTGTTCCTTTCTTGTGTCATGCTTTTTTTTGTAGCAGTGTTATTTATGTATTTTACATCTGTGTAAATAATTTTAAAGCAATATTAAATCCCTGTGAAGCTTCTACCATACTGATAAGAATTTTAATTCAATTTATGTATCTAATGCATTATTGATTTAGAGTCTGTCTAAATGAAAATATGTATGTGGGAAAAAAAAGGCACAACTATGGTACATAATTTTTAAAAATAGCAAAAATAATGCAATAAATGAAAGCTTACCTTGAAAGGTGATTTTTGAGGCTATACTCGTCATAAACTTTGAAACTACTTTTAAGTTAACCAGACTTTTTATAGTTTTATTAAAAGTATTCAAATGTATTTTATTCAAAAACTGTATCATTAGCTGCACCATTTCATAATTGTTTGAAAGTTAAACTATTAAATTTCAAACCAAAATGATTAAGTACATGTTGGAGTCTTTCATAATTTTACCATGATATAAGAACCATAGTGAGCGGTACCTAAAGGCCAGGAGCTTGGATTGCCCTGTAGCAATGAGACTCACACTTGCTTGTGAGTCAGTTAGAGACTGGCAAAATACAGATTCTTCTTCAACAAGTATGGGCTGAGCCTGAGATCTTGCATTTCTGAATTTCTAACAGCTCCTGTGTGATATTGTTATGGATAATGCTAGTCTCTGAACCACATTTTGGCATGTAAGGTGTTAGAAAACCTATCTAGAATATACCAGAAAAGTGGTTTTCAAGCTCTTGTTTCACTTCCAGTAATACAAAACCACTTCCTGAGATGGCTCACTCTGTCTTTGGAACATTCTGCCTGCTATAATATCTCCTAGTGAACTGTTGGTCCCGATTCTACCAGTTAAACCAGTTATAGACCAAATTGACTTTCTTGTCTTCATGATATACTTTCCTATTTAAAAATCACATTTACAGTTCAAATCATATTTCAAATCATATTTAAATGCATATTTTAAAAATAAGTCTTCATGCCTTTCTTGAAGCTTTTATTTGGCAGATTACCATATCCCTTCAACTGTTTTTCATGGATGTATTCCTTTTCTTTCAATTTTCTTATTTTGAAATAAGGCATGCAATTAAGAGTTACAAAACAGTATGAGGAGTTTCCACATATCATTCATTCAGCATTCCCTAATGGCAACATCTTATATAATCACAGCATATATCAACACCAAAAAATTAACATTGGTACAATATGAATCACTCAACGACACACTTTATTTGAATTTCAGTAGTTTTTCACTAACATCCTTATTCTGTTTCAGGATTCAATTCAGGGTCTCACAGCAGGATCTCCTCCTCCATTGCAATTCCTTGGTCTTTCCATGTCTTGCATGACATGGACATGAGTACTTGCCAGGTGTTTCATAGAATATACTCAGTGTGGGTCTGTCTCCTGTTTTTTCATAATAAGATTGAGGTTGTACATTTTGAGGCAGAATGTCACAGAGAGGAGGTGCCTTTCGTAGTGCATGATGTCATATGATTGTACTGTCGGTAGATATCATCACCAGGTTGTTAACCTTGAACGCATAGTTGGTGTGGTGCTCACCAAGATTCTCCACTGTAAAATCACTCTTGCCTTAATAACGAATGTTGTGGTCTATTCGTGCTATTAGAATACCATAGACTGGGTGGGTTATGAAGATGTTTATTTTTCACAGTTCTTAAGGCTGGGAAGTACAAGATTGAGGTGCCAGCAGACTTGGTGACTGGGTTATTTTCTCACTATGTCCTCAGAGGGCAGAAGGGGTGAGAGATCTCTCTTGGGTTTCTTTATAAGGACACTAATCCCATTCATGAGGGGTCTACCGTCTTGAACAGATCACCTCCCAAATGCTCACCACCTAATAACATCACCTTGGAAGTCAGTTTCAACATATGAATTTTGTGGGAACACAGACATTTAGAACAGAGCTTTCTGCTCCTGGCCTTCCACAGTTTATGACCTTCTCATTTAAATAATATGTTCATTCTGTCCCAATAGCCCCTAACATCTTAAGTCGTCCCACTGTCACCTCAAAATTCTAGTCTTAATTCTAAAGTCTTATCTAAATATCATCTAAATCAGATGTGGGTGAGATTCAATGCATGATTCATTCTGGGACAGATTTCTCTCTAACTGTGAATCTATGTAATCAAATATCTTCCTTCTGTGCTTCCAAAATACAAAGGTGGGACAAGCATAGGATATATATTCCTATTCCAAAAGGGAGAAATTGGAAATCAAAAAGGAACAAGTCCTGAGCAAGTCTGAAATCTAACAGAACAATGCAGTTAGACCTTAACTGTTGAGAATTTTCCTCTTGTTTAATGCTCTCCTGTCCAGGCCCACTGGGGTGGAAATCCCTCTTGTGGACACACTGAGGCAGTAGTGCTGCCCTGAGCCTTGCCTGGCAAGGGCTGGGCCCCCAAGGCTCTGGGTGGCTCTACCTGTGTCCCCACCCCCATGACTTTAGGTGGCCCCATTCCTCTGATGACTCTGAGATGGGTAACATGGTTGTGATTCCCCTGACCTGGAATTGTGACTATTCTAGTCTGGGGTCATAAGGGCAGACTTACCCTCGGAGTTTTAATGGACATTGCTGTATTGGAGATTCTCTGTTATGGATATGATTTTTTATTACTTAGTTGCTAAGATGTGTCCAATTCTTTTGTGACCCCATGGACTGTGTAGCCCACTAGGCTCCTCTGTTCATGGGATTTTCCAGGCAAGAACACTGGAGTGGGTTGCCATTTCCTTCTCCAGAGGCTTTTCCTGACCCAGGGATTGGATCAAGCCCACATCTCCTGCATTGGTAGTTGGATTATTTACTGCTGAGCCACCTGGGAAACCCAATGGGAGGGATAGTCTTGATAATTTCTGAATTAACTTCAGGACCATTCTTTCATTTTCTTGGGTAATAGCTCAAGTCTTCCGTTTAGAAACAATTGGGTTGTTTGTTTTTTGTTGGTGTTGAGTTGTATGAGTCATTTGTGTATTTTCCATGTCAGTTCCTTATTAAGTATATGATTTACAAATATCTTCTTTCATTTAATAGGTTGTCTTTCATTTTCATTTTGTCAATGTTTCCTTTGCTGTGCAGAAACTTTTTAGTTTGATGAAGCCTCGCTGGTGTAGTTTTCCATTTTTTCTAGTGAATCTTTTAAATGCTAGGAAAGTTTCATGAAAGGGATCATACAATTTGTATTTACAGTATTTTAAGGATGGATGTTATCCATTAGTTGGTATCTCTACTACAATCCCCCTATTTTAATTATATCTGCTTCTCAGTTCTAGCTGATCATCAGAAGCATGGGGGCAAGTGAAAATGCTGATTTCTGTACCCAGCCTCAGACAAATAAGTGTTTTTAAGGATCGTCTGAGGCAAACCTAAAAATCAGTGTTTTTAAGGATCGTTTGAGGCTTTGCATTAAAAAAAAAGATTTTCTCTGGTGATTCCGAGGCTAACAGGCCTATACTGATTCTCAGAATAAATTTAGAACACTCATTTAAAGAATGATTTGGTCAGTTTAGTTCCTCCAATGAACTGGTGAATGCTGGGTATATATTTGTTTAAATTTTAGAAAAGGAAAATCTGGTGAGGTAATACTATCCTAAAGCATATGTCATCTTTTATTTATGTGGCATGATCTTTAAAGCAATGATGCTAGGGTCTTAATATCCAGAATGAAGACCTAGTTTGTTCACTAGCTAGTTGTTTGTTCATGGACAAATCACTTTAATTCTCTTGGTTTACATTTTCTCACCTGCAAAACAACTAAGTTTGAAATAGATCTAGGGGACCCCTTCAGCTCCAATACTCTGTTATCTGAACTCTACAAGGCTTTGGTTCAGACTTTTCCCCTTAAAATGAGATGTTTTCATTTCATGAAGGAGTATCTAGATATTAGTACATGTATGTGTATCAATAATTGAATTTTTATAAAGTATTTTCATGTCAAACTGGAAAGAGGTTTCCAGTGGCCAGATGCCAGTTTGTCTTTGATCTTTACTCTCTAATATTTTCCATCACTCAATTAAATTGTGGGTGTAACATGACATGCTCTTCAAAGCAGGATAATATATAAATATTTTGGAGTGTACTGACATATACATTGCATATATTGGAAAAATTAACAGTCACAATCTGCCAGGAGATCATTAAATTTTTGGTGGCTTTGCAAATTGTGAGAGAGGCAATATAGCATAATGATTAAGAACATGGGCTTGGGGAGGCAGACTGCTTGGATTCAAATTCTCTTTGCTGCATTTACTCACTGAATGACTTTGAACAAGTTGGTTAACTTATTTGTGCTTCAGTTTTCTCACCAAATTGCTGCTGCTGCTGCTAAGTCGCTTCAGTCGTGTCTGACTCTGTGTGACCCCATAGAGGGCAGCCCACCAGGCTGCCCTGTCCCTGGGATTCTCCAGGCAAGAACACTGGAGTGGGTTGCCATCTCCTTCTCCAGTGCATGATAATGAAAAGTGAAAGTGAAGTTGCTCAGTCGTGTCTGACTCTTTGCGACCCCTTGGACTGCAGCCTACCAGGCTCTTCCGTCCATGGGATTTTCCAGGCAAGAATACTGGAGTGGGATGCCATTGCCTTCTCCATTCTCACCAAATTAAGATAATACTAATGCCTGTTTAGTATTCCTGTTAAGATTCAATACCCCAAATGATTTAGAACATAGCTTGGAACATTTTTTTTATATTAATATTACCTGTGGATACTATTAAGAAAGCCCTGACTTTTATATGTGGAACTCCACAAGCATCTATAATCTAGAAGCGATGTGCAGCTATTTACTTTCTTAGTTAAAACGTGACTCCCTTCCCCACTGCCTTGGAATATCCTTTGGAATCAAATGCACAAGACCTCTAAAGATTCCCATGCTTCATTACCTTGTATGTGAGACAGGCTACATCAGACCTCATTGTTAATTAGGTGAAGGATGCTTCAGCCACAGCACCTCATGTTCATATAGTGGAAGCCTGTTTTATCACCCTGTTGGCTTGGTGGAAGGTTAGAAAAATATCTTCAATTTCCTTAGAACTTTTCAACATAATTCCAAGGCTGTGAGATGTAACATACCTTTGTAAATTAGCATGATGAGGACAGCATGATTTAAACAGCATGATGTTTCATGGACTCCATGTTTTTTGCGAGAACACTGAATTCTATCATAACTTTGATTTTCATCCTAAACAGAAAAACAGTAGGATATGCAATTAAAAATCTTGTGTGATGTTAATTTGATTTACAGAATTGTTTTAGTAGATTTAGATTATGTTATGCAGTTGTACATTCTTATGTAAATTAGAGGTATGGCTATGATTTTCCTTATTAATTTTGTAGACTCATTTGTTTGTGAAATAAATTACTGGAGAAGTATTAGATTGTGTACTTTAGGGTTTTAATTGCTTCTTGTTTTGTAGAACTCCACTGGAGCAACTTCAAAACATGCTACCGGACACCTTCATACCTCAGTGTAAAACCACTAGTGAGGCACAATGTTCTCAGAATGAAAATGATGAAGATAGTGATGGTTCGTTCAGCCTTGATTTGATATTTTTGAATTTACTATTTCAACTTATGTACACTGAGCATTAATGAGCATCTGCTTTTGGTTTCCTTTACTGTATCATTCTCACTACACTGTACACTATCTCTAGATCAGAATGACACACACTCTTCTTCCCATTCTCTAGATGTAGCTTGTTTTATTTTAAATAGTTTCATTTAAAAATTGAACATTAAATAATTGTATATTTTACTTGAGCTGGGAAGACTGAGAGTATTTATACCTTTGTGTGGCTGCACAGAAGAACATTCTTCCATTGTTGCCTAAGTTACTTGAAGATGAATTATCAGGTAAGGTATACTCTGGATGTTCTTATTTTTAATCTTATTTTCTAGTTGAGGATATCAAGATACAACCTCCAGCTCTTTTTCTGCCAATAGAAGAATTAAACTTAGAGAGACCTGAACCATCTCTAAAAATAGTTGAACTGGATGATGTAAGTGCATAATGACCACTCATATTACTTAACAGAGAGGAAATTCATAACATAAATAATATGTAGTTGCAACTACATATTATTTTCAGCAAGAGAATTCTTTTATAATTAAGTATAGTTTAACAGTATAAATTTACAAGTGTTTGAATGTAAATATGCTGATAGGAATACAACAGACTATTATTTTAATATAGACAGTAAATTTGTGAGCTAAATTGATATTGTGTCATAGTATAGGAGGTGAGAAGATATTTCAATCTTTTAACTTGTAAAGAGGGTGTTATAGTGTTTGTTTTATTGAATGGCCAAAAGGTTCATTCCCAGATGAACCTTTTGACCAACCCATATTTAGTTTTTTACGTTATTGTGCTTTTAAACAAAGATTATTCCCATTATATGATATTTATTTAATAAAATTTTTATGCATTTAGTTTGTTGAATGTCATTTAATACTTTTTGTTTAAAGGAAAAATAGTTTTAAGATTTAATGGATTTAGTGTAATAATAACTTGAATATAAGCCTCTGGAAAACACCAAGTAAAATCAGCTGGAGCTAGAGTAAGTCAGAGCTGCAGCTCCAGGATGAATGCATTTTTGACTTTCTCATCCTCTAGTAACTGAATATACCCACTGTCCTCAATATTGCTCTCACTATGGTTGTCACAGTGAAGGAATACGATAGAGGAAGTACTTTTATTTTTCTCTCCCTTTTATTGTTTTTGTCATACAATGCCATGATATCACCATGGGTTTACATATGCTCCCCCTCCATAAACCCCTCCCTCCCCCCTCCCTCCTCCCTCCTCCCCGGGAAATCTCGATGCACCAGCCCCGAGAATCAATCCTGGGCTGGCGATTGATTAGACATATGATAATTAACATGTTTCAATGCCATTCTCCCATATCATCCCACCCTTTCCCTCATTCACAGAGTCCACGAGTCTATTGTATACATCTGCGTTTCTTTTTGACATACTACTTTCTTCTTTAGGTTAATAGCTTCTGCAGTGTGCGTGTGTGTGTGTGTATGCCTAACGACATGTTTATTTCTACTTTGGATAAATTGAAGATTCTGAACAAATTAACACATACATGCATGTATATTTATGGCTGCTCCTCATTAAATGTTGCGACACAGAGTAAAGTTATGCCATGCTTGTCAGAGAACTAAAAATATCTACGTGGCACTTAGGGCTTCCCTGGTGGCTCAGTGGTAAAGAATATGCCTGCAATGCAGGAGACCTGTGTTTGATCCATGGTTGGAAAGATCCCCTGGAGAAGGAAATGGCACCCAACTCAGTATTCTTGCCTGGGAAATCCTATGGACAGAGGAGCCTGAACTCCATGAGGTTGCACAGAGTCAGGCACGACTGAGTGACTAGCACTTGCACTTCACTTGGCACTTTGTATTTACAAAATAAAACCCAAGTTATGTTTGGCTCTGGGTATGATAGTGGGGATAAGATGAACTATACAGAAAAAGCCCTCAATAATTATCTGTTCAATTTATTTAGTTCTCTTAGAATTCATGTTCTATGGCATATAGTCAGCGAGTTTATGACATTTTTTGTGAGAAGAAAAATTCTCTAAATACTGTGCATAAGTTAGCTGGTTAATGTATCATAAATTAGCTGAACATACTAATATTATACATCTGTTTAATAAGACTTATGAAGTGGACTTTGAAGAACCAGGAAATGCCATGCCTTATAAAGTTGAGTTAGCAGATGCAGACAGTCAACAAAGGTAAGATCTTTCTAATTCACTTTTGATGCTTTTTTAAACACTCACAAAAAATTTTCCTATCTTTTGAGAAGTTCACAACATAAAAAGCATATTAATTTAGTGTTAGAATATATTTTACTTAAGCCATCTTTAAATTTGGGTAGAGTATTACTGGGCTTTCCTGGTGGCTCAGTGGTAAAGAGTCTGCCTGCAGTGCAGGAGATGCAGGAGATACAGATTCAGTCCCTGGGTCGGGAAGATCTCCTGTAGAAGAAATGACAACCCACTCCACTATTGTTGCTTGGGAAATTCCATGGCCAGAAGAGCCTGAAGGGCTGTAGTCCATGGGGTTTCAGAGAATCACGTGACTGAGCATAGCACACAATATTACTAATATTTATCAGCATTCAATAATTAGAAAATTATTTAGAGTTATGTGTTTATGTTTTACCTAGCGTCTGGATTATTTAATAGATGTTTCAGAATTTGGGAATTGTCATTATTTGAAGTGACTGACCAAGTCTTATATATTTCATATAAATACTTTTTGCAAAGATACTCTTTGGATTTTATTTACTTCAGCTTATTATGAACCCTAGTAAAAATGTATATTAATAATTAGGTTGAGAGACAAAAAAAAAAGCCTCCAAACTATAGATTACTTCTTAGGTAGATTTTACTGTGTGATAAATTAAATAAATGAATTATAATGATTCAGTTTGTAACTTTTTAAAAAATTTGTCATTTCCAAATGAAAAATAACATCTACCTGTATCTACTAGTAATGTATAAATTATTCCAGGTCCTCTCTGCTGTTGAAACCTTGGCTGGGATTTCAGGAATTTGACTGCAAAGCATTAAGATGGGTAAACAGCAGAATGAAGCTTCTATTAGGTAGTCCCTACACCGATTCTTTGTTTATATGTTCAGATCACCTTAGGCCCCTGTCAGTATTTTGGAACAGCAGTGGGCCTAAGTGATGCCCTTGGACCTGAAAGTATTCTGGCCTGGAGAATTTCATGGACAGAGGAGGTTGGCAGGCTACAGTCCATGAGGTCGCAAAGAATGGGACAGGACTGAGCGACTTTCACTTTCACTTTGGACACATAGACCCAGATATCTAGCAGCAAATGTGCTTTTGGCAAGAGACAACCAGATTCTGGTCAGTAGGTAAGAGGTTTATACTTAATATGCACACTACAAACCTAAGGAAGTATAGCATTTCTACTCTCTAATTTGATTCTTTTATATATTTTATCACAAGCCTGTCTCTTGACCTCCATGTTAGACAAGGCAGAGAGTTACTGATTATGGTTTGGCAATAGTTTTACCTGTTGGGTTTGGAGGTGCCCATAGAGCTTCTTTTCTAGAAAAGTCATAAAGGATCATATGTGACTCAAAAGAACCTTTTTGGTCAAGCATAATCCATGAGTTTTTATGGTGGTACTATGTAGAGCTTGCAGTTTCCCTGGTGGGCTCAGCAGTAATGAATCAGACTGCAATGCAGGAGACCACCTGCAAAACAGGAAATGCAGGTTCCCTCTCTGGGTGGGGAGAAGGAAATGCAAACCCACTCCAATATTCTCACCTGGAAAATCCAATGGACAGAGGAGCCTGGCAGTTACATTCCATGGGATCACAAAGAATCACACACAAATTAGTGACTAACCCACCCACCACTATTTAGAGCTTACATAATACCAAGTATTATTAAATATATTATTCAACTCATAGAACGTGTTATTCATTTGTAACTATGCTTGTATATGGTTCAGTTCAGTTCAGTTCAGTCGCTCAGTCGTGTCCAACTCTTTGTGACCCCATGAACTGCAGCACACCAGGCCTCCCTGTCCATCACCAGCTCCTGGAGTCTACCCAAACCCATGTCCATCGAGTCCGTGATGCCATCCAGCCATCTCATCCTCTGTTGTCCCCTTCTCCTCCTGCCCCCAATCCTTCCCAGCATCAGGGTCTTTTCCAGTGAGTCAGCTCTTCCCATGAGGTGGCCAAAGTATTGGAGTTTCAGTTTCAACATCAGTCCTTCCAATGAACACCCAGGACTGATCTCCTTTAGGATGGACTGGTTGGATCTCCTTGCAGTCCAAGGGACTTTCAAGAGTCTTCTCCAACACCACAGTTCAAAAGCATCAATTCTTCAGTGCTCAGCCTTTTTCACTGTCCAACTCTCACATCGATACATGACTACTGGAAAAACCATAGCCTTGATTAGATGGACCTTTGTTGGCAAAGTAATGTCTCTGTTTTTTAATATGTTATCTAGGTTGGCCATAACTTTCCTTCCAAGGAGTAAGCATCTTTTGATTTCATGGCTGCAATCACCATCTACAGTGATTTTGGAGCCCCAAAAAATAAAGTCTGACACTGTTTCCCTATCTATTTCCCATGAAGTGATGGGACCAGATGGCATCATCTTAGTTTTCTTAATGTTGAGCCTTAAGCCAACTTTTTCATATGATTATATGGTAATCATCATTAAAATTGAGATATAAATACCACATAAGGCTTTTGAACCCATATGGTCATGATGAAGAAATACAAAGTTTATTGAAGCAATAAAATCTTGTTTTCATCAGATTGGTGAGATTGAAAGATATCTCTTCATTTTTAGAAGAAAGACCGTAAGAAATTAAACTTAGTTTAGAATATTTTTGAAAAAAGAAACTTTCATTGAAAAATTTGCAGTTAAATCAGGATTGTTCCAGTCTCCTATTTCTTTTAAATTCATAATACTGTTAAGGTACTTGCTGTTTTAGAATGTGTCTACAGTATATTGAAACAAGTATTAAATTAATATAAATAACCCTATTTCCTTAAGTGTTTACTATATTTAGTTTAATAAGCTGAGTTTTAAAATTTATTTATAATTTATTTTATATATTTATAATTTAATTTATTAACTTATAATAAGTAAATTACTATATTTATTTCAATAAGCTGAGTATTTTAACATTTTTATGTGTTATTTCTTTCAACTGTGTTCTCTTGTTTGTCCCTAAACATGAAAGTCATACATTTCGTGATTATCAGAATGCTTTTCTGTATGAAAATGACATCCATCAACATCACGTATTCACCAAGGGAAAATCTGACCTCCACCTTCATTTGAGTAACAACTCTTTTTTTTGTAAAGATGACTCAAAAGGTAACTTTTTTCATTTTTGCTTAGTATTATTAACAGTTAATGTTAGTAATTTAATGAAATCAATAGGTATTGCAGGTTATATAAAGCTTTGCCTATTTTGCTGTTCATTTTAAACCCAGTAAATTTGATACTTAGAACATTGGTTGAAAATATGTAATTTTCTATCAAATATTCTTTTTAGTTAATGGACAATAATATTTGTATTCAGAGAAAAAAGAACAGCCAATATAAAAAAAAAAACTGCTCTGAAAGCAATTATACCTGAGCTATTATTTAAAAGTTTACATGTTTGGGCTCTTAGGGATAGAAGTCTGATTGGCATGCTTTACTTTGTCCTCCCTTGCACTATTTCTTTTCCCAAAATATTTGAGTTTGATGTAAATTTTCACATAAGTTATAAAACCCAACCAATACAAATCATCTCTTTATATAGCTACATTGTTATTAGTACCCTAGGGATCTATAGATTAGAATACTGTGTACTAATGTCTGGTTTTAATTTCCAGATGCTGAGATCATTTTAAAGGAAGTCATAGCAAAGTATCCTGGCCTGGGAGTCAGATTTTGTTTTCATTTCTGCCTTAAATCACTGTGTTACCTTGAGCATATCACTTCCTTTCTTAGGTCTCATTTACCAAAACTAAAATATAGGAATTAGATGATTTCTAATATGCTTTTATCTATTTAGAATTTTATTTTATCTACTTAGATTTTCAGAAAAACCAATAAATATTTCTTATGTGAAGAATTTGAGAGAGACCAGAGATCATTACTTAAAGTAACTCATAATAAAACTGATGATTACCTTTTCATTGGGTAGCAGATGGTAGAAAACAGTGATTTAAGATAATCCTGTTGGTTTTAACATCTTCGGCTACTAAGCTTCTAAATCATATGACCATGAACTATATCCATATGGGAATTTAGGCCTTTGCAGGGCTCCAAGTCTAGGCCATAAGCTATTTTTAACCTTCCTGGAGCATGGTGTTACAACTGTGTTTGGGAAAACGCTGAATACAAATGCCCATTAAGTGTTACTTTAAAGATTCTTGATTTATTTAAATAGACTTTATTTTTTAAAGCTGTTTCAGGTTCATAGGAAAATTTAGCAGGAAGTACAGATTCCCCATGTACTGTCAGCTTCCACAAATCCATAGCTTCTTCCACTATCAGCATCCCAAACCAGAGTAGTACGTTTGTTATGCATCATTTTTACTGAGAGTCCCCAGGTTACGTTAAGGTTCTCTCTTGGAGTTGTACATTCTGTGGGTTTGGATAAATGTATAATGACTTGTAACCAACATTATAGAATAATACAAAGTATTTTCACTGCCATAAAAATCCTCTGTGCTCTGCCTTTTCACACAACACTCCTTCCTAACCCTTGGCAACCACAGATCTCTTTGCTCTCCAGTTTTTCCTTTTCCAGATGGTTATAGCTGAAATCATACAACAGTATTTTCAGATTGACTTCTTTTACTTACTAAAGTGCATTTAAAGGGGTCCCTTTGTGTTTTTGTGGCTTGACAGCTCACTTATTTTTATTGCTGAATAGTATTCCATTGTCTGGATGTACCACAACTTATTTATATGAAAACTTATTAAAGGACATCTTGGTTGTATTCAAGTTTAGGCAGTTATGAATAAAGCTGCTATAAAAATCCAAATTTGAGTTTTTGTTTGGACATATTTTTAACTCATTCAGGTAAATACCAAGGAGCACAGTTGTTGGATCATATGGTAAGAAATATGTTTAATTGTGTAGGAAACCACAAAACTGTCTTTCAAACTGACTTTACCAATTTTCATTGCCACCAACAATTAATGAGTCTTACTGTTCTTCACATTCTTGCCAGTATTTGGAATGGTCAGAGTTTTGGATTTTTTTAATCCTGATAATTGTATTGTTGTTTTCAGTCATTCTGCCCTCTGATGGAGAAGGATAAGAGGCTTATGGAAGCTTCCTGAAAGGATAGACTGACTAAGGGAGAAACTGGGTCTTGTTCTGATGGGCAGGGCCATGATCAGTTCAGTTGCTCAGTCATGTCCAACTCTTTGTGACCCAATGGAATGCAGTATACCAGGCCTCCCTGTCCATCAACAACAACTGGAGTTTACTCAAACTCATGTCCATTGAGTTGGTGATGCCATCTAACCTCTCAACCTCTGTGGTCCCCTTCTCCTGCCATCAATTCTTTCCCAGCATCAGGGTCTTTTCACATGAGTCAGTTTTTCACATCAGGTGGTTAAAGTATTGAAATTTCAGCTTCAGCATTAGTACTTCCAATGAGTATTCAGGACTGATATCCTTTAGCATGGACTGGTTGGATCTCCTTGCAGTCTAAGGGACTCTTAAGACTCTTCTCCAACACCACAGTTCAAAAGCATCAATTCTTTAGGGCTCAGCTTTCTTTATACTCCAACTATCACATCCACACATACGACTACTAGGAAAACTGTAGCTTTGACTAGATAGATCTTTGTTGGCAAAATAATGTCTCTGCTTTTTAATATGCTGTCTAGGTTGGTCATAACTTTTCTTCCAAGTAGTAACTATCTTTTAATGTTTTGTAAGCCCCCCAAAATAAAGTCTGTCACTGTTTCCACTGTTTCACCAGCTATTTGCCATGAAGTAATGGGACCATTAGTTTTCTGAATGTTGAGTTTTAAACCAACTTTCTCATTCTCCTCTTTCAATTTCATCAAGAGGCTCTTTAGTTCTTCACTGCCATAAGGGTGGTGTCATCTGCATATCTGAAGTTATTGATATTTCTCCCAGCAATCTTGATACCAGCTTGTGCTTCATCCAGCCCAGTATTTCTCATGACATACTTTGCATATAAGTTAAATAAGCAGGGTGACAATATACAGCCTTGTCGTACTCCTTTCCTTATTTGGAACCAGTCTATTGTTCCATGTCCAGTTCTAACTGTTGCTTCCTGACCTGCATACAGATTTCTCAAGAGGCAGGTCAGGTCGTCTGGTGTTCCTATCTCTTTCAGAATTTTCCACAGTTTGTTGTGATTCACACAGTCAAAGGCTTTGGCATAGTCAATAAAGTAGAAATAGATGTTTTTCTGGAACTCTTTTGCTTTTTTGATGATCCAACGGATGTTGGTAATGTGATCTCTGGTTCCTCTGCCTTTTCTAAATCCAACTTGAACATCTGGAAGTTCATGGTTCACATATTGTTGAAGCCTGGCTTAGAGAATTTTGAGCATTACTTTACTAGTGTGTGAGATGAGTGCAATTGTGCAGTAGTTTGAGCATTCTTTGGCATTGCCTTTCTTTAGGATTGGAATAAAAACTGACCTTTTGGCCATTGCTGACTTTTCAAAATTTGCTGGCATACTAAGTGCAACACTTTCACAGCATCATCTTTTAGGATTTGAAATAGCTCAACTGGTGTTCCATCATCTCCACTAGATTTGTTCATAGTGGCGCTTCCTAAGACCCACTTGACTTCACATTCCAGGATGTCTAGCTCTAGGTGAGTGAGATGACACCACCCTTATGGCAGAAAGTGAAGGAGAACTAAAGAGCCTCTTGATGAAAGTGAAAGAGGAGAGTGAAAAAGTTGGCTTAAAACTCAAGATTCAGAAAACTAAGACCATGGCATCTGGTCTCATCACTTCATGGCAAATAGATGAGGAAACAGTGAAGACAGTGACAAACTTTATTTTCCTGGGCTCCCAAGTCACTGCAGGTGGTGACTGCAGCCATTAAATTAAAAGACGCTTGCTCTTTGGAAGAAAAGTTATGACCAACCTAGACAGCATATTAAAAAGCAGAGACATTACTTTGCCAACAAAGGTCCATCTAGTCAAAGCTATATTTTTCCAGTAGTCATGCGTGGATGTGAGATTTGGACTATAAAGAAAGCTGAGCACCAAAGAATTGATGCTTTTGAACTGTGGTGTTGGAGAAGAGTCTTGAGAGTCCCTTGGACTCCAAGGAGGTCCAACCAGTCCATCCGAAAGGAGATCAGTCCTGGGTGTTCATTGGAAGGACTGATGCTGAAGCTGAAACTTCAATACTTTGGCTACCTGATGCATAGAACTGACTCATTTGAAAAGACCCCCATGCTGGGAAAGATTGAAGGCAGGATGAGAAGGGGACAACAGAGGTTGAGATGGTTGGATGGCATCACCGACCTATTGGAAATGAGTCTGAGTAAACTCTGGGAGTTGTTGATGGACAGGAAGGCCTGGTGTGCTGCAGTCTATGGGGTGGCAAAGAGTTGAATACGACTGAGCCACTGAACAGAACTGAAAAAGTGTGTAGTGGTATCTCATTTTAATTTGAAATTCTCTAGTGACATATATTGTTGAACATCTTTTCATATGCTTATTTGCCAAATATGTCATCTTTGGTGAGTTGTCTTTTAAGGTCTTTGGCCCATTTTTTAATCGAGTTGCCCATTCTGTTACTTTGCAATGTTAGAGTTCTTTTGCATAATTTAAATTGCAGTATTTTATGTATGTGTTTTGCTAAATTTTTCTCCAAATATGTGGATTATCTCCTCATTCTCATAGCAATATCTTTCATAGAACAGAAATTTTTCAATTTATTGAAGTTGAGTTTGTCAGTTATTTCTTTCATGCATCCTGTCTTGTGTGTTGTATCTTAAAATGTCATTAGAATAACCAAGATCATCTGAATTTTTCCCTATCTTCTAGGAGTTTTATAGTTTTGCATTTTACATTTAATTTTATCATTTCTTTGTGTTAACTTTTGTGAAGAGTATGGTCTATATCCAGATTTATTTTGGGGCATGTGCATATTCACACTTTCTAACACCACTTGTTTGAAAGACTGTCTTTTCTCCATTGTATTGCCTTTACTCTTTTGTTAAAGATCAGTTGATTATATTTATGTGGATCTATTTATGGATTCTCCATTCTGTTCCATTGATATGTTTCTATACTTTTGCTCATACCACTTTGTCTTGATTACTGTGTTGTTTATTTGCTAAGTTGTGTCTGACTCTTTTGTAACCCCAGGGACTGTAGCCTGCCAGGCTCTTCCATCTATGGGATTTCCCAGGCAAGGATACTTTAGTGGGTTGCCATTTCTTTTCCGGAGGATCATCCTGACCCAGATACCAAACCTGCATCTCTTGCATTGGCAGGCAGTTTCTTTACCACTGAGCCTCTAGGGAAGCGCCTTGCTTACTATAACTGTGTGGTCATTTTCTAAGTTGTGTAGTGTCAGTCCTCTGACTTTGTTCTTTTCCTACATTTTATTGCCTGTTATGGGTCTTTTGCCTCTGCATATAAACTTTAAATGTTATATGCGATTTGCCAATATATACAAAATAGCTTGCTGACACTTTGATTTGGGATTACATTGAATCTGTAGATGAAATTAGGAAGAACTGACATCTTGACAAATTGAGTCTTCTGGTGTGAAGAAAACCACTTTTTTAATTTCCTTCATCCAGTTTTCTTTATGTCTTTTTTTTTAGATTTATACTTGAGTATTTCAATTTCATGTGCTAATGTAAATGGTACTGTGTTATTAATTTTTAATTTCACTTGTTCATGTTAGTGTGTAGGAAAGGAAATGACTTTAGTAAGCTCAACTTGTATCCTCAACCTTGCAATAAGCACTTAATTCCAGGAGTTTTTGTTGTTGTTGTTCTTTTGGATATTTTACCTAGACATTCTCGTAATCTGTGAACAAAATCATGTTTATTTCTTCCTTTTCAGTCTGCATACCTTTTTATTTCCTTTTCTTGTCTTATTGCATTAGGTGTGACTTCCAGTACAGTATGAAAAAGGAGTGGTAAGAATGGACATCTTTGTCTTGTTCCTGATATTTGAGATAAAGCTTTTAGTTTCTTATTATCAAGTATTTTTTTAACTGTAGTTTTTTGGTAGGTAGTCTTTATTAAGTGGAGAAAGTTTCCCTTTATTTCTAGTTCGCTGAGGATTTTTATCATAAATGAGTGTTGGATTTTGTTGAATGCTTTTTCTGCATCTGTTAATATGATCCTGTGATTTTTCTTCTTTAGCCTCTTGATATGACAGGTTAGAATGATTGATTTTTGAATGTTGAAACCAGACAACTATTTTTTATGACTTAACAGGGCTTCTAATGAATAGACTAAATTAAATCATATCTGTACTTTCTGCATCATATATTATGCATTATTAAAAGGTTGTGTTCCCACTTTTTCAGCAGCAATAAATCCTAATAATGAAATTTTACAATCTAGCAAAAATACTGTAGAGTTAGTTGTAGACATTTACACTTAGGAAATGACATCTCCTTCCACACACACAAGAAAACAAACTAGATTCAGATAATTTATTTTCAAGCTGATTAGGAAAGTACAGCATTTTCATAAAAGTTTTATTACATTGAATAGCTTTCATAAAGGTTTCCTATTAAATATTTTTCTGACATACAACTTATTACATTTCTCACAGTATTTATGCAATTTAGAGGTGATAATTGAAAATGGAAGTTCTAAATAGTATGTGCAACTGCTGAGTTATATAAACATTTGATTGTAGCAATGGGCTGTAAGACAGAGTTTATATCATGGAAGAATATTTTAGTTTATAGTGTCTACTATTTTACACAGTCTGTGTATTACATATAAGATCTGCATATTGGAAAGAGAATATGGGCTAATAAGATGAAGCTATATCTAGTTTGGATAAATATGTGTATGTGGTAATGAAAGCAATATGGTGTAAATTTTTGTTTTAAGAATGTTATTTAAAAACGTCTAGACCAAAGTTTCATAATCCTAGTTTCACATTATAATCACCTGGAGAGCTTGGTAGGGGAGAGGGGGAAAGAAACAAACAAAAATGCTTGATTCCCACAGTCAGTGTTTGATTTAATTGGTTTGGGGTCAGGCCCATACACTGACAGTTTTAAAGAGTAACTTCAGAGGATTCCATTGTGCATCCAGGTTGCAAACCAGTGATCTACCCCCAGCGATTTATTTAAAGCAGACATAATGAGGCGGGTGATTAATATAATCTAACTCATTTTGTAGCTTTCCAGAGGCAGGTGTTTCAGCTTAAAAATTTTCTGTGCCCCTAACTGCTGCAGTTCTTTCATCTGGCTGACTTCCCATGGCCCTATCCTCATCACTAGTTATGCTAAGCCAAAGAGGCAAATGTGGAAAGTAAGGTTTTCTCTGCATTACTTCTCATAAATTACTGATATAAAACTTGAGTGGGAGAGAGGGTAGGAAAGTAGAAATTGAACCTCAGACTGAAATTAAAACTTGTGTCAATTTCAAGATTGCATCCCAAAATAAAATCTTGTCTCCCTCCATTAGTGTGAATCATTTAAGTTGGAATGTATAGGTAAATTAAGATTGTCATTTATGATCATAAGCTGTATAAAAGTCTCTAAAACTGAGGACTCAGTGAAGAAAATTGATTTTAAAAAGTGTTTAATGATAAACATTTATACCATAGAACTTTTGGTGAATGAACAGTTTAATCCATTTATTTATTTATATTTATTTACTTAACTTTTGTAAATATGTGTTTTCAACAGCAGGAACTTCACATGCAGATTTTGATACCTTTGTGGATCCTGACGCATACTCTCCTGCTATTGAAAAATTAGAGAAAAAGAGCTTTATTGAGAGAAATTTGAAAGAGGAAAGCATAGACATAGAAAGTAATAAAAAGCATGACAATTCCCACATACCACTTGAGAGCAAGGATTCTTTGCCAAGTATAGATTTAGAAAAACCATGCATTAAGGAGAAGTTATCTCAAGAGGACAAGAAATCCTTGGAATTCAGCAACCTGCATGAGAGGCCAAACTTTGAAGATTCTAAAACTACAGAGTCACCACTGGTAAATATCTATTATCTTTATTGTATTAAAATTTTATAATTATCATCATAAAAATTTTATATTGACACAGTATATTTTTAAATGTTGCTTCCTATTGAATTTAAAATGTACAACCTTGTAGTTGAAGAGTAACTTGTATGGGAAAGAATGTAAATGATTTGCAAAAGAAATTCTAATATGGTAAATGCCATTATAACAAATGATTTTCTATGACAAATAATTTAAGGCCCACCTCATGCACCATAGTTAGAGTGCTGTTACTTTTCTAAATGAAATTTATTTACTATGAATAATTTAGTATAATAAATCCTTTCTAGCTTTCTACTCTATAGTCACTGGTTAAAATGAAAAAACAAATTGCAGTTTTGTAGATAAAACCAGTTTTGTGGCTTAATGTACATATAACATTTAAAAGGTAATTCTTCAGGAATATAGCTAATAAAGAAATAGGGTATAGTTTTGTTTCTTCTTAGAGGAAAAAGATAAAGTAGCTAATTATTGCATTACTGCCAGATTTAAAAACTATATTTGAATCTCTGTTCTATGTACTAAAATCTTAAGTGATTACAATTATTAATAATAAGTTATTTAGAAATTGGACAAATTAAATGTCAAATTCTTTGGAAACTGGGCAAGTCAAATATTTTAACAAGATTTTAAAGTCATTTGCAATGAATCGCCATGGTACCTAACTGATGATCAGACCAAAGATTTACAGAGTGAGTACTGAGCTGCTGCTGCTTCTGCTCAGGGGATTGAATTTCTATACCTACTTAGTGGTAGGCCTTGTTCCTTTTCAAAGTGAGAAATTAGAACTGAGACCTCTGCAGAAACCTTAGATCCCTAAAAGTCTGCTCTGTCTCTGAAGGAATACACAAGGAGACACACTCACAGGTGCAGGATGAAAGGAAACTACTTTCTGCAGGGGATCAGGCCTAAGTCAATCCATATCTTATCTGAAACATGGAAATCTTGGGCTTTCATCTAGGTTTGGTTTAGAGTTTGACTACATTTCTTACTTGGAATCTGCAAGTAAGAAATGTTGGGATCTGCAACACTAATGTTGACCTGTGTCTACTGATGCCCTGATATATCTGGCAAAAGTAAACCCCAGCCCCTCGTAGAAAGACATTACCACAATTTAGCCAATAATAGATCCCCCCAATTGACCTCCACTTCACCTGAACTTCTCCCCTTTCCAACAAAGAAAACAATTGATCATGAAATGAATTTCAGCAAATAGAACAAACAAGAACTCTGATTTTACAGTTTCCAAAGGGCATCATGCTTAGAGCTAAGTGACACACACACCATGTGCTGTGTTATCCAGAGGAATTCTGGATACACTCAGATGTAATTATAGTCAAAAACTTACATTGTAATAGTGTATGTCAGTTTCAACACAATAATACAATTAATTCATTGAAGGCAAAAGGAGAAGAGAGGTGGCAGAGGATAAGATGGTTAGATAACATCTCTGACTCAATGAACATGAATTTGAGCAGATGCCAGGGGATGGTGAGGGACAAGGAAGCATGGCATGCTGCATTCCATGGGGTCACAAAGAGACAAACACTACTTAGCGACTAAACAACCACAGCAATTAATGTTACATATAAAGTCTAACATATATTGTGGTATAGATGCCTGAAGCAAGTCTTTTAAATTACTAATATTGTATGATAAAATTACATTATGTATTGTACACATCTATATAAAACATTTCATTTTTAAAATTGAAATGTTAAAAAAAAACTACTAATAATTTTGATCCCTCATACTACTATTGTAAAAAGAAAAGTAGTAAATGATTGCATCATAGAGCACAGTGCTTTACACTTAGTTGTAGAATCTACTTTCCTTTCATCCCAAATGGCTATGCATAAACTTTTTGCTTTCCTCCTGCCCTAGTAGAAACCATTCCCTGAGCAGAAACTGTTTAGAAATCTGCTGTAATTCCGTACAAAATTCATTAGTGGGCAATAGGGGCAGAATCTAGCAGCGGCATTCCTTCAAATAGAGTTTGAGACTGTATATTTTGCACTTCAGTCTCCAGAAATTGAGTTCTCCATAAAGGTATGGAACTGTAATTAGTTTTAGAGCAGCAGCAGTGAGGTGGAGGCACGTTCAAGGAAGAATATGAACTAGTCAGGACCTCTTGGTTTTAAATGTGGAACTATCAGTAGTTAACTAGATGAGACTGGGCAAACAAACAAATTCACTCTCATTGTTCTCTGTTAACCTAAGCTTAAAAATGTTTCCATATTTTCAAATGTCTGATCCAGATATGAGCTCCATCAGAAGGGCTTCTGTGGATTGGTGATCAGTGTCTGGGAGAGCTGGTGAAGATGTCATGAGTAGGGACTTGGACTTGCCGTTGAAGAAAGTGCTTTATTGGTCCCTAGCTTCAGTTTGTAATGGCTTATCACTTATATGACTTATCCATTTGAATGGAGTTATAATAATTTTAATTGTGTGATTAGCACCTTGAAACAGACTGCATTTGGGCATTATTTAGATACGTTAGGGAGCTGTTAAATACTGATGGCCCTCCTAATGGTATTTTAAGCCCATCTAGAGCTCTCACTGGGCTTCCCCAGTTGCTCAGTGGTGGAGTCCATCTGCAATATAGCAGATGCAGGAATGCAGGTTCAGTTCCTGGGTCCGGAAGATCCTCTGGAGGAGGCCGTGGCAACCCACTCCAATATTCTTGCTGGGAAAATCCCATGGACAGAGGAGCCTGGCAGGCTGTGGGATTGCAAAGCATAGGACACAACTTAGTAACTGAGCACAGCACAGCCTTCTCACTGGTACATCTCTAATGTTTTCTACCAGACTCATGTACTTTATAAATCTCATTTATATTCTTCCCTAGGATGAAAGCATATCAGAATAAGAGTTCACACAGCGGTAGGGGAAGTCTAGACTTCAAATCAGTGGGATCTATATACAGAATCTAGGTCTGCTAGTTTTTAGCTGCATAAACTTCACAAATTACTTATCTCACTCTTGGCTCAGTTTCCACTTGTATATTTTCTTCATAGTGAATGTTTTGTTAACTTGAATTTTCTCTGTGACCAAGATCAAATCAGATTTGTTTCCATCCGATATTTTGCTTTCATCTTTGAATTTATTTTACATATAGTCAAAGACACTGGTCAAAAACATAGCATATGGGAAAGACTCTGTTTTCCTGAGTAGTTTGTGTGCAAAGACACCTAGGGAAGGGAATAAGGAAAGAAAAGAGAAAACAATTTTGTTTTTAAATGAACTTTAATCCTCCTTAGATTTAATGGCAACTTTCAGATCATTACCATAATTGTGGTTTAAGCATTTTTCCAAACTTACTCTGTATAAATGTTGTGTAACAGTTTATGTCTCCACAACTAGAACCTAAACTTGATGTAGGCCGAATCCATGCTAAAAACATAGTAGGTGCTCAGTGAATGAATTGCTACTTTGTGTGGGTAAGATAAAATAAACTTAATTTTGTTGAATATTTTGTTTCCTAGTTGTTACAAGAAATAGCCCTCAGGAGTAAGCCCATAACTGAACAATATCAAGGACTTGAAAGATTCTTTGTTTTTGATAAAAATGAAAGACTCAACTTACTTCCTTCTCATAGCTTAGAATGCAGCTCCTCCAATACTAGGATTACAATTGCAGGTAAATTCAGACATAAAATCAGATGGCCTGTGGACCAAGCTAATAACTTTCTGATACGTTTTAAAAAACAGTTTGCCAACATCTTAGGCAATACTGAGTAATTCTGTTTACCAATGAAATTGTTTTCTTATTTTCTAGCTGGAATTATTAACCCTATGAGAGTTACCAAATATTAATATTTATATTTAAGGCAACTGTCAGAAAACATGGCTATAATGAGACTGAGAGAGATTATTTTTAGATATTAGAAGTGTGACCCTTAATCAACTAATAGTACATCTTCAAATCACTTGAGTAACTGTTAAGTGTTATAATTCTTAGATGCCATCTTAAAAGCAAATCTTGAAATCTTAGGATTGTGGAAATTCACAGACATAACCGTCATTTCCTTTTAAACTCAGGTCTTGGTATCAACTGTATTCTTAGATTTCTTATGTATTCAAATGTATATTTTCACATGCATACTATATTATATTTTATATTATATTGCATGTATATTTTAAAAAATATTTATTTATATTCACACTTGTGCATGTTTATTTGTGTATGCAACCTCCTTACAGTTTGTAATTCATTCCTTTTATTATATAATTATGAGATTTTTATCTTTCATAATATACAGCTCACTGTCATAAATGTTTTCTCTTTAGCTAAATATTATCCAGTAAGACAATACATATAATGAATAAACAACATGAATGTCTCCTCTTTTTCAACTTTATGTAATTTTACCATTTTACCATTTTACCATTTTAGGAGACAGAGAATGGATCCCAGACCATAGTGTAAGTGCATATGCTGATAACACAGTTGCCTTGGGTGTTCTGAGGTTTGCCCAGAAACCATCAGTAAGGAGAACACAGCAAAAGACAGGTAAGGTTGACTGTAAGGCTGCCATGCCATATTGTAGCTCAGTGTGTTTATTAGTTTATCTCTTAGTACTTTACTAGGCATGTGAAAATTCATTTTGTCAGTTATTTAATTTAAATGTATTCATTCAAACTGTTCTAGACTTTTCTTCCAAAGCCAAAAAACCAAGAATAGTCATTACTCTTCTCAAAAACATAAATTTTACAGTCTTAGCTATTTTCTGCCACAGTGTACTAGAGAATGATATTTTAAAAATTTAGCTCAGGATAAGGCATATATATTTTGAACAACCCTTATAAAATACATACTGAGTTTCATTACACTTTCAGGAAACAGTATATTTATACTAGATTTTGTATCCTCCTCTACTTGATTCATATTATGATCACACAAAGCCATGAGATTCCTGTTTGCTGCTGTGGTTAAGACACTGCTGGTTTAAATCTAATGTTTAATGTGTTGGCCCTGGAATCTTGATTTCAGTTTATTAATTCTATTTTCTAGCCATAATAATTTTGAGATTTTCTATATGATAACTCTTTTGACATATTGACTGCTCATTGCAGTATTTTCCTAGTATGTGCATGCAGAGAATTTTGACATCATTAAAATCAGTGGTGTTACTGGTTATTGTTGTTATCTGAAAGAACCTGATAAAGTAGGTTTGTTTTGTGCTCAATTTCATATGAAGTTGCAGTTGATGACTGATGAATTAAGACAATTCAACACACATGGTGAGTATGATGACACTGTGCTGGGTTCCAGGGAAAAGGGTTGCCTGAGTCATGTTCCTTGCTCTTGGGAGCTCATGATTTTGGAGAAACATTTGACAGAGGAGACTGTTTGACTTCCTCTAAAGGCCAACTTCAAGCCAGAAATTTAATTACGTATGATTTGTCCATATATGTAAGATTTATATGTCTCTCTTGCCCTAAGTCCTATGATTAGAACAACTTGGCCAGCTTAGATTCTTTCCATATGCATTTATGTTGAGAAACTGTCAGATTTTAATAGGATTTTTTTTTAGTGGAAAATCCATTCATGTATGATAAATGTTTTTTGTCTCTATAATTAGATATCTCATATCAAAGGCTGGGACAACTTTGAAAATTCTGGCTGCTTCCTTCTGAGGCAGTCAAAGGAACTTTTTAAAATCACCATAGATTGGTGAAAACAAATTCTCATATATGCCATGAAAATTTGTTACTAGGACAAATCTTTATAAGTAGTCAAATGCCTTGAAGTATCCATTGGCTGTGATCTATTGAAATCAATAATTTGCTATTAAAAACATTTGAAGGAGCACCTACTTGAGGCATGGTGATATAAAATAAGTCACCTTCCCAGAAGCCTGAGAGCTTAGAGTCCAGTTCAGAGGCTGTCAAATGTCAGTGTGCGTGTATCACTTGGGAAACTGTTGTGGCATTCCTAGATCTCAGCATTAGAAATTTTGGTTCATTAAGCTGAGATAAGGTTCAGGGATTTGCATTTATTTTATCAAATTCCACTTCATGCCGACATATATAGTCCAAAATCATACTTTGAGAAAACTGCTGTACAACAGCAAATATGTTGTTGTTGTTCAGTCACTATGTCGTGTCTGACTCTTTGCTACCCTGCGATCTATAGCACGCCTGTCCTTATCTCCCAGAGTTTGCTCAAATTCATGTTCACTGAGTCAGTGATGCTATCCAACCATCTCATCCTCTGTTGCCCCCTTCTCCTCTTGCCTTCACTCCTTCCCAGCATCAGAGTCTTTTCCAGGGAGTCTGCTCTTCACATTGGGTAGCCAAAGCATTGGCACATCAGCTTCAGTATCTGTCCTTCCAGTGAATATTCAGGACTGATTTCCTTTAGGATGGACTGGTTGGATCTCCTTGCAGTCCAAGGGACTCTCAAGTCTTCTCCAGCACCAGAATTCAAAAGCATCAATTCTTTGGCACTCAGCCTTCTGTATGGTTCAATTCTCACATCTATACATGATTACTGGAAAATCATCGTCTTGTAAATACATAAATTATACCATATGTAATAAAAGGTCTATAAAAAACATGAATAACATGCTTCTGGAGACTGATAGGTAGCTAACAACAGTACGTGTGATCAGTTATAATAGAGGTACATGCATGTGAGTTTTTTAGGAATGGAAATGGTAAAATAATTGCTTTGCCATTGAAACCTATCTGTATGCAAGATTTCAGATGGTAGGTGAGATTTCAGCCAAGTCTTAAAGAATTGTTAAGACTTCCCAGTTAGAGGTAGAAGGAGATAACTACAGAGATAGTGACCTGAAATAAAAATGAAAATTTCCTGGCTATGCCACAAGTTACAAAAATCTTATTACCTAAGTTGGTGTCAGTATATAAAGGAATTATTCTTTCCGTAAGACTTTTACATTTGTGAATATAAAAACATGATAGCTATGAAATACATGTGTGTTTGCAGCAAGTCCATTGATTCTGCCCACCCACTGCCAAAACCTACTGTTCCCCCATCCCAGCTTCCTGTCTGTAATCTGAGGAAATTATAGGTTAACCCTGATCACAGTTGCACTATAAATACAACAAAAGAGATTGTCCTTGGTATTAGTTCAAGAATAATATGCTATGATTACTAATAAGACCAGCAAAATATTGGGATGATAATGTAAAATAGTGGTTTGGGTTATATTAATAGGTATAAGAATGCCAATAAAGATATAAAAAAAATCACTCACTGAATAGACTTTAATACAATAGTAATTATTACTGTTCTAAATAAAACATTAGAGTTGGATGAAATATAAGCAGAGTAACCTGCTTTTTGCATAGTGTTTCAATAATAAATCACATTCTAACCAAAGGACTCAATATATTTTCCCCTGGATAAAGGTCACAAAACATATTTGTCTTTTAATATTCTTGCTCCACTGTGTAAATTACTGAGAATTCATACATTAGAAAATGTATTTTCTAAGTGCTCCTGAAACATTTATGGAAATATTATTTACATTGCAGTGATGGCGTTAAGTTACTTCCAAAAGGTTACTTCCAAAAGATTATGTTTATAATCTACAAGCTTGGTTTATAAAAAAGAAAAAAAAATACAGGATGATCCCTTTAGTCATGGCATTTTTCATTTGTGCCTGTCTTAACCGTGTCTCTAATGTTCCTTTTTTATTTTTTTTTCCGTGTCTCTAATCTTAACCCTAACAATACCATTAATAATCTTATACAGGAAACATTAAAGGGAATGACATATTCATCTAAATGAACAAAATAAATAAAACCAAGGACCAAACTGAAGCCTCTCTGTCTTTCTATGGCTTATATACATTAAGTTACACTTTGAGTATACTTCCAGTAAGAAAAATAGTCTCTTTCTTTGCTGTATGGTAAGCATGTCTGACCCACACTGGTGTACTTTTTCTTTCTCAGTTGGAATCAATTAACCTCTAATACTGTGGCAGCCAGATGTTGTTATAAGAGTTCAGCAAATGTTCGTAATCTCCTGAATTTTCTGAAGGGCGTATACATTATGTTAAAATTTTCTCATCTCATATTTCTCTGTGTTGGCAAAAGTCCAGTTCTTCTTAATAATATCATTCGTTTGTTTTAACAAGTTCTAAATTCCTTTAAATTGTGATTGAGACGTAGCACAGTAAGATAGAAGGTGTGGTTTTCTCCATAGATCTAGAAGTTTCTATTTTTATATCCGAAGTACTGTATTACTGTATATAGCTGAATTATATACTCTCTGACCTGTACTTCTACCATTACTGTTTCTACTGCTGGTTCACTTATGAAAATGGCAAATTTGTTATTCTTGATGGCTTTAAATAAAATGTTGATTCCTTACAGTAAAATATTTCCAAATTCTAGACATTAAAATAAATCTTAGGGATATTTACTTTTTTAAAAAAAAAAAAAAACTTAGGCACATTTTTGTCAGTTGTTTTTCTTTAGAATTATCTCTGAGTGCAAATATATACGAAATGTCAGACTCAATTTATTTACAATTTCATTCCAACAAAAATTGTTTTCAAAATTGATTTCTGAGATGTGGATTAAAATTGGTACCCTTTGGGGCCTACCTTAGTCAGTTTTAATTACTTAAATAATTACATACTGCATTAAGATTCTTCTTAGGGTACTAGCTACCTTCAAAGTAGATCTTAAAAAAAAAAGACAAACTCAGTAATCATTGACTGTTTATTACATAACAATTGCCTATAGCCACTCTTCTGAATTTTACATTTTTCTTTGAGTCAATAGAGTGGGCATAATGTTGTATGACATATATTCAGTCAAATCATAATTTTAATGATAATGGCCATAACACTTCTTTAAAGAATCCAACACTTTACACAAAGGCAATTTGTATTAAGGGAATACAAAATTATCTTATAAATTATTTAATTTAATATACATGTATTTATCTAAATCAAAACAATGATTCACTATATTAAAAATATACCTGTGCTATGAATATCTAAATTTGTGCCTTGAATATTCCCTTTGCCTTTATTAAAGAATCTTGTGAGCAATACCAAATGATATATATAGTTATGTTTTATTAGTATAAATTTTGAAGGGATTTTTTTTTTTTCCCACTATGAAAGAACCACACATATTGAACAAACCAGCTAAGTCACCCTTTGAAATAGATCAAGACAAAATGGTGACTGCCCTGGTGGAACAAAGTACTAACCTGACTCAGATCTCTGCTTATGGAGTTTTTCCACTGAAGTGCCCTATAAAGCAGCTGAGAGTGAACTCACAGTTAGGAAAATTAGAAATGTCCTCTCAGTTTTCTTTAAATCCTTTTGTTTTTCCAAAAGATTTTGTATACTGGTCTATTTTGTCTCTATATCTGTTATAATACATGAATGTACACACCATCAAATAAAATTGGATCATTAGGAAGTGGTACCATGTTTATCCTATGGGTTTTTTTTTCTTATAAGGCACAGTGCAGTATTGTCCTAGAATTTAAGAAACATAGCACAATGCTTGACCATGAAGTAGATGATAAGATTGGTAGGTTGAATTGTTCTGGAATTGACTGGGCTTACACATTTTTTTAGTTAATATTGAAATTAGCTTGCCTTTCTCTGAATGTAGACAGAATTCAGGAAGAATAACCCAAAGTCTTCTTTATAACACAAAGAAGGTAATTTAGGATTCACAAATGGAGGTAAAGCAAAATACATGATAATCTAAAGTTCATTTTCTCATAAATTCTGTTGCATGAATATAACTGAGTTCAGGAGGCTAGTATTCTGTATCTTTTAAAGCATTCATTCAGAATCTTGAAAATGGTTGGTTAATTTATTTTTATTTTAGGCCAGATATCACAGAGACCTTCAACAGCAAATTTACCACTTTCCAAGTCTATGAAAAGAAGTTCCAGCTGCTTTTCTTCTTCTCATCCCCGGTCAAGAAGTGCAGTTGCTCAATCACTCTCTAAAGCTGCTTCTGAAATTTCAGAAATTGAATATATTGATGATACTGACCATGATGAGCCTTTCTTAGACGACACTGATGATCAGCAGACCTTAGACGGTTTGGAAAAAGAATTAAATGAGCTGAGAAATCTTGCAGGTAATGCTATTTTTTTTTCACTATAAACAATATTAACTCTGCCTTCTGCCTGATTCTCCATATCACACTCCAAGCAAACAAGCTTTTCCCTCTTCCTCTTTAAACCATCAACCTTTGTGTCTGTTTTCTTGATTATCCTCTGAGGTCACCCTGAAAATGTTATAGAACTTGTGTGTGCCCAGCCATATCAGAGATTATCCCCTTAGCTCATATAATTCACAGTTAAGTGGTGGCTTAAGGTCCTTCATGTGGACAGAAAAAAGTTTTTGTTTCTCCTTCCTACAAGCTCACTGAGTGACTAATCTCTTTTAAGAGCCACTGCCCAATATTCTTGGAGACAAGAGCTATTCCATCTGATCTTTTGAAGCAGTATTTCTCAAGTTTCAATGTGTACATAAATCCCCCAGGGGTGTTGTTATAATGCAGGTGTATGTCCGTGTGGGACGCAAGATTCTCCATTTTTACTAAGACTTCCCAATTTTGAGCCTTTTATTTTCATTCATTTCTAGGAGTTTTGATTGTGGCATTCTTGAAAATGTCTGTTTTGTCTTTAGAGTCCATTGGCGAGTTAGATTAATTTAGCAGTTTTTTTCCTCTGCACTTAGTAGACATTTCTCCACTGCCTTCTGTCCCTCGATAATGTGCTAGTCAGTACTTTGGCACAGTTTCTACATTTAACTTTTGTTTGGTTGAATTATCAAATTTTTTCCCACTGGTAGAGCTTGTGGTAGCTCTATTATCTGAATCCTGTCGTGCTGGAGAATGCCTGCTACCTTTGTATTTGAATGGCACATTGTGGGTATTCTCCTTGCATCTGGGCTTCTCAGGTGGCTCAATGGTAAAGAATCTGTCTACCAATCAAGAGACATGGGTTTGATCCTTGGGTCAGGAAGATCCCTTGGAGAAGAAAATGGCAAACCACTCCAGTTTCTTGCCTGGGAAATCCCAAGGACAGAGGAGCCTGACAGACTACAGTCCATGGGGTCGCAAAAGAGTTGAACACAATTTAGTGATTAAACAACAAAATCTCCTTGGGTCATTTTTCTCTTAAACCTTGTATACACTGATTCATCCTTTCCTGGATTTGAATTCTGCTGTGAAGTAGTTTGAGGTTTCTCATTTTTACTTCACTCTCTTTTGCATGTGACATGCTTCTTTCTTGATTGGATGTTTGAAGAAATTTTTTTCTTAATATTTGGAATTCAGTTATTGGACCAGGATTGTAGTATCAGTAATTCGGCATTTCTTAAAGCACAGAAGTTCCTCTGTGTTTTTCAGAGAAATTTTCTGCTGTTGTATATTTGAATTGCTTTTCTGTTCCATTTGGCTTTTTGCTGCTGAGAAACTTGTTTTGTTTATGTTGGATCTCTTTATGATGTTTGCTTATGTTTCTTCAACTGTTTTAAGCTGTTTTTATTTTGCTTTTTATTTACTGTGATTATCTCAAGTTTGTATTTTATATCCGCATTTCAATTTTCAGCTGGTTTTAGTCCATTCTTTATGGATTGACCCAATAAATTACCTCTTTTTTTTTTGTAATTTTTACTTTGATGTAATTTAAACTTAGAGAATTGCAAGAATGCAAGAATAGTACAAGGAACTTCCATATACACTTCACCCATTTCATGACCTGTCTGTCTTTTACCTCATTTGCACATATGTACACACACACACACACACACACACACACAAATATGACTCTTTTTCTGAACCATTTGAGAGAATGTTATAAGAATCATGGCCCTTTTCCAAAAATATATTTTAGTGTATTTCCTACAAGCAACATCTTTTTCCTGTGTAACCATAGTGCAGTGATCAAAATTAAGAAATTAAACATTAATACGTTGTAATTCTCTAAATCCAGGAACAAGTTTGCTTTTCCTTTTTGATGTCTGACATGTTGCTGTTTGATCTTTTAAATTAGTTTTATTCTTTTTAAAAATGTCATTCTTATTATTTATTCTGTAACCAAAGGACTCATGAGGGAATTTTCTTAGGGTCTTGATCTGTTATCTACCAGACTGCTCTTTCACTTAATCATTTTTTGTGTGCAGTGGATTCTTGGATTCCAGTTTGTTTGCTGTCATTTCCTTATGTCCTACTTGTTCACATGTGTTGTGAGCGGCTTTGCTCATATCTTCTGTCTTTTCTGATAGCAGTGAGACTGCATTCTCCCTAAAATCTACTTTCTCCTCTCTACTTGTGCTAGATGTGTCAGTCTTCTCTGTGGAGCTACTGTTTATGAGTTGGCTATTTGTTGGAAAAGACCCTGATTCTGGGAAGGATTGGGGGCAGGAGGAGAAGGGGACGACAGAGGATGAGATGGCTGGATGGCATTACCGACTTGATGGACATGGGTTTGGGTAGACTCTGGGAGTTGGTGATGGACAGGGAGGCCTGGTGTGCTGCAGTTCATGGGGTCGCAAAGAGTCGTACACGACTGAGTGACTGAACTGAACTGAACTAAATGGACCAGAACCTGGTAGTATGGGGCTAACAAGAAAGTAAAGGAAAAAGGCTGATATTCCCTGGTTTACGCAGAAAACCAATAAAATCCTAAGACAAAGGATTTGCGTCGCTTACCTAGGCATAGGGCGCGCTCTCGAGGAGGTCTTGAAACCCCAGGCAAATAAGTAAGCACGACAAGCCAAGCCTCTGCGCTCCTGAGAATTAGCCTGAAGGAGAGAGAGAAATGAAGAAAGACACGGGGACCCAAGCTCTGATGGAACAAGGGTGTTTTATTCAACATAGTGTGGGTATATATACTGTCTTACAAGGTAGCAAAGATAAGGATCAAAAATCTTACAAATTATCCAGGAAACATAAGGCTAGAATCCATCTCAAAGGGAGAGAGGGTTGTAAATAGTTACTTTTTACCGCATGGAAAAGCTAAGGAAGGAAATGCAGGCATTCCTCCGTCCCCAGGAGTGGCTTGCCAGCTCCACTTAATCCTTGAATATTCAAGGATTAATAAGGAATGTAGGAATCATGATAGATCAAAAAACAGCACACAAGAAGCCTCCTGCCAAATGCTCCCCAACAGCTATTGACTCTTTTCTGTATCCTTCTGGCTCAAAGGCACAGGGAGAATAGATGAAGAACTGAGTTCAGCTTCCTTTATTGGAGGATCTGGGCTCTCTCGTCTTTTTCTGGATTTTATTGAATGCCAAACTTCATTGGACCTGAGTTCAAGTGTGTTTTGTCTCTGTTGGGACACCCGTGGGTGTGCGATTTTCTTGCCTCCGCTAAGATATTATGGTGGATGTTCAGGGCTTAAAAATATTTTCAACATTTTCTCCTTGCTTTCCCTTTACCCACTTCCCCCCCTCCCAATTTCTTATGGTAGTGATAAGACTTGTGAGCACCTTAGATGACTCTCCTTTTCCTGTTACTAGTTTGTGTGCGTATTGAGTGGGAAGGAGAAAAGGTGTGGACAGCAGTAGGCCCCCAGCTGTACCTTAATGAAATCTTCTATTTATTCTGTTGGTTGTCCCTTGTCAAGGTTTATTATGTGAATTTGTATCTCTTCTTTTGGTTCCATTTATGGTTTTATTTTATTTTTTATTTTTCTCCCTTTCCTATTCATTTCATTAAGGATTGGGGAGAAGAAATTGTGATTCATCTTTACCTATCATTCACTTGCCTGACTCCGCATTACTAAAAATCAAATATAAATATGCTTGGAGGTAATTCTCATGTTAAAAGTCATTTCTAGGGACTTCCCTGGAGGTTCAGGTGGTTAAGACTTGGCCTTCCAATGCAGAGGGTGGAGGGTTCAATCCTGGTTGGGGAGCTAAGATCCCACATGCCTCAGTTCAGTTCAATTCAGTTCAGTCGCTCAGCAGTGTCTGATTCTTTGCGACCCCATGAATCGCAGCACACCAGGCCTCCCTGTCCATCACCAACTCCCAGAGTCCACCCAAACCCATGTCCATTGAGTCGGTGATGCCATCCAATCATCTCATCCTCTGTCGTCCCCTTCTTCTCCTGCCCTCAATCTTTCCCAGAATCAGGGTCTTTTCCAGTGAGTTAGCTCTTCGCATCAGATGGCCAAAGTATTGTAGTTTCAGCTTCAACATCAGTCCTTCCAATGAACACCCAGTGGCCAAAAAACAAAAGAAAACCAGAAACAATACTGTAACGAATTTAATAAAGACTTTAAAAAATGGGTCACATAAAAATATCTTTAATAAATTAATTCTAAAATGAAGCCTATCAGATCTGCACTAGATCAGAAGGATAGTAATACAATTTTTAATCAGAAGATGAAAGTTGTCTTATTTAGTAAATTGATCAATTTTATTATTTACAAATGAAATACTTTACAAACAGTAGGTTTGGGTTGTTTGTCTCTAACCTCTCAGCTTTTTTATTTCCTTTATCAGGTTTGTCCTTATGTGCTTCACCTTTCTCCTGTCACTCATTACCTCATATACCCACACCAATATTTTCACCAGAATACATAACTCTTCAGACATTAAAAGCAAGTACACATGACATAGCCTGTGAACTGCCAAAGCTTTTTGATGGCATCACTTATACACAGTTCACCGAGGAATGGCTCTATTTGGGAAGATTGGCCTTGGATGAATGCACAGCTTTGGAGACATACATCTGGAGCTGAGGAAAGAAGGGGACTGCACATCAGCCAGACTGTCCCAACAGTCAGGGAAGTGACAGCTGTGGTGGTGCAATCAGGCTTTAGTCTAGAAAATTCATTGATTCTGCAGACTTTCATATTCTGTTCAGCATCAATGGGTAGAAGAATGCCATCCACATGTCACTACTCATGGTGAGTTCTGAAACAACTCTCAATGAAGTCTGGTCTCACACAGGTACAGCTACACAACTATACTCATACAAATGTAAATGGGTGTGCATTCCCATGAAAGCTGCCTTTTTTGTAAGCAACAAACCCTATGACTAATTTTATGTCAGCTCTAGGATACCTCTACTTCCTCCAAGTTCTAGGAAAAGAGCCCTGCCAAAGACTCTGGAAAAGAGAAGACAGGAAGTAACTACACTGAATAGTGTTTCTCTTTTGCCTCCAACTGCTGAGGCTAACAACAGAGTCATTTCAGAAGGAGACAGGGCCAATGGGAGCTGAGGATGTGTATGTGTGTGTGTGTGTGTGTGTGTGTGTGTGTGTGTGTGTGTGTGTGTGTGTGTGTGTAGGCTGAATCAGGAAACAAGGAGCAGAGTGATTGAGAGCCAGGCTCTAGAGCTAGGGGTTTGGCTCTGAAACGTGGAGCTATGAATTTCCAGCTTTGTGACAAGAGACAAATGATTATACTTTCTTAATCTCTCTCTGTATCAGTTTCCATGAATGAAAGATGAGTATGATAATAGGCTCTATCATAAACTGTTCAGTGATTGAATTTGAGCATATATTAAATACTATATTTATAAAAATTTTGCACGCACTTTAACACTGAAGTGCTTAGTACATAGTCTGTCCTGAAAACATTGTTAAATTATATAAGAAACCAGTGAGCAGTGCTTTTGACATGCAGTAACCTAAAGTGCTCTTGGCAAGTCCAACGTTTAGTCAAAAACATATAAAATCTTTTTCTATTCTAGAACCATGTTTTCTTCTGGGCCACTTTGAGAATTATAGTTAGCTCTAGTTCATGTTGTATAATTATTCCTCCATAAGTGCCTTTGTAAATAACACTAAATTCTGCTTATGCTTTAGTCTCTCAGTCGTGTCCAACCCTTTGGGACCCTTTGGACTGTAGTCCGCCAGGCGCCTCTGTCCATGGGATTCTCCAGGCAAGAATACTGGAGTGGTTGCCATTTCTTCCTCCAGGGAAACTTGCAGACCCAGGTATCAAACCTGTGTCTCCTGTGTCTTCTGCATTGCAGGTGGATTCTTTACCACTGAGCCATTACCAAGGCATTTTTGTCAGTTTTTGGATATTGTTATAGCCTGAATAATTTGGAAATATCAGAAGATTTGCATTATGAGAAAATGCCAGTAATCAAATACAGTAAAGCACTCACCTCTTCAGGGGTTAAAAATTATTGTTTGGGGCCTTCTCTGGTGTTTCAGTGGCTAAGACTGCGTTCCCAGTGCAGGGGACACAGCTTCAGTCCTTGCTCAGGGAACTGAAATCCCACATGCCACACGATGCGGCCAAAAAGAAAAGTCTCATTTGTTTTAAAGTCATTCGGACTTGTTTGAGTTTTTGTGGTCCTTAAATTCCTTTGGCAATGCTATGCTTGTACGAGTCCACAGGTACTCAGCTGAGTAATTAAAGACAGAGAACTTTTTCTTAAATAAGAAAGAATAAAAATCTCCCTGATACTAGCAGATGTAGCCATACTGCCTACAGTATGAAGTAAAATAGTGAGGCAGTGGTTTCCTGAGTAATTAGAAGGTTGACCGTCAAGTAAGATATTAAATTTTAAAATGGCTAATCAGGATTATAGTCAGCTGATTAACTAGACAACCCTTGTAAAGACAGTCAGGTCAAACTGAATTAGAATGGCAATATTTTTGCTTTAGAGTATTTTGGAATTTCAGGAAAAAAAAAAAGAGTGACACATAAAAGTGAAAATCAACATATTAAAAGCATTCTGATGTAGGAATGTGAAGCCATTCAATGAGTCGTAATAATCACTGTTTGTTCTTATATGACCTGTTGCTCCGTTTGGTCTTCATAGCCACCCTGTTGGTAGATGGGTGGGGACATGATGCTACTTTTGGTCTTCCCTGTGTGGCTACGGTCACTGAGACTCTGGATGGTGCAGTGACTGCCTCCCCTCCATGCACAAACCCAGGCAGGTCTGCCCCACGTTCCTTTGTCTGACCACCAGACCTGTGTGCCACTTAAATAATTTGAGGCCCTTCCTTCAGATCACTCATGTGATCACTTGCGAGGGAGAAGGTGTTGGGCAGAGTGAAGGCAAAGGAGAGAAGGGTTGGAGGATAAACGAGGCAAGACAGTGGAGGAGGGAAAACAGGCTGGTGGGTTGGGCATGGGCTCACAGGATACGGGGGAGGGTCCTGATGGTCGTGTCTCCCAAATACTGGGATGTCTTTTGTATGTGTATCTAGTCCTTTAGAAGTGGTGTTTGTTTTTGTTGTTGGTGGTGAATTATTTACTGGGAAATTGCCTGTATGCTTTGTTTCTGTTCCTTGAAGGGTTTAACATGTCATTTGGTCCTTCTTGTCCTCTTTACTTCATTTCTTTATTCATGTGTGTTTATTTCCCTGTAGAATAAAGTTTATTTGTATGTGTTTTAAGTGAGTTTTTAAAAACTCACGTAACTAAACTAAAACCTGAGTTTTAGAAATACACTGTGGAACTTGGTATCTAGTCAATTTTCCCTCTTTGCCATTCTTTATTATTGCATTTAAGAGATTCTTCAGTGATCAAAGAGCTTACACATATCCCATTTATTCCAGGGATAGGAAAGATTTAACTTCAATCTACTCTCAACAATCAGCTAATTTGACATTTATAAAGTAAAATCTCCAGTGGAAATATCAATGCAATCTTCCCTGGTCCCATATGAGAAAAACCAGAACACTTGGGTGTTTGAATGGTTGACCTTTTAGGTTTTAACACTAACCTACAGTAGGGTTTTTGCTAAAGTTTTATTTTTTTCCTTCCTCGAAAGTCAAGTGATGTCACCTCTGCTCCTGTGAATTCCAAAATAAAATTTTGAGACTGAATAATTATACAAAAATAGTCCCTTTCTGTTTGTACTGTTGAATTAGCTCAGTATTCATTCGGTTGGGACTTGAAAGACTAACAGAGAGACTTGAAAGACTAACCTCTCCTGGTGGGATTCCTTAGATCTAAGCATCACCATTGGGTTAGCACTGTGGTTCTACCAGTTCCAAATCCTGAGCTGACTGCTTTCCCATGGGTAACATTTCTCTTCCATGGGGTATGTAAAGGGACCTTGTATACCTGTTTTCTTTCACCTTGTGGGGAAAAAAAACCAAAAACCAAAAAAAAACCCACCTCCTTGTGGAGAAGATAATAGCCTAATGCTAAATAATTAGATTCTGAAACATAGTGATTTATGATTGTGGTGAGCTGAAAGAGCTTAGGTTGAGTTCCAGTTCTTCTCCTTGTAGCTGTGTGAACAAGTTATCAGTCCCTAGTAGGCCCTCAATTTCCTAATCTCCAATAAGGTGGGGATGGGACAAAAATTTTCACTAAGGAATCTTTTGTTTTTCTCTGAAGTAATCTTATAGAGAATTTCCAAACATAAACGAGACCAATGAAAGCCATCTTGCTTGCTTTGGGGTGGTGTGAGCAGAAGCCTCAACCCTCAGCCTGCTAAATTTCTCCATGTATTGTCATTGTGAATGCTGTGGACCTCCAAGGATACTTACAGTTGTAAATGTATTGATGTCTATCTTCAGTTCAGTCACTCAGTCATGTCCAACTCTTTGTGACCCCATGGACTGCAGCACGCCAGGCCTCCCTGTCCATCAGCAGCTCTCGGAGTTTACTCAAACTCATGTCCAATAGGTTGGTGATGCCATCCAACCATCTCATCCTATGTGGTCCCCTTCTCCTCCTGCCTCCAGTCTTTCCCAGCATCAGGGTCTTTTCAAATGAGTCAGTTCTTTGCATCAAGTGGCCAAAGTATTGGAGTTTCAGCTTTAGCATCAGTCCTTCCAGTGAATATTCAGGACTGATTTCTTTAAGGATTGACTAGTTGGATCTCCTTGGAGTCCAAGGGACTCTCAAGAGTCTTCTCCAACACCACAGTTCAAAAGCAACAATTCTTTGTTGCTTAGCTTTCTTAATAGTCCAACTCTCACATCCATACATGACTACTGGAAAACCATAGCTTTGACTAGATGGACCTTTGTTGGCAAAGTAATGTCTTGCTTTTTAATATGCTGTCTAGGTTGGTCATCACTTTTCTTCCAAGGAGTAAGTGTCTTTTTATTTCATGGTTTCAGTCACCATCTGCAGTGATTTTGGAGCCTAAGAAAATAAAGTCTGTCACTGTTCGCACTGCTTCTCTATCTATATGCCATGAAGTGATGGGGCCAGATGCCATGATCTTAGTTATCTTACAGGAGGGATATTCTGAATTCATTTTTGTAGGAGAATCTCTGCTTGCTCACAAACTTCAAGTTAATATTACCCACCACCAATTATCTTCAGTCAGGGGTTTAATACATGCAGCCTGGTGTTTGGTCCTTCTGATCCTGTCACTTTCATGAAAGTGAAGAGAGGAATGTGTGCTAAGTTGGTTCAGTCGTGTCCGACTCTTTGAGACCCTGTGGACCGTAGCCCGCCAGGCTCTTCTGTCCAAAGATTTCTCCAGGCAAGAATACTGGAGTAGGTTGCCATGCCCTCCTCTACGAGATCTTCCCCACCTTGGGATTGAACTCTCCTCTCTTACATCTCCTGCATTGGCAGGCAGGTTCTTTACCACTCGCACCACCTGGGTAACCCCAGACAGCCTATAATTTTAATAGTTTTAAAAGTCACCATAGCATAACCTCACGTAGAAGTTGGATCTGACAACATTATGTCTAATGTAGTCATCATATTTACTTCTATACTTGATATTTTGGTAGTTCATGTAAGAAGGTAGTGCTTACACATTTGCTTGTTGAATTTGCACTATTTGTCCTTACTCAGGCTGCATCACAGGCCAGCTTCAGGAAAAGAAGATTTAAGGCTTTTCCCCTTTCACATATAAATGGTCATTATCTACCCAAATAAAGCAAGGCAGTCTAAAAGAAAGAGTAGCTTTTCCAAAACTGACTGCCTCAGAGTGTGTGGGGGCAAACCTTTTATTTCTTAGAAGACAAAAAGATATAATAAACTGTTTAACATTCAGGAAAGTTGAGGAGTCGCACAATATGGTAACTTTAAAAGCTTGTATTTCCTTGGAACTTTGTAAGCTTTCAGAGCACTTGGCACTTAAGTATAGTGTATGTTAAAAATCAACATGGCTAGGCAAAATAAGATTGCTGTTTAGTTGCTCAGTCGTGTCCAACTCCTTTGAGACCACATGGACAGTAGCCCACCAGGCTCCTCTGTCCATGGAATTTTCAGGCAAGAATACTGGCGTGTCATTTCCTACTCCAGGGATTGAGCCCTAGTCTCTTGCGTCTCCTACATCGCAGGCAGATTCTTTACCACTGAGCCACGGGAAGTCTCTATCCTTGTACTGCTTGAAGTTTACTTTCAGCACTATATGCTCTGTATTTGTTTCTTGAATTTATGTGTTAACAATGCATGAAATAAAATATTTCAGATCCTTCAGAAAAACTTTACAGCCAAACCCCAGAAGAGTTACCAGCCTTCAACAACCATTTGCTGAATATAAGTCAGACTACCCTAGATTTCCTTAAGACTTCATGTGTGAGGGGTCTCTGTGGATTTGAGGAGCAGAGGTAGGTTAAATATGCTGCTTATATGTACAAAGAGTACATAGTAAAATTTTTGACAACCCCCAACTAGTTATCTTTACTACATAAATAAAGATTGTCCTCACGTGTGTACCTATATGGCTGTTCTTTATAAAATGTTTAGTTGCATTGCTGACCTATTATCAGGATTTAGTGAAAGGCTTATGAAGTTGTTGCTTTAATGTGAAGAGATCATTCTCTGCTGCACAATGTGTGTCAGGAAAATGAAAAGACATTTGGAATTTAATAATCCTTCAGCATTTCTTCTTATATTGAAAAACATTTGCCTTACCTGCCTTCATTAACTTACTGAATTTCAATACTTTGCATTCATAGACTCTTACTCAATGTGAATAAAGTTTTTAGAGTAGAATATTGAGAAGTCTCCTTCTTGAAATCAAGTCTAGATTCTTAATGATATCATTTTAATCTATATGACTTCATTCTTCCCTTACACAGGATAAGCACATTTAGGAATGGCGATCAGTTTATAAGGAACATTGGTAAAAGTAATAAATCTTCAGAAAAGTAGTCTATCATGTCAAGGTGTTATGGTCATTCTAGAATTCCCTGGAAAAGGAAGAGTGATTTTTCTAAACAGACTGAGAAAAAAGTAAAATAAAATTCCCTTGAATTGTAAATTCCTTTGATTTGTTGAAGTCTAATATTGTAGTAAAAAGGAATCAAGAGTTCATATTCTGTCTTTCTGAAGGAGAAAATCATTTATCTATGGTCCAAGGACTTTTCCATTTCTAACACCACTTACATTTTTTTTTAAAGGGATCAGTATAAAGTTGCTATTTTTTTCCCTAAAGATAAACCAAAGTAACTAAACCAACTTCGTAAAAAGAAGGATATTTAAGACTAAGTATAAGGGTATTATATTAATATAATAAAGCACAATTCTTTAAAATTAAAAATTTCATGAAAAAGTTATTACCTTGTCCTTCTTTACTCTATTTAGACCAGTGAAAAGTTTTTTTTGTTTGTTTTTGTTTTTAATCACATTTAAGATCTGACCTGGACCACAGACAAGAGTTTATGAAATGCTGGTTTAGCCTGTTTGGGACATAAAATCCAAAGAAGAGTTCTATTCATCACAGGGTGAAATATTTTATATTATTTAGAAGTGTACATGGGCTGAAATTTTTAATAACTTGGACCAAAATATCTGAACTATGTGGACTCCTCTCTGTGCCCCCATACTACTTCTTATCCCAAGCCTCAGACAGCAACACACTAGAGTTTCCATGAGTTCCTTTTCACCACAAGATGCAACAAAATAAAAGAACTACATAATTGCTGTCATTAATTTTGGCTTTGGCATATCTAGACTGGCTATCCACATGGTTCTCATTTACTGTACACAAAAGAAGTGATTTATCTGGCAGCCTATTCATTGGGATTCTGTTAAACAATCACCGTAATGATGAATGTTCTTAACGAGAACCTGGAGGTTCTGCAAGTTTCTGAAGTACCTTCTGAAGTATCATCAGTGAAAGATGCAACCAGAGACCATGAAATCTTCTCCCCTTGGTTCCACTGTGGCTTTATCTCTTGAGAGAGGGAGAATGATGAGAATCACGGAGGCTTGGTTTATTGGGCATGCTGAGAATTATGGTCTCAATCTGAAATAGCCCCCCTCATGTCTGCCTGCCTCCAATAACTTCAGTGTGTATAGTATTGATCAGAAGATAAATGAAGAGTTGAAACCTAGTTTTGGATATTGTGTATTGACCTTTTAATGTATTTCCAGCTCTTCTGAAAAGGATACTGGAATCCAGTCTTTGCTGACAGCTTCTGAAAGCAGTACGGATGAGGAGGAAGAAGATTTTCTTGACAAGCAGCATGTCCTTACACTCCCATGGTCAAAGAGTACCTAGTGATCATTCATTACTTTTTCCATTTTGTACCCAGAGTAAAGCAAACCTGAAAAAAGTTATCAAGTGATTACGTGTCTGGGTGATAGAGATTTTTGATTATTGTCTCTGACATTTCAAGGTTTACAGACTAATAAAAATTACTGAAATTATAAGTTTAAGGGACTTTTCTTCCAAATTACAGATTTTATTAGTAACATTCAATGAGATTTTAAAAATAAATTGTAACTGTGTCTCTTAAGAACTTATCAGAAGATGGTACATGATTATCTCTTTAAAATTATTTTTATTGAAGTATAGTTGATGTACAATATTGTATAAGTTAGTACACACTTATCTTTAATATTTAACTGTTAAATTATATTTTAAATAATTATATCACCAATGTACATTTGATGGCCTAGTTATACTTGGCAGTATCACTGAGACTGGAATCCAGTTTTTACTTTGATTAGTTTTTTTTTTTTTTCTTGTTAGGGTTTTTGACATTTACAGGCTTTTTGGTAGCATCAAAAGTTGCTGCTAGAAGAGAAAAAGAGGACCTGAAATAAAATGAACATGAAACTTGCCATTCTCTGTTATGATAAAACACTGGAGAGATCCCCTAAATATCTTATTTTGGGAGGGCCAGTGTGATGATTCATTTTATGTAGCAACTTGGCCAGGCTAAAATACTCAGATATTGGTTACACTTTATTTTAGATGTTTCTAGAAAGGTGTTTTTCAGGTGAGGTTAACATTTAAATCAACAGAATTTGAGTAAAGCAGATTACTGTCCGTAGTAGACTGAGGTCCTCTAAGGAAGTGAGAATTCTGTCTTCAGACTGCCTTCAGGTGAAGCTAAAATATCAACCCTTCCCTGGTCCCAAGCTTAGCTGTCTGCTCTGTAAATTTAAATTTGCTAGCCATCACAACTGGTTCCGTTCCTCTGGAGAAGTACAAACTCTGTTTCCCTGACTAGTACACAGTCAGTATGGAGGATTGTTGTGATAGGCTACAAAAGACCAACAAAAACTACATTTCAAAGTGTTTTGCTAGTCCTGAGTGGCAGTGGACCCTGGGGTTTGTATTCAGCGTTTCACATAATTTTATAATGCAAGAGCTTAAAAAGGGATAGAAGATGGAAGGAAGATAGTTTTATGGATGTCACTTTGCAATGTCTCAGACAGTTTCTCCTTAAGGCATTTGTTGACTTACCAGAGAAACATCCCTACAGGTTGGCATAACCGTTATGCCATCACCATAGCATAGTTATATCTCAGGATTCAGACTCTTTTTAATCTGGATAGTATTCTACGATTCTAAATTCTGAGATTCTGGGTAGACCCCATATAGATTGATGGTTGCTTAGTGTAAATCTATCTTTGATCCTTTTTTCATGGCTTCAATAAATTGTATTGGCATTCACACACATCATCTACTTACAGGGGTAGAAAAGGATGATAAAGAGATCTATCAGCATTTCTATGTCTTTTAGCATACAAATGCCATTTATAAAAAGTGATTTACTTAAGTGAACAGAAGTAATCAGGAAAGCCAATCATACTATTAGAATATAATTTTCTAAAAGAAATAACTTTAAGAATGTGAGTCCTCAGTATTGTTATTGTTCTCTTAGCACTTCTTCCACCACAATCCCAAAGAGAGACAACAGTGAGTCACCCTTGAATCTTTATCATTTGTGTCAAAAGCCCTTGTAGTATCTTACCCTGAGGCTGAATTTTAGTATTTGTAGTTAAAATGGGGATTTCCTCTTCATCTGTTCAGATAGGAAGAGCTGCTATTTTTCTTTTCATTGTGTCTGCTCAGGTTTAAAGTTTCTTGGCTTTTCTTCTCCTTTGCTCTAAGACATCTTCCATTCCCTTTTCATGAAAAAGAAAATTGTTTCTCTGGGTGCAATTTGTAAAACTTTTTTTTTTTCTCAGAAGAAATGGAAGGAGATATTATCCTATTCTCATTAGGAAAGTAGGCCCACTACTCTTCCTTCTGTGTAGTCAGTCATGACTTGAATCTTTTATTAACTAGCTCAGAAGGAGATTTTTTAATATTCTATTACTTTTTATAATGTAAGAATTTTGAAGTAAAAATTAAGATGATAATTAGTTGTCATTGGTGCGTTTCTGGCCAGAATTGAGATAAGGAATGAACCACTGACTTTGTCATTTAACTTCCAGTATAACATTGAAATTAAAAATGAGAGCCCTCTGGGGCAGAGCAGACCCTCTTCTGCCTTTATTTGCTTCCCATATCCAGACATTTAGAAAAGTACCTAATTCATTCGCCATTAGTCTAATGAGGAAATAAAAATCTAAATAAGATTAGAACCTTTGCCTGAAGCAACTTCAGTGTGTTCTCTCATCTTGGAGATCAAGCTTAAAATCACTGTTAAAGGCATGAGCCTAGTTCTCACTGTGGAATTGAGAGAGTTACAGACATTCTAGAAGAATCACAACCACATTCCCAATTCTAGAGTTAGTACAGTATGCCTCTAGAAACTCCTGGACAAGTGATAACATGATTTTACATGCATATTGGAATTTAGCAGTTCATATTCAGACTTGCCTCTTTTGTACAGCCAGAGCAAATCCTGTAATTTTGCAATTCTGGTTATACACATGCTGGTAACAAAATTCAATTATAGTTGATAGTTTATATGTCTTTTGATACTCATTGAAGTCATCCATATTTGGTGTACTCTGAATGTGTCACACAACACAGGCCAGTGGCACACCCCACGCTTAAGACCACCTCATTCTGTGGTTTATACAAGAGGGGCAAGAAAATTTTTTCTTGAACAGATGAAATACACAATGGCTCCATCTCTATGATAAGGCACTCAAATATTTTAAATAATGCCTTGATTTAGAAAAACCAGATCTCTTTGTCCATATGATTCAGTTGTTGGAAAGCTCTTGAACAATGCTTATCTCATCTTGGCTTTGGGCACATGCCATTTTCCCATCTCCAAGGTCTTAAAATGTACTTTCTCAAGAGACCTTTAACTTCTATCTAAATTAATTCCCTTTATTCATTTTATTCCTTCTTATAGTGTCCTACTTTTTCCTCTGTAGCACTGATAATTTTTAATTTATTTGTGTGTTTTTTTAATGTATATCTCTCAACTAGATGATACAGTTTAACAGAGCATGGAGTTTACCTGTTTTGTTCATCACTCTAAGTTTAGCCCCTATCTTATTATGCCTGGCTGAGATTGAGTGGTCATTAGTAATGAATGAATGAATGAAAGAAAAAATGTGCAGGATCCAATTGATAAGCTGTCTCAATCTCTAAGTTTTCCCAAGGAGAGACAGCATAGTATATACAGTGTGAGAAACACAGCTTATCCGGTTACACTGTTTACTAGATGGCAGATCACTTAGTTGAATATATTCCCTTCTGAATTGGAGGAAAAGATACTGACTGGCTTGACTTAGCTCAAAAGATGGTGTGAGTATAAAATGTATTAAGTGCAGAAACCCTTTGGGAGCTAGAAAGTGCTGTGCCAAGCTTATTATCATAATTTATCAGTGTTTACCCTACAATCATTGAATATACAGACAAATTAATGGATGGATTAATTAGTGAATTTAGGGCCAAGTTGACATAAATGATCTATGAAAATCACCCAGTATCAAAAATGAAGACTGCATCAGTAGGTTGGACAATTAGATCGAATATTGTATAAAGCTGGCATTTATGTTGAAATCTAAATATCTAAATTAATTTCATTAAAAATATTTCTGAAACATTATTCTCTGTGTTTATAGATTTCTTCTATCATGTGTAAATTCAGAGTTTTTAAATATTAAAATTGCACTGGTACTTTATAAACACTGTGCATCATACTTCCAGAAAGGAGAAATTTTGAAAACATACTATTTATACCGCCCCAAATCTGTTTTTATAGAGCATTCTGTTTCATCATAATTTTCATCCGTGATTATTTATTACTAGCCATATTTGCATGAAAACAATCTTTATTTCCGCAGAGTTCATCTGTGCCTGTAGTTTATACCCCACCTAAAGTCATAATTCTTTGTTAGTGACACCCTGATTGTTTGCTGGGTAAATGATTATGATGTTGCAAACAGGATTATGGCTTTAGCTGGGGAATAACCAGCAGGCATAGATGAACTTTAAGGAAATAAAGATCCTCCTCTTTTAATGCAAATGTCTTTCATAGTTAAGGAAAAGGAGAGAATGTTCTTAATGTTCTCCATGAGGTGACGGTTAGGTTTAAAATGAAAAGATTTAATTGATTGATGGGATTATCTTCAATAATCTCTTTTTCTTTTCAGATACATATACAGTACAATAACATTTATGGAAATGTAGGTGTGAAAGGGCTCTTTTTATGCCCTAATTTCTGCCAGGAGGAAGAAATAGGTGAATTGTTTTCTATTCAGAAACAAATGCACATTATTCTACATACAAATGCTGAGAAAAGTTTCTAAGAGGGAATGTATTTCATCCCTATTTGTAATTAACTAAACCTTATATATTCTAAATAACTGAAAGAGATGTTTCAAAGTAAGTTTTGATATAATTTCACATTATTTAGCTAATTGTCATACTTTTATTGGATAAGGTTTTGTCCTTGTTTATTCAAATGGCCCGATATCTTTGACAGGTTCTATACTTAAAAAGTGAAAGCTGCAAGTGGAAGCGTGAGACAAACAGATGCCCGTTTTAGTTTTCAAAAGTAATAATTACATATACTTTCTCCTCTGACCTCCTATCCATAGCTCTGGAAGAATATCTTGTAAGGTAGACTACTGACTCTGTTAGGATTTTGTTTAACTTTATATTATAGGAAACATCAAAGAACAGTGGAATAACATGGTATTTACTTCCTTGTATGTAAAGTCTGGGATTAGGCAGTCAAGAGTTCGTCATGCGGAGACATCTCACTGAGTTGTTTCTATCCTCAAGGTCCCCTCACCCTGGGAGATGGTAATTTTTAGCCATCACCGGCTGAGTTTGAGGCAACGAGAAGTAGGCAGAGGGGAGAGCAAGATAGGCACTTCCTCAATGAGGCAGCTTCCTTGAAACTAGTCTCTCTGGAAATCTCACACAATACTTCTGCTTGTAACTTATTGGCCAGAACATAGTCACGTCTAGATGCAAGGGAGCTTAGAAATATAACTGCTTAAGTGCTTGTGGTGCTGCTCAGAATAAAACTGGGGTTGTGTCAGTGGGGAAGATGAGAGCCGGTACTGAGGCAACTGGCCTCTCTGTCACAGAATGCTATTCTCATCCTTGATCCACAGTTTCATGCTCTCAGAATATATGGATTTTGACAATATGATTTGGAAATACATGGTAGAAACCAACCTTTTGAGATTTAAATCACTCAAATTTAAGAGAGACAGATTTAAATCATTCAATTTCTTATAGAAACCATACTCCTTTTTTTAGTCTGAAAGGCATACTGGAGTTACACAGAGACGTCATGATTATTCAGCTTCAAGTTTTCACCTTAGGACTTCTTGAAACACATTCTACATCTCTTTAAAGTTCAGTCTTTGGGCTGGTGCCCAAATCCAATCTGCTTTGGCAAAGACTCAGTGCATTCTGTTAAAAATACTGTGATAGGAAATATTTGTCTCAAATGAATGTTCCAATAGTAGGCTATTTTGAAACCTATGATGGAAATTTTCATAAGAATACATAGAGAACAAATATAAAATAATTTCTTCTTATAGGGCTGTTGAATATTTACACAGTGGAACCAGAGATTATAGATGCTCTCAGAGATAAAGCTTCAAGGTTATGTTCCCATAGGGCACTGCTGAAATCCTTTAGCGTACATATAAAATGAGAGATTAATTGCTTTCAAACTGAGTTCTGGGGACTCTTAGTGTTTCTTGATCTGGTTGGGGAGTATAAGTGGGATTGAGTTGCCCAACAAAAGCATCTATAGTTGGATATTTTTTATATGAAGGGGTTCTTTGTAAGACTGAAGGAAGAATTCTGTGAGAAAATTTTGAGATCATTGGTCTAGTGTCTGGGAAGATCTCTGAATGCCCTTTCAGGCTGGTGTTCTGGGATTTATGTTGTCACAGAATATTAGATGTTGTTAAGATATATGCCTGGATTTATGTCTTTGGTTTAAGAGTAGATTCTGGAGAACTATGGAGGGAAGACAGTTTCTCCTCAGTTTATTGGAAGGTATTCAAACATTGGAGAAGGAAATGGCAACCCACTCCAATAATTTTGCCTTGTGAATTCCATGGACAGAGGACCCTGGCAGACTCCAGTCTGTGGGGTCACCAAAGAGTCGGACACAACTTAGTGACTAAACAACAATCCAAACATTATCCAACCTTAGTCAGCTGCCTGTATTGCTAACTGACTTCTAGTTAAAATTTTTTTCTTCATGCACAAAAGCCCGCTCAAAATACTAAAAGTAAAATGGGCTTATTTTAATGAGAAGTGGAATTGTGTGGAAATCCAAGAACAGAAACTATAGAAGAGTTGACCTCACAGGGACTTAGACTTGGATATGAGAAGGTTCTCTCTCCACATGGCTGTGGACACACATGGGTCCCTGATTTGAGGTGCGGGTGGGGGGTGGGGGGCACACATTGCTCTGTTTCTCCTTACTGGTTGGCTTCGTACTTTCCTTCGTCCTTTCTGCCATGCCCAAGGATTTACTTTATTAATGTTCATTCAGACCTCTCACTCTCCTCATAGCCTCCTCCAGCCCTATTCAGACAGCTAACAGTTTCAATCTTTTGAGTTGGCTTTTCAATTCTAAATCTAGAGAGAGAAGCTAGATTGGTCCAGTTTATATTTTCAGATCAGGTCATGTGATTGCCTAAGGAGGGCCCTGGGCTGAGTCAGGCTCAAACAATTGTTTCCAGAGATGGAGAGGGAGTGGAGAAAGGGAAGGACAACTTGTTATAAAATATGGCCTCTGCACTCAACAGGCCCAGGGCAATGATTTAAGGCTGTTTTGAAAAGTGAAGTGAGTCTGGTATGCCACAGACCTCCCTGAAAGGCCCTCAGGGAAGGAACGCAAAGTCAAAGAGAGGAGGTCTGTAGGACAGTTGTAAAAATATTGGAGTGGGTATGAGGAGAGGGACAGTAAAAGGGAGGGAATGGGGGGGGCTGGTGGCAGGTCAGGATCACCCCGATGTATGGGGACAGTGCAGGCGGTACCTTGCCTCAGACAGCAGCAACCTGCCATTCAGGGGCTCTTCCTAGACCTCCTCCAGGGCATATTCCCAAACATGACTGGAGTATAAATATTACTCTATTCTCAAAGAGCCATTGCTGAAAATGAGTAACCTGGACCTTCGGTCTAAGTTTTTTTCCCTGATATCCTTATCACAACACTTTTTCATTTCCAGGACTGATCTACTTGACAACTATTAAGTGAAATTTCACACCGAATTCTCCTTGGGGCAGAGTATTCTCTGGAGGCCCCAGTGGACTCTCAACAGCAATGTTACAAGTGTGGCAGGTGCCTCCCCTTGGCTTGCCTGCCATCCAGAGCCAGATGAGTCTGACAGCCTGTCTCACAGAGTCCCCTTTACTGGTTTTGGAAATAGTCCCATTTTGTTCTTTATAGAGGAGGAATGAAACCTCAGCCAGATGCTTGTGATTGAAATAAGGGATAATGATGACAGAACTTTTACCAAGGGTATGTCTCCTTCTGCTATCAGATAAATACCAAGGTGAAAATGAGCCGTTTAGCCACAAACAAACATTGCACTAGGGGTAAATGGTTTATTTTCCAAGTTTGAAACAATTATACTTTGACAGCATCACTCTCAAGATGTTAGGTTTATTATAACATCATTAAAAACACATTTATTTGGTATTAGTGGAACATAGTTCATTGCACTGTTACATAAAAGACAGATTTGACATTAAGCTAGTTAAAAGGTCTTAATTTAATTTTTCATATTTCTAAAAATATTTCCTGCCTTTCATGAAATAAAGTATCTGACTCACTGAGACTTCTTTAAATGAATAAAATTTTATTTTTCTATAAATAAGAATGATAGATTATAATTGTACCAAATGGTCAATTTTTTGTTGTATGATATCTTCTGTTCTAGAAATAGAAATGCTTCAGTTTCGCAACTAGATTTAGAGAAATTCTGCTTGATTCTGCAACACTAGTAAATGGTACTTCAGAAGAAGTGTTTTTGCATTTTCTTCATGGAATCCCAACTGTACAAAATTTAAATTGAGCTTGAACTATTTTTTTTTTTTCTGGAATGAATACCCATTTCAATACTCACCACAGATTTAGTAGGAGATTTGTTAATAAAGGGGCTTCTCTGATAGCTCAGTTGGTAAAGAAACCGCCTGCAACGCAGGAGACCTCGGTTCAATTCCTGTGTCAGGAAGATCTGCTGGAGAAGGGATAGGCTACGCACTCCAGTATTCTTGGGCTTCCCTTGTGGCTCAGCTGGTAAAAAATCTGCCTGCAGTGAGGGAGACCTGGGTTGATCCCTAAGTTGGGAAGATACCCTGGAGAAGGGAAAGGCTACCCACTCTAGTATTCTGGCCTGTGAGATTGCAAAGAGTCGGACACGACTCTACGACTTTCACTTTATTAATAATAGAGATAGAATTCCTATCTCATGTTCAATTCAAAAAGTTCCTTTTAGATAGGGGACAGCATATTGTTATGACTTCCATTGAAAAGGAGACTTCTTTGAACCCATATCCTCTAGAACTATTCCCCTCATAATCACTTTCGCTCCCTCTAGAGGAAAATTTCTCAAAAGTGGTATCAATGCCTCACCTCTTGTGTTCTCTTTGACCCACGAAATTAAGGTTTTGTTCTCGCCACCTAATCATAGTGTTCTTGTCAATAGCAACCTCCATTTCCCTCAGAGCTCACCTTAGCCTCTCAGCATCATTTGATGTGGGTGACTCCTCCATCCTCTTTGAAACTGTTCTTCACATTATCACTGAGGATACCACAGTCTCATGAATTTTTTGTTTTTTGTTTTTAATCTTAGTGACTGTGCCTTTATAGTGTTGTCTGAAATTCCTGCTACTTTTCTTAGCATCTGAATATCATGGATATTCCCTGAAATATCGGGGGGAAATCTTATGGCCTCCTGTATCTATATTTTTTAAAAGTGATCCTTTCCATTCTGAAATACATAATTTCACCTTAAAAATCATCCCTTAACTCCGAATTAGGATATTGGCAGGTCCAAAAGAGAACTGTTGATTTTTCTTTGCAAACCGGCTCCTTCTTCACTCTTATTTTTCAGTGATAGCACTGTTCACCTAATTGCTCAAGCTAAAGACACTAGGATTACCTTTGAATGTTCCTTTTCCTTGCAGACATTAACCCATTCTGCAGTAACTTCTGTTAATTCTCTCTTGAAATATGCCCTGAAAATTTCCCATCCAGCTACCTCCTCCATCACTCCCACCCAATTCACTCCTCTCACACTGGACCCAACAGCTTGACTTCACAAAACAGCCAGCATTATCTTTCAAAAATGAAGATCAGATCACATTGTCTCCTCAGCGCAAGCCCCTCCTTGCATTACAGTTAGAACTAAAGTCAAAGTTTCCCAATGTCCACCAAAGCTTCGTAAACTCAGGCACCTGCCTCACTCTCTGGCCTCATGGCCTACCCTTCCTTTAGCTCCCTGTTCTCTGAGCTGTTACTTGAATTCAGGAAGGTTCTAGCTTTAGGACCACTATACATACTCTTCCATCTGTGACACCCCCCCACCCCCGCCCAGATCCTTGCAAAGCTTCCCCTTCCAATTCAGATCTCATCTCAATTATCTGTCAGAGAAGTTAGTTTCTGCTACTGCTGCTTAGTCCCTCAGTCTTGTCTGACTCTCTACAGCCCCATGGACTGTAGCCCGCTAGGCTTCTCTGTCCATGGAATTTTCCAGGCAAGAATACTGAAGTGGGTTGTCATTTCCTACTCTAGAGGATCTTCCTAACCCAGGAATTGAACCTGTGTTTCATATTTCCTGCTTTGGCAGGTGGTTTCTTTACCATTAGTGCCAGCTGGGAAGCCCAGAGAAGTTTCACTCGTCTTTTTATATAAAGAACCATATACGTCTTCACTCTACCCTCTTGTATACTAAACATTTTTCCTACTATTATACAGAAAGCATTGATTCACATTTTTATCAATGTCCTCAGAATGTAAGTTCCCTGAAAGCTGTCTCATTCATAACCGTGTCACTAGTGTGTGTCTGGCACAGAGAACATTAATTGGTGAATATCATCATTAGTGAATACGGATTGAACTAAAGAATTTTTTTTCTTGGTAAAGATCTGTAGATAGAGGTTGAGAAGAAATTTTCTATTGCAGCTTTTTAACATACATTGAGCATCATAATGTAAGCATCTTCAATTACCTTACAACAAGGACACCTGGTAAATACTACCAATATTCCCTATTTCGCATATGGAAAAATAGACTCCAAGGATGATTAAATAATGTGCCCTAGGCTACTGAACTAGTAAGTGATGGTGTAGGATTGCAAATATAGGCCTTTCCATTCTAGGAGTCTATACTTGACAATGTGTAAAATACTTCCTTTCTACTTTTTTCCACTTTAGTGAACTTTTAAAAAGAGAGTTTACTATTGATTTATGGAACAGATTTTAATTTCAGGTGCTGGGATTGGATTTTTCATAGTAAAATATTTGAATGTAGCTTTATCATAGCTTAATTCTTTAAAAATGTGTGTTCTTGAAAAACAACAACAACAACAAAATCTCCTAAATTGCCTTCAGTAGATCTTGGCTGAATAAAATATCAACAGCAAAATTTAGATGTGTGGAAATATTTATACTCTTGGCATCACAGCAGTAATTTTTCTCCTAAAGGTTGTATATGTAGTTTTGTCAGTGGTAAAAGGTGGTTGGCAGGGGAGCTAAAGCTAGTGTTTGGCTTTTTTGTCCTTGGCTGTAGGCTCAGGTACCACTTGCATCATCAGATTTTCTAGTATTCCTGACCACAAAACAATTCTGTGAGGCACCTCATTTATATCAGTAGTCAGTATTAGCCATTTAATAAACATTTTTGACAATCCATTATGTGCTAGGCCCTGAAGTAGGTTCTGGGGCTAAATGAATAAAGTATGAATCCTGCCTCAAGGAATCTGTAGTCTAATCCAGAGGATAGACACATGAATAATTGCACTAATGAATGCAGATTGACCTCACCTCTCTGAGATTTGTGTTAAGGACATCTTCACAGATGAAGTGATCTTCAATTTGGGTCTTGAGAATGATTTAGATTTTGTCATCTCAGCCAAGGCAGTTGGGTGGAGGTTGAAAACATTCTTGGTAAAATTTATGTGACAGAAATATCCCTCCTAGAGAGGGCATCAATTGCCTTTTGGGGTTTCTCATTAATAAGTTCAGTAATTATCATTTAGTTATGTATTCAGATAATTTATAGCTTGAAGATGGAAGATTCTACATTTCCATGTACTAAGTGTATCTTAAGGTTTGACATCAGGTATCAGTATATTCTCTAAGCCCTAGGGATTTTATATTCTACCCTAAAGGAACAGGAAATAATAGAATCTATTTTCTAATTTATATATTAAGTACCAATGACAGTATGGAAAAAAAGCAAGGGGGACCTCCACTTACACATGGGGACAAGCTGAAGGCAGCCATACATGGCAGCATGGCTAGAGTATGTCATATAGCAGAACAGCAAGGCACTGAGTTGTCTTCTTGAATTACCAGAAAAGCAGTCATCACCAGGAATTCTAGCAAAATGAGCAATGGAGTCCTGAGTTGTCTTCCTTTTTTTTTTTTTTAAATTTATGGAAGATGGGAAGCAGTATCTGTATTTATTGAGATATGTATTCCCTGCATTGTCATATGCAACTTAGATTCAACACAGATGAAAATATTTTATGTCAATATGTTTGAAACTCTGCTCCATGGAGCACTGGTGGTTCTAAGAAGGCCTTGCGGGGTGGAGGACATACGGGTGGGGTTGCAACCCCTACCCTGAGTTTCAGTGCAAATACTCTACTTCTGTCTTTTCCCTATCACTTTTTTGTATAAGATTTTTCTCCACTGAAGATTTCTCATCTAAAGTATTTAAACAACACTGTTCTAAGTGCTCTCTGATGAAAAAGGAGCCCTTCTTATGACTGCTATTCTAATTGAGTGGAAGAGTACCGTGTACATGCTTAGAGCAGCATAATGCACAAATCCCTAAGATGGACTGCCGAGCACCTTGTTTTGGAAAAACTCAGCTTGACTCAGAAGCTGAGTCATTGTTCTAATGATGTACTTTTATCAATTGAAGAAGCACTTTAACTCTGTAGCCTCTGTAGCCTCTGGTTCTACCGAAAGGAGTTCAAGCAATAACCTCTTAATGAGTAAAGTGACTCTACAGCCTATTTTTATTCACTTCTACCTGTAAGAAGCTGAAGAAATAAGAGAGATTTTTTAAAAAGTCTTTTCATTTAAGTGATATCCAATATCAGAGGATAGCTTCTTTTTTTTTTTTTTTCTTTTTCTTTTCTACTTTTAGAGTCTTTGAAAGTGTTTTGGAGATAAACTTGAAGATATTGGAAGGGTCCAGGACCTAGACCAAAATCATATTTCCTCTGTGGGACAAGCACTGGAGCTCAGGGAAGGTACATTATCCACCTATAGGCAAAGAGAATGAGCCAGTCTTACGTAAACACACAGGAAATAAAAGGGAAGAACAAATAGCTGAGCTCCTGCCGACCCTGGTATTCAGGACAGTAAATGGAGTAATATAAAGGCAGAACAACAGCAAAAGAAGATCCAGGATGTTGAACAGATCATCAGAACACAGGGCTCAGCAACAATGGGATTCATGGAGGCTTGATCAGAGAATTAGATTGCATGTATTTCTTACCTTGAGGTCTCTGGAATATGGTAGAAGAGGTCCCTGAAGAAGCTCCAGGGAGTTTGTGAATCCTATGAAATTGTAAACTTGCATAATTTTGTACTCTGGCAAGAGTCCATGGTGTTCTTCAGAGTTTTAAAGTAATCTATATATGAAAACATTTCGTGATTTCTGGATGGTCTCCAAGGGTAGATTGGACTAAGGTAAACATAGACTTGATGATGAGGTGTCTGAATAACAATCTGCTTCTCAAAGGATAGAGGAGGACCCATAATGTGTGTAGAAGTCAGCTTACCAAAAGGTTAGCTGGCCCCTGCTTTCAGAGAGATAGAGGAAATTAGGCGAAATATAACTGTCTTTCCTGAAGGTTCTTCCTCTAGCCAGAGTTAGGGAAATTAACAAAGAGTGCCACTCCCAGCTCATCAGGGGAGATCTGAATGCTTCCTCTTTTCCAGTGAGCAGCATCTACAGTAACACAGGACTTAAGTTCTCTCTTCTAGTCATCAAATGCTTACTTAGTGCCTACAATATATTTGACCCTGTGTAGGCATGGATTTTAGCTCCCATGAAACTTATATTCTAGTAGGTTAGATAAGATAAGAAGAAATTATAGATTGTTGTTAGAGATATAAAAGAAATAAGCAGAGTTCTGAGACTATTAGTTTGGACAGACTGAGTTATGCAGCAATAGCAAACAAACATCCAAAAATGAGTGGCTAGTTCACTGAGGCTTTACACTGTCATTTGAACAGCAGGCTGGCGACACTGCCTCCATCTAGGACATTATCAGTTACTACAGCATAGGGAAAGAAAATGAGGTAACCAGATCCTCCTTCTTTAAACTTTTAATCAAAAGTGACATGTCACCTCCATACATATTTATTTGGTTGAAGAAAGATAGAGTGATTCATCATTCATCATCATCTGTTCACTCAGTCATGTCTGACTCTTTGCAGTCCTCCAGGCTTCTCTGTCGTTGGGATTTCCCAGGCAAGAATACAGGAGTGGGTTGCCATTTACTTCTTCAGGGGATCTTCCCGACCCAGGAATTGAACCTGGGTATCCCATATTGCAGGCAGATTCTTTACCATCTGAGCCACAAGGGAAGCCCCCTATAATTATATATTTATGTATTTAATCTATTATATGTTTAATCTATACCATAAAATTTCTCAAATATATATTTTTAGTCGGGGTTAAAACTACCTAGCTACCTACAGTGGTTTTTAACTTTGATAAACTATGAAATTAGACTGACTTGAAATTCACACCATTTTGTGGTTTGGTATCATTCTGTGGTTTGATATCACTCAGAAGTGATGCCTATCATATCTGCAGAATAGCTAGGCCTTTAAGTATGCCAGTTGATCCAAAATATATTGAATTAAACAAATGTAAATCAATTTGCTTATGAGAAGAAATCTGAAAATAATATAGTGAATATCTTCAATTGATTTGCATTAGAATGTGATAGTTGGTTAATTCAGAGGCTTATTGGGTGACCAATCTAGCCCTGAGGTGGAGATAATGGACTACTAATTGCTTGCATTTGAGTCTGTTAATTTCTTGTTTCCTACCTGCTTTGTTCCCCGTTGGCATGTCTGCCAAAGCAGATCAACCTGAGTTGCTGGATAAGGGTGAAGTGCTTAAGGCATTAAAATCTCCAGCCATTTCCCTCTCATATACTGCAATATATATATATTAGTTCTTCATACAAGAAACATTGAAACAATTAGCTATCATAGAGAAATCTTTCTCTATTAATGCCACATAGTTTACATGGAGCCATTAGTAATGAGGACAAACAAGTTGGATCATGGAGATAACTAATAACACATTTAACAAGAAAAACAGAAGTTATGAAGTCTCAAGGGCTGTAAATATTTGAACTTGGACCAAGAAAAACATAAAATAATGATTTAAAGGCAGAAATCTTGACTGAATTTTCAAGTTGACCAATAGGTTATAAGGGGCATTTGGTCATTAATCATACTTCTGACAGAAGAGAAAGAGTGTTAATAGAAAGTTAAGAGCAAGGATTGACCTGAAAGATCAATCTAACCCAAACCAATGATTTTATAATGGAAACTTGAAGACCAGAAAAGTTAAGTAACTTGCCCAAAGTCATAGAGCAAGTTAGAATCAGAGCTGAAACTAAATTTTAACTCTCGATTCTTATACACAATCTCTTCCAGAATTTATAACTTATTGTTTCCTAGCATATTTCTCCCAGGAAAAATCCATTTGGTTTTTACTCCTTTACTGAAAAAAAAAACAAAAACAAAAACAAAAACAAAAACGTTTTTATTGAGGACCTACTGTGTTCCTATTTGGAATTATGAATCAATACGCTCTTGACTTTAAGAGGCTTACATACAAGGAAGGTTGGGAGGGTAGTATAGAGTAGTGGTGAACTCAAGCAGAATGCCAGGTATGGGCTTGGGGTGAGACGTCTACGGGGAAGGCCGTATTAGGGGTGGAGAGTTAGTCTAACGACAAGTAGATGAATGTTAGGTTAAGGGAAAAGGAAGTGTCATCCTACTCTGGATGACAAGCACCTTCCTGTAAGATTTCAAAAGATGTCCTCTTTGAGAAGTTACAGCCCAGTGGGCACATAGCTTGAATAATGGATAGAGGACTGGGTTTCAGCCCCAATTACTCCCTGTGCCTAAGTTCTCATGTCAGGCACAGTCACCACAGCATAAGCAGAAGGATGTTCCATACCAAGGGATCATACTAGGAAAAACTATATGACCTTTCATCTGTGAGGGTATTTTTAATTTAAGAGAGATGGGACAAATCCTACACCTTTCTCCTACTCTTTCTCTTCCTAACTCCCTGATCTGTCTAAATGCCAGAGGATGATATTTTGTATTGCTTATAATGTATCTTAATTTACATAAATTAATATTCTAGGCTGTAAAAGTGTATTTATTGCAAGTTTTGAATCTTGCTCTACCAATTACTTCTTAGCTATGTAAAATAGGGCAAATTCAGTTCAGTTCAGTCTCTCAGTCATGTTCGACATTTTGTGAACCCATAGACTGCAGCACGCCAGGCTTCCCTGTCCATCACCATTTCTGGAGCTTGCTCAAACTCATGTCTATTGAGTTTGGGATACCATCCAACCATCTCATCCTCTGTCATCCCCTTTTCCCCCTGCCTTCAATCTTTCCCGGAATCAGGGTCTTTTCCAATGAGTCAGTTCGTCACATCAGGTGGCCAAACTATTGGAGCAAGTTATTTTTGTTCTATAAAATGCAGACAAAGTATGAACTAAGATTCTTCTGCTATTTTTGTGAGTGCTTAAAGAGTAATAATATCTAGTGTTTGCATTCTCAGTAAAGTCTGACTCTTTGTGATCCCATCAGATCCCTACTCTTTGTAGCCCACCATGCTTTTCTGTCCATAGAATTTTCTAGGCAAGAATACTGGAGCGGGTTGCCATTTTCTCTTCCAGGGGATCTTCCCAACCCAGGGATGGAACCCACATCTCCTACGTCTCCTACATTAGCAAGTGGATTCTTTACTACTGAGTCACCTGGGAATCCCAATAATATCCAGAGTGCTCCTCAAAGTGCTTGGCATAGAGGACGTGTGTATGCATGCTAAGTCACTTCAGTTGTGTCTGACTCTTTGTGACCCTATGGACTGTAACCCACCAGGGTCCTCTGTCTGTGGAATTTTCCAGGCAGGAATACTGGAGTCAACTACCATGCCTTCCTCCAGAGGATCTTCCTGACCCAGGGATTGAACCCACATTTCTTAGGTCTCTTGCATTTGGACAGGTGGATTCTTTATCACTAGCACCACCTGGCATATAGTAAACTGTGCATAACGTTAAGTATTAACATCACATTTGATTGATATAGTGATTCTATAAAGTCAGTAGAAGTACATGAATATCCTATTTAACACATGATCCACATATCACTCAAGCTCTCACACCCAGATAATATCTTTATGAGATTGACCATGGGTTGTAGAAGCTCAGCACCCTTCTAAAAGTTGTTTGTGGTCTTCATGGCTTGCATTCTCATGGTTGCCTTGGCTCCTCTCTCTACTCTTAAAGAGGACTCACTCTCACTGAGTCACCCCTTCTCCCTCTGAATCCCCTACTACTTACCATCAACTATCAGTATAGTGTAACTATATTACTCTTTAGTGTAATAGACCTTTCTCTGAAATTTGAAAACTTTGGTGAGTGATCAAATTGGACCTTATACCATATCACAGTTGCACTCGTCTCACATGCTAGCAAAGTAAAGCTCAAAATTCTCCAAGCCAGGCTTCAGCAATATGTGAACTGTGAACTTCCAGATATTCAAGCTGGATTTAGAAAAGGCAGAGGAACCAGAGATCAAATTGCCAACATCCTCTGGATCATCAAAAAAGCAAGAGAGTTCCAGGAAAACATCTATTTCTGCCTTTTTGACTATGCCAAAGCCTTTGACTACGTGGATCACAATAAACTGTGGAAAAATCTGAAAGAGATGGGAATACCAGATCACCTGACCTGCCTCTTGAGAAATCTGTATACAGGTCAGGAAGCAACAGTTAGAACTGGACATGGAACAACAGACTGGTTCCTAATAGGAAAAGGGGTACGTCAATGCTGTATATTGTCACCATGTTTATTAACTTCTATGCAGAGTACATCATGAGAAATGCTGGACTGGATGAAGCACAAGCTGTATTCAAGCTTGCTGGGAGAAATATCAATAACCTCAGATATACAGATGACTCCACCCTTATGGCATAAAATGAAGAGGAACTAAAGAGCCTCTTGATGAAAGTGAAAGAGGAGAGTGAGAAAGTTGGCTTTAATTTCAACATTCAGAAAACTAAGATCATGGCATCTGATCCCATCACTTCATGGCAAATAGATGGGGAAACAGTGTCAGACTTTATTTGGGGGGGCTCCAAAATCACTGCAGCCATGAAATTAAAAGACACTTACTCCTTGGAAGGAAATTTATGACCAACCTAGACAGCATATTAAAAAGAAGAGACGTTACTTCACCAACAAAGGTCCATCTAGTGAAAGCTATGGTTTTTCCAGTAGTCATGAATAGATGTGAGAGTTGGAGTGTAAAGAAAGCTGAGCGCCGAAGAATTGATGCTTTTGAACTGTGGTGTTGGAGAAGACTCTTGAGAGTCCCTTGGACTACAAGGAGATCCAACCAGTCCATCCTGAAGGAGATCAGTCCTGGGTGTTCACTGGAAGGACAGATATTGAAGGTGAAACTCCAATACTTTGGCCACCTGATGTGAAGAGCTGGCTCATTAGAAAAGACCCTGATGCTGGGAAAGATTGAGGGCAGGAGGAGAAAGGGATGACAGAGGATGAGATAGTTGGATGGTATCACCGACTCAATGGACATGAGTTTGGGTAAATTCTGAAAGGTGATGATGGACAGGGAGGCCTAGTGTGCTGTAGTCCTTGGGGTTGCAAAGAATTTGACATGACTGAGTGATTGAACTGAACTGAACTAAACACCCCTTTTCCCTCTTCATCCCCTACTATTTACCATCAACTATCAGTATAGTGCAACTATATTACTCTTTAGTGTAATAGAACTTTCTCTGAAGCTTGAAAAATTTGATAAGGGATCAACTTGGACCTTATACAGCTAACAGCTGAAAATTTATATTAACCCTTTCTCCTGCCTTGCTGCAGAAATTTCCAGTGCTGTGACATCATATATTGTGTCCCAGACTCTTACTCTTGCCATCTTGCTGTCCTATCTCTTTCTTTCCTTCTATTTCCTCCTTGATTTTTATTTCTTTTTGCACTCTCCCATCAAAATTAAGGATGAAATGTATCTCATTTTCTCATGTGGAGAAACAACTAAGACTATTTTTTTTTTTTTGGTCTTATCGCCTATTCTCAGGAACTTATCTCTATCCCAATTGTCTTATCATAGACCTTTTCTAAATAAAGACAATTCTCTTCCTGGACCTAGACCAGCTGTTAAGAAACTTGATTTTTACTTTTGCACTACTACCACACGAGGAAACCGAAACACAAAAAATTATGTGGATTGATGAAAGCTACCTGTATGCTATTTAGCAAAACAAGGACTTGAGCTGAATTGCTTTGATTAAACCCAGTACATTTTATGTTGTCAACTTATATAAGAAATATCTGTGAGATACTTCAATGTCTTGTCTTTTGACATATTTATTGAGTATGTGTTCAGTTGAAACCACTGTGATAGGCTTTAAAAGTTTTAAAGATGAATAAGATTTAGTCTGTGCTCTCAAAGTACTTAAAAATTTACTGTGGGCAACAGAATTCTTTACAGGTTACAAGGAAAATGGCCTTGCATTAACTAGAGTAGTTTTGCTCTTTTGAATATTACTTCTTGGGTGACTAAGACTTTTGTTGAAGCAATAGTTTATAGTTTTTAAAAAAGAAAAGGAAAAGAAATTTAAAAAAAAAGATAATCATTTATATAGACAGATTAGTGTAGAAGTTCTTTGGCTTACCTCACCATTATAATACTTTCTTAAGCAGATGCCCTGATATTTCATGACTAATAATTTGATTCCTTTCTCTTTAAATAGCCATGCATTGTTTTAAAGCTTAGAAGAATGTAAGGTGAAAATAAAATTAATCTCATTTACTCTACTCATTTATTTCTGTTAGTTTTTGTCATATTTCCATTTAGTTTTTGTCATAACATATACCTATACATATAGCCAGGGGAGAATCTTTCTGCATATAATTGGTGTAATGGACTTAATTATGTCCCTTCAAAATTCATATGATGAAGTCACAAACCCCAGTATCTCAGTATATGACCTTATTTGGAGACAAAGTCTTTAAAGACGTGATTAAGTTAAAATTAGGCTGTTAGCATGGGGCCCTCTGACTGCGTCCTTAAAAGCAGAGGAAGATATAGGAGCCAGCACAGGTAGAAGAAAGGCCTGTGGGAAGGTAGCCATCTGTAAGCTCAGAAGAGTGGCCACAGGAGAAACCAAGTGCCAATATCTTTATCTTGGACTTCTAGTTTCTAAAATAGTGAGAAAATTAATTTCTGTTGTTTGTCACGGCAGCCCTCACAGATGCATGGTGGCTGCAACGCCTGAGGGCTGCCGAGAAAGGAGCTACCCTTCCCCAGGCGCAGGTCAGGGGCAGGGCCAAGAGGAGCTACCCTGCATCTTAGGGGCAGCAGCTGCGCTTTGCTGGAGCAGCCATGAAGAGAGACCCCGCGTCCAAGGTAAGAGAAACGTAAGCATGAGGCTAGGTGTAGAGGAAGGGCATCAGAGGGCAGACAGACTGAAACCATAATCACAGAAAACTAGCCAATCTGATCACAGGGACCACAGCCTTGTCTAACTCAATGAAACTAGGCCATGCTGTGTGGGGCCACTTAAGACAGAAAGGTCATGGTGGAGAGGTCTGAGAGAATGTGGTCCACTGGAGAAAGGCATGGCAAACCTCTTCAGTATTCTTGCCTTGAGAACCCCATGAACAGTATGAAAAGGCAAAAAGGACACTAAAAGAAGAACTCCCCAGTCGGTAGGTGCCCAATATGCTACTGGAGATCAGTGGAGAAATAACTCCAGAAAGAATGAAGGGATGAAGCCAAAACAAAAATGATGCCCAGTTTTGGATGTGATTGGTGATAGAACCAAGGTCTGATGCTGTAAAGAGCAATATTGCATAGGAAACTGGAATGTTAGGTCCATGAATCAAAGGAAATTGGAAATGGTCAAACAGGAGATGGCAAGAGTGAACGTCAACATTCTAGGACACAGCAAACTAAGATAACTGGAATGGGTGAATTTAACTCAGATGACCATTATATCTACTACTGTGGGCAGGAATCCCTTAGAAGAAATGGAGTATCAATCATAGTCAACAAAAGAGTCAAAAATGCAGTACTTGGATGCAATCTCAAAAATGACAGAATGATCTCTGTTCCTTTCCAAGGCAAACCATTTAATATCATGGTAATCCAAGCCTATGCCCCAACGAGTAATGCTGAAGAAGTTGAAGTTGAACTGTTCTATGAAGACCTACAAGATTTTTAGAACTAACACCCCAAAAAGATGTCCTTTTCATTATAGGGGACTGGAATGCAAAAGTAGGAAGTCAGGAAATACAAAGGGTAACAGGCAAATTCAGCCTTGGAGTACAGAATGAAGCAGTGCAAAGCCTAATAGAATTTTTCCAGGAGAACGCACTGGTCATAGCAGGCACCCTCTTCCAACAACACAGGACTCTATACATGGACATCACCAGATGGTCAACACCGAAATCAGCTTGGTTATATTCTTTGCAGCCAAAGATGGAGAAGCTCTATACAGTCAGCAAAAACAAGACCGGGAGCTGACTGTGGCTTGGATCATGAACTCCTTATTGCCAAATTCAGACTTAAATTGAAGAAAGTAGGGAAAACCACTAGCCCATTCAGGTGTGACCTAAATCAAATCCCTTGTAATTATACAATTATACAATGGAAGTGAGAAATAGATTTAAGGGACTAGATCTGATAGACACAGTGCTTGATGAACTATGGATGGAGATACCTGACATTGTGCAGGAGGAGGGATTAAGACCATCCTCAAGAAAAAGAAATGTAAAAAAGCAAAATGGCTGTCTGAGGAGGCCTTACAAATAGCTGTGAAAAGAATTAAAGCAAAAAGCAAAGGAGGAAAGGAAAGACATTCTCATTTGAGTGCAGAGTTCCAAAGAATAGCAAGGAGAGATAAGAAAGCCTTCCTCAGTGATCAATGCAAAGAAATAGAGGAAAACAACAGAATGGGAAAGACTAGAGATCTCTTCAGGAAAATTAGAGATACCAATGGAACATTTCATGCAGAGATGGGCTCGATAAAGGACAGAAATGGTATGGACCTAACAGAAGCAGAAGATATTAAGAAGAGGTGGCAAGAATACACAGAAGAACTGTACAAAAAAGATCTTCACGACTCAGATAATCACGATGGTGTGATCACTCACACTCAGCTCGAGCCAGACATCCTAGAAGGTGAAGTTAAGTGGGCCTTAGAAAGCATCACTACAAGCAAAGCTAGTGGAGGTGATGGAATTCCAGTTGAGCTATTTCAAATCCTAAAAGATGATGCTGTGAAAGTGCTGCACTCAATATGCCAGCAAATTTGGAAAACTCAACACTGGCCACAGGACTGGAAAAGGTCAGTTTACATTCCTATCCCAAAGAAAGGCAATGCCAAAGAATGCTCAAACTACCGTATGATTATACTCATTTCACATGCTAGTAAAATACTGCTCAAAATTCTCCAAGTCAGGCTTCAGCAATACATGAACCGTGAACTTCCAGATGTTCAAGCTGGTTTTAGAAAAAGCAGAGAAACCAGAGATCAAATTGCCAACTGGATCATCGAAAAAGAAGGAGAGTTTCAAAAAACATCTACTTCTGCTTTATTGACTATGCCAAAGCCTTTGACTGTGTGCATCACAGTTAACTGTGGAACATTCTGAAGGAGATGGGAATACCAGACCATCTGACCTGTGTCTTGAGAAACCTGTATGCAGGTCAGGAGGCCACAGTTAGAACTGGCCATGCAAAAACAGCCTGGTTCCAAATAGGAAAAGGAGTATGTCAAGGCTGTATATTGTCACCCTGCTTATTTAACTTCTATGCAGAGTACATCATGAGAAACGCTGGGCTGGAAGAAGCTCAAGCCGGAATCAAGATTGCTGGGAGATATATCAATAACCTCAGATATGCAGATGACACCACCCTTATGGCAGAAAGTGAAGAGGAACTGAAGAGCATCTTGATGAAAGTGAAAGAGGAGAGTGAAAAAGTTGGCTTAATGCTCAACATTAAGAAAACTAAGATCATGGCATCTGTTACCATCACTTCATGGGAAATAGCTGGGGAAACAGTAGAAAAAGTATCAGACTTTAATTTTTGGGCTCCAAAATCACTGCAGTTGGTGATTGCAGCCATGAAATCAAAAGACGTCTACTCCTTGAATGGAAAGTTATGGCCAATCTAGATAGCATATTGAAAAGCAGAGACATTATTTTGTCCACAAAGCTCCATCTAATCAAGGCTATGGTTTTTCTAGTAGTCATGTATGGATGTGAGAGTTGGACAGTGAAAAAGGCGAAGAGTTGTCTTATTGGAAAAGACCCTAATGCTGGGAAGGATTGAGGGAAGGAGGAGAAGGGGATGACAGAGGATGAGATGGCTGGATGGTATCACCGACTCGAGGGACATGGGTTTGGGTGGACTTCGGGAGTTGGTGATGGATAGGGAGGCCTGGCATTCTGCGGTTCATGGGGTTACAAGGAGTTGGACACAACTGAGCGATTGAACAGAACTGCAATGTGCAATAATTCAAACACAATCTAAATTTATATTTGGTTCTCATATGTGTTCAAGGTCAGTATGGTAGAATATAGTTGGGTTTGGTAAAAGTAGATTGAACATATTGCCCAGTAGGGTCTGAATTGTACATTGTGTTTCTTGGGTCAATTTTTAAAAGATTAAACCATTCTGGACCTGCTAAATCAGCACTCTTTGGGATGAACTATAGCCACTCAGAACACAGGGACTCCTGATAGACAATAAAATTAGAAATTGAATTAGGTAAACTTAATTAACCACTGAATTAGGTGACTCATCCTTAAATAAAATAGGCTGGTGACTCCTTTTTTTTAGTCAAGTTATTATTTCTACCTAGAACATACAATCCTTTCCACCTTCTAAGACCCAATTCAAAAGCCACCTTTCCATGAAATCAGACCCAAATCTTCCAGAATGGTAGGGATACCAATGAGTTCATATTCCTTTCACTTTGTTCATACATCTTTGGTGGTACATGTTCTGTCTTGCAGCAGTTACAGGAGCGGTGTCTTTCTCATCACTCTAACTAATGTATGTTCTCTGGGGCATGGAGCACATCTTACTTCTCTTCTTCTAGCATCTGACTGAGGGTCCATATTCATTTTTCACATTATCCATATATATTGTGAGTAATTCAATGAATATTCATTAAGACAAATTCATCAATACTTCAGCCTTCAGGAGAAATTGGGGCAAAAGAAAAAGAAGGTTACTCATGCAATTATTTAGATGAAGTGGATTACAATTAAAGAAAAACTGAGTTTCTTCAAAAGGACTGTGGAAATGAGGTGATAATGAAGATCCTGAGTAGCCTCTAGGAATAATTTTTTCCAGATAAAAATTAGAGCATCCAGTTAAATTTTAATTTCAAGTAGGCAGGTGATTTTTAGTATGAGCATTCCCCTTGTAATATTTTGGGGAAATACTCATTGTTCACCAGAAAGTCAAATTTAACTGGGCCTTCCCAAGTGGTGCTAGTGGTAAAGAGCACCATTGGCACCATCGGCATCATCTCCTGTCAATGCAAGAGATGTAAGATATTTGGATTTGACCCCTGAATTGGGAAGATCCCTCAACTGGTAAGATCCCTTGGAAGAGGGCATGGCAGCCCACATCAGTATTCATGCCTGAAGAATCCTATGGACAGAGGAGCCTGGCAGGCTACAGTCCATCAGGTTGCAGAGTTGGACATGACTAAAGTGACTTAGCACACATGCACTGAGTTAAATTGTGAGTCCCCAAAATGTGTGCCACCTGGAACCTGTGAGTCTGATCTTGTTTGGAAATAGGGCCTTTGCATTTGTAATGAAGTTAAGATGAAGTCCTATTGGATGATGGTGGACCTTAAATTCAATCACAAATGTTTTTATAAGGAAACACAGATACACAGACACAGATGGAAGAGGGCCAAGTGTAGATGGAGGCAGAGATAGGAATAATGATACTTCTACAAGCTAAGTAACACTGAAGAGTACTACTGGCAACCACTAGATGCTGAAGAATCAAGAAAGGATCCTTCCCCTGCAGAGCCTGCGGAGAGAGAGCCTGGCCCTGCTGATATGGTGATTATAAACTTCTAGTCTCCTAACTGGAAAACAATAAATTTTTATTGTTTGAAGGTGCCCAGTTTGCGGCACTTTGTTATGACTGTTGAGAAAACGGATACACTGTGGGTCCAGCATTTTTATTTGCCAGATATGGTGACCCTGTGAAGGATCTCTTCAGCCTCCTAAGAATATTCATTTGATCATATTACCAGGCACCTCACAATAGCAGGGTGTGTTATGACTATAACTCTATATTCATAAAATGTCTCTAATAGGTCATAGTTTCAGTGGGAATTTGATTATTGGAAAAGATGAATTTTTGATAGATTCTAACACTAAACAAAAATCCACTGGTTTTGTCCATAATTATGTGCATATAATAAAATCTTTTAGAAATTTTACTGTTAGCACTCCTCAACTCACTATGATGAGTAGAATATGAGAAGCATGATGAAAGAATATGTTTCTACGTGTGATTCCCTAGGTCAAAGGGCATAGCACAGGGCATTAGTGGCCCACCTCTCATCCTCTTTGCCTCCCCAGAAAGTCACCTACAAACAATTCCCATACAGCTCTCGGCAGCCCTCAGTTAGTTTCCTGAGTTCTTCCGCCTCAAAGTAATCTCTGAATGCTACTTGGCAATATAAGGCAATATTAGGCCAGATGAACAAGAAAGTTCATGCCCATAAAGTGACCCTCCATCAATAAAAGGTGAGAGTTGGTGGGTAAATCTTCCAGCTTCATCAGTTCTCAGTGGTACAGTCATGAAATCTGTGTTGTAGTCTCTCAAATGGTCCCCAATGTATTTGGGGCCAAGTTGCCCACAGAGGTAAACTGCTTATCAGCTCACACTTCATTGGCTTCCCCTGCTTCCCTGTCCTGCTTTTCTCGAAATCACATAACAATTTGTGTCTAAAACTTTACCTCTGTTTTTTTTTTTTTTCCATTGGTTGTTTGTTTTTTTCCTTTATCTTTCTGCTTTTAGAAAACTTCAAGTAAAAACAAAGTGAATGCTCATTTTTAAAGTTTTAGGTTTTAAAATAGATACTGTTAAATTGCATTCCAGAAAGATTAAATCTGCATGCACTCCTACTATATGGCCTTTACTTTCATTTTTTTTTTAAACCAAATTAAAAGCTTGCCTAAACTTCTCAATCTTGTGTGACAAAGATAACCCTTGGCTGCCTGACAAGTGTGGGGAGCTTTTGAAGGTACATTATGCCATTAATGAGTCCAGAAGCTGAAATTTTAATGAATTGCTCAAAAAGCCTAAGTCAAAAACTGGTTAGCTTTTGCCCAGTGGATTTTAAAACTGTGTGTCTCCATTCAGATCTGATAAGTATTTTCACTATCATTTGTCTAGAAACCTGACACAATTTTAAATGGGACCTTTTAGACAAGACCCTTTCCATTTAATCTTTCAACTCTTAAAACATGACCTCACTATTTTATGGCTTCCATTTTTAAGCTTTTCTCTTTAGAAATAGTCACAGGATCTATGCTAACCAATTTTTAATTGACCTTTAAAAGAGCTATGCCACCTTCAAATATAAATAGGTGAAAGTACTGTTGATTTTCTTGTCATAACCATACTAATATGTTTCAGGGGTATTATAAATAAATTTTTTACAATTTAATTTTAGATACTCATATGCTGTGACAATAAAATAGGAAAGGAAAAGGAGAGATCTTTAGGTTAATAATGCCCTTATATGAACTCTACCCACATTTATTGCCACATGTAAAAAATACAGCAAACAAAAAGAGGACAGTATAGGAATGATTCTAAGAAATTGTTTCAGTAAGGGGAGATATATACAACCAGGACATTCCTATTCAAATAACTAAGATGTCTAGAAAAGGGTTATTATGTTTTCTTTCTCTCCTGGGTCTTAGATAATTCTCAAATAAAATGATAGAAAAATCAATGTCAATCTTCTAGAAGAGATCCTTCAAATGACATTTTTTTTTTATCAAGCAATGACTCCTAGAAATAATTCCTTCAAGGTTGATTAACGAGATTTTTCTAAAATAGCCCATAGGTACCTATACAGACTGAGCTTCAAGACTTGTGTCATGAACGCAAACATTTACCTTGGTCCAGCTCCAGCAGTTCTGGAGAATGAGAACAGATAGTGTTAGTTGCTTAGTCATGCCCGACTCTTTGCCACCCCATGGACTGTAGCCCACCAGGCTCCTCTGTCCATGAGATTTTCCAGGCAAGAATACTGGAGTGGGTTGCCATTTCCTTCTCCAGGAGAATGAGAAAAGATTAACTCTCATAAAACAGACGATGACAAGGAGTAAAAAGATAAACATCTAAATTGTAGTTGTGTTTGTGTGTTATCTGCACAACTGCCCTTATTTATATATATGCTGTAAAGCCAGCTCAGTCTAGGTAAAGAAGATTGAGGGAAATATTGAGATATCATTTGACTAGTTATTTGGTTGGACCAATTAGGGTAACTGAACAAAGACTGATATGTTGTGAGATGGAGAGATGATCATTTTTATTGCTTATTTCATCCAACAGTGTACCTTGCCTTTGCAGACTGCTTTAGATAAATGAGCCTTGATGGTGATACCCTAGGTGAGATTTCTTATGTTGAAGATATCTTTATTTTAACTGTGGTAAAAGCAGTTCTATTAGAAATAATGATGTGTAGAAAATCATAACATGTGTATAAAAATCAAGAAGCTTATTTTGTTCATTTTAAGAGATCAGATTTGTGGTTACCAGAGGTGGGGATGGGGGATGGGGGAATTGGATGAAGGTGGTCAAAAGATGGGAACTTCCAGTTATAAAATTAGTACATACTGGAGATATAATGTACAACATGATAACTATAGTATAGTTAACATTACTGTATGATATATTTGAAAGTTGCTAAGCAAGTAGATCCTAAAATTTCTTATCCAAAGGAAAAAAAATATTTCTTTTTTTTTAATCTACATAAGATGATGGATGTTAACTAAACTTATTGTGTTAATCATTTTATGATATATATGTCAGTCATTATGCTGTCCTTAAATGAGCTTGCAAAGAGTTGGACATGACTGAGCAACTAACAGGGTCAGGGTAAATGTAGAGTGCTGTATGTCAATTATTAGTAAATCTCAATAAAAACTAAAAGAAAAAATTCAAGTAAAAATTAGATGAAAACTAAATTTAAAGAAAGGTGGAAAACAGACTTAAGCTAGCTAGAATGTTTCCAAAACAACAAAATGTAATTAATCATAATTAAATATATTAATATTTCCCTATACATATATTTAAAAATTAACCATTTCATAGATATGGCTGAGATGAACTAGAAAATTGCAGCTCATATAAAATCAGCAAAAAGTCTAGTGATATTACTTGACTCCTCTGTTTAACATGTGACTGTCAAAGAAAACAATGCCATAAAAAAAGGAGATTTTTGGAGCGATCTAAGGTGGCAGCAAAAGAAGAACCTGTACTCACCTCCTTCCACAGACACACTGAATTTACAGTTACACACAGAATAGTTTTTCCTGAAGGAGACCTGAGGACTGATTGAACAGCTTCTGAGCATAGAGAGACTACAAAGAAATGTGCAGGAAGGATGGAGACGTGGTATTCACAGGAAGCCCACCCCTGACATAGTGTCCTGCAGTAAGTAGAAAGAGAATCACTCAGGAATCTAAGTGCAAATTTGCCTGCTCTGGGACACAGTGAAAAAATATCAGTTGACAGGGCACCTAGACTAAATGGAAAGGAAATTCAATTATTAACCTTCAAATATCTGTCAAAATGCTTGGGCAACTGCTGGGACTCTCTCCAAGGTTGGAGGCACCAGGCAAGTGCCATTGTTTGTGTATCCTTAGGAAGGACCCCATCCTGTGCCCAGCGCAGGTCCTACCAGCCTGCCAAACTGACCTATGTGTAGCAATCCTTGGACTTCCTTTGGTCACACACACTCTAGCTCCAGTCATCTGGTACACACAGTCTGCATAAGGGATGCTTACATATGGGACCCACTTTTAATTCTGGGAGAGGTAGCTGTTTCACACAATCCATAGAAACTATTCAGAAAGTGCAACACAATGAAAAAATAAAGGAATACATTCCAAACAAAAGAACAAAGTAAAACTCCAAGAAAAAAAATCCAAATGAAATAGAGATAAGTAATTTACTTAATAAGGAGCTCAAAGCAATGGTCAGAAAGAGGCTCAGCAAACTTGGCAGAAGAACTAACAAACTCCATTTCTTCAGCAGAGTTAGAAACTGTGAGAAAGAACCAGTCAGAGCTGAAGAGTACAATAACTACATGATGGAGGTCATTGAGAAGAATCTATAGTAGCCATAGTGACTTTAACAACAAATGGGTGAGAAATGATTTAAAAGTGGCTTTTGTGGTTTCAGACATATCACAGCTTTGTAGTGTGCATGTATCCCTTTTTTTTGCTGATTGCATACACTGTGGAAATCCAAACAAGTTAGAGAGACTGAAACTCCTGAACTTCAATGTTAAGTGAAGTCTTGGATTTATGTGATGCCAGATGGTGTAAACTCCTGTGACAGCTCTTGATTAGTTTATATTGGAAACCACTGCTTTAAATTCTTTGGAATGTAGAGATAGCTTGAGGCTTTCTGTAGGCCATTATAAACATCAGAATTGATGCATTTTAAGGATGCCATTGCAGCTTCAATTTTTACAGCATACATGATTATTTTGTTCTCTAAGAAATCCCCAAAATATTATTGTCACAGCAGATGGTGTGACTCTGTAATGTAAGAATTACTACATATACCAGGAAGAAAATCAGTTTTATTAAATTTCAGTCTGATTAATACTGTTGCTGATTAAATGTATACTTTCAACAGGGGCAGGCAACTTGAATTTCTATGTAAAATATTACTTGGCAAAAGATTAGTTTGGCCTGTGTTTTGCTTTCACGTTATTAAGAACATTCAAGATTATTTTGAGGATTCTTCATATTATTTTATGCTAGATAAGAAGGAAGGCTCTCAGTTTATAATTACTCAAAAGCAGATTGACCAACACCAATCTCTTATTGCCAGGTTCCATATCAATTTGAATGATTAACCTAAGAGTGAATAATGAATTTGCATTCAGTGATATTGATCAACTGTATTCCAAATAGAATTCTTTTCTCATTGGGAAAATTGTGCTATATTAGGAGAAATAAATGTTAGGGGAAAAAGAGTTGTCAAATTGTTCTGAAGGTTAGGAAAATATACTCTGGTTCATCCTAAGATTACACAATTTCAGGCAGAATCAAAGGCAAAAGAGGAAAGCCATCTACCTAAGAATCATTGGCCTCACATAACAGTCACTATCTGAGACTTTAATGGTAAATTTTGGGAATCTGGTACTGCATATCCTTGTGAGGTAGATTAAAAATAGCTGCAAACTATTTGTCACACTTTCCATTGAGTGATTGACTACATTTCCCCTTGGAATATGGCAGAGATGGTGCTGTGCTAGTTCTAGGTCAGGACTTTATGAAGACTGGACATTTCTGTTTTCGTAATCTTAGAATTTAACTCTTTAGATATTCCTTAGGCTCTGAACCCCACCCTGAGATCTCAGCTTATGGAAAGAAGCCTTGGTTAATAGGCCAGGTGAGGTGATGACCATGGGATGAGCCATCTCAATGGTCCAGTCTCAGCAAGCTTTCCCAGGACTAGAAACCAGTTTGTGCTGCCTGGCATAGAAGAATCACTCAGTTATGCAGAATAAACCCACAGAAATGTGAAAGATAAAATAGTTATTGTTTTGAGCCATGAAAAAAGAAAAGAAAGGAAGCTATACAATTTAAAAAGCTGAGAGAATCATGACTGCCACCAATTCAGTAAAAGAACATATTTAGTGACTACTTGGTAATCTCCAAAATTTATTTTTTTACACTGTTTGGCATATACTATGGTTGCCTCTTCATCCCACAGTGCTTTTTTTAAAATAAGGTTTTCAGTATTGAGAGGTAAATTGATTATAGCTTAGTTAATCAAAATGTGTTTATCACTTTCACATCTCATTATTGGTAGTCCTACATTTGTAATTTCTACAATTGCTTGCACTGGGGTTTCTTGTCCAGGAAAAGCCCTCAGGGAACTTCAGGTCTTTACTTTTCCTTTAGAATGACCTCTGATTCTACAATTGGCCCAGCTCAACTAGATCCCTGTAGCTGATAACTCTCTGAACACCATCACCTCCCCACCTTGGGTCATCCTTTAGAGAGAACGTTTCCATGGGACAAACAACATCTAATTTCACATTCTATTCTTGGGGGTCAAAGTTAGAATATAGTTACTTAAAGAGCTGGCAGGGGCAGGTTGTTGCTGGGGACTGTTACCGTTCAGAATTTGTCACTTTGGAGCCACCACCATATTTATCTTGGCAGCCACTGCTTTCAGGACAATTCTGGGAGCTGTCTAATTCTTAAAATCTCTTACTCTGGTTTCAAGCTGAGCCAAGCCTTCACGAAGAGAAGCACAGTCATGAAGACCTGTAGCTAATCCAGAAAGCCCCAGTAGACTCTGCGTTGGGATGTTTTGAAGTTCATTTCAAAGGCTGACCAGCTCACTGGCATTCTCCTTTCAGTGTTCTGCACACTCACCCCCAGATCTTTATGGTGTGAATTTCAGTGAATACTTCTGTTTCAGAGAAGTAATAACAACTGACAAGTTGATAATCTCCCAGCTGCACAACACCTGTAGCAATAAAACCATGTACTTTATTTGCAGTTTTTAAAATAAACTATATATTTTACCTCATTCTATCTTCAGAATCTTGTGAGAAGGTTATTACTACAGCCAGTTTATTGATAGTGAAACAGTGGTTTCAATTGGTCGGAGCTGCTTAAATTGCAAATGGTATAACTGTAATTAAAAGAAAAATGTTTGTGGCTCCAAAGACAATGAAATTTTTTCCTATACTACCTAGACGTTATGCATACTATCCCAGAAATTTGTATATGAAATGGTAAGGTAAATGAGTAAGAATATTCATTGTGTACCTTTTATGATAAAAAACAGTAGACTAGAAAACTAAACATCTATCAATAAAGTTTTTTAATTAAATTGAAGCACATATGCTTATGCTGCTGCTGCTAAGTCACTTCAGTCGTGTCCAACTCCGTGCAACCCCGTAGACAGCAGCCCACCAGGCTCCTCTGTTCCTGGGATTCTCCAGGCAAGAACATGGAGTGGGTTGCCATTTTCTTCTCCAATGCAGGAAAGTGAGGAGTGAAAGTGAAATCACTCAGTCGTGTCCGACTCTTAGCGACCTCATGGACTGCAGCCTACCGGGCTCCTCTGTCCATGGGATTTTCCAGGCAAGAGTACTGGAGTGGGTTGTCACTGCTTTCTCATATGCTCATGAGATTCTATAATATTATAAAAATGTAAGGTGGGTCTCTATGGACCCAAACAGATATTTAGTGAAAAAGGCAATTACAGATTACTGTGCAAAATAAGGAAATATCTGTTAAAGGTATATGTCTGATATAATGGACACATGTCATTATACATTTGCCTAAATTCTTAGCATATACTCTAGAATGAACTCTAATGTAAATCATGGGCTCTGAGGTACAAGGGAACTCTCTGTACCTTCTACAATTTTTCTGTGAACCTAAAGCTGCTCTAAAATATAAAATCTTTGCTTAAAAGTGCTTTTAAATATCTATATATATCTTCATATATTTGTATCTATATATATATGTATAAAATGAACAATATTCTGGAATGATTTGTACCTATTTGTTGGTATTTCTCTGGGATATAGAATTCAGGGCGATTTAGTATGGGTGTGTGTGAGGTTGGCATTTGCTTATTAGTTTATATCAAAACTATGGTCAAATAATGGTTGATTTTTATGTTTTTTAATGTCTTACTGTTTTTAAACTTTTGAAGAGTGGCTCATTCCTCCTGGGCTTGTTGACATCTTTCAATTTGGAAAGTTGAACTAGGGTGAGCATAAAGAAGAGTCTCTGGGTATCAACATGGAGAGAATTTTATTTTAAGTGGCTGCATTGTGTTCAGATCGCAGGAATCTGTTTTCTTTTCTAAAACCTGAAGCCTTTCTCTGACTTCCAGTATTCTGGAATAATGTAATCAGAGACTGGAGGGGACAGGAATTTTGCCGTGGCACAAATTGACATCTTAATTGGACTCACAACATGACATTGGCCTATCAGATTATGAGAAGGGAAAGTGTTAGTCGCTCAGTTGTGTCCGACTCTTCGTGATACCATGAGCTGTAGCCTGCCAGGCTTCTCTGTTCATGGAATTCTCCAGGCAAGAATACAAGAGTGGGTTGCCATGCCCTTCTCCAGGGGATCTTCCAGAACAAGAGATTGAACCTAGGTCTCCCACATTGTAGGCAAATTCTTTGTTGTATGAATCACCAGAGTATCGTAGGTCAAAGTTAATTCTAAGAAACAGACATTTTATAATATTATAATATCTTATAATGTCCCCAATTGTAATTTTCCAAGTTTACTCCCATTCTTCAACACATCTCTCAGTCCAAAAATGTAACAATCACTTTAGATTGAGAGAGAGAAGTTTGAGAATCACATTTGTCTAGCAGATCTTTAATTTGTCCCTTAAAATTTCAAGGGGTTCCTCAACAACTTTTTTGGGGTCTTTTGTCAGAAATCAGCTGCCCTGACCTCATATGCCAGATAGCAAGAAGCACACACATGTCATCCTTTCCACTACTGTCTTGTTTAACTTGGAGACACTAACATGGGCCATGGCAGTGAAAGCACCAAGTCCTAACCACTGGACTGCCAGAGAATTCCCAAGAATCACTCTTGTTTATACAGGTATTCTAGCTCAAACAGCTGGACAGTAAATGAGTAAAGGAAAGCCATACTGTAGATGAAAGGTTAAAGCCATCAGGTCTTCAGAGTCAGCTGAAGGATGAGGAAATATTTTGTATTTTGAATATCTCATTGTAAATATTAGATGTATGTCTGACTCTCACTATCATAATAGTGAACATTTAAAATTACATTATAGATCTTTTTTTCTTGTGCTGATCATATTTATAACATTTATTCATCCTTTAAGATTTTTTTTAAAATTTTCTTTACTTTATTGTGTTGGTTTGCCAAACAATGACATGAAACCGCCATGGGTTTACATATGCTCCCCCTCCAGAACCCCCCTCCCTCCTCCCTCCCAATTCCCTCCCCCTGGGAAATCTCGGTGCACTACCCCCGAGGATCAATCCTGGGCTGGCGATTGATTACACATATGATAATTAACATGTTTCAATGCTATTCTCCCATATCATCCCACCCTTGCCCTCATCCACAGAGTCCACGAGTCTGTTCTATACATCTGCGTTCCTTTTGCTGTCCCGCATGCAGGGTTCTCACTGCCATCCTTCTAAATTCCATATATATGCTTTAGTATACTGTGTTGTTGTTTTTCCTTCTGGCTTACTTCACTCTGGATAATAGGTTCCAGTTCTGTCCACCTGAGTAGAACTGATTCAAATGAATTTTTTTTTTAATGCTGAGTAATATTCCATTGTGTATATGTACCACAGCTTTCTTATCCATTCGTCAGTTGATGGGCATCTAGGTTGCTTCCATGTCCTGGCTATTGTAAACAATGCGGCGATGAACATTGGGGTACACATGTCTCTTTCAATTCTGCTTTCCTCGGTGTGTATGCCCAGCAGTGGGATTGCTGGGTCATATGGCAGTTCTATTTGCAGTTTTTTAAGGAATCTCCACACTGTTTTCCATAGTGGCTGTACTAGTTTTAAGATTTTGACATACTCATACTACCATGTGTAAAACAGCTAGCTAGTGGGAACCTACTGCATAGCACAGGGAGTTCAGCTTGGGGCTTTGTGGTGACCTAGATGGGATGAGGAGAAGGGGAGGGAGGTCCTAGAGGGAGGGGAGACTCTAACACAACATTATAAAGCAACTATACTTCAATTAAAAAAAAAAGGGGGGGTTTAGTTTAGGCATCACAGTTAACCAAAGAGGTTAGTGGTGCTCTTACTAACAATTTCCTTGTACCTAATTCCCTTTCAGGACTTTCACATTTTTTTACTACCTCTCTCTCTTCATGCTGTCTTCTCCAATGGCTTATGAAATCTTTTAAAAATGCATGTTTTATAATATTTACCTGTTTATTTCTACATCTCAGATGGATCAGAAACATTAGATACTCAGTAAATGTTTTGATAAATGAACAAACTGAATCTTCCTCAATACCACCCTACTTTCTTGTGTCAAAAACTTTTTTGCTCTCTTCCCACGTTTTTCTCCAAATAATTGATTTCAAGATAAGTCGTTCCACTTATCCCAAAGAGTTTAACCATACTGTCTTTAACCTCATGCGCATTTTTTTTTCTTTACTATAATCCCAAATTGTCTTCTTTATCTTTGAGGTAATATATGGAAAGAATGTCCTTCTGGAGATCCCTGGGATTCTCTCATGCTGGTTTTCTATTTTGAGACAACCTACCAGTTATTATAACATTGAAATATGTTATCGATATTAACTGTATTTTTATAAGTTCCTGTTTTGTGATTCAATGAAAGAAATGCAAATCATAAATCACTTGCAAATTTTCATAAATACTGGTGAATGAAATACTAGGCAGTTTTATGCAGAATTCCAATATTCATTTGTATCCTTTACCACTTCGGATGGTAATATCCTTTAGTATATATTTTTTCAATATTAGTCTGCTGCAGACTTGGTATTTGTTGGGCTCATTTCAATTTATTATTCAAATGCAAATTTGAACTGCCAAATTTTACATGACTTATAGCTAATGTTCCAAATAATGTTTGCTTTCATTTTACTAAGCAGCAGCACAAGGGGATTTAGTGTGACAATGGAATGCAAAGCTCCATCATTCACAGTCAAAGAGAGATGTTGTTTGATTCTGGCCTCTCTGAAAACCTTCAATGCCAGTCACCAATTATCATTTTCCAACTTGCCAGGATTATTCTAGCTTTGCTCTGTTGCACACACCATCCTCCTGCATTTAGCAGAATTGGCTCTGAGCACTCCAGATGGGCCACCAATATCCAGGAGCTATTCTTCTGGGGTTGGGGTGGGAGATGTTTTCATGTAGTATAATCCTCACATGGGACCGGCAATCTGAGTGAGATTTTGCTACTCCTTTTCAAAGATAGCTTTCTCACTCTTGCCATTGTTAGGGGAAGCACACTGATTGAAACCGTCCACCCTGGCCAGGCACCATGGTAACCATTTGCATGAGTTGTTTTATGACAGGAGATCCTGATAAGGAATATGGAACTAATAAGCTACCACCAACCGGAAGAGTTTGGGAAAGGTCTAAAGGAGACACCGTGTGTCCCTCCACTTCCCAGAATCCCTCTCGCTAGCATCCATCTTGGCTGAGTGATGCGTGTGCCACCAGGAAAGACTCTGAATTAGAAAGATTGGCCAAAGACCACCCGGAAAATAATCCCATCACCATAAAACCTGAGACTGTGAGCCACACAGCAGAGCTGTTCTCCTGGGTTCCCTTACCCTACTGCTCTCCACCCGGGTGCCTTTCCCAATAAAATCTCTTGCTTTGTCAGCACATGTGTCTCTTCAGACAATTCATTTATGAGTGTTAGACAAGAGCCCAGTTTCAGGCCTTGGAAGGGGTTCTCCTTCCTGCAACACCATGATTCTGCCAGAAATGTACTTTTTTACATTTTCCATCTCACTTGGCAAACAAAAGTGCCTTTCTGAATAAGATTGGTATCGTATATAGTATTGTGACAAGAGGGGAAGTTAAAAAACAAAACAAAACTGAACGTTTTGTGTCTAGTAGAAAACCTCCCCTACTTTAGCTCCTTTTCACTACAAAATAAACAATCAAAACCCCAAAAGACCAATACCTGGAGAGAGGTTACTTTTTGCTAAACAAAAATGTAGTATTCCAGTTAGAAGATAATACTTCATCCTCATGCTACAATAAAAAATACATTTTACATTTAAGTAGATAAATATTTCAAACGCGGAGGGTGGAGGAGGGGGAATGTGGCATCCTAATTCCTGTAATGAAAAGAAAACTCAATAAGCAACAAATGAAAAGCTAGGGAAGTTTTGTGACTATAGCAACTTCATCAATGGGACTTTACTCCTCTATCTGTATCAGTGATATATTTGAAGGGGGATACCCTTTTCGATTCTTCAGTTCCAAATTGTCCACTTCATTTTATTGATATTGTTGGCTGAGAAAGCCTTTTGCATGTATTTCACTGTTAGAATGAAAATTTACCGAGATCAATAATTTAGATTACATCTGTGCTTCTCTTTGTAATTGTTCTTCTGCAGCAGAGGAAAGTAGCAATATAGTTGTAGCTATGTAATAGAAACATGGCATTTAAGGCAAGGGGACTCAAGAGAGAACAATGACCACATAACCTTCCTAGGTGGCTCATCTGCAAAGAATCCACCTACTAAAGCAGGAGATGCAAGAGAAGAAGTTTCGATCCCTGAGTTGGGAAGATTTCTTGGAGTAGGAAATGGCAACCCACTGCAGTATTCTTGCCTGGAAAATGGACAGAAGAGTCTGCCAGGCTACAGTGCATGGGGTCGCAAAAGTCAGACACAACTGAGCTCACACACATACGGCTTTCAGGGTTAGGGATAATCTCAGAAAGGCTTCTTCCAGGCCTGCCTGCAAGATGATTGGTTCTTGTTTATAACTTTCTTTCCTTTCTTTCAACAAATATTTTTTGAGCATCCAGTATATGACAGCATTATGCAGGTAACTGATGAACAGTGCATGACCCCTATCTTCATTTTACTTAGTAGAATTACTCAGTGTCATTTGTCAAGAATCCAGAAGAGAACATTTAGGGAAAGACTACTGATTCATGGCAAAACTGCTATGCTTATATATAAAAAGTGTATATGGACAAAGGACATGGATAGATTATACCTCAAATAGATAAAAATTTGAAACAACTTTTGACATAAAGTAATCAGTAATACACAAGAAAAATGAAAATTAAAGCAAAATACCCCATTTCACATATATTAAGTTAAAAATGCTATATATAAATAGATGTTATATAAAAATGTTTTATGTAATATATAATATCATCTATACATACAAAACGTTTGTATATACCAATGAGTAATTCTAAAATTGTTCCAGTTTTCATTGTGGATGAGACAATAAGTACAAATCCTTTTATGAGAAATGAGCAACATTCATGAAGAAAAATTAAGGCCACATTGATATAATTCCAGGCACTGAAATTTACCCTGTGTGGAAAAATCAAAAGAAAAGTTGGTTGTGTGCAACAAGATGTTCAATGGGTTTTTGCTTATAATACTAAAAAAAAAATAATGCAGCCTAAATTTCTATTACTAAGGGAAAGTTAAGTCAATTATATTTTAACTAAATAGAACAATGTACAGATGGAAAATGATGATTGTGAATATGTTTGACTTGAAAAATGCTTATTTCTATATAGAGAAAGCAGAATAAATGTTGAATTCGGTTAGAGAATTCTAGTATACATAGACAATACATGGAAAAATGAAAGAATGTGACACCCTGGGATGGCAATATTTTGGATGATCTTAAAGAATGTTCTGATTGTAGTTTTAATGTTTTTACAGACTTCATAATGGGATCACATTTTATGATCACAGTCAAAATTGAGTATTCAGGGAAAATTAATGTGGCTTCTTTTGTTTGCTCCATTTTCTTTACTGAACATAAAGTTTACATATAACAAAATCTACTCTTACAGTAAACAGATCAGAAAGTTAAAAAAAAATGAGTCATGTAACCACAATCACAGTCAGATAGGAAATAAAGTACAGAAAAAAATTCTATCCCCCAATTTCTATCCTGCCCCTAGAAGCAACCCCTGCTCCTATGCTGAGCTTTGGTTTTTTATTTCCCATAGTTTTGCTTCTGAAAGGATGATATGCAGGTAGAATTATAGAATATGTAGTTTTTTTGAGTCTGGCTTATTTTACTCAGTATAGTACATCTGTGATTTTAAAATGCTATTGTGTGTATTGGTAGCTTTTCCTTCTTGCTGCTTATTGATTTCTCATTGTATAAATGTACCACAGTAATTTTATCAATTCCTTAGGACATTTGGGTTGAATGTAGTTTAAGGGCAATCACACATAAAGTTGCTATATAAATAAGTATTTATAGGTTTTCTTTTTGTATTCCAATTATTTTGAGACATTAAATTCCCATGTATTTGTAAGAAATAATACAGATGAATCTTGAGTTGCTAATAGTAACATTTGCAAAACTACAATATAACAGCATGGCCAGTATAATGACAATGACTTGGGGTCCTCTTTGAATCTTCTGTTTTAATAGGTAATTAACCTGTTGTGTTTAGCATGTAAGTCCTGGCCTATTGTGGGTTGTGTTTCCAAAGCATCATTAAAAGTGCTTATTTCACATCTTTATATCTTTTTTGGTGAAATTTTTATTCGAACTTTTACCCATTTTGTTTTTTATTATTGACTTTTAAGAGTTCTTAATCTATTTTGGATATAAGCCCTTTATTAATTTTTATCAGTGGTTTACAAATATTTTCTCTGGTTTATGGCTTGTCTTTTTATTGTTTAACCTTGTTTCGAAGAGCAAACATTTTAAAGTTGGAGGAAATTAAATTTATCAGTCTATTCTTTAATGAGTCATTCTCTAACCAATTTTTATTTAATTTTCATACAAGGTAAGTTACTTTTGAATTGTGATGGTAGAGAAGACTTTTAACACTTTCTGGGACTGCAAGGAGATCAAACCAGTTAATCCTAAAGGAAATCAACCCTGAATATTCTTTGGAAATACTGATGCTGAAGCTCCAATTCTTGAACCTGCTGAGGCCAAGAGCAGACTCATTGTAATAGACTCTGATGCTGGGAAAGATTACAGGCAGGAGGAGAAGGTAGTGACAGAGGATGAGATGGTTAGATAGCTTCACTGACTCAATGGATATGAATTTAAGTGAACTCCAGGGATAGTGGAGGACAGGGAAGCCTAGTGTGCTGTAGTTAATGGGGTCACAAAGAGTCCGACACAACTTAGCAACTTAATTACAACAAAGTTGCTTAAAATGAAGACTCTTCATTGCTTCACCTATCAATATGCAATTTTTTCCAGCACCATTTATTGAAAAAAGATTCTTTCTCCATTGAATTTCCTTGCATGTTTACTGATAATTGAACATATATGTGTAAATCTATTTCTATTTCTGAAATCCCAGTTCCATTGGTCTCTAGGTTTATCTTTATTTTTAAACTTTTTATTTTGTACCTGGATACAGCCAATTAACAAACAATGTTGTAATAATTTCAGGTGAAGAGTGAAAGGACTGGGCCATACATATACATGTATATATTCTCCCCCAAACTGTCCTCCCATCCAGCTGCCACACAACACTGAGCAGTTTCATGTGCTATACAGTCCTTCTTGGGTATCCATTTTAAATATAGCAGTGTGTACATACCCATCACAAACTCCCTGATTATCCCTTCCCCCATTCTTGTCCCCAGCAACCATAAGGTTGTTCTCAAAGTCTGTGAGTCTGTTTCTGTTTGTAAGTTCATTCATATCATTTCTTTTTAGATTCCACATAGAGGAGATGCCATACGATATTTCTCCTTCTCTGTCTGACTTCATTCAGTATGAATCTCTGTAGGCCCATCCATGTTTCTGCAAATGGCATTATTTCATTGTTTTTTTTATGGCTGAGTAATTTTCCACTGTATAAATGTACCACATATTTTTTTATCATAGATTTACCTTTATTCCAAAACTATCCAAAACTAACCTAAACTATGCTGGCAGCTGTTACACATTTAGAAATAAATTATGTCAATAATTGAAATGTTCAAACTTTGTTTGTTTAAAATCATCTTGTCAGTTTCTAAAATAAAAGCTTATTGAGATATGAGATATCTAATGGTATTGTCCAAGGACACACAGAGCCCCAGTGTTAGAAGATTATTTTTTTGTTCCTTTTTCCCAGCTGTAGTGGCTCTTTAACAGTACTTTAAAGGCAACATGCTTTACTGTCCTAAACCCAGGTGTTTAAGTCTTTTCCATTGGAGGGATAGAGGAGAAGAGCCTGGAGAAGGATTTTGTGCTTTTTCTACAACACTCTCTAACACCTTCACCTGAAAAGAGGTTTGCTCAGGTCTTTATCATTTTTTACATAGTCTTTCTTGTGAGCAAATTTTGTCTTTGAAGAATCTTCATGAGCCGAAGTGAATTCACCTTGTATCTATGGTCTCAGGGATTCTGTATTCTCATTCCTGTCCACAATTGGCCTTTAGCTATTTTACCTGAATTCTTTTTACCATTCTCATTGGCAACAGACAGATTGTCCTTTGGGTAAACAAGTGCTCTATCCCGCCAAATTCTCCCCTGCCCCTGAGAATGAACCATTGCTCCCATGCTTTTGATTTTATTATTCTTGGAGGCAACTTTTCTCCTTGGATTTCAGGTTAGTGGTTTGTTCTGAGACCTCAGCTCTCTGATGGGTTCAAGAAAGTTGTAGATTTGTTGATTATCTGGTATTTTTGTTTATTTTTGTTAAAATAGAGGAAGCAATACTCTTTAGCTTTCTGCATTTTAAGCACAAGTTGTAAATCTCTCTGATTTGTTTTAGGATATGGCAAAATATTTGAGCAGAATTTCAACTTTCACTTGAATATGATTTTTGGATTAACCTGTCTTGCCAAACTGATTTGAATCATGGACAGTCATGTTGTTATTGTTTTGTTTCTGAGTCCTGTCTGATTCTTTTGCGACCTCATATACCACATGCCAAGTTTCTCTGTCCATTGGATTCCCCAGGCAAGAATATTGGAATGGATTGCCATTTTCTTCTCCAGGGGATCTTCTTGACCCAGGGACCGAACTCATGTTTCCTGAATAGGCAGGTGGATTCTTTGCTGCTGAGCCACCAGGGAAGTCTGGGCAAAGTCATAGCCACCCACAATTTATCCATAGCTTTATAATACTCGTGGCAAGAGTGAGTCATATCTTTAGTTGCTTTGGTAGGTTGTACATAAACATATGGTCAAAGTGAAACTACCTATTGATAGGGTTAGAGGATACTACCACAGACAATTACCAGTTGAGAAACTACTATTTACTTTCTCTCCTATATGCTAACATTTTGCATATATTAGGTCTAATTGTCCGCAACACCGCTTTCAGGTAAAGATTAGAGTCCACTGTCTACAGATGAGCAAATTCAATCTAAAGAAGGTTAAATTTTTATTATTACTGTTATTTTTTGGCCACACTGTGAAGCATGAGAGATCTTAGTTCCATGACCAGGGATCAAACCATGACCGCTGCAGTGGAAGGTCAGAATTTTGACCACTGGGCCACCAGGGAAGTCCCTCAGGAAGATTAAATTATATCCTCAGGTACCAGAGGCAGTAAGAGGCAGGTTCCTAATTTGATTGTAAGTTTAGCTTCAAAACAAGTCTTTATCTTTTTCTTTCTCTTTAACATTCATGTAACCTCAGATTTCACCATATGATCACACATTTTCGACACTTGGAAGGGCCATTGGATTTTAATTTCTTTGGTGAGATTTCAAACAAAACAAACAACAACAAATAAACAAAGCTGCCATTTGGTCTTCCCTAATCTAAGAATTCCAAAAGCAGGCAGTGACGGTTAGAGTGCTGTAACAGCCAGGTTTTATCATAATGCTTATTTTTTGTTCATAATAAAGTTTTATTTTTCAGTATAATATTTACCTCAGGCAGCTCTTAACCTATTTTCCACATTGAAATAGATTTTAATCCTTAATTTTCAATCTGTTGAAATGTGATAGAAGATTTAGTGATTTTATCAATTTAAAGTAAGTACATAGGTATGCTTTTAGTGAATCACAGTGAGTTTGCCATAAACTTAATAAATATTAAGTTGGTTAATATTTGTTCCAACTGTACACTTCTTTACTAGTTCATTCCTTGACCTAATTTGTTGTTGTAAATTGTATTTTTTTTAGAGCCCCACTCCACCCTAATTATATATTTTAGGTTCTATAAAACTGATTTCTTCTTCCTTGGGCACAATTTTTAATCTCTCAAAGTTTTAAGTATTTGCTACAGTTTGGCTGAGAAAGGTTTGAGACGTAGTTTTATTTTGCTTCTGCTAATTATAAAATCTCACAGGAATCAGACTCTTCTTTAATTAAAAGGAGATAGTATTCCAACAGGCATCATTTGCAGCAACAAAGCCCTCCTGAAAAATGACTTTTGGCAAGTAAATGCAAATATATCTTTTGGGTAATTACCCATCTTGTTTCATATTGAAAGCTTTGTGTTGCAAAAATTAAGTAAAACATGCAGAAATGTTCAGGTATATTGCTTCAGAGATAATATAGGAAATGAGGTCAGGAAAATCATCTGAATATAGAGGAATAAAAAACAGAAATGAGCATCTTTTTAAGATTCTGAGTAAATGTGAATGCAATAAACTATTCCTAGGTTTCAACTTTGCTAAAGGCTTTTCTTTATGACTGATACTTTTTGGAAAATATGCTGTACAATTGATCAAACCTAATGTAAAGCTAATTGCTCACATTACTTTGGTAACTCTCAAGAAGTGCATTTCTGACTATTTAAAAGACATTTATGATGTACAAGACTTGTACATCATACAACCTTGTTTGAAAGTACAATTCATTTTTAATACAAATTAAAATTATCCTAATTGTGTTAGATAAAGATCACCAATTTCAATTTTATATGCTGAATGAAATGTGTCTTTTTGAAAGTCAAAATAACTTTACTCACTGTGCATTTTGAATGATGAGTTTTCTCCACCTGAAAGATAATTGGTTCTATAATTTTAAAGATGTTGACCATATTTAGATAATTTTTGTGAAATTTATTGAGGATACCATTCCAGCTATTTAGATTGATAAATCATCATATTATTCTTTACATTCTTGGGCTTCAGAAAGAAAAAAAAAACAACAGCAAAAATAAGGGATCCATAAAGCAAAAACATTCTAAATTCAAAGGTATATTGATATTCTTGTTATTTACCACCAATAGGTCAATTTGTAGTAGACATTGAGAGTAATCACCCTCAAAGGAGAAGTTGGAGGATTATTCTAGTTTGGGATTTTACCCAAAATATGTGACTTTATTAAAAATTGATTTTATTTAAAAACAGAGAGACTTACTTCTCTTGTGGTCTAGTGGTTAAGACTCTGCCTTCCTATGCAGGGGACATGCATTTAATCCCTGTTAGGGAACTGAGATCCTACATTCCACGTGGCAACTACACCCATTTGCCACAACTAGAGAGAAGTCCAAAGCCTGATGCAGCCAAAAATAAGTAAATGAATATTTAAAAAATAAAAATTGAATAAATAAGATTATTTTCAGCATTTTAAGTGACATTGTAAGTGATAATGACTAGTGGGTTCTTGATGATAACTATAAGATGGCAATTTAAAGAACCACATTAAAGCATTTCCACTTGCTTGATAAAGGCGTAAGAATGTGTGGGTACTTGTGTGTGTGTATGTGTCTGTATGTGTTGTGTGTTTCAGTCACTCCGATAAGAGTCTGTCTGCTAACTCCTTCAAGAGCTGGGTTTCATTTTTAAAGCAAAAAGCATGCAGATTTATGCATGACTTCCCTTAATTAAGTGACTGCATTTCAATAGGGAAGTTAGTTTAACATACCTAATTTCACACAATCTTTTCTCTAGGTGGTTTAACATTGGAGTTATATGAACCTCCACATGATTTGGTTGATTTCAAATATGATTATTCTAATGAAAAAAATAAATAGACTTTTTGATGACTTTGTGTCCTTTGTCTCTGAAATTGTAGACAATAACACTCTTGTTAGCTTGCTCAGCTCAAAAGTATCTGGCTAAATAAGTCCGTTTCCAGAATTTCCAGTATCTGGATCTCAGCTTTATTGAAAGCTATCTCCAAAATGTAAGATGTACTTTTAGTGAACAACACTCTGCATGCAGAATCATGTAGAATCATAGCTCCATGATGACTTTTTTTAAATGGCAATATATATACATTTTTTATGAAGTTATGCATTTTCTATTTGGAGATTTTATTTTTCCTAGTTATGTTGATGGTGTTTCTTTTTAAATTTAGATTTTTACTATGTCGTTTTATATTTAGGTTTTAAACAAATTTGAACTTATTTTTGTATATGATGTGAGAAAGTGCTCTAATTTATTGATTTATAGTTAGCTGACCACCTATCTCAGGACCACTTGCTCAAGAGACTGCCTTTTCTCCATTGTGTATTCTTGCCTCCTTTATCATAGATTAATTGACCATAGGTGTGTTGGTTTATTTCTGGACTCTGTTCTGTTCCACTGATCTATATGTCTGTTTCTGTGCCAATACCATGCTGCTTTGATTACTGCAGCTTTATAGTATTGTCTGAAGTCTGGAAAGGTTATGGTTTTAGTTTTGCTCTTTTTCCTCAGAATTGCTTTGGCAATTCTGGGTCTTCTGTAATTTCATATAATTAAGATTCACTTATTCTAGTTCTGTGAAAATGTCATGGGTATTTTGATAGGGATCATATTAAATATGTAGATTGGCTTAAGGAGATGTGGTATAGTCTATGCAAAGAAATATAATCCAGTCATAAAAAGAATTAAATATTGCCATTTGCAACAACATGAGTAATCCAACATGGATTATCATACTAAGTGAATTAAGACAGAGAAATACAACTATCATATCACTTGTATATAGAATATAAAAAATATTACAAAGTAATCTATATACAAAACAGAAATAGACTCACAGACACAGAAAACAAACTTATGTTTATTAAAGGAGAAAGGGAGGTGAGGAGTGATAAATTAGAGGAGTATGATATTAACAGAAGAAAACTACTGAACATAAAATAGACAAGCAACAAAAATTTATCATATAGCATAGGGAACTCTATTCAATATCTTGTAACAAACTATAATGGAAAATAATCTGAAAATATATGAATATAAATATATATATATTTATATACATATATATATATATCAGTTCAGTTCAGTTGCTGAATCATGTCCAACTCCTTGCAACCCCATGAACTGCAGCACACCAGGCCTCCCTGTCCATCACCAACTTCTGGAGTCCACCCAAATCCATGTCCATCGAGTCGATGATGCTATCCGGCCATCTCATCCTCTGTCGTCCCATTCTTCTCCTGTCCTCAATCTTTCCCAGCATCAAGGTCTTTTCCAATGAGTCAGCTCTTCGCATCAAGTGGCCAAAATATTGGCGCTTCAGCTTCAACATCAGTCCTTCCAATGGACACTCAGGACTGATCTCCTTTAGGATGGACTTGTTGGATCTCCATTCAGTTCAAGGGACTCTCAAGAGTCTTCTCCAACACCACAGTTCAAAAGCAACAATTCTTCAGCACTCAGCTCTCTTTATAATCTAACTCTCACATCCATACATGACCACTGGAAAGACCATAGCCTTGACTAGACGGACCTTTGTTGCCAAAGTAATGTCTCTGCTTTTTAATATGATGTCTAGTTTGGTCATAACTTTCCTTCCAAGGAGTAAGCATCTTTTAATTTCATGGCTGCAGTCACCATCTGCAGTGATTTTGGAGCCCAGAAAAATAGAGTCTGCCACTGTTTCCACTATCTCCCCATCTATCTGCCATGAAGTGGTGGGACTGGATGCCATGATCTTTGTCTTCTGAATGTTGAGCTTTAAGCCAATGTTTTCACTCTCCTCTTTCACTTTCATCAAGAGGCTCTTTAGTTCTTCTTCACTTTCTCCCATAAGGGTGGGTCATCTGCCTATGTGAGGTTATTGATATTTCTCCTGGAAATCTTCATTCCTGCTTGTGCTTCATCCAGCCCAGTGTCTCTCATGATGTACTCTGCATATAAGTTTCATAACCAGGGTGACAATATACAGCCTTGACGTATTCCTTTTCCTATTTGGAACCAGTCTGTTGTTCCATGTTCAGTTCTAACTGTTGCTTCCTGACCTGCACACAGGTTTCTCAAGAGACAGATCTGGTCATCTGGTATTCCCATCTCTTTCAGAATTTTCCACAGTTTATTGTAATCCACACAGTCGAAGGCTTTGGCATAGTCAATAAAGCAGAAATTGATGTTTTTTGTGGAACTCTCTTGCTTTTTCGATGATCCATTGGATGTTGGCAATTTGATCTGTGGTTCCTCTGCCTTTTCTAAAACCAGCTTGAACATCTGGAAATTCACGGTTTATGAATTGCTGAAGCCTGGCTTGGAGAATTTTGAGCATTACTTTACTAGCGTGTGAGATGAATGCAATTGTGTGGTAGTTTGAGCATTCCTTGTCATTGCCTTTCTTTGGGATTGGGATGAAAACTGAACTTTTACAGTCATGTAGATTTTTTTTCAGTTTTATATATATATATATATATATATATATATATATATATATAAATATATAAATGGAAAAAATCTACTAATGTAATTAAAGGGTATTAATCCTTAAAACCTTGGATTTTTGCACTCCAAAATCATTGCAGATGGTGACTGCAGCCATGAAATTAAAAGATGCTTGCTTCTTGGAAGAAAAGCTGTGACTACCTAGATAGCATATTAGAAAGCAGAGACATTACTTTGCCAACGAAGGTCCATCTAGTCAAAGCTATGGTTTTTCCAGTGGTCATGTATGGATGTGAGAGGTGGACTATAAAGAAAGCTGAGAGCCAAAGAATTGATGCTTTTGAACTGTGGTGTTGGAAAAGACTCTTGAGAATGCCATGGACTGCAAAGAGATCCAATCAGTCCATCCTAAAGGAGATCAGTCCTGGGTGTTCATTGGTAGGTCTGCTGTTGAAGCTGAAACTTTAAATACTTTGGCCACCTGATGCAAATAACTGACTCATTAGAAAAGACCCTGATGCTGGGAAAGATTGAAGGCGAGAAATGAAGGGGATGACAGAAGATGAGATGTTTGGATGGCATCACTGACTCAATGAACATGAGTTTGAGTAAGCTCTGGGAGTTGATGATGGACAGGGAAGCCTGGTGTGCTATAGTCCATGGGTTCACAAAGAGTCAGACCTGACTGAGTGACTGAACTAAACTGAACTGAATCCTTAAAAAAATCAAGCCCATTGTCATTGGCTAGCTGTTGATTACTGTTAATGTCTGAGAGACAGATCTATTCTTTTTTAGCAGAAAGCTTGTCAAAGTCATAAAGTACATATAAGAAATCAAATGACAATTTATAGCTGATAGATAAGGCATATGACAGTATTATCTAATTTTAGAGAAGATAAAAAGATATAAACATAATATTTTATATTAGACAACAGTGCAGCATAAACCTAGTTCTTAGACTTAAAATTAATAAACAAATATTGAAGAAACTATTCAAAGTCTTAGGAGTTTGGTAAAGTGAAAGAAAGTGAGTCAACATAATGGCCTGTGCTTACTGCTTAGTAAATAAGCTAGATATTGAGGTTTTATAAATAAGTCTCTCCATCTTCCTTTCTATTGTCACTAAGGCTGGAACCCTATGAAGCATCTCTGCAGGTTTAGTTATAGTGGATAATGTAAAACTTGGTGGGCTGGTCATTAGTACATGTAAAATGGACCAATTCTAAAAAGACCTTTATAAATTACTATGGTATAATCACTATCTAGCTCCTAAATCCATCTTCTCAGGCATGTAAATTGGAAATAATGATGAGCTTCACATAGTGAGGAGCCTTAGTAGATAATGGTGACAGGAAAGAATTGGCTGAGCATGTGGAGAAATATCAGAATCTGGGGATACGGTACTGAATTTTAAAGATGAGACTCTAAAATAATAATTAAAAATGTTCCTGTGAGGATGTGCTTGACATCTCAGGGCATAATAGTACATTTTGATTGGTTTATTTAGAAATTTACATAGGAAGACTTTATAAATTTCTCATTTCCAAATGACATTTATAACTGTGAAAAATGATTATTTTTTTCTCTACCCTGAATGTGACATTACTACTATTCCTGGTGGCTTAGTAAACAAGATATAAAATGTTGTTCCATGACTGCATATAAGTGAAAGTCATTCAGTCATGTCCGACTCTTTGCAATCCCAAGGACTATACAGTCCATGGAATTCTTCAGGCCAGAATACTGGAGTGGGTAGCTGGTCCCTTCGCCATATAACATGCTGGGTTTCTTTTTTTTTTTTTTTTAAAGGCTAGATAACCTGTTTTCAGGTTTTGGGTTTTGGTTCTTTAAAAATAAGATCATCAGAAATAGACCTACAGTCATAGAAAACAACCTTGATTACCAAAGGAGAAGAAAGGAAGGATAAATTAGAAGTTTGGAATTATCAGATATGTATCTGATATATACTGTGCATGTATGTGTGCTAAGTCACTTCAGTCGTTTCTGACTCTTTGTGACTCTCTGTACTGTAGCCCATCCTCTGTCCATGGGATTCTCCAGGCAAGAATATTGGAATGGGTTGCCCTGCCCTCCTCCAGGGTTTCTCCCTGACCCAGGGATCTAACCTGCATCCCCTCCCCTGTGTCTCCTGCATTGCAGGTGTATTCTTTATTGCTGAGCCACTAGGGAAGCCCCAGATATATACTACTATACATAAAATAGATAACCAACAAGGACCTACTGTGTAGCACAGGGAACTATATTTAATGTTTTGTAATAATCTATGAGGGAAAAGAATCTGAAAAAGTATTTATATACACTATATGTGTATATATATATATATATATATACACACACACACAAATGCATATATATGTATGTATCTGGATCACTTTATTGTATGCTGAAACTAACACAATGCTATAAATCAAGTACACTTCAATTTTAAAAATTGAAAAAAAAAAAAGAGAAACAAAATTGCACTCCTTTAATATTACTGCATGACTGCTTCTCCCATGTGGATTACTGGATTTATGGAGCTACTCTGACAGTCTAGAATGGCATAAATTCTAGAGACTTTCAGTTCACATGGTGCCATCACATGGCCACTTTATCCTGCGTGGCTGACATGTGAAGAGGTGGAGGTTCTGCTTGATGTTACCAACCCAGTGAATATGGAAAAATGACCTCGCCCTCTCTTCTTCTTGGCCTTCAGTACTTCCATGAAAGCGTATGATTCTTGGGGTTATTTTGAAGCTACAAGAGGAAAATTTAAAATAATCATAGAGATCTGGCAAAGTTCCTCATCCTGAAAGTTATACTGGAATTTGTTTATGCACGTAGTCTGTGGCTTTCTAGCTAAACACATCTTAAATGATATAATCTATTTTTTGTTGTTGTTCAGTATATTCTCTGTGCTTAAAGCTTTTAATATCCCATGGGTCCTATATCCACACTATATTAGGGTTCTCTACAGATAAAGACCAATAAGATATATAAGTAGAGATAAATGGAAAGACATTTATTCTGAGGAATGGATTTCCCAGGTGGTGCTAGTGGTAAAGAACCCACCTGCCAGTGCAGGAGAGTCTTGGATTTGACCCATGGGTTGGAAAGATTCCCTGGAGGAGAGCATGGCAACCTACTCCAGTATTCTTGCCTGGAGAATCCATGGACAGAGGAGCCTGGTGGGCTACAGTCCATAAGGTAGAAAAAAGTTGGACATGACTGTTGTGACTTAACACCCACACAATTATGGAGGCTGAGAAGTCCCACCATCTGCTATCTGCAGGCTCCAGGAAAGCTGGCATTGTAGCTCTAGTCCAGAGGGCTTGAGAATCAGGGAGCCCAATGGTGTACCTTCCATCTGAGTCCAATGGCCTGAGAACCAAGAACACTGATATCAGAGAGCAGAAAAAGATGGATGTTCTAGCTCAAGCAGAGTGCAAAATTGCCCTTTCTCTGCTTGTTCTTTCTATTCAGAACCTAGATGGATGGAATGAAGCCCAACCGCACTGGTGAATAGGATCTTTTCTACTTAGTCTAATAATTCAAAAACTGAGTTCTTTTGGAAACACCCTCACAGATACACCCAGAAATATCAATAATATCTTACCACCTCTCTGGGCAACCCTTAGCCAAGTCAAATTGACATGCAAAATTAACTTTCACATTGATTATTCTACTTCAGAGTCACACTGGTTATTAATTTTGTTAATGAAATGTGGAACCCAAAACTGAAGATTATATCCTAGACAGGATGACCTGTGCTGCTTGAGAGAATCTTTCTGTTTTTGCCAGTGCTCTAAAAAATTAAATTAGCATTCTAGATAATTCCAACAAGCTGTTTACTTTGATGTGGTTATTAGTAACAAATAAACAAACATAAAAATGACATTCCATAAAAACAAAAGACTGCAACAACACATTTTGCATCCACTGTGAGGGCAGACATTTGCCTTCTTATATGTTGTTTAAAATAAAAGCACAACACTTGATTAATTCTCTCTGAAATAATTCAAACAAATAATTCAAATAAAGGTAATTTGAATACAAAAGAAAGTGTCTTTTTATTTCCATTGCTCAAACATGCATCCCACTACAGAAATAACAATTTATGGCAAATTCTTTTGGAATTTTTTCAAAATATTTATTTTTATTAAATATTATTTACATGGTATGTGTTTTTTGCAACTTTTTATTTTTTACTGTCAATATATATTGATAAATTTTTCCTTTTGATGACTGCCACTTACAGATCTAGACATATTTTAACTGTTGCTAGCATTCCATGATACAAGAATGTTTCAAAATACATTTAACTACTTCATTATTAATAGGTATTTCAAAATTTTCTAATTTTTGTTATTATGGTGAAATACTGAACAATGCACTCCATTTTCTTTATGCACCTGGATGGGTATTTTTTGTAATAGATAAATTTAAAAATTGAGTCAAAGAATTTGTGCTTTTAAATGTTGAATATTGTATCAGTCATAGTTCAGTAAGGAAAATGTAAATACCACAAGCATTATGAAAACAAAGGGTTCATTATAGTGATTATAGCTTATATAAATGTAGGCTGGAATTTTTGTTGTTCAGGAAAATGAATTTTGTTAGCAGTGTGTATGGTTAATGTGATGGAAGACATATATAGGAATAATCAAAGGACCTTGAAAAATGGAACTAGGACTTTGATACTTGAAATTTGGAAAATTTATGAAGAATATATATCTATATATCACAATGGCTAACTGTGGCTAAAAGATTGATTTTGAACAAGAAATTATATAAAAATAGATGGATTAATCATGAACAAAGGCATGGAAACTGGAATGCAGTGGATATAACCAGGAATTAAAAATTATTCCACTTTGGATGAAGCATTGATCATTTGGATGAAAACAGTAGAATATAAAGCCGAAGATGAGGTCATATCATGAAAGACAAGGTAGAAGGCTAGTTCTGTTTTCAGGCATAAGAAACAGAGGTGGAAACATGTAGCAGTAATGGAAATGAAAAGACTAGAGCCAATTTGAGATTGTAGAGGTCAAAGCTCCACAGTTTAGCATATGGAAGGAGTTAGAATGTGAAAGAAGAATCACATTTTTCTGTACATCTGTTGATGCAAATCTGCCTTGGCCAATAGTGGTTAGCCCATAAGTGAGCATCTTAAAACATTACAAACCATTGCCTTCTGTTTATAAGTCTGCAGGCACTATTAAAATAGTTGAGCAGAAACCAAATTAGAAATAAGGGTTAAGAACTTTATCTGTTGTCCAGACATCTGTACCCTCAGCAAGCTGTCAGAGGAAATGCTGCCTTGGAAGCCAAAGTCACCCGGGGGGCTAATCAGCTTAAACACATGACAAAAGTCATAGACAATTCCAAAGTGCTAACGACGTTAACTAATAGTGCTGCCTGCCAAGGAGTTGCACATCATTGCCAAAAGAAAAAGAATGGTTCCCTCTGCTGAGCTCTTGGAATTCCTTTTTTAAAAAAAATTTCCCCCCCCTTTTCAATTATACTTGGAGAAGACAGTAATAGAGAGGAACTTATGAACATTCCATCTGGTGAGAAAACTGAGATCACAAAGTTTGGCTGGTTTGGGTGCCAAGGAAAGGTGGTTTAAATGCAAGTCAGTGAGTGTTTGGGGATAGAGTACTGCTTCATGAATGTTTTTGCAGCCCCAGCTTACTTCTTAGGTTTGCCTTCTTTTCCATGGCTGGCAGTGTTGAGGAATTAATGATGGCTCAAAATTATTTAAGGATCACTCTGCTCTCTGACTTTCAATCTCTCTGATCATATGACAGGCTAATAAAGGTCTTGTGTGGCTGGATCCCTCTTACTTTTTTCTATCAGGTTTCAGTGTGAAACTGCTAAAGAGCAAGCATGAATTGAAGTGTGTGTGAGTCATTACTGTGGAACTATTATTCCGTTGTCTCCTTGTCAGTCTGTTCACCAGAGTCCCTGGTTAAATTTTACTTCATTTCCTACACTTCTCAATTGACAAGAACAATGAAGTAATGGCACTATAATCTTGATTTTTCTGAAAATGACATTTTGTGTTGGTAACTTTATTAGTTACTCTGTTTGAGACACATTCTATTTGGGGAATCTGCATGGTTCATTTTATATCTTTGTTCTTTTGTGAACTCTCAGGGTGGCCATTTGAAAACTTTAAAATGTGGTCTTGAGAGATCTTTCTATTCACTTTAATTTAAACTCACCTTAAGGTTAGTCTTTATTTTTGCATAGATTTGTAGATCATATTTCTGGTTTATAGTTCAAATATGTATTTTTCCATTTGCTAATAGAATGTAGTCAAGAATGGTATTATAATGTGCACTGTGATCTTGTACACACCACCCACTCATTTAATCTCTTCTGTTTATTTAACAAGTATTCATTGAGTAACATGTAATGTGCACTGTTATAAGCACTTGAGATTCAATGACAAACAAAAAAGACCCCAAGTGGGCCTATCTTTTGGGGATGCTAGTTCCTAGAGAGAGAGAGAGAGAGACAGCAAGTGAAATATAATACTGGTTGTAAGTGCTGTGAAAAGGGTGATGTGAATGCCAAGAGAAGTTGGAGAGGGACTGTAATTTTAAACAGGTGATCAGAGAAGGTCTCACTTAGAAAACTGTATTTGAGCAAAAACTTTAAGGAGTTGAAAGATCAAACCATGTGATCATCATCTAAAAACATTTCAATCTGAAGCAACAGAAAATCTGAGGGTCCTGAGGAGGGAGAGTGTGTTTAGAGGACCACGGAAAGGTGGCTGTAGCTCTGTGAAAGGAAGGAGGGGAGGAGAAGATGATGAAATTGGGGGTGGGGAGTAGAAGGTGTGGAGAGGAGAGGATAGAGTTTCAGAGAACATGGTAAGGACTTCGGTTTTTATTCTGAGGGAGAAGACTTTGGAGATATTTGTGCCAGAGAAGTGATATGATTAGAGTTATGTTTCAGAAGATCATTTTGGCTGCTCAGATTTGCAATGGTGAAGCAGGAAGAACAATTAGAATGATCTCTCTGCTCTCATTCTAACATGAGACCTCCTCTGAATTCACAACTTTAGTCTGGCTCTAATATTTTTGGAAGTGTCTTAGAATTTGTGTGTATATTTTACTCAAAAGAGAGTAGAGAAGAGCAATTGAGGACTTGAAGTCAGAAAGTTAGTTATTGATCATAATTCCACCTTGGGCAAGTATCTAACTTCTCTGATTCTGCATTCCTCTGGTAGCATTTCTTTTCTACATCATGGAGATGAATGGCACTAGTGGTAAAGAACGTGCCTGCCAATGCAGGAAACTTTAGAGATGTGGGTTCAATCCCTGGGTCGGGAAGATCCTCCAAAGGAGGGCATGGCAACCCACTCCAGTATTCTTGCCTGGAGAATTCCATGGACGTAGAAGCCTGGCAGGCCACAGTCCATAGCATCACAAATAGTTAGATATGACTCAAGTGACTTAGCACAAATGTGACAATATATGTAAAGTTATTAGCATGGTGCATGCAAATAATAGGCATTCATTAAAAAAGTTGGCTTAAAGCTCAACATTCAGAAAACTAAGATCATGGCACCTGGTCCCATCACTTCATGGCAAATAGATGAGGAAACAGTGGAAACAGGGGCAGCCTTTATTTTTTTGGCTTCCAAAATCACTGCAGATGGTGATTGCAGCCATGAAATTAAAAGACGCTTACACCTTGGAAGGAAAGTTATGACCAACCTAGACATCATATTAAAAAGCAGAGACATTACTTTGTCCACAACGGTCCGTCTAGTCAAGGCTATGCTTTTTCCAGTAGTCATGTATGGATGTGAGAGTTGGACTGTGAAAAATTGATGCTTTCAAACTGTGGTGTTGGAGAAGATTCTTGAGGATCTCTTGGTCTGCAAGGAGATCCAACCAGTCCATCCTAAAGGAGATCAGTCCTGGGTGTTCACTGGAAGGACTGATGTTGAAGCTGAAACTCTAATACTTTGGCCACCTCATGTGAAGTGCTGACTCATTGGAGAAGGCCCTGATGCTGGGAAGGATTAGGGGTAGAAGGAGAAGGGGACAACAGAGGATGAGATGGCTGGATGGCATTACCGACTTGATGGACATGAGTTTAAGTAAACTTCGGGAGTTGGTGATGGACAGGGAGGCCTGGCGTGCTGCAATTCATGAGGTCGCAAAGTGTCAGGCACGACTGAGAGACTGAACTGAACTGAACTGAACTGAAATGTTGTCTATTATTAGTACTTGTTATTTTATTACTACATTTTCATATCATTTAGGAAATAATGCATAATATTACATCCTTGATAGTTATTAGAGGTAATCATGAGCCCCCATTTCAACCAATTATCTAAATAGTGCACAAAGCCATTTTACCTTCTCACTGAGAGTGGATAATACGCTGAGTCAAGTGCCTCAGAACATCAGTTTCACTCATCCTGCTCTTTAAGCTTGGCCACAATGGGGATGCATGCAGAAAAGCATGTGCTTAGGGAGAAAACATTTTTGTATCTATTGACATGCCTTAAATGTATGACTATTTAAGATCCATTCCAGCCTGAGAGCATTTGTGAGAAATAAAGCTTAGATTCAAATGCTACATTTTTAAAGCAAGATGAAGGAAAGAAATGAATCTATCTGAATAATACAGACACAATTTTAAAGGCCTGGAACTATTAGGAAAATTAGGCAATCTGATTCTGCCATTCCAATATGTGGATTTAGAGGAGGTAGACAGACAATAGATTCCTTGGAAAGGGAAGAAGAAGCTCATAGTGTTTAGATCTAGTGCATGCTCCCAGGTAGTGCTAGTGGTCAAGAATCTGCCTGCCAACGCAGGAGATGTAAGAGACACAAGTTCGATTCATAGGCAGTGAAGATCCCCTGGAGGAAGGCGTGGCAACACTTCAGTATTCTTGCCTAGCGAATCCCCGTAGACAGAGGAGCCTAGCAGGCTACAGTTTATAGGGTCTCAGAGTTGGATATGACTGAAGCGACTTAGCGTGCACTCATGCACTAGCCCGATATACTTATATTAAAGGGCTTCCTTGATGGCTCAGTTGGTAAAGAAACTGTCTGCAATGCAGGAGACCCAGGTTTGATCCCTGAGTTGGAAAGATCCCCTAGAGAAGGAAATGGCAACCACTCCAGTATTGCCTAGGGAATCCTATGGACAGAGGAACCTGGTGGGCTATAGTCCATGGAGTCACAAAAGAGTTGGACACAAGTTAGCGACTAAAGCAAACCAAACAGCTACTAGAGACATCCAGGGCTTTAAAATTTTTTGTGAGAATTATTTTCTTGGGGTCTTTTGAGCTCATTTGGTTGAGAGCAGTAATTTGTGGGATGCCTAGTTGGAGAACTAGGACTGCATTCTCTTTCAGAGTTGGGTTTGACACTAGAAAGTTAAGAGGCTAAAGTAAGTCCTAGAAGAAAAGCAGGAAACCATTTTTCTCTTTACAAGACTTGCTTAGGTCAGAGGCTCTGTGGGAGAAAGATTAGAGCATGCAAACTTATGTCTTGAATTATTCTGAGCATTTTCAAAAGCTTTTTTATTTTTATTTATTTATGACTGCCTGTATAAGATGCAGTCTTTAACCAGGGAAATCCTGAAACTATTTAGATTTTATTCTCTCATAACATTACTTTGAGTTGTATAATAGCATTTTCACCCATTTTATAGATGTTGAATAGGTCTCAAGGCGCTAAAGATTCTGCTAAGATCTCAGAGGGAGGTAGTAATAAAACTGGGTCTTAAACTTGGACCCTCTTCCAACAAGGGTAGTTTCTCCTTTCTTGAAGGATATATTTGCTGGTCATTTTTTAGTGGTAGATTATATATTGCAGTCTGCCAAATAGAATGTATGTTTATATAAAAAAAAACATGTTGCTGAATATTAAAACTGCTAACTTGGATACATGGTGTGGCAGATGTTCTAAAATGATGGTTATCATGACTGCAATCCTTAGTCAAAAGTGAAACTTCATGAGTGGTAGGGCTGCAGTCATCCATATTTAAACATAGAATTAGTAAAACAATATCTATATAGAAAGAAGTCTCATGGTCCATTGCTTGTAAGGAGAATTCTTGGACTTTATTGCTGGACCAGACTCTATCTTGATGTAAGACCTTTGAATTCATGCTTGATTGACTTGTATCTCTGTCAATCCAGATGGAAAAACGGGGAAAAAGCCAGAGCTCACTGAAAACCAGATGCTGCATCTGAGCTGTGATTTCTTAAGTAAATGAATTACAAAACATCGCAAAAAAAAACGTATGCTTTTGAAATATCTTGGTGGGATATTTGTTGTCCATGTTTGAAAAATTAAATTTAAATTAAAACATATGTATATGTATATATGAGAGAGGCTATACATCTTATATGACAATAATTTGAACACAATAGGATTACAACTCAGAAATGAAGTGATTTTTTACGTTGTTCATGAGTTCCTTAGTGAGATAAGTGTTTAACGTTTACTTCTGGGGAGAAGGGTAAATCTGTACTGCTAGAAATTGGTTTTGTGGAGGTATTTAGCACATGCTAACATATATAGAGGGCTTCCCTGGTGGCTCAGAAGGTAAAGAATCCTCCTGCAATGAGGGAGACTTGGGTTTGATCCCTGGATTGGGAAGATCCCCTGGAGGAGGGCATGGCAACCCACTCCAGTATTCTTGCCTGGAGAATCCCCATGTGTAGAGGAGCCTGGCGGGCTACAGTCCATGAGGTCACAAAGAGTTGGATTGAGCAAGTACAACTACAAATGTGTATAGAAAATAATAATTAAGGTAATAATAAAATAATAACTAAGGTACATAACATGAATTAAGCAGTAGGAAATGTATTTCCTAACAAAGAAAAAATGAGCGAATCAAGTTCAGAGGAAAAAGGAAACCTATTATTTCCAACAATAGAACTTTAAGAGAATTTTGCACTGCCAGGTCACACAGAGGATAAAGACAAATACAATTCCAGTGTAGAAAAGTCTGCCATCAACGTGTGACCTTAAGATCCAGCTGCTTTTATCATTCTCATAACTACAATGTGAACATTGGAATATCTAGTAAATGGAATTAGGGGGAAATTGTTGGATGCAATGGAAATTCAATCCACTTGAGTTCCAAGCCTAGAGGCGTGCTGACCATGAAAGACCAGATTGGACAAAAATAGTAATACCACCTACAGTTTGAATTACATGATACTAACCAGAGATTCTGTGAGGAAAAAAGTAGAAAATTTTATCTTCAGGGCAGCAACATTTGGCTGAGTTCCAGTGGGAACTGATGTGGAAATGAGAAGCTGATAAGGGCTTAGAAATATTTTCAGAGTTCCTGAGAGATCATAATATACTAGTTTATAGTAACATGCTATAGAAATTCCAAAATGACAAAACACAATGCTTTTTGATTTCTATTCTCCTTCTGTGTGAACTAATCTACCCTGCCCAATATCTAAGTTATACTCTTCAAGTTAAATTTTGAAAATAAAAATCTGATATGTCATTCCCCTGCTTGCCATAGGGTAATTGAACTCCATTACCATGGCTTTTGAAGCCTGGTCTGGTCACCTCCTACCTTCTCTATCCTCATCTATGACTGAACTGTCCCAGCTGCTTCCTCTTACCTTTTCAACCACTCTGACTTCCCCATCCATCTCCCTCAATTTCCCTCAGCCTCTTTCCTTCACTGGCAGCACTTTATTCTCTGCTCCTGCACAGCACAAGGCGAAGGCTTCTTCTGGCCTCCTGAAAAGGGTCAATCTCTTTTCACAAAATCTCTTACAACACTTGGAAGTGCTTGTCATAGATGTAAACTGAAATTCATTTGCCTGCTTTAAGTAATAGCTTTAAGCCTCCTCTAGATGCTGTTTCTTGGAGAATTCTGTTTTTGCTACCTACTCAATGTTAGTCAAAAATATGAATGAAGGAATATAACCATATCTAATATGATATGTTGAATAAAATTCAAATGGGTAATAGAACTGTAATTATACAGGTAAATCAATAAACATGATTTGAGGAGAATCTCTTTATGAAACATTATATTTTCCAGCGGATATACAGTTAATTACTTAGCACAAAGGAGGAAGCTAAATTGTTTGCTTATCAGCCAAAATCTATAGGCATAGTTAGAGCACTGCTTTAGAAAATCCTTTCTTCCTTCAAGTGCTTTATGTATGTGTAGTGATAAGATTGCAGCCCATTTTCATCTTCTTTCCAGACTGTGTCATATAGTAAAAACAGAAAATGCTTCATGCTTGCTGTTATGTCTTGTGGGAATCGTATTACATCGAAAACATACATGACAGTTCAGACACCAGCTGTGCAAGACATATAATATACCTTTCCTCAATGGAAGATATTGTTTGTTGCTTGAATGTATATATACCCCTCCATTCTTAGTAGTGTAGTCCCTCAGTCATGTCTGACTCTTTGAGACCCCATAGACTGTAGCCTGCCAGGCTCCTCTGTCAACAGAATTCTTTAGGCAAAAATACTGGAGTGGATTGCCATTTCCTTCTCCAGCGGATCTTCCCGAACCAGGAATCGAATCTGGATCTCCCTCATTGCTGGCAAATTCTTCACTGTCTGAGCCACAAGGTAAATAAAATGTGGGGTCCCTTGGTTACAGAGAGCAGATGACACTGAATTCCTTCCTGTCCCTTGCCTTACTTTCAGAGCAAAAATGTCACCAGAGGTAACCAGAGTCCTGACCTCCTTGGAAAGAGAGAAGTTACTTGGAAGGCTCGTTTACCTTGGCTTGTATGGTCTGAAGAATGAGTGGATGTTAAACTTACCGAATAATTATTTTTCTCCTGCCTTTTAAAAAGGAGTGGATCTATTGAGAAAACTCTTGGGATCCTGACAGCCATATTTTCAAAGGATTCACTGCCCTTCTTACTCTAGAACTTCTCTCTTCACTGGTCTTTATCAAAGAACCCACCAGCCAGCTGTCCTGTTCCAAGAAGTCTTCCTCATCAATAAGCTTGTCCTTTGCTTTATATGTGATCTTTACATAAGTGGGGCCTAGACAAATCCCTAGGTCTTGCACGTGTTCCTGCTCTATTAAATTTCAAGTGTGTACCTCACAATGATGGTTAATGGTGGAGAGAGGAGCATGATGTGGTAGAAAGACCACTGAGTTGACCCCTCCATTCTAAGTAGTGTAGTCCTTCAGTCATGTCCGACTCTTTGAGACCCCATAGACTGTAGCCTACCAGGCTCCTCTGTCAACAGAATTCTTTAGGCAAAAATACTGGAGTGGATTGCCATTTCCTTCTCCAATGGATCTTCCCGAACCAGGAATTGAACCATCAGAAATCCTGGGTTCCAGTTCTGGCTGTGGGAAATTCACCAGATAAAGGACTTATTTTGGTTCCTGACACAGAATAAGAGATGAATTATCATCAACTAACATTACGTATCACGTTATTGGTCTATAAAATCACCAACTTTGCTTCAGTGACTAAAATGCTGTGTGGTTGTTCAGTTGCTCAGTCATGTAGGACTCTTTTGCAATCCCATGGACTGCAGCACACCCTGTGGAGAGTAAGTGAATGGTGCCAGCTACTGACAGCTAGAGAATTTGTAGATTACTATCACATGGAAGACAGAAGGGAACATCTTTCAGTCAGTTCAAGGTGACTTTGAAAAAAAATGAAATGAATAAGAGCAAATTATTTTGCCCATAGACAAATTAAATTAGGTGACATAATTTAATCTGGGGTTAAGTATCAGAATAAAAGAGCTATAAACAAATTTAGTAACTATATATAGTTACTAGTTGTATACAACCTGTTCATCTTCTGTCACAGGTTTTTATAGCCATAGTGACCAGGCATTTGTATCCCTTACGCTGGGGTCTTCAACACTGGGGCTGCAGGCTGGTACCTTCTGTCAGATCAGGGGCAGTGTTAGATTAGAAATAAAGTGCACAATAAATGTAATACACTTGAACTATCCCCCCTCCACAATCTCAGTTCCTAGAAAAAATGTCTTTCATGAAATCAGTGCTTTAGTCGTGTCTGACTCTTTGAGACCACATTTACGATAGCCCACCAGGCTCCTGTGTCCATGTGATTGTCCAGACAAGAATACTAGTGTTGCCATGCCCTCTCCAGGGGATCTTCCCAACCCAGGGATTGAACCCGCATCTCCTGTGGCTCCTGCATTGGAAGAGGATTCTTTACCCCTGAGCCACAAGAGAAGCCCCTGATGAAATCAGTCCCTGGTGCCAAAAAAGCTGGGGGTAGCCTTATGAGACAGCCTAATCCCCTTGCATAGTCTGGTCACCCTGGTCATCTTTAAATTCCTCAAAGGTATAGAGCCCCTTTTATGCCTTTCCACAAGCAAATCTCTGCTGCCAGGAAAGTCTCTCTCCTATTCACAATCATTCTCCCTACCTAATTAAACCCTACTTATGTTTCAAATCTCAGCAAAAAATGTCAATTTCCCTAGAAAGTTGTCTCAAATGACCTCAGACAAAAATCAGATCCTCTCCCTCTGGGTTTATGGCTCCTTATAATTTTCCTTCATAGAAATTGCTTTAAAATGGACACCTAATGATCATTTTATCACAGTCTATTTTCCATTCCTCTGGGCAAGACAGAGAGTTCCATGAAGGCAGGGTCCCTGTTTGTCACACTTATCTGGTCATCCAAGGATGCCTAGCACACAGGGCTGGTGGATAAATATCACTGCATATGTATGTGCTGGGTGAATGAGTTTCAGAATTCAAGCTAATGATATTTGAGTAACTTAATATATGGTCCCATCACTTCATGGCAAATAGATGGGGAAACAGTGGGAACAGTGGCAGACTCTATTTTTTTCGGCTCCAAAATCACTGCAATCCTGGTGATTGCAGCCATGAAATGAAAAGGCACTTGCTCCTTGGAAGAAAAGTTATGACCAACCTAGACAGCATATTAAAAAGCAGAGACATTACTTTGTCAACAAAAGTCTGTCTAGTCAAAGCTATGGTTTTTCAGGAGTCATGTATGGATGTGAGAGTTGGACTATAAAGAAAGCTGAGTGCTGAAGAATTGATGCTTTTGAACTGTGGTGTTGGAGAAGACTCTTGAGAGTCCCTTGGACTGCAAGGAGATCCAACCATTCCATCCTAAAGGAGATCAGTCCTGGGTGTTCATTGGCGGGTCTGATGTTGAAGCTGAAACTCCAATACCTTGGCGAAGCACTGACTCATTAGGAAAACTCCTGATGTTGGGAAAGATTGAAGGTGGGAGGAGAAGGGGATAACAGAGGATAAGATGGTTGGATGGCATCACCGACTCAGTGGACATGAGTTTGAGTAAGCTCCAGGATTTTGGTGATGGACAGGGAGGCTTGGCATACTGCAGTCCATGGGGTCACAAAGAGTCAGACACAACTGAGTGACTGAACTGAACTGAACTTAATACACTAGTGATTTTGTATAACTGCACACTGTCACATAGTACTTTCATATTTTAATTCTCAAATTGAAGAACTAAGTGAAGTGATCCCATAAACCAAATAGGGATGCTCTAGGAGTTCAGCATGGCTTCCCAGGTGGTGCTAGCAGTAAAGAACCCAACCTGCCAATACAGGTAGACCTAAGAGACATCCCTTGGTGGGGAAGATTCCCTGGAGGAGGGCACGGCAATCCACTCCAGTATTTTTGCCTGGAGAATCCCATGGGTAGAGGAGAATGGTGGTCTACAGTCCTTGGGGTCTCACAGAATCTGGCATGACTTTTCATTCACTCATGCACAAGAGTTCAGCAATGGCTATCCATACAATGTATATTAGTGGTACATTGCATTGGCTTTTATGTCATTCAAAACTCTTGTGTTTTGATATCTATGAAATATAAAAAAAATGGATTTTAGGATCATAACTGAAGAGCTCACAGAGGGATTTGCTGACTTTATCTGATGAAACAACAATGTATAGGGCAGAGGTGAGAGGACACTCTGATTCCCCCAAGTCATTTTATATTGCTGACTTAGGCAGCCCCCAGCAGAGAGAAGCCTGCTTGTCAGAGCTCGACTGCTGTGGCCCAAGCCAGGACTGGGGTAGAGCTCACAAACCAGGCCTTTGACTGGAGAAATGCAGGGGGAGGCAGTTCTTCTCTCTTTAGAGAAGAGAGCCCTCAAGGTCTCATGAGGAAGCAAAATCTAAGTAAGAGCCATGAGGCAGGATCAATCATAAACTAGAAAGAGGAAGTTCAAGTATCTCGAACTAAGGTGCAGAGGAGACAGAAGTGAGAAAATAAGGGGTCTAAATAGACAGTGGGGAAAAGGTAGGCATAAGTAGGTTTTGGAAAGTTTGTAAATTTAAAATGTTGATTTCATTTGTTTCCTTGGGTCATTTCTGTTGGATTTGCCTAGCTCCTGACCTGTCACACATTTGTGCCAAGCATGGGCTTAGAGGATCCCAGTCTTGTCATGTCCTAGAGCCCATTTTCTGAGTTATATGTGATGGCCACTGAGAAAAAAAAATTGAATCACACAGGATAATTCCTAATTTCTGCATGATTTACCAGGTCCTATCTCACAGGTATAAACCTTGCTTAGAGTCTCAGATTGGATGTATTATCTAGTGCTCGTTGAAAAAGAAGTTATATAAAGTCACTCCAAGCAGGTTTTGAATTTTATAGTGAATAGGAAAGTAGATCAATTGTCATAGAATCAGAATGTTAGTAACTGATGTGAAGTTAATGTTCCTTTAATAAACATTAGGTAGTGAAATACATACTGTTACATAACAGATCCAATATAACAGTCTCCTCTTGAATCTATCTATAACATCAACGTTTATCATAAATGATAAATTTGTGCTTCATTCTCATTAACAATTTCTTTGGGACTGCACTGGGATCTTTGCTATGACTGGTGCTAAATGTGAAAGGATCAGCCCAGTAAAAGATTACTTCCTTCCATAGCATGCAGAATGTTCTGGAAGAGTTTATGGGAATGAGCACAGTGCCTCTTAGATGAAGGCAGGATTAAGGGATTTCTTAAAAGAAGGAGCCTCTGACATATTGAATCCTGTACTTTTGAAACATGTGATGCCAGGGGCAGAAAAGGAAGGGTGTTGCTTTTGATGAAGCAATATCCTCTCTAATAAACATCAATTCTGTACATGTAAAATAAAAAAAAAAACCAGTAGGAATCATACCTGTTTCTAAGAATTAAAGCTGTTCCTGCAAAGCTAAACACAAAATACAAAACTAATGCCTATTGTGGAGGAAAAAGGTTTCTTCTGTCTACTTATCAACTATATATCATCTGTCCAATCAATCATTCTCTCTCTCTCTAGTCATTTATGTCTAGCTATCTTTCAGACAGGCTTTCCAGGTGGCTCAGTGGTAAAGGATCCACCTGCCAAGCAGGAGACTCGGGCTCGATCCCTGGGTCAGGAGGATCCCCTGGAGAAGGAAATGGCAACCTACTCCAGTATTCTTGCCTGGGAAATCCCATGGACAGAGGAGCCTGGAGAGCTACAGTCCATGAGGTTGCAAGAGTCAGAGAAGACTTAGATACTAAACAACAATATCTTTCAGACAAATCTCTACTGAGCATCACCATTCCAAGGACTAATTTCCATGTTTGTGAATATTTCATTTCTACTTTCCTTTGTATCTTTTCCTGTGAACACAGAGCATGGTACATAGCAGGTGTTTGGTAAATGTTGTTTGTGATAATTTAATTTGTTTTCTTGAACTGAAATTATTTTCTTTCTCAAATGACCCCACAACACTGGCCAGACTCCTTACTACTTCATCAATCACTACCATACTATGCACTTACATTCTCTCCCAAACAAAACAATGTGATGATGATGATGGCAGTGATAATGATGATGACAGTGACAATGTCACAATGCCCTTTCCTCTTGATCTGATTTGTAAGGGAAGTACAGTTAGGGAGAAAGTATTCATGACACAGGATCACTGAAAGATTCTTTCCCACTGATACAAAGCTTCTGCTGTATTGCTTTGCATAACTTTACCACCTCTTAGAATTTACACTGAGATCTGTCACTGTGGACCACGTTGAGGCTCTGTAAGAAAGGGAACTGTTTCAATAGGCTCCACTCAAAATGACATTTTTCTCTTGAACATCGCTGTTGTGCTAGTGACCCTGGCAAAAAAAGAATTATTTTCCTCTGTGTTCTTTTTAATGAGGTGTAGGTTGAATAACTTATGGAGACTAGAACACAGGAATTAAGATCTTTTTCCTCTCGATCAGTCTTTGTAGTTGGAGAAGATGGATATTTGGTGAATGAGAAATTTAAAAAGTTCTCACTAATAATTTCTTTGATATGGAGATTAGTACTTATATTGTCCCTGCTCTCCCCCTACATCTAAGCACAAAAACTTACTTGTTCAAATTATTTTTAAGTGGACAGGAAATTTTTAAAAAAATTCTGTAGTAATGGATTGCAAAATGTATGATGAAGCATTTTGAAAGAAGCTCTGAAGACAAGTGATTATTTACACATGTGTGTATGTGTTGCTCAGTCATGTTGGACTCTTTGTGACCGACATGGACTCTAGCCCGCCAGAATCCTCTGTCCCTGGAGTTTTCCCAGGAAGAATATTGGAGTAGGTTGTCATTTCTTCCTCCAAGGGATTTTCCCCACCTAGGTATTGAACTGGTGTCTCCTGCATTGCCAGGTGGATTCTTTACCACTGAGCCACCTGGGAATCTGTGATTATTTATACTTGACTACAAATGCTGATCTTCTAAAAATTCAAGTATCTGCTGATCCTCAAGAAGGAAATAACTACTTCTATTTGGAATTAACATGACTAACTTCGCTTGGAAAATTGCTATTCCCTAGATTTTTTCACCAAGCACAAGTTGTAATCTTCTATAAATTAGGCCTTCTGAGATTTTTAGGGTCCTTATAAAAAAAGATTTTGTGTTGAAAGCATTAAATTTATTTCTTAAAGCTGGGAGTTTTAGTGTACTTTATGTTAGAGTATTAAAAAAAAAAAAAGAAAGCACTCTCCTTTCGATTTTTCTTTATTCCTTCTGTAGATGTCACTGTAGTATAGGAAAATGAAACAGCACTTTTCTTCTGAAAATATATGGCTTCTATATGCAAATAAAAGAAAGTGGTAATTTGATTTATTATGCTAAGGTTGTCATATCAACAATAAGGTTTCCAAGCAACTAGCAGAATAAATTATTTTATAGATTTATTTGTTTAGCCTCATAAAATGGACCAAATGGAAGATACTTTTTTTCCACCCGTGATTATGTGGTAATTAAAAAATGTCATTATAAAGAAATTATGCATTAAATTCACATTATTAAGGAGAGTTCAAAATGAATCATGTGAATGCAATCAATGCCAAAAGACTTAATGAAGATTTGCTGCTTACAAGGAAGCATTGTTGGCTTATGTTTATGTATTTTCGATAATTGGTTTCTAGGGTCTATAAGCACGATTTGTATAAACTTGTTCTGAATTTACTCTTCAAAGGGTCTAACACATGCAGGCTTTGCTCATTCAGTGTGCCCTGTAAATACTCCTTGGAATGACCTCCTCACAGAACCCTGAGCTCCTTCTACTAGACAGAGTGCCTTAGAATCCTCTACATATGCAAACAGCCTGTGTCAGTTCTTTGAAAGACTTCCAAAAAATTACTTGAACGTACTAGAAAATGAACCATTGCCCTGGGGATGTTAGAAACTTGTTAGTCATTCACAATCTGTATTCCCCAAACATCCTTGTATAGTTTAAACATCGTCATTGCTATTTTTGAGTTTGCTTAGGGATCTACTTGGGAAAAGCTTGGCCTCTATGTGATAGATCTCGTCTTCCTCCAGCCTCTTTACTTTTATCAAAATTTTATCCAAATTTTTTGATTTGTTCAAATTGCTGATGTTATTGGGCTTCCCAGGTGGCACTAGTGGTAAAGAATCTGCCTGCCAATGCAGGTGATGCCACAGATGCAGGTTTAATCCCAGGGTCAGGAATATCCCCTGGAGAAGGAAATGTCAACCCACTCCAGTATTCTTGCCTGGAGAAAGGAGCCTGGTGGGCTACAGTCTATGGTGTCTCAAAAGAGTCAGACATGACTGAGCATGCCCACACACACACCACCCATAGGGGGGGAAAAATGACATACCAAATTTCTCAGCTTAGGCAAGTGAAGCAAAAATCTACTATGCTATCAGGATATGGTATTTTGTATTTGTATCCATCTACTGCAGATGCATTTGTTGATAGAGAAAATTATTAGTGCTCATAGAAAGCATCCCATTTCCTTTGATTTAACAAGAATGGGTTTCCTTTCACTTTGTTTGGATTCCTCAGGAAATATTATTCTTTTAAAAACTCCTAGGCTATATATAGCCAAAGAATCGGAAGGGAAAAGAAAAAAACTTATACTGAAAAATTACTACGTAAAGCACAGTATTCAACTGGATTTTAAAATTTGAAACATTTGAGGAAAATATAGCCCTAATTTTCTGAGCTATGTGTGATGGGGTATTTTCTCTGACCAATTCAGATGCATCTGCTCCATTATTACCCACATCTTTCATACCGTTATAGACATTTCAGACACTCAGCAAGTAGAAGGAAAATATTTCTCCCTTCAAATGACATTGTCCTAATATTATTAAGCTTGCAACACGGTTGCCAAGTAGTGCTACTTCAGTCCAACTTTAGACTACGGGTGCTTTCTTCCTTTTTATTTTGTTGTACTCAAGACACCATTGCCTCAGAAGAAAGGAAAATCAATTTTGAGACTCACGACAGTGTTACATATACCCAGGCATTACAATAAACAGCCTCTGTACTGTGCTTGTTTTCTTGTTACCTGTCAATGCTCTCCTTCATTGCATCTGTATCTTATTTTCAATAGCATGCTCTTAGGCAAATTTTCCCTATTATCTTTCCGGAGAAGTCAATCTATGTTCATCTTCTCCTGTCACAAAAAAACAAACAGACGAATTTGCAAAGAACCTTACTCAGTCTAGTCCTTTTTTTTCCCTTTACTTTTTCTATAAAATTTTTGTTTGTAAAACCATGCCTTTGATTTCTTAATTGAACTCACAAGTAGTTGAATGTGCTTTCCCAGAAACAGACAACCTTGAGCTATAATTATTTCTGTGAAATAGGTGAGTGATTGTAAAGTGCAGAGGGAAAGTTTCCCTTTTTTTCTTTTTTCTTTTTTTTCCGGTATGATTTCCTTCGAGTCTTGGGGAAAAGCCATCATGATCAATGCTTGTCAAATTTGAGTGTATGGAACAATCACCTGGGGACCTTATTACAAGGTAAGTTCTGGTTCTGAGAGTCTCTGGAGGGTGGGGGCCTGAATGTCTTTGCTTCTAAACAGCTTCCGGGTAATGCCCTTGGTGCCGATTTACAGACTGCGGATTATGTAGCTGCGTCCTGGAACATTCCTGTCCTTCAGGTGAAGAAGCTGAAGCCTAACAGCTGAACAGATGCACCAAATGTCATTTCTTGGTTTGTTACTTGATCTGCTTAGAATTTCAGTGTCCCAAAACAATAAAAGATGTATTTTCCTGTGCAGGTTACATGAGGAAATGGATGCCAACTTCCCCGTGCTGGGAACCCTTTCTTTTTCCCTTCTCTGTATCAGTGGTTTAGGATTCTTTCCTCATCATGAATGTTTCCAAGTTTAGTCATCAATAAAATTGACATAAAAGAAAATCAAATTATAATATCTTTGGAACTCAGTATTATCATTTCTTTTAATCTGAGAGACAGAGGTTTGGGAAAAATAAGCAAATTTATCTTCAAGTAATCAAGAACCACTTGATAACAAAGGCAGAAATATTTTAACACTAAGAATTCATCGTTCTGTTTTAGTATAAGCTTTTTTTTCTTAATATGAGCTTTCCAATAGTAAAATAAGTGCAATAAAATAATGGGAATAAAACACTGATGGTGAAACAATTAATTTTCTTTGATGATTCATTTTGTTATCAAGGAAAAAACAGTAATTTAAAGGCATGAATATTGCTCTGGGTATCAATTAAAAGAAACCTTGCCTTTTTGAAAAACATAAACTGAACTGAAAAGAATCTGTTCTTGACCTTCCTTCCATCTTTAATATTTTCTACTCTGATTACTTAGGCAAAGCTTCCTTATTCTCTTGTTATTCAATGAGTATCCCCTTTAGAATGTTATGGTTGGTCAATGGGGGCATTTTTTTCAGATGAAGTAAACATTCCCATTTTGGCTCTGTTTCATTGGTTACATTAGAACTTCGCACCCAGGGAAATTTGATAGTCGGCATATGTCCATTTACCATTTATTAACATACAATTGCAGTTCCAAAAATGGAAAATAATAAGATATTACCACTGCCAAGTTGAATAATTTGTCATAGTGAATAAAAATTCATGCACCTAGATCCTGTGGGACCATGAGCAAAATGGAAGAAAAAGAAGATTTTGGTTAGTGGAAACCAAGACCTACAGATAAATACTATGAAAGAAGTGCAACTCAAAGTTGAGTTGACAGACTAGCAACAGCACTAAAGCAGGGGAGTAGGGAACAGGATAACAGAGAAAACTCAAAAATAGAGCCTGTTTGAGCCTCCAACAGATGATATTGAAACCTGCTTATTTAGCATTACAAATGAATGGCTTCCTAAGGTGGAGCTCAGGTCTTGACTTGAATATCAACTAGATCAGAAAGTGTCCCATTGTTGTATAAAAATTGTGTATATATGTGTGCTTTGCCTTGGAGAAATCTATACTTTACAATAGATCCTTAAAGCGACTCATGACCACCAGAAATGAAGTTACAATGCTTTATAGTAAAATACATTAACTCACAGCATATGGTGAAGAAACTCTCCTTGGCCCCAAATGCATTTAAACTCCATGTCTTAGATTATTCATCTGTGCAAAGAATGCAGACAGACAAATCTTCTTTTACAAAGGTAAGTTTTACTTTGTGTCTGAGGCCTTGGGCCTTTTCTATTTAACTTAAGATAAGCTAGATCAACTTTTAAGAAACTTTGTTTAAAAATGTTTTCTGCAGAAACTGTGGGAGTGTGAATTTTAGAAATGTAGAGAGAATTAATTACTATTATGACCAAGTTCTATGAATATGAGACACTTTACTTGTTGTCCTTGTCAATTTACTGCAGTCAAGAAGGAAAGCTTTTATTATTCATATACAGTATTAACACAGATAAATTAAAACTGAGTAAAATATGATTTTGAATAGTCTTTTCTAATTATAATTAATTACCTTGATTTAGTTGAATAATTTAATCACAAAGAAATAAAGCTCTTTCTCAATCGTAATAGCTCTTTTTCTGAACAATCTGCTCTGTGGTTTCTGTTTCTTTTTGCCTCGTTCAACCCAGTACAGTCCATTTATTAATTTATTTGTTTAGCAAATATTTCTTGAAAGCTAACTTTCTTGAAAGCTACAAAACTTAACACTGTTTTAAACTCTTAGTGGGTAGGGAAAATAACATTCCAAAAAATAAAATACACTGCTTCACCTCTAAAACACCTCACAGTTTATTTATGGGGAACACCCTACGTTAAACAGCAATTCAGACTGCGGACAAAATATTACCAGAAAAGAATAATAGACAAAGAAAAAGTGCCCATCTGGCCTAAGAAATCCTTTTGTACACTGGTGAATAAATGTCGACATGAAATATGTTTACGCTTTCTGAAAAATGTCAATGCACATTATGTTAATTATCTTTACATTTGATTGGATGTTTTTTGTAGATTCAGGTCATGGTTGCTGTGTGGAGTGTTTGCCTACTGATACAACATGATTTTTGGTGCATATTGTTTCATTGCAGTGGATTTTTATAGTAATCATTGACAAATTACATCATGTCTGACAGGACAGATGATCTTCAACACACTCAAGAGGACACTAGTATGTCATTTTGTAATATCAGAAGTTTTCTACTTGTGGAGGTTGGACGGAAAGAAAAAGAAGATTATGCAAAGTCACGTATTGAAATTGTTGCACAGAATAATGGAAAGATAGAATGATTGCTAGATTACTCAGATTTTATGGATAACAATATTTCTAAGGGATTAAGGAATATGTAACATTTATATTTAAAACATGACTCTGCATTATGTACTCATTTGTGCTAGACATTTTTGGTTGAGCCATAGAGATTCAAGGAACTTGATTTTTCTATATCTTGAAAGCAACATAACAATGAACAGTTATACATGATTACTTTATCTCTGTTCATCCCTCCAAGGCATTTAATACTAGTCAGCTTAGAGTTAGTAATCAGAAATATAAGTTTATTCTTGGAAAAATCTAACTAGCTATCATTGCTAGGATCATATTTAGTGTTTGTGTTAAATGCTTTTTCTAAAGAGACAAAATAAAATGTTGTAGTTAATAACAGCTTTCCTGGAAACACATGAAGTAGTATTGGATACAAAGGTCGAGTATTAGTTTGAAAGATTATCTGCCTGTATGGGGTCAATACAGAGATATCCCTTTGTATGTCTTCATAGATAACGATGAATGAGACATGCTACTCACAACAACAAAAGTGAAGACAACTTTAGAACATTTCTGCTATGTTTCATCAGGTATAACTCCAAATCTTATAATTTAAAAGTGAATCCCTATTGAATGGACAAATATGGCCACAGGATGAAGTCTATTTTGATCATTTAACTAAGACAATTCTTTTTTTTAGGGGCAGTAAAAATTGAACATCTTTTTTTGAACATTTTATCAGGACAATAAAGGGTTTTTGTTTCTCTAAGAATTCTCTGTAGATTAAAACACCACACCAAATTCTGTTTATATAGTAGAGTGCTTCTAATCTGTTGTTGAACACCTCTGAGATTCAAGGTTCTTTTTTTTTTCCTATTTTAAAATGAGAAGAATAAATTATTTTACTGCCCCAAAGTGCTACAAAACTATAAATATCAACAGAAAGTAATGGTAATGTTTAGAAATATTACCAAGGAAAATTTTTAAATCAATATTTTTTAAATGCCTATATTCCCTTACAAACTCATTGAAAGACACATAAAATAAAACATTAGAGAAATTGTCTTTCCAAATTTTTTTTCTAGGTAGAAAAAATTTTCTATGAATTCTTAGGTAATTGTGATATTTATTGTAAGTTATTCTAAAATTCTTTGTATGATCTTGACTTATTTGAAAGTCTGAATTAAACTTTTGATAGGATAGGTAATGTCGTGGCTTTTTGAACCGAAAGTGTTCCTCACATATATTCTGTTCTACCAATAGTTCTGAGAGGAATTCATGTCCTGATATTGCTGGTAGGTTACCAAAGCTCAGGGAGGTTAAGGGACCCCTCATGGTCGTTTAAGGGGTTTCCCTGGTGGTTCTGATGGTAAAGATTCTACCTGCAATGCAGAAGACCTGAGTTTGATCCCTGGGTCTGGAAGATCCCTGGAGAAGGGAATGGCTACCCACTCCAGTACTCTTGCCTGGAGAAGCCCATAGAGAGAGGAGTCTGGTAGGCTACAGTCCATGGAGTTGCAAAGAGTCAGACATGACTTAGTAACTAAACATCAACAGCAATATAGTCACTTTAAATGAAGGTGAGGAAAGAGAGAATTTCGGCTGCCTGATAAGATGTTCAACCTGTCAGCAAGACTGTCTCTCATAATGAATAATTTATCCCTATTAAGAGCAGATAGTTTGTATAAATGTTGAGAAAAGGAACTGAGGAGCCAAATAATAACATTATTAACTCAAATACTTAAGTTACATATATTTGATAAGAACATAACTTGATTGAGCAGCAGCTCTGATTGGAGAGGAAGGCTATCCTTAACTGGCTGAAGAGGCATGTAACTATAAATGTTGTTGCTTTCTGCCACTGAATATGTAGTCCTGGTTTGGTGGTAAACAGTCAATCCTTGAGAAGATATATGCAAATATTACAGAGACATAACAGTCAGGTACAAAGACTTTAAAATTATGACAAAATTGATATACGCCAAACTGTACACATTTGAATTACAGAATTTAACATGTTTTGAATTACATATATGTCATAAAACCATCACGATGATAACGATAGTAAACACATTGATCATCACCAAAAGTTTCCCATACTCCTTTATAATCCATTCCTCCTCCTGCTCTGTCAACTAGGCAGCTGCTGATCTGCTCTCTGTCATTAAAATGTAGCTTGCACTTTCTAGAATATCAAATAAATGGAATAATAGAGTATGTGTTCTTTTTTCCCTTTTAAAAATTTAGCATAGTTATATGAGATTCATTTGTATTGGAGGTATGGATAGTTCATTACTTTTTATTTTTGGGTAGTATTCCATTGTATAGATAGACCACAATTTGTTTATTCATTCATCTGTTAATATTAACGGGCATTTAGGTCATTTCCAGTTTGGAATGTTTTACTAATAAAGTTTCTTTAAACGTTTGTGTATAGGTCTGTGTATGAACATATGATTTCCTTTCTCTTAGGTAAATAAATACCCTAGAAGAGAGCCAGCTGGGTTATGAAGTTTAATTTTTTTAAGAAAGTGCCAACCAGTTGTGTCAGTATACATTCTCAGGAGCAACAGTACATGAGCGTTTCATTTGCTTCACAAACTAGCCAATGTTGTATATATCTTTAACTTTATTTATTTATTTTTGACTGTGCTGGGTCTAAGCTGGGTGGGCTTTTCTCTAGTTGCAATGAGTAGAGGCTACTCTCTAGTTGTGATGTGCGGTCTTCTCATTGCAGAGGCTCATCTTGCTGTGGAGCACAGGCTCTAAGGGTGGGGACCCAGTAGTTACAGCTCCCAGGCTCTAGAACACAGCCTCAATAGTTGTGGTGCATGGGCTTAGTTGCTCTGAGGTGTGTGGGCTCTTGTAGGATTAGGGATAGAACTGGTGTCTCCTGCATTGGCAGGCAAATTCTTGACCACGGAGCCAACAAGGAAGCCCATCAGAGTTTTTAATGTAAATATGTAGAGAGATCCACAATAGGTATATAGTGATATTTCAATATGGTTTTAATTTGCTTTTCCCTAATAACTAATGATTTTGAACACTTTTATATGCATATTTGTCATCAGTATATGATGGCTCAGATGGTAAAGAATCTGCCTGCAGTACTGGAGACCCAGAGCTGATCCCTGGATTGGGAAGATCCTTTGGAGAAGGGAATGGCAACCTAGTCCAGTATTCTTGCTTGGAGAATCCCATGGACAGAGGAACATCCAAAGGGTCGCAAAGAGTTGCTCATGACTAAGTGACACACACACACACACACACACACACCCCTTCTTTGGTGAGTTGTTTAACTTTTTGGGGGGTCATTTTTTGTTGTTGTTGTTAAATTAGTTTGTCTTTTCTTAGTATTGAGTTCTAAAACTTCTTTATATACTCTAGAAACAAACCAAATTTTAGATATACAGGTTTTGAAAATATTATTTCCCTTTCTGTAAGAATCAAGAGTCTCTTACTAGTGTCTTGTGAAGAGCAGAAATTTTTAATTTTTTTGTAGTACTATTTAACAGTTATTTTCTTTTAGGGATTGTGTTTGTTGTATCTAACCCAAATTCACAAGAGTTTTATCATATATTTTATTTGGAAGCTATGCAGTTTTATTTTTTATTTTGGATTATGGTCAGTTTTAAGGTAAGAAATGACTCAAAGTAATTTTTTGGCATGTGTATATACAATTATTCCAGCACCATTTGTTAAAAGGAAAAAAAAGACCTATCCTTCACTGAACAGTCTTTCTTTATTGGTCAGAAATTGGTTGATTTCACATGTTCAAGTCTATTTCTAGACACTATTTTTTCCTTTGATTTATTGAATGCCAAACATCTATCTTTATGCCAGTACAGTACTTCTTGATTTTTTATTGGGATTATAATAATATAGTTGACTTGGGAAAAATTGACTCTAATATTGATTATATTAATGTAATTAATCTTGACATTGAAATTGAGATATACACTCAGAACAGGTATATCTCTCCATTTACTTAGTTTTTTAATTTCTCTCAGCAATATTTTGTAGTTTTTACTGTATAGATCTTTATCCCTAATTTTTTCATATTTTTGGTGCTATTTTTAATGGAATTATTTTTGCTTTTAACTTCAGTTTACAATTGCTCATTTTTAGTATATAGAAATGCAGGTCAATTTTGTATATTGATCCTGCATCTGAAAGCAGGAAGCCCAGTGACACTTGCTAAATAAGTATGACTGAACTCACTTACTAGGTTGAGTAGCATTTTGGGGTATACCTGCGTGTGTGAGTACTCAGTGACTTCAGTCGTGTCCGACTCTTTGTGACCCCATGGACTGTAGCCTGCCAATCTCCTCTGTCCATGGGATTCTCCAGGCAAGAATATTGGCGTGGGTTGCCATACTGTCCTCCAGAGGATCTTCCTGACCCAGGGAGTGAACCTTCCTCTCCTGTGTCTCCTGCATTGCAGGCAGATTATTTACCACCCAGTTGCTGGGGAAGCTTTGTATTTTGTGGTAGTTTTTTTAGCAAGTTTTCCACATACATAATTATGTTGTCTATGAATAAAGACATTTTGAATTCTGTCTCTATTACATAATATAGTCTTTTATTTTTATTTCTTCCCCTATTATACTGACTAGAGCCCCTCGTACAATGTTGACTAGAAGTGTGATAGCAAGAATCTTTACCGTGTTCCTAACCTTAGGGGCAAAGTTTTCAGTCTGTCATCAAGTATAATGTCAGTATTAGGTTGATCATAGATGCCTTTTAAATATCAGACTGAGAAAGTTTTCTTCTATTCCTAGCTTTCCGACTGTTTTTAACAGGAATGGATGCTAGGTTTTGTCAAGCATGCTCTCTAGTGGTAGGTTTAGGATTTATGGAATACGTCTTTAACCTATCACAAACCACCTTGGAGTGATATACCATTTCACATGTAGTGTAAGAACTGTATTGTATTTCCCAGGGCTGTTGTAATAGTGCCATAAACTGTGTGACTTTAAACAAGATAAATTTCTTCTTTCACAGTTCTAGAGGTTATAAGTTCAAAACCAAGGTGTCAGCAGGGCCATGCTCCTTCTGAGACTCTGGGGACAATTTTTCCTTGCCTGTCCTTGGCTTCTGGTGGTGGTTGCCAATCTTTGTGTTCCTTGCTTATAGCTGTCTCACTCCAATTTCTGTCTCTGTTGTCGCATGTGTCTTTTCTGTTTGCTTATCTCTGAGGCCCTTCTCCTCTTCTTGTGAAGGCAAAAGTCATATTAGATTAAGATCCCACTTACCTTTCTTATTTCAGTACGATCTCATCTTAATTAATTAAATGTGTAACCACCTCATTTCCAAACATGTTCATATTCTGAGGCTCCAGGAAGAACATGAAAATTTGAAGGACACTATGCAATCCAATCCAAGAAACTAGCAAGAGGGTAATTCCATTTCTTCCCTCTAGAATTATATAGTGCTATTGCTTATATACTGGCAGCTCTTAGGACATAAAGATGCCAACTTTCTTACTCTTGGTACCTCCCCTGATGGCCAGTCCCTGCCTTGCCCACACCCTACTCACCCTACTGATATTTCCTCTTAAGCATAGAACTAATTAGTAAAAGCTTACATACTTGCCCCAAGCTCCAGCTAGTGACTGTTCTAATCTTTACCTCAGACCTATTTCTACTGTGATAGTGTATCAAAGGGATGTGCCTATCTGTTGGTTTTCCTGGTAATTGATAAGCCAACCTGGTGTTAATTCCCTCTGTAACTAGTAACCTTCCCTAGCCATCATGCTGCCACATCCTGCCAGTCATCTGCATTGTGGGGTGTCTTAGAAAAGATCCTGAAGCTGGAAAAGATTGAGGACAGGAGGAGAAGGGAGCGACAGAAGATAAGATGGTTGGATGGCATCATCAACACAAATGAACATGAGTTTGAGCAAACTCTGGGAGATAGTGAAGGACAGGGAAGCCTGGCATGCTGCAGTATATGGGATCACAAAGAGTTGGACACAACTTAGCAACTGAAAAACAACAACAACAATATACATACACATATGTACTATATATAAGCTCTTTGTTACTTATATGTATTGCAAATGTTTTCTCCACTCTATGGTTTAACATTTTCTGTTTCTTAAAATAGTGCTTTTAGGTGAACAGATATTCTGACAAGATAATTTAATTATCAGTTTTTCCTATTATAGTTAGTGATAATGAAAAAAGGTATTCTTACCTATTTTGAATTCATAAAATAGAGGAAAACAATGGAATTGGAAAGATGAGAGATCTCTTCAAGTAAATTGGAGAAATCAAGGAAATATTTCATGCAAGGATGGGCACAATAAAGGAAAGAAAATGTAACAACCTAACAGAAACAGAAGAAGGCAATGGCACTCCACTCCAGTACTCTTGCCTGGAAAGTCCCATGGACGGAGGAGCCTGGTGAGCTGCAGTCCATGGGGTCACTAAGAGTTGGACATGACTGAGGGGCTTCACTTTCACTTTTCACTTTCATGCATTGGAGAAAGAAATGGCAACCCACTCCAGTGTTCTTGCCTGAAGAATCCCAGGGACGGGGGAGCCTGGTGGGCTGCCATGTATGGGGTAGCAGAATCAGACACAACTGAAGTGACTTAACAGCAGCAGCACCAACAGAAACAGAAAATATTAAAAAGAGTCGGCAAGAATACACAGAACTATACAAAAAAAGTCATAATTACCTGGATAACCACAATGATGTGATCACACACTTAGAAACAGATACCCTGGAGTGTGAAGTCGAGTGGCCTTAGGAAGCATTATGACAAACAGAGCTAGTGGAAGTGAGGGAATTCCAGCTGAGTTATTTCAAATACTAAAAGATAATGCTGTTAAAGTGCTGCACTAAATATGCCAGCAACTTTGAAAAATACAGCAGTGGCCACAAGACTGAAATAGATTAGTTTTCATTCCAATCCCAAAGAAGGGCGATGCCAAAGAATGATCAAACTACTGTACCACTGTGCTCATTTCACATGCTAGCAAGATTATGATCAAAATTTTCCAACAGGTTTTTGCAGCACATGAAATGAGAACTTCCAGATTTACAAGAGAGTTTAAAAAAGGCAGAAGAAACAGAGATCAAATTGCCAACATTCATTGAGTTGTGGAGAAAGCAAAGGAATTCCAGAAAAACTTCTATCTCTGCTTCATTGTCTATGCTGAAGCCTTTGACTGTGTGAATCACAACAAATTGCAGAAAATTCTTCGAGATATAGGTGTACTAGACCACCTTACCTCCCTCCTGAGAAACCTGTATGCAGGTCAGGAAGAACAGTTAGAACCGGACATGGAACAATGGGCTCGTTCAAGATTGCAAAATGGGTATATCAAAGCTGTATACTGTTACCCTCCTTATTGAACTTCTATACAGAGTATATCATATGAAATGCTGGGCTGGATGAATCTCAAGGTGGAATCAAGATTGCTGGAAGAAATATCAGCAACCTCAGACATGTAGATGACATCACCCTTATGGCAGAAAATGAAGAGGAACTATGGAGTCTCTTGATGAGGGTGAAAGAGGAGATTGAAAAAGCTGGCTTGAAACTCAACATTTAGTAAACTAAGATCATGGCATCTTGTCCCATCACTTCATGGCAAATAGAAGGGGAAAAAGTAGAAACAGTGAAGATTTTTTTGGGTGTGGGAGGTGTCTCCAAAATCCCTGCAGACAATGACAGCAGCCTTGAAATTAAAAGATGCTTGTTCCTTGTAAGGAAAGCTATGACAAAACTAGACATCACTTTAAAAAGCAGAGACATCACATTTTCTGCAAAGGACCATATAGTCAAAACCATGGTTTTTCCAGTAGTCATGTATAGATGTGAGAATTGGACCGTCAAGAAAACTGAGCACAAAAGAATTGATGCTTTTGAACTGTGGCATTGGAGAAGACTCTTGAGAGTCCCTTGGACAGCAAGGAGATCAAACAAGTCAATCCGAAAGAGTATCAACCCTGAATTGGAAGGGCTGAAGCTCCAGTACTTTGGCCACCTGATCCGAAGAGCCTACTCATTGGAAAAGGTCCTGATGCTGGGAAAGACTGAGGACAGGAGAAGTGGTTGATAGAGCATGAGATTGGTGGATGGCATCACAGACTCAATCGATGTGAGTTTGAGCAAATTCCAGGAGGTAGTGAAGGACAGGGAAGCCTGGTGTGCTGCAGTCCTCTGGGTTGCAAAGAGTTGGACACAACTTGGCAACTGAACAACAACAAATATATGTATGTCAGTTGTTGAACCTACTTTTTGTTTCACAGGCTTATTTATCTGTTTTGCAATAATGCCACACATATTGCTTTAGATTTATAATCAATCTTGATATCTGGTAGAGTAAGTCTTCTGTTTCTTCTTAATGTTAATGGCTTATAACCAAATGATTACTTTTTGGAGAAGGATCGCATGGATTGTATAGCACTTGTTGAAACTAAGTGATAGCATTTAAACTCATATTGAAAATGTGTTTTCTTCTTAAAATATTTTTCTAAACTTCTGAAGGTTAATCTTTGTTTCTTTTCTCACCAAGAATATATCAATAAAATTCTTGAGCATTGAAGATTGAAAATTATCTATTTTTGTCCCATGTTGCTCATGGCATATTATAAGTAATTAATCTTCTCAACAATTTTTAGCTTTAGCAAATGTTATTAGCATAATTTCTTATTAGAATATTCATAGGAAATATCTATTTATTCAAGTACCTTTTGTGAATTTAAAAATCCATTATTTCAAAAGTAAATGGGCTCTACATTCTTAATCTTTGGCAGTAAGTTATGTATTAGGAAGATAATTAAATTTTTTAGATGACTTTGCCAATTAGCATGGGATTAATAACAATAGTGATCTGTGCATCCTCTTGCAAACAAGGCCATACACAGGTTTATAAGTTCACATTAATATGTGGAAGTTGCTTAGAGATAAGCTTTGGTGACTGTTTTCTCAGTCTCTGACATATTCCAGTGGGTTCATAATAAATCCTAGTTATGAGGAAAAGGAGTGCCACATGTCTGAGAAAAATAAATGGAGCTGATGCCAAGTCATCATACATCCTCAAACTCTGCCTCATAGTCTCTGCTCACTGTCTTGTGGGTGAATTCACATATAGAAACATAGGAAAAATTGAATAAGGACATATCTGGTAAATTCCAAAACAGAACTGTCTACAAGATAACAAAGTCTGGAATGTATGTGGTTTAGTCGCCAAGTCGTGTCCAACTCCTTTCTATTGCATTTCATGAGAATTTACCACAGAGGCACCAGGGAAGCCCTCTGGAATATGTGTAGGCAGGTGTGCATGCAAGCATGTCTGCTAAGTTGCTTCAGTTGTGTCCAGTTTTTTGCAACCCTGTGGACTGTAGCCTGCCAGGCTTCCCTGTCCATGGGATTCTCCAGGCAAGAATACTGGAATGGGTTGCCGTTTCCTACTCCAGGAGAATACTTCCAACCCAGATATAGGACCTCAGTCTCATGCTTCCTGTATTGGCAGGCGGATTCTTTACCACAGTGCCAATACTAAATAGTAAATCAAGACTACTGCCCATGAATGTAAAGATTTTTAGTATATCTCTTTACAAAAATGGAGCTGCCTGTTAAGACATTCCCAAGCTGTAAACTGCCCTGTGGTGGCTTTCTTAGTCCTTTAAGACTTTGTGTGTATGTGTGTGTGTTTGAACCTGCGTCTGTCTGCCTTTGTTTGGCTGGAACCTCACACTGTGATCTATGTTCCCAGGTGGCCCTTGCTCCATCACTTACCTAGAGCGAGCCCTGCCAGACTCCTATATATAATGCAGATTGTTGCTAACCATTTTTCCAAATCTTCCAATCAGTTATTTATGCCATACTCAAAATTCCATGAATAAAAAGGAACTTTTTAGGAATTCAAATATGTAATACGAAAATTTATAAATGTGTGCAAATCATTTTTGGCTACAAAGATTTACTGTTTTAAAGAGTCAAAGAGGATGTATCTCAGAAACATATTTATGATCATTGAATGTCTTCTGATACATGGAAAATACAGTTATAATAACCTTGTATATACCAGGGCTTTCAATTGCACTTTGTGACAAAGATCATTTGTCCTCTGTTTTACTTTGTAAATCATTTCCTCAATAAATCCATATATAGCATGTTTCAAATGAAGCATTTAATTTACATAGTATAGAATAAAGCTAATTAATTACAAAATAAAATCAGCATTAAATTTTAGCCATGTAATCTAAAACAGCCAAGCAGATGTTCATGTTTTTGTTTCTTTATGAATAAAACAATTTTATATTTACCATTTTTGAAGGTGCTAATGATCATATTTACCTTGTGAAATCACATCAATGGTTGTAAGGCTATTTTAGGTTAGGAAAATAACTGACAGGATAAGTATACAAAATTTTATTTAGGAATAGTCTATATATTTCAAGATTTTTTAATATTACAGAGTAGTATGACTTTAATTAAAAATTGATTTATATAACATATAACAACACTTAAAGAATTTACCCAGGAAAATAAAGGGAACATAAAGGCATTGAAAGGGAAAAATAGAATGTCATTTGCTCTCACTATAATTTCATAGGAAAATGATATTTTAATAGCAAAAACACAGGACAGAGATAATTTCAAATTATAATTCTTGAACCCAATTTTTATAAATCTTACACAAATATGAAATTATCAATTTTTCTTCTTCTGCCACATATTAATAAAAACTTAGTTATAGACCAGCTCTCATCTGTATAACAACATCTGGGAACTGATGCCCTAGAGAAAAATCTTTGCCTTTGATGGCAGCCTACATGCAAAACTCTTCTCTTTTTTGGTAAAGTAAGACTGTCTGGTAAGTCAATGATATGTTCAAAATGCTTGAGTGTTCTTAACTCAAATGAATTATAACATATTTATTCAGTGTTAGTCCTGTGCTACCTAGTAGAAATAAAAAACAAAATATGGATTCTGCTCACAAGGAATGCCACCACTTAGTTGGGAGTGTGCAGCAGAGTTCCACACATATGTTCTTGGCACCACCATTCTGTGCTTTGCTGGCTCAGCTTCCAAAGGAAGCCACTGAAACCTGCCGTATTTGCAGGGCTAGCAGAAAAGGCCAAGGACTCTTTGTGACTCCATGGACTGTAGCCCACCAGGCTCCTCTGTCCATGGAATTCTCCAGGCAAGAATACTGGAGTGGGTTGCCATGCCCTTCTCCAGGGGATCTTCCCAACCCAGGGATTGAACCTGGGTCTCCCACATTGCAGGCAGACTCTTTACCATCTGCGCCACCCCGAAAGACCACCAGGGGCATTTAGTAGTTAAATGTTTGGACTTCTTTGCTCACTGATAAAGTACTCTGTATTTTACACCTTTTCCTGGATCCCTCAAGGACCCACTCCAGTTTTCTGTGGTGGCAACTTTCTGATTTACACATCTTTTACTTTTCTGGATTCTTTCACCTGTCTGAGCACTGCTCCTGAGGACTACTGTTTTCTGATATTTCCTCTCTAAGAAACTACTTCTACTTGAAAACCTTGTCTCAGAATCTGATTTTGGGAGAACTTGAATAAGACAGAGTTGCTATGAATTATACTATAAATTTGAAACAAAATAATAGAAACAATAACATAACTCATTTAAATGGTACTTGGTTAGATTAATATTAAAATTGCAAAAAATAATTGACAGCAAGAGACTTTAGCATTTTCATTTAATAGCTGTGTGACTGGGCAAATAAATGATATTTTTTTTTCTAACCTTTTTTCCCCCATGTCTTTGCTCTCCTTTTTAATTACTGTTATTATATTTTGTTTGTTAAGAATACAACATGAGATTTATCCTCTTAACAAATTTATGCATAATGATACCGTATTGTTAACTATAGGCACAATGTTGTACAGCAGATTTCTAGAAGTCATTCATCTTGCATAACTGAAACTATATTTTTTGAATAGCAACTGTCCTTTCCCCCTCCTTACAGCTCTCATTAACTGCCATTCTATTCTCTATTCCTGTTTTACTATTTTAGATTTCTCATACAAGTAGGACCATGCATTATTTGTTCTTCTGTATCTGACTTATTTAACTTAGCAGGATGTCCTGTGGATTCATCCGTGTTGTTTTATATAGCAGTTTTTTTTTTTTAAGCTGAATAATATTCCATTGTGATTATGCACTACATTTTCTTTATCCACTCATTCCATGGTGAACACTTAAATTTCCATGCCTTGGCTACTGTGAGTAATGCTGCTGTGAACTTGAGAGTGCATATATATCTCTTTGAGATACTTATCTAGTTCATTTGAATGTATGCCCAGGAATGAGATTGCTGGATTACACAGTTGCATCATTTTAAATTCCCATCAACAGTCTACAAGCATTCCAATTTTGCCCTATCTTCACCAACAAATTGCTATTTTTTTCCTCAGTTGTACATAAGAATAACAACTTTTCTTGACATTGTGATTTATAATGTTATATACCTATATTATTATGCAAAGCACCAATGCATTAGAAAAGACCCTGATGCTGGAAAAGACTGAAGGCAAAAAGAGAAGAGGGTGGCTGAGGATGAGGTGGTTAGATGTCATCATTGACTCAATGGACATAAATTTGAGCACACTCTTGGGGATAGTGAGGGACAGAGAAGCCTGGCATGCTACAGTCTGTGGGATTGCAAAGAGTTGGACAAGATTTAGCAGCTGAACAATGACATATGTATACTTGGTTATTGTCTTTGTTTCTGGTGCAGAGCTCCTAAAAGGCTTAGGACTTCCTCTGTTAAGAGCAATAAAGTTGACTTTTGTTATGTTAATGAATTGACTAGGAGAGCACATAAAGAAGCAAGCTGGTTGCCAGTGGAAACACACTTGAAGAGAATTGGAACTTGCAGTGCCTGACTACTCCTCCTCAGGGGTAAAGAACAAGCCTGCAATGCAGGAGATGCAGGAAACAGGAGTTTGATCCCTGGGTTGGGAAGATCCTCTGGAGGAGGAGGGTGCTTCCCTGGTGGATCAGACAGTAAAGCGTCTTCCTGCAATGTGAGAGACCGGGGTTTGATCCCTGGGTAGGGAAGATCCCTTGGAGAAGGAAATGGCAACCCACTCCAGTATTCTTGCCTGGAAAATTCCATGGACTGAGGAGCCTGGTAGGCTACAGTCCATGGGGTCACAAAAAGTCGGACACGATGGAGCGACTTCACTTTCACTTTCTGGAGGAGGAAGTGACAACCCATTCCAGTATTCCTGCCTGGGAAAATCCCACGGACAGAAGACATAGGTTCACGGAGTCAGACGTGACTGAATGGCTGAGCATGCACATGGACACAGGAAGACTTGGAGATTGAATCATTGGCCAATTATTTCATCAATTGTGCCTGTATATAAAGAAGTTTCCAGAAAAACCCAAGAGGAGGAAATTTAGAGAGCTTCCAAACCAGAGTGCTTCCTTGTGTCACTGTGCCAGGCCCCAAACCATAGGAGCACAGACGCACCTTTGTTCAGGACCTCACCTTCTGTATTGCTGTCTCTGCATCTGGCTGTTGATTTATACTTTCTATAATAAACAGTGAATATAGTGAGTCAACTGGTTTCCTGAATTCTAGGAGCTGCTCTAGCAAATTAATTAAACCAAGGACAGGGTGATTGGGACTTCCAATCTATAGCTACACAAGTGAACACTGGATTTGCAATTGGTGGCTAAAGTGTGTGTGGTGTTAGTGGTGGTGGTGGTGGGGAGCAGTCCTTATAGGACTGAGCCCTAAGCTGAGATATCTGATGTTATCCCTGGGTACAGTGTCAGAAATGAGTAAAATTGTAAGATACCCAACTTGATGTTAGAGAATCGCTTTGTGATGTAGGGAAAACCCACGCACACTGGAATTGGTGACAAAAATTTTACTTTCTTCGTAATTGTTAGGCACAGACAGAATAATACATATGAATATATTTGTATAAGTAATTCACCAATATAAGCTATTAATATTTTCCACATCACTTTACACTTATTTTATAATGAGGTATTCATGAAAAATATTATGAAATAAAGTATATTAAAGAAACATCAAATGATATAGAAGTGTATAAATTATTAATTAAAATTATTTCTTTGCTGTGCCCTGCATGAGATCTTAGTTCCCAGATCAAGGGCTGCATCCATGAGTGGAAGCTCAGAGTCTTAACTACTGAACATCCAGGGAAGTTCCTAGACGGGTATGAATTAAAATGATCTCACTCTCTACTTTCCCACTCAAGTCCTTTTCCCCAGTGCCCAGAGGCAACCACGGAGCATTTCTGAATTTGGCTTTTCTAAGATTATCATTAATTTGACACTATGTGTTGTGCTCAGTTGCTTCAGTTGTGTACGACTGCTTGTGATTCTCCTTGCGATTGCATGACTCTCTTCTCTATCCATGAGATTTCCCAGACAAGAATACTGAAGTGGGTTACCATGCTCTCCTCCAGGGGATCTTCTTGACCCAAGGAATCAAACCCGAGTATCCTGCATTAATCAATTGTGATCAATTCTATTGACTTCTCACCCTGAAGTCTAAAAAATTTGGTATCATTATTATATTTTGCTGTTGTTGCTCAGTCACTCAGTCGTGTCCGGCTCTTGAGACCCCGTGGATTACAGCACACCAGGCTTCCCTGTCCTTCACTACATAATTTTTAACAGTTATATTTTTAGTTTCAGGTTTTTTTTTTTTAATGGTTGTTTATCTGAACTTTGTTAGATCTGTGCTTCTTGACTTAGTGAATTTAGGCAATATTTATTGACTTTTGTTTTGAAACAAGAAATTAGCACATCTGCCTTTCTTTCTGCCTCTTCTGCTTCCCATTCTTGTTTCTATTATATTGTTATTTTTACAAGGTGAAAGTTGAAGACAATGCATTCTGTTCTGTAACTCTAATGGATTATCCTATCCTTTGTCAATTCTAAAAACAGAAAACCCCAAAACTTTGTTTACAATAGAACAGACAGAACAACACCTAGGAAAATAAATTCTTGTGTTACTAATTTTTTTTTCTTCAAAATAATATTCTAAGTATTTTCCTTTCTTTATGATTTCACTTTATGCATTTGTTTATTTTTGGCTCTGCTGGGTCTTGTTGCTCCATGGGGTTTTCTCTAGTTGTGGTGAGCAGGGGCTGCTCTTCTTGGCAGTGTGAGGGCTTCTCATTGCAGTGGCTTCTCCCGTTGCGCAGCGTGGCTCTAGGGCTCACAGCCTTCAGTAGTTGTAGTTCCTGGGCTCTAGAGCCCAGGCTCAATAGTTGTTCTGAGTCATGTGAAATCTTCCCAAACCTATGATCAAACCTGTGTCTCCTGCATTGGCAGGCAGATTCTTTACCACTGAGCCACCAGGGCAGCCCTCTAACCATTTTTCTAATAGGATCTGTTCATCAGGAAAAAACATTTCAAAGAAATGAAACTTTCTGGAGTTCTTCCATGTCATATTGCCACTGATTCTTATGCCTATATCATACCTATTTCTCGATCCCTTATTCTTATCATGGAACATCTCTTTGAATAATTAATTGCTACAGGGAATTTTAGGATTATTTTGCATGCCTGTAAATGCCCTTGTATGTATCTGATATTTTCCTTGGTATAGATTTCTAGTGATGTAAGATGATTTATGTATCATTTTGAATGTTATTTTTGGGTATACAATTGGGTCAGTTAATTATTTTTTAAAAAATATTTTTTTTGTACTTTAAATTGTGAAATTTTACCTGAAACTTCCCTGGTATGATTTTGTTCTTGCTTTTGTTTTCCTCATTTAGTCTTCCTGGTACCAGGTAAGCTAATCGGGAGAAGGAAATGGCAACCCACTCCAGTATTTTTGCCTGGAGAATCCCATGGACAGAGGAGCTTGCTGGGCTGCTGTCCATGGGGTCACACAGAATTGGACATGATTGAAGCAACTTAGCATGCATGCATGCATTGGAGAAGAAAATGGCAACCTACTCCAGTATTCTTGCCTGGGGTATCTCAGGGGCAAAAGGAGCCTGGTGGGCTGCTGTCTATGGAGTCACACAGAGTCGGACAGAACTGAAGCAACTTAGCAGCCGCAACAGCAGGTAAGCTAATAAATCTGAATACTTGTGTCATTTTTTGGCTCTGGACATTTTTTTAAAAATTATTTAATTAACATTTATTAAATATTTACTTATTTCTCGTTATAGATTAAACTTTTGCTGCATGCTGGGGTTAGAGATAGAAGCTGAGGATGTCCTGGAAAAACATCCCTGGACTTTGATACCAAGTAAGAATTTAAGATACATTTACCAGATTTTCAAATAGGTAAAAAAGTGATATTTTGGGGAGTGGGGAGATGGAAGAAAGTAATTCTCTTCTTTAATAAATTTTTTCTTTTATATATAATGTTATTTTGAAAACCTTGAGCTTTTGTGAATAGAATATTATCTTTAATATCTTTAAGTCCATTAAACTAAGATTCATGAGAATCTTCTTGAATCTTCTTCTGCTCCCTAAATTAGCATTGTTTCCTTCAGTATCATGAATTGTATTGTTTATTCATCTTGATCTTTGACTAACTTGATGTAGATTTTTTTTTAATGTCCAGTGATCTCTTTTAGGTTCTGTTATGAATTAGTTTGAGATTTTCCTGTGCACTGTGATGATTTGTTTTTCTATTGGGTCTTTCCACCAAATGTGAGGGGAATTGTAGGCTTGTTGTGAGTGAATAGGTAGATTTTTCTGAAGGGTACATGGAAGAAGAGCAGATTGGAAAGCTGTTGTTTTTTCCTCAGGTGTTAAAATAGCTAGAATTCTTTGGTCTTGTTTACTTCTAGAAACATCATCTGTTTCTGCTGCAACAATTTTTTCACTACTTGTATTTTGGATACAGAAACAGCTTCAGTGAAACTTCCTTATTTTACAGGTCAGGAAATAATGCTGGAAATTGAATGACTGGCATAAACTCAGAGAATAAATGGTGGTAAATGTGAGTTAAATTAAAGAATTTAGAATTCCTGATTATAAATCCTAACATTTCCCATAATCTCAAGACTTCAATTCCATTGGGAAGTATATGTTCTCATTCATATATAACCTTCTAGGGAAACTTGACAATAGCAGAATTATTGCTCCAATGTCAGTTAGGTATTCAAAGCTATTTAAGAAGTGAAACCATCTGTACAGGATAGGGAGATGTTAAAATGTATTTGACCTAAGAGGCTGAATGTCTGTCTTGTTCTTGAACAATGTTTTTATCGGTCTGAGAAGTCCCAGAGAGAAACATATAAACAGAGGATAAGTCTATTTTGAATAGTTATTCAAAAATAAAACATTTGGTAAGGATAGTAACATTTTGAAAGGCATTGTATATCAGCATCCTCAAAATCTGAAGAAAATTGGGAAGAGAGAGCTCAGAAAAGCAACAATATCTGATACAAACATTGAATAGATATATAAACTGAACAGATAGAAGAGGGGATTTCTACTCATTTGTTAAATGCATTTTATACCTAATGCCAAGTTATACCATCTTCAGGCAGCCTTATGTAACCTTCACCTCAAGGAACTTCAAAGAGAACAATCTAATGAACTTTTCACTGCTCATCCTGTCTTCTTACCTGCAGGTGAGACTAATTTGCTATTTGGCATGCTGAAGTTAAAAAGAGTTTAGAGCATAAGAGAATTTCTGTTTGTTTTTGAAAATAAAACTAGTTCAGGGTAGTCCTGCAAACTGTAAAATGATACTCTTTGTAGATATTGTGAAAAATGCCTCTAGTACCATGAGAGAATAAAATCTACTAGTTCTCAAAAAATTTAATTCATTTCTCAAGTTAATTCTTTAGCTATGTTTAACTTAAAAGTAAGGAAGCTAGTTAAATTAAAATCAATTTTTAGCATGCCTCTATAGTTAAATACAGTTATACTGTAGTTCCTGCTAATGAAATGTATAGAGAAAGAGTCAGAGTCTTTTGGTGAGCCAATTGGGTCTGAAAAGTGTCTCCCAAAGTAACAGGATCAAAAACAAACAAACAAAATAAAACAAAAAAACAAACTATTTTGTTTAAGTATTCTAAAGGGACCGATTTATAAACTAGAATATGAAATTATTATTGTAGTGAGAGATACAGCTTAGAAGATTACCAACATTTGGCATTTGCTAAGGAAGTCTCCCTTCTGTTGGGGCAGTATACTCAGGATTCCTTGAGTCCATGGATTCAGATGGACAAAAATCAAGTTAGGATTTTTTGAAAAGGAACATTTATCTTAAACTACAGTAGCTGAAAAATTATTCTTTATGATAGCAGTATTATAATTAATGGCAATTTTTAAATTTTTTTTAGAATTAGCTCTCTTTTTCACATGGAGAAAGTAACATGTAGAAACTTCTTAAATGTTGAATAATTATACTAAGCGAAGGAAAGAAATAAAAAAGCTCAAATCTTTTCTTTTCTTTCCATTTTGCCTCTAAATTCGTTGGCTGTGACTATCCAGTTGTTTCACAATGTTATGATATGCTTGAGCAGAATAGAACTCTATTTCCTTTAGTTACTTTCCAGTCACCTTTTTGTTGTGTTGTTTTTGTTTCTGGTTTGAGACTACAGAGACAGTCTGATCCCAGAAGCAGTGTGTTGAGCTTGGATTCAGAGCGCTTGGATTCAAATCCTCTTTGTATTTCTTGCTAATTGCCTATGTCTCATTTTTCCTCATCTGCAAACCAGAGATAAGGCAAAGGAGCCTGTGGTGAAATGGGATAACATATGTAAAAACAAGTGGGCATTACTCCTGGCACATAATGGGCATTCAGTAAAGTGCTGATTGAATCCAAGTTCATGCTGCTCACCTTTACAGGATGTGGGAAATATCCTGTTTTGTTTTGAATGTATTTAAGAAAACTTGATCAATTCACTATCTCAAATGGAACACACATTCATAACTTCTCAGTTCCTTAGAGAGTGTTACCTCTGTAGATGTCTAGGTTCAAGTCTATGTTGAATATTTTTTACTTCAATTTTATAGGGCAATATTTTCTGCCTCTGTCCCTAAATTATAGGTATGTCTTCTTTTAGAGATTGTTGTGTGTTCTAGACACGTTGTATACTGGTTGAGAGTTCATTCTGCTCACATCTTCCTATGTCACCATTCAGTAACTTCAGGTTAAGAGCTTGAAATCAGCCATGCTGAGAATATTCCCAACATGGAAATTAGCAAATACAAGTCAAGATTTCAGGTTGATGAAAGTTCTGTCATCTGTGTCTGCATCATGGTACTTTAGTCATGGCAGAGAAAGAACAACTGGGAGGTTGTGTATTACTTTTCTATGCATTGACTTCCATTCACAGCCATTGTCCAGAATTAAGTAAATGGCTGAGTTTAAATGCGAGAGAGCAAGGAAATAATGAAGATTGCATGATGTTTTCTGAGCACTATAGTTTATGCCATGGATAGTGGTTAAATGTTAAATTTAATAATTGTTAATTTTCAGTTATAGATTCTGTTACTTCTGAGAAAATCATTTTGCTAATAATCAATAATGTTCGTCCTGATGCAGTGAAATTATTTCAACTTATAGCTATTTTTGGATGAAGATGGCTGGTCAAACACCTAGAACTGATGAGGTAGGTCTACTGGGATGATGTTTTTCAGAGGGCCTGAGAGCCCTGTGAGAAAGAACTTATCCTATGGGAAGAAGGAAAGAATCGACAAATATAGAAATCTTTGATCCCAAAGAAGGAACTTTCAGGAGAAGAACATTGAGTTTGTTACTCAGGTATGGCTGTCATCTCAGGTCTACCCGCACTCATATTTATATTTTCAGGAAGAAGGAAGAAGAATAAATAAAAGCCAATAAATACTATTTTGTATCTACAATGTATAAGATGTTGGAGCACAAGCTATGATGCCTTAGATTACTGATAAAGGAGAGAAATGAAGAACAGTAGAGAATGTTATCTATCCACTTTCCTACATACCTCTGCGATAATCCTTAACATTTGTTAAAACTAATATACTGATGTCTAGAATAATATGCTCACAGATATATTTAGAAACACATTCAATATATGAATTCTAGCAGTCCATGTGGTCCCATGTGATATATACCTGCTAACATTCTTATGGAGTGAGCAGTACCCACACAGAGGCACTGGTGCCTGGCAGAGGTGGTCATCTTAGTGGAATTAACTGTAAGCAGGAGACAAGTAGAACCTGACTGAGAGTGATGCATAGGAAGTGAGTATTACCACTGGAATGAACCATTAGCTAGCAGGAAGTAGCACTATCCAAGATAGAGTGATACCCTTTTAAAACTGCAGAGCCAGTTGAAGTCTCTACTGTAGGTATTGCTTTGAGTAGTGTGTTCATAGAAGACATGTAGAACCTGTATTGCTATAGGGCTTCCCAGGTGACACGGTGGTAGAGAATCTGCCTGCCACAAATGGATAAGGAGGTTGTGGTACATATAAACAATGGAATATTGCTCAGCTATAAAAAAGAACACATTGAGTCAGTTCCAATGAGGTGGACAAAACTGGAGCCTATCATACAGAGTGAAATAAGCCAGAAAGAGAAACACCAATACAGCATATTAATGCATATATTTGGAATATAGGAAGATGGTAACGATGACTCTATATGCAAGACAGCAAGAAACACAGATGTAAAAAGAACAGACTTTTGAACTATTTGGGAGAAGGCGAGGATGGGACTATATGAGAGAATAGCACTGAAACATATATATTACCATGTGTAAGATAGATGACCAGTGCAAGTTCGATTCATGAAGCAGGGCACTCAAAGCCAGTGCTCTGGGACAATCCAGAGGGGTGGGGTGTTTCAGGATGTGGGGACACACATATACCCATGGCTGATTCATGTCAATGTATGGCAAATACCACCACAACACTGTAAAGTAATTAGCTTCCAATTAAAATAAATAAATTAAATTTTTAAAAAAGCAGATAAAACACACACTCTTAATACGAACTGCAATGATAAAATGAGCACAAAGTTGCTGAGATATAAAGCACAGGGATTTGATAATGTCAAATGAGCCACTTAGTAAAACAACAAAGCCTATATATGATTTAGAAATGTAGATGATTAATCATCTCTTCTCCTTTTTAAAGTTGCTAAGTCTTCTTCTGTGACATTTGATTAAAATAAATTATTTTTTTCTGCACACAAACACACACACACACACACAAAGAATCTGCCTGCCAATGCAAGAGATGCAGGAGATGTGGATTCAGTCCCTGGGTTGGGAAGATCCCCTGGAGTAGGAAATGGCAATCTATTCCAGTATTCGTGTCTGGAAAATCTCATGGACAGAGAGGCCTGGTGGGCTACAGTCCATGGGGTTGCAAAGAGTTGGACGTGACTGAGCAGACAGACAGACAGATATTACTGAGTTCTCAACTGTTTCACCAAAAGTGAAATTTGAATGGGAAACTCTAGAAGATCTGTAGTACCAACTTTATAGAAATAAATGAGTTAATATATATATATATATAGGGCTTATATAAATGCCTAGCACATAGTAAATGCTACATAAGTGTTAGTTGCTATATTATTACTGTTATATTTCCAATACCATAATCATCTTATTCCTATGTATTTTAAAATTAAACAGCATTCTGCTTAGAAGTAAAGTAAAAACAGAATGAATAAGGTTTTGGAGTTTAGGGCACTATGGATGTGCATGAAGGATTACTAGTAATAAGGAAATTAGTATAGAGAAGTGATGCTAAGGTCATTTTTACTGCATGGAAGTGTAAAGTAGAAAATATGAATATACATTTTACATTTCAGTTCTTTAAGTCTAACTTTACACCTTATCTATATGAGAGTTAGATTCCTATAAAATTTCAAGCTGTAATTAATTTATACATTGGAGAAAAATTTAGAAAATACAGACATTACTCTTTCCTGTAATGATGAGGTGGAAGACAGTACCAGGTACTGAGCATGGAACGATGCATGGAGCTTATGTCAATAATCTTGAATAACTAATGCTATTAAGCATAGTACATACTTTCTCCACAGATGTTACTAGAACAAGGAAATTTTGAAAGCTGTTGCCTTTAGGTAAGTCATTTCTGCTTCTTTGGAATATATTTCTAATATTAAGTCATTAATGGTACAGCACGGTGCAATTGCATTTTCATACACTTTGCAATGTATGAAAGGTGATGTGACCATAAAACAAAAGAAAATATCATCTAGGCCTTTTTGTGTGTGTGGTAATAAGCATGTCCCATCATGTCTGAAGGATAAAACTGGCTTTTGACTATAATGCTTACCCACTGCAGAATGCCATGATTTATAAATTTTAAAGCAATTTTGGAAAGAGAGCATATTGAAAATGGAAAATTAAAAGCAGAAATTTAAATTCAGAAGAGATAAAATGTAGGAAAAACTTGAAAATGTAATAGGAATACAAAGGTAAGTGATAAAATAACAGAAAATCAAGTAATATCATCCTGCCATTGAATGTTAATTTGCCAGATTTATTCACATTATATAAGCTCAAAGTAAAGATGAAATGGGTAATGAGGGGTTGTTCCCTTTTCTTGTCTTTCCCATAATGTCCCTGGGGATAATATGAACATTCTCATATATTAAGCTAGGAACTTAAAATACAAAAATAATGAGGAATGACTTTTCTTTCATGTTTCAATTTGATATGAAATAAAATCATGCATTAGTATGCATAGACTTTTATGGAGGATATTTACAACAGCTTGTTTTAAGGTGTTATTCAATTGTATATCCACATTCTTAACTCTAGAACAGTTTATCTAGTTGGAATTATTTACTTGGAGAGGAGGAAGAAGGTGAGAAATTTTGCATGTGTGATCAAACTTTTTTTTTTAAATGACCTAGTCCTTTGTTTTGGTATTTTATATTGATACACACAAGGATGACTCTTATAGCTGGCTGCTTATAACAGAGACTGTGGAGGGAGTCTTTCACTGTCTGCTGAGTTCAGCTATTCTGGGTAATTGGAGGGAGCTGTGGCTGTCTCATCCTGACCCTTTAGAATCAGCGAACCAGCATAAATGCCAATATGTCACTTCCAATGGGAAAGGAAGGAATAACTCTGAGATCTTCTGTTATACATACAGGGAGCAGATAGGCACACAAGGAGGGTGAGGTGGCTGACTTCTGGTTAATTTTCTCTCATTGGCCTCGAAAGGGAGCACTCAGGCTTTTCTCCTGAGAAATGCTGGCCCAAATCAGACTGGTGCCAACCCAATTAAGGAAACTGTAGTGTATTCCCCTGAGGAAGAGACGTAGGGAAAATGAGAAGAAGGTCCCTTGTATTTGGTGGTTATAGTGTTTAGATTTCAAGTGCCTTGGCTTGCTAATTTGCATACCCTCTCTTCAGGAGTTCACACTCTTGTTTCTTCCCTCTTTGCCTTCCTTTGTCCCTCTAACCATGCAAAAAATTTAGCTGGATCTATGGTAGAAAAGGGCAAACCAACTACATGAACATAGAAAAACAAAGGGGGTGAACTCCGTCCAGAAGTTCAGTCTTTCCAAGAAGATACTGGTTGGTTAAAAATATGCTGGTTAAAAATATCCTTGGCGGGTTGTGTAGGTTGAGAATTACAGGTCAAGGGAGCAGCCTGTGCAAAGACACAGAGAAACATACTTCGTTGTTGCATCACAGGTGTTGAGCATAGAAATGCTAAAAGTTAAGATTTTATCTGATCTCATCTCCCTGCTAGAAGGAGTAGGTTATACTTCTAAAGTGGAGCGTTTAGAAGTGTATCGATTCCAAGGGTGAGTTCAAATTCTAGATGGCACCATAGATTAAAAACAACAATAATAAAATCTCATGTTAAATCTGGATGAGCATGGGGCCAGAAGTGAGGCAATCCAACCATGAGTCCTAGACCTGGATATCATATAGGCAGAGACTGAGAGAAAAGGAGAAGAGATAAAGGGAGAACATCAGGGATTTCTGATTTCTGAGCCTCTCCCTGTCCAGTTGCCATCTTCTGCCCTTCTCAGACTGTCTGCTGGTGTGTCTACTGCCCAGAATGTTCTTTCCCCTATCCTCTCTTAACACTTACTCGCTTTTTTATGTTTTTCAATATTATTATTGGAGTACAATAGCTTTAGAATACTCTGTTTCTACTATATACAACAGCATGAATCAGCTACATTGTTGTTCAGTTGCTCAGTCATGTCCAACTCTTTGTGACCCTACAGACTTCAGCACAACAGGCTTCCCTGTCCTTTACCATCCCCTGGAGCTTGGTCAAACTCATGTCCATTGAATCAGAAATGACATCCAACCATCTCATCTTCTGTTGTCCCCTTTTACTCCTGCCTTCAATCTTTCCCAACATCAGGGGCTTTTCTAATGAGTTGGCTCTTTGCATCAGATGATCAAAGTGTTGGAGCCTCAGCTTCAGCATCGGTCCTTCCAATGAATATTCAGGACTGATTTCCTTTAGGATTGCCTGGTTGGATTTCCTTGCAGTCCAATGAATTCTCAAGAGTCTTCTCCAGCACCACAGTTCAAAAGCATCAATTCTTCAGCACTCTGTTTTCCTTATGGTCCAAATCTCACATCCATACATGACTACTGGAAAAACCATAGCTTTGACTAGATGGACCTTTGTTGGCAAAGTAAAGTTTCTGCTTTTTAATATGCTGTCTAGGTTTGTCATAACTTTTCTTCCAAGGAGCAAGCATCTTTTAATTTCGTGACTGCAGTCACCATCTGTAGTGATTTGGGAGCCCAAGAAAATAAACTCTGTCACTGTTTCCATTGTTTTTCCATTTATTTGTGATGAAGTGATGGGACTAGATGCCATGATCTTCGTTTTTGAAATGCTGAGTTTCAAGCCAGCTTTTTCACTCTCCTCTTTCACTTTCATCAAGAAGTTATTCAGTTCCTCTTCACTTTCTGCCATAAGGATGGTGTCATCTACATATCTAAAGTTATTGATATTTCTCTTGGCAATCTTCATTCCAGCTCATGCTTCATCCAGTCCAACATGTCACATGATATACTCTGCATGTAAGTTAAATAAGCACAGCCTTGACATTCTTCTTTCCCAATTTGGAACCAGTCCATTGTTCCATGTCCAGTTCTAACTGTTGCTTCTTGACCTGCACAAAGGTTTCTCAGGAGGCAGGTAAGGTGGTCTGGTATTCCCATCTCTTTACAAATTTTTCACAGTTTGTTGTGATCCACATGGTCAAAGGCTTTAACATAGTCAATAAAGCAGAAGTAGGTATCTTCCTGGAATTCTCTTGCTTTTTCTATGATCCAGTGTATTTTGGCAATTTGATCTTTAGTTCCTCTACCTTTTCTAAATCCAGCTTGAAGATGTGGAGTTTCTTGGTTCATGTACTGTTGCAGTCTGGCTTAGTGAATTTTGAGCATTTCTTTACTAGCATGTGAAATGAGTTCAATTGTGCTGCAGTTTAAATGTTCTTTAGTATTGCCTTTCTTTAAGACAGAAATGAAAACCGATCTTTTCAGTCCCATGGCCACCGGTGAGTTTTCCCTATTTGCTGGCATACTGAGCATAGCACTTTAACAGCATCATCATCTTTTAGGATTTTAAATTGTTCAGCTGGAATTCTGTCACCTCCATTAGCTTTGTTCATAGTGATGCTTCCTAAGGCCCACTTGACTTTGTACCCCAGGATGTCTGGCTCTAGGTAAGTGATCACACCATCACAGTTATCTGGGTCATAAAGATCTTTTTTGTATAGTTATTCTGTGTATTCTTGCCATCTCTTGTTAATATCTTCTGCTTCTGTTAGGCCTATACCATTTCTGTCCTTTATTGTGCCCTTCTTTGCATGAAATGTTCTCTTGGTATCTCTAATTTTCTTGAAAAGATCTCTAGTCTTTCCCATTCTATTGTTTTCCTCTGTTTCTTTGCATTGTTCACTTAGGAAGGCTTTCTTATCTCTCCCTTGCTCTTCTTTGGAACTCTGCATTCAGATGGATATATCATTCCTTTTCTCCTTTGCCTTTAGCTTCTCTTTTTTTTTTTTTTCTCAGCTAGTTGTAAGGCCTCCTCGGACAACCATTTTGCTTTTTTGCATTTCTTTTTCTTGGGGATGGTCTGGATCACTGCCTCTTGTACAATGTCATGAACCTCCCCTGTAGTTCTTTAGGCACTCTGTCTATCAGGTCTAATCACTTGAATCCATATGTATACATGTACCCCTTCCCTCTTGAGCCTCCCTGCCATTTCCCTACCCCTCCAATCCCACCCCTCTATGTCATCACAGAGCCCTGAGCTGACCACCTTGTGCTATACAGCAGCTTCTCACTAGCTATCTATTTCGTACATGGTAAGGTATATATGTCAATCATACTCTCCCAGTTGTTCCACCCTCCTCTTTCCCCACTGTGTCCACAGATCTCATCTCTACATCTGCATCTCTATTCAGGTCTTGCAAATAAGTTCTTGAGTACCAGTTTTCTAGATTCTATATATGTGTTAATGTATGAGATATGTTTATCTCTTTCTGACTTTATTCACTCTGTATTACACTCCCTCTTCACATCTAAGGAGATGCTTTCCCTCAAATCCTTCTCAGAGCGAGGCCCCTGGGTTAGGATGCTGAAGGCCTGAACCATGAAATTTGGATAAAGAACTGGTAGGTTTTTAGGTTAGCTGAGGAGGTAGAATGGGCAAAGTCGTGGTTACTTTCACTTGATGAATGAAAGGCAAGGCTGGCTAAGTAATTTGTGGGGCCCAGTGCTAAATAGAATGACAGACTGCCTTGTTTATGAATTATGAAGTACTAAAGGTGAGACTGAAGCATTTGATCATATGTGAGGCCCTTCAATGAACAAAGACCATTGTACCTGCACAGATCACATACTACTGAAGCTAGCCCTGATGAAGGAACAGAGAACATGGAGAGGAGACTATTTTTTGCACAAGGGGTGAGTTGTGACAGTTATTTGTGACACTTTGATCAGATGGTGTCCAGTGGGCATATCTGACTGCAAAGTAATCTGTTTTTATTTTCCTCATTACCTACCTGCTCCCTCTTAGGTCCTACAATCCACATTCCCTAGGAACTTTTATATTTTAGGATGGAACAAACTTTTAAACCAAAAGAATAATTGAGTCTGCTTAAAAGTACAAAAAAGGGAAAGCTTTGTCGCCATCCAGATTATAGGATATATTGTGCTAAACACTGGGAAGGAAAGAATCCAGTTGACTGTTTAAGTGCACTGAAAACAGCAACTGATTTCCCAGGCTGAATCCTGGAGACTTGAAAGTGATAATAATTTTCCAAAGGTACCTTATTTATTGACCTTCCCACCTCAGAGATTTTTAATTATTTTTTGCCTTATATTCCTTGTGGTTGACTTCCTTTTAGTAAGCCATTTATTTCCCTAACAGTCTTAATGGTATTTGTTTCTGAAATTCCATGAAAGTCAATTATGAGGGCTACAATTTAAAACCCTCCTACGCAACCCAGCTTCCTAGTTTCTGACATGGGTCTTTGTGGAAAAAAAGGTGACTAGTGTTTAGCTATTGTGTTCAGTCTATTGAAAGATGACACGGATGATGGTGCTGCTGACTGCTCTCCCATGACTCATAGATGGAGTTGCCTAGTAACTAACTCAAAATAACATCGCTGATGCACATCAAACCTGAGAAGCATGGGCTGCTGTGAATCAGGACAAAGGTGTCCCAGTCAGCAGCTAACTTTACTTCTCATTCATGGTTTTAATTTGGAGATTCTGTGGCCTTTGGTCAGTGATCCATAGACTGAATAAGAACTTCTGGGTATATAACATCAAATCGAGTGGCTTTCTCTTTTTTTCTTTACTGACAGTGGTATATAGGCTTCTTTGAAGGTTTGATCCAATCATGAAAGATATAGGGGTCAGTTCAAACTAAATAGAGTAATAAACCAGCTCAGCCTTCAAAGTAGATCACACTTTTCTGGGATTTGTAATCTGTTTGAGTTGCTTTCTATTTTTATTTTTTAAATATCAGAATTAAGATATACTCCTGTTTCACAGTTTAAATTTAAAAGCCCGCTTGTTATATGTTCTTCCAAAAACATATGTATAGATTTTAGCGCAATTGATTTTAATTATGTTATGTTCAGTCATTTTTACCTTGCATAACTAAAGGCTTGAATGTCAACTGTATAAAGAATGATAACAAAAATTCCAAACTACTTGTATGTTTTTATATATGAAGATATGTGTGTATATGTATGTTTACATATACGTTCACATTGTGGAATTCAGTAAAGGGTAAAATGATATGAAGATAGGGAAAAGTTCATTGGGTTTGCAACTTAGGTTAGCATTGGTGATGTCTGTCGAAACAGTTTCAGTGAGCTTTGTACAGACTCTGACAGGGACTGAGGATAGAAACTATGCACTGTTAAGGAAATATAGGTGTTATTGTGGATGCTATTTTTAGAATAGGTTGAAAAATAAAAGAAGTATCTTTTGTCCCAATTGAAACATTTGAGAATATCATGTCAACTCTTATCTCAGTGCTTTTCGAAATCTGAACACTCATTATGCTTTTCTAAATTTGCTTGCTGCAGTTTATTGCACGTCATTTCATTAGTAGCTGTCTTTATGCAGAGACTAAGGGTGTGTCTTTCTCCTAAAGCACTTACTGACTTCATTTATTATTTGTAGAGGAATGTGTGTTTGTGTTGGGGAGGGGGCTTTCTTCATTCACATTGTCTTTCACACAATCAGTTAGAGACAGTTCTATGCATTTTGGGTTTGTAGGTATGCTTGGCTTAAGGTATGTGAATGGTAGTGCATGCTCATGCATGGGAGACCCCATAGACTGTGGCCCACCAGACTCCTCTGTCTATGGGACTTCCCCAAGCAACAGTACCGGAGTAGGTTGTCATTTCCTTCTCTAGGGGATCTTTCCGACCCAGGGATGGAACCTGCATCTCTTGCATTGGCAGGTAAATTCTTTACTATTGAGTCAGTTGGGAAGCCTTGTGAATGGTAGTGAAAGTAGTGAAGTCGTTCAGTCGTGTTCGGCTCTTTGCGACCCCATGAACTGTAGCCTGCCAGGCTCCTCCATCCTTGGAATTTTCCAGGCAAGAGTACTGGAATAGGTTGCCATTTCCTTCTCCAGGGCATCTTCTCGACCCAGGGATCAAACCTGGGTCTCCCACATTGCAGGCAGACTCTTTACCGTCTGAGCCACAAGGGAAGCCAAAAATAAATTAGATCCCATACTACTGTTTGTGTGCTTCCAGCAGCATGAAGCCTTTCATCCACAACATAAAGAGCCAGGTTGGAGAACAATTCAGCTTCTCTCTTTAAGGTAATAGCATTCTTCCCCAACTGGCTATGTCTCAATAGGGAAGGGTGTCATAGTCAGCAGGATGGTAGTAATTCTATCTAAATCCTAACTGCATTTTTTTCAATGGGGTAAAAATAAATAATTATCAAAATATTACATTTATTTATACATTTTCAAATAGTATTTTAGCACAGAAAATAAATTAAGAAGAAATTAAATTTTAATCTATTTATGTAATTTAAATATAATATCAACTATTGTAGAAAATTTCTTATAGGCAGAAATAATGAGATATATGATCCTAATGGGATTAACCAAAAGGGACAAGGACAGTTGACTTTCTCAAGCACTCTTTAAAAGTTCGAGTTCCCATTCTACATTACAGAAATTCTGAGAAACGAGGAAATTGGGAAATATATGTTGTTAACAATCTACCTCCTGAAGTCAACATAACTGGTTATGAACAAACTGTTTCTTGGATTTTCATTTTAATTTTCTTAACATTTGTGTTGGAAATTGTGATCAAGCTGTACAGGACTTTCGAATGATCATCTTTAGCATTTATCCCCATTTTCAATTTAGAGTTTGGCTCTCATTAATGTCATGCTAGGAACACTTTTAAATCACTATTAAAGTAAGGATGTTCTACCTCTTATGAGATAGTAGCTGCTGGAATGCTCTACCTAGAAGACACTTGGGCACCTAGGTGCCCATTCTTTCAGCTGCTGCTAGTATTGACAGCTGATGACTCAACGCTAAGTGCTTTACTAGAAATTGTGTCACTAGAAGGAAGCTGCTTCATCCATGACATGTGTCTCCTCAGGGACAGTCAATATTCAATGATTTGACCATGTGAGGACACAAAAACCTGACCCCTCACCTCCATGATGGAAAACTTCGAAGACAATTTCAGCTTCAAAACTTACTATAGGATTGGCCATGGTTCTGATGCAACAGCTTCACAGTTTGACCTCTTGCTCTGTCTAATTCATCTTTCACAAGTATTATTTCCCCATCCCTGGTAACTTCTGCATGAAAATCTTAGTGTCACAATATATTGTCAACTCTTTTTTCACACTATTCATTTGAAGAATCTGCCTGCAATTCAGGAGACGGGTTTGATCCTGGATCGGGAAGATACCCCAGAGAAGGAAATGGCAACTCACTTCAGTATTCTTGCCTGGGAAATCCCATGGACAGAGAAGTCTGGCAGGCTACAGTCCATGGGGTTGCAAGAGTCAAACACGACTCAGCTAAACCACCACCACCACCACCACTATAAGCCAATTAAGAGTGACATTTCCCTCAAGCAACAGGGCCCAGAAGAGTTCTCTGACACTTCTGAAATATTTTAAAGAGGAAGTAACAGAATATGATTTTATAAAAATTACTTTGGCCACTAAAGGAATGAGGGATAAGGGAAATACAGAGGTATCAGTTCAGAGGCGGCTTTTGTTCATGTGAGAAATGTTGGCTGTAGAAAGAGAGTTGATACAGTAATTGCCTAGCCACTTTCCCAGCCATATGGGAGAGAGAACCACTGGACTTAGCAGGTAGTTGGATGTGACATGTGAAGGAGAGAGAAGAATCAGAGAGGAATGAGAGATTTCCAAATGCGTTAGCTGGCTGAGTCAATGGCTCTGTTTTTCACTGGATTGGGGTAACTAGAGGGGAAGGGAAGTAGGCTATAGAGGAAAGATAAATCAAGTTTTAGACCAACCGAATTTCAACAAAAGGTACGTAGAATAGAGTGATGTCAGATGAGGGAGGAGAGGCTACTTTGGCTTGGATATTAGAAACAGCAAACTGTTTTGTATATTTTCTTTTAGTAAAAAATAAGTAGTATTAGTCAGACTTGATACAGTAAGATACCTTTTCTATCTTTATTTTTCTTTGTCCCCACTGTCTATGGTTCCTAAACTTGTTCTCTTCACACCAGACAACTCAGATGGGAGCTTTATTTGAGCATGTGCATCAATTTACCACAACAAAAAAGATTCTGGTCTGAGATGGGTCTCCCTAAAAGCATTGGGAAGACTGATTATCTAGTTGCTGACAGTCATTTTCAGTGGCATAACAAATTTCAGTTCCAAATAGAAAATGAAGCAGCAAGAAAGTTAGGGTATATTGACTTCCCTACCTCAAAAGAAATATTATTTAGTCATGCCTTAAATTCTCTTTATTTTACTAAGGGAAACATTGAATATGATTATTTTTCTTTCATTTAAATTATACATCTTTATATAATGCTTTTTATAGTATAATATATTACATGCAAATTATAAATGCATATATATAAAAATGCATATATAAATGCATATAAATGCATATATATATATATACATATATATATATATATGTATGCATTTTTATAACTTCACTTCTGAGAAGCCCCAGTAGATCAAGAGGTAAAGAATTCGCTTGCAGTTGTCTCCTCTCTCTTCAGGAGACACAGGTTTGATCCCTGAGTCAGGAAGATCCCCTGGAGAAGGAAATGGCAACTCACTCCAGTATTTTTGCCTGGAAAATCCATGGACAGAAGAGCCTGGTGGACTACAGTCCATAGGGTTGCAAAGTCAGACACAATTGAGCTTACACAGGCACACCAATAACAACTCCATACCTATCCACTTGACAAATATGGACAATGTAATCATTCTTTCATCATTTTGTAACTTGGCATCTAAGTACAGAATAAATTACAAGAAAAATATATTTTTGGCAAATATCATACTTTAAGGGCATATACAAAGGGACAGTTTATAGAATATGGATTACACAAGCAGAGACTTGTGTAGTCTGCCCTAATTGTGCTCTTTTCAACTTCTGAAACTCAGAAGGACTTCCTTTCTCATTTCATAAAAGCAAGTTCTACATGCCCTAATAATGAACTGAGTCAATTACTTTGGTATTTATAAATGAACTGTCAGCATGTGAGTGCATCCCTTCATTGGGATGGACTCAGGAATTCGTCTCTTGACAACTTTTCACACTAGAAAGATCATGCCAGTAATTAAAACAGCTTGCTATGGATGAGACAATCTGCACATCACTATTAGTGTATGCAAAGACAATAATAAAGCAGTCAAAATAATCAGTTTTACCATATTAGATACATCTCTTCAAAAGAGCTTAAACCAGATTATCCAGACATTATGTATTTTGATCATTTCTTCTTTGGATCATCTGCCATTTGTGTATGTCGATTTGTGATTTTTGTTTTCTCTTTTTAAAAATACAAATAGACTCTGTAAGTGCTGGAAAATATTAAAAATCAAGGAGTAACAAGAAAATAGTCTTTGTTTCCCTATGGGTCATATACTTTAAATGCAATTATGAATATGTGGCCTGAATAAGTTTGGTATAGACTGCTGCCATCTGCTCACCTGAGGCTGTCTGTTTCATGGCACAATGCCTACTTGCAGATGCATGCTGGAGCTGTAGAACATGACATACTCCTACGTGCACCTACTCCTCCACTGCCCTTCTGTTCCCAGAAATATTTATTTATGCAGAATTAGGAGTAACTGGGAATAACATCAAAAGAAAAAAAAATGTTACTTGTAATTATTCATCATCTCAGCCTCTCTAGAATTCATTTTTCTGCAGAAGCGTTACAAATCCCACTGGATCATATGTCAGAAAAGAAGAAAAATTTCTACCTATGGAGCACTGAAGTATCACTTTAGTTTTAGATGAAGAAACATGAAGTAATTTAACTCCAACCCTTTCAAAATTTCATATATGACTTCTTTCGATTTTGACCTACTACCAGGGTGAAACCCATATCCATTTCATTAAAAGTCATGAGGTTTATTTACTTAGAGTTTTTGATGGAAAGTAAAATAAATGTCAAAGTGTAATTAAAGGTGACTTTTTCAAGAGTGGGTTCTGAGTGCCATCAAAGGAACTTCTGTTAGATGGAGAATCGTTTCATCTTCCTGAGTCCTGGACCCTATTGCTGGACATCTAAGCCAGCAGTCCCCAGCTGTTTTGGCACACAGAACTGATTTTATTGAAGGTAATTTTTTCTACGGACTGGGTCGGGATATGGTTTTGGGATGATCCAAGTGCATTACATTTATTATGTCGCTGCTGATTTGACAGAAGGCAGAGCTCAGGTAGTAATGCAAGAGATAGTGGCTGTAAATACAGATGAAGTTCTGCTCACTTGCTTACCACTCACTTCCTGATGTGCTGCCAGGATGGGTCTGTGGCCAGTTGGGGACCCCTGATCTAAGCAAAGGCAATGAAGTTAATTGTTGAACATATGATGCTTAGGGCTGTAAAACCTAGAAAATATTGTTTTCTAATACATTTGGGATTTCATATGAGTTTCTAAAATAGAGAACTGGCTCTTAAATTCAACCCATGAAAAGGGTAATTAGAGATTTAACCTCCTCCTAGGGGGCTTCTCAGGTGGCTCAGTGGTAAAGAATCTTCCTGCAATGCAGGATATGCAGGAGACATGATGAGTTCAATCCCTGGGTCAGGAAGATACCCTGGGGAAGGAAATGGTAACCTACCCCAGTATTCTTGCCTTGAAAATGCCATGGACAGAGGAGCCTGGTGGGCTACAATCCATAGGGTCACAAAGACTCAGACATGACTTAGTGACTACATGACAAGAAGGAGGCAGCAGTAAGTAGAGAAGAATTGGATCCAGTTGGAACTCCAAGTTCCTGACTAAGTAGCTGGGAATGGGTGCATGTTAAAAAAAAAATATTTGTCTTGTTAACTTGATTAAAAAACTTGGGAGTGATTTTACTTACCTCATGTGGTATGCAGTATAGGGAAGTAAAATAGGGAAAGCTCCTGGCACATGGGAAGTCAATGTTCACTTTCCCTTGCATTTTTAAATCACACCTGTTATTTGGAGAAATGTATTGTTAAGTGATCAATTGCTAAGTCATGTCCAACTCTTTATGACCCTATGGACTGTAGCCTGCCAGACTCCTCTGTCTATGGGATTTTGTAGGCAAGAATGCTGGAGTGGGTTGCCATTTCCTTCTCCAGGGGATCTTCCTGACTGAGGGATCGAACCCTTATCTCTTGTATCTCCTGCATTGGCAGATGGATGCTTTACCACCAGCGCCCCTTGTTAAGTACATATTTTTTTTCTGTTAGCCTTTTTAACCCTCTTTTTGAGCTAACACAAAGGATTGAATTTTCAAATTTAACTCACGTGAACCAAAAGTATTGCTTGTTATTAATCTTAAAGGCATTTGGGAGGCTCAGACAAAGTAGGGAGAAGTCTGGGATATGAACGGCAACTTCTGGTTCCTTTTTTTCCTCCATCAAGACATGTGCTCTCTGGCCAGAGTAGATGTGGTTTTCCAGTGAGATTATCTCCTCAAACAGGAGGAGGATTTTAGTTCTTGCCATTTTACACCATGGTTTATGTAATAATGTCCACATTTCATAAATCTACAGATTCTGGGTTTATTAACTGCAAGCACTCCTGAGCCATAGGAATGAATGAAATGGCAACCCACTGAGTATTCCTGCTGGAAAATCTCATGGACAGAGGAGCCTAGAGGGTTACAGCCTGTGGGGTTGCAGAGTTGGACATGACTTAGCAACTAAAGAACAACAACAATAATCCTAAGCAATGAGCACCCTTTAAAGAATATTCCATGAATAAAGATCCTCCTTTTACTAAATATTATTATTCTATTTGCCTAGAGGTCTAGAAAGTTGTTGGCAAGGATATTAGACTAGATGTCCTGACTTCTTCTATTTCCCACAGCAGTATCCCACTGGTTAAGTGTCAATGGATCACAGCTACTCCGCTACCTTCCCTAGATCTCCTCTCTGTTTAACAAAAGGTTAACACAGCAGCTGGCACAGGGCCATGTCAGCTTCCTCTGTTCTTCTCACTGTACCTTCATGTAGACTTCTGATAAACTGATCCTTGTGAAATAATGGAAAAAGGATTGGACAGGCATTCAGGAACAGGAACCCATGTGCTTGTCCTGACTTTGTGCATGTTACTAAAAGCCTTGGAGGGTTTTTTGAGGATTACACTAAGAAAGACAGTGTAGTCTAAATATTTCTGAGTCATTTATTTATCTGTTACATTGGAATTATACTTGTCCTGGATATTCAGCAGGATTTAGGGAGTTATATAGTACAGATAAATGAAAAATAATAGAAGGTGTAGGAGTGTATAATATATTGTGCACTTATCAGCTCCTTTACTGTTCAATTTTCAGAGAGATGTATACTAGATAAAAATCTACCTTTTCCACAATGAAAAAATTTGGGACATATATGAACCATGTTTGTTGTAAAGTAAACAATTATAAGAATATATAAAATATATATTAAAAGAATATATAAACTTTTTTCTTAATTCTATTCCCATAAATAGCCAATTGAAATATCACTTTAGACAGCAAATATAATATATATGCAGGAATGCAACATATCTTACTCTTTCTCTATATAATTACCTATATGTATATAAATATTATTATATTATCATTAAAGTTTGCAACTTGCTTTTCTCCTCCAATATTTTGTTATGTCAATATAAATTGATCATAATTTTTCATTCATAGGTACGCTACATTTATATTCATATATAAACTTGTTAAAGTGTTGGTCATTCAGTGGTCCAGCTCTTTGTGATCCCATGGACTGTGGCCCACCAGCCTCCTCTGTCCATGCAACTCTTCAGGCAAGAATAATGGAGTAGGTCGCTATTTCTTCCTTTCCAAGGGAGAAGTATTAATTACTTAATACTTAACTATTAGTGAAGTGTCTGCACTACACCTTTGGAGTTGATAGTTATACTAACTTTATACATCATGATAGTTTGTAATATAAACTGCATTTTTACTATAGTAGTGGTGCTCATTTTCAGTTGCTCAGTCATGTCAGACTCTTTGTGATCCCATGGACTGTCGCCTGCCAGTCTCCACTGTTCATGGCATTTTACAGGCAAGAATACTGGAGTGGGTTGCCATTTCCTGCTCCAGGGGATCTTCTTGACCCAGGGATCAAATACGCATCTGCTCTGTCTCCTGCTTTGGCAGGTGGATTCTTTATCACTGTGTCACCTGGGAAGCCCATAGCAGTGGTAGGGGGACGGCTATGTTTACCATAATTATCGATGGAAAAATGATTATGATGGTATATCCATAACACATTTTATATACATGATAACAGCTAATGGTGACTGAGAACAAATAAATGCTTTGAATTAATGTACATTATTATATATAATCTTCACAATATTCCTATAAAATAGGTACTATTAGTGTTTCCAGGTCACAATGAGGAAAAGTGATATGTAGAAGGGTTTAAGATTGAGATCAAACAGCTAGTTAATGATCTGATTGAGTCCAAAGCACAAACTTAAATACCATGTTAGACATCAAGAAAATCTAGTTTCCTCCATATAGTGTGATGGGAAGCTAAGCTTTCATTTTTCCCTTTGCCAAAGTTCCTAAGCACACTTGAATGGGTGCTTTGAGTCTCTGGTTCCTCTTAGGAAAAGAGACTTTAATAATTATCTTCTTAAAATAATTGAATTTGGGTAGAGGGTGAGAGAGGGAGAGAGTGGCCATAACCAGTATTTTCATTTTATTTCCAGCAGTGCTGTTTTTCACAGCTCAACCAAGCAAACTGCTAATATTTTCAGTTTACTCATAGCTCTATATGAGCAGCAAGGTCATTATCACTTTAGGGACCCTTTGACTCAGCAGCCAAAGCCGCATTGCTTTCTGGCTGGGGCTCTGGGCTTTGTCTTCACCTTTGGCTGTTGGGTTTAATTGGCACAGTGGTTATTTTCTTTTTAAAGCGGTCCAGTCCACCATAAAATTTGATACATTTTCATTTCATCATCATGAGAACATGTCTTCAGTTATTGCCTAGTCTTTACATAAGGGTAACCTAAGATTTTCAGAGTGGTGAGAATGACAGCAAAATTTTATTGGGCTTCTTTTTTTTTTTCTTTTGAATCATAATTATTTATTTATTTATTTATTTATTTTTTATTATTGTTTTTGCCATACATTGTCATGATATCACCATGGGTTTACATATGCTTCCCCTCCGGGTCCCCCCTCCCTCCTCCCTCCCCCCCGGGAAATCTCGCTGCACCAGTCCCGAGCATCAATCCTGGGCTGGCGATTGATTAGACACATGACAATTAACATGCTTCAATGCCCTTCTCCCATCTCATCCCACCCTTACCCTCATCCACAAAGTCCACAAGTCTATTCTATACATCTGCGTTCCTTTTGTTGTCTCCCATGTTGGGTTCTCATTACTGTCTTTCTAAATTCCATATATATGTGTTAATATACTGTATTGTTGTTTTTGCTTCTGGCTTACTTCACTCTGGATAATGGGCTCCAGTTTCGTCCATCTGAGTAGAATTGCTTCAAATGAATTTTTTTTAATGCTGAGTAATATTCCATTGTGTATATATACCACAGCTTTCTTATCCATTCGTCAGTTGATGGGCATCTAGGTTGCTTCCATGTCCTGGCTATTGTAAACAATGCAGCGATGAACATTGGGGTGCACGTGGCTCTTTCAGCTTTGTCTATGACTGCCCACATGTTTTTATCCATGTCTCAGTGTTTCATTCATTCCCTACCAGTGCCTTAGCTGGCTGGTTTGGCCATTTAATTGACACAGCAATTCTAACTGCTATAATCAGGTGTTGGGCTTGGTTCTCAGCCATGTCTGCTTCCAGCTGGAAGAGATGAAAGCTCTACAAAGCTCCCAAAGCAGCTTTCTAATTGTTCACTTGCATTTCCCGTGAGTCACACATCTCAGTTTCTCCTTTACTTCTTGTACACTCTCCAGGATTTCAAAAGTTAAATTATGCTACTCTTCCTGAGTTTCAATTAATTTGCTGGATTGGCTCAAAGAACTCAGGGAAGTACGTACATTTATCAGTTTATTAAATGATATAATAAAGGAAACTGATGGACAGTCAGATGAAGAGAGACATAGGGCGAAGTCCAGGAAGGTCCTGAGTGTAGAGTTTTGTCCAATGGGCTTGGGTGTGTCACTCTCCTGGTGTGTGACTGTTTGCCATGCTATAAGCTCTCAGAACTCTGTACTTCTGTGATTTTATGGAGGCTTCCTCAGGTAGGCATCATCCATTATTTCTAGCTCCTCTCACATCTCTGGAGGATGGATGGTGGGCTGAAAATTTCAACCTTCTAATCATGGTCTTTTTGGTGATCAGCCCTCATGTAGGAGCCCACCCAGCCTCCTCAATAAAACAAAAGATGCTCCTAGTGTTCTTATCACTTAGGAAATTATGAACATTTTAGGAGCTCTGTACTGGAAACCAGGGACAGAAATATATATGTATATATATATATACATATGTATACAATTTTTTTCTTATTATCTCACAGTTTTGTCCTCCCAAAATTCATACGTTGAAACCATAACCCTCCAATGTGAATATATTTGGATATAGGGCCTGTGAGGAAGCAATAAAGGCTATATGAAGTCACAAACTCTCATTCTATAGACTAGTGCTCTTATAAGAAGAGGAAAAAACACCAAAACTCTTTCTCTTTCCACATGTACCCACTAAGGAAAGGCCATGTGAATACACAGTGAGAAGGTGGCTTCTACAAGCCAGAAGAGAGCTCTTACCAGAAATCAGCTATGCTGACACTTTGATCATGGACTTCCAGTTTCCAGAAGTGAGAAGATACATTTTTTGTTGTTTAAACCTTAACATTCAGACTGTGGTATACGCAGCCAAGCAGACTAAGATCCTAAGCCACAAGCAGTGGTAATTTGAATTATTGTAATATGACCACCTGCTATGGATTACCCATTCCTTATTTCTTCCTGCCAAATTGATTATCCCTGTACTCATCAAATACAAAAGCAACTCAACCTCAGAGTTTCACTTTTGACAATATCTTTCTTGAAGCCACTGCTGGTTCTATATATATATATTTTTTTTTTCATCAGTCAGTAGGAGAAAATACATCCCATAAATTCCAACTGGGTAACTTGAGAAGCGTTTAATAGAAGGTCTATTTACTGTCATCTGAGCGGGGTGTTTGGAGATCCACAAGAGATACTACATGTCATCACTAGGGCTGAGGAGATAAGAAGAGACAACAGTCTCTGGAAGCTGGGAACTGAAAGTGCTGAGTAGATAGGGCTGCTGGACAGGACCCCAGGGCCTCCGGAGGAAAGTCTGGCCGTCCTGCTCCAGTCCTCATGGGAGGACCAGGGAACTCCCTCCTCTCCTTCCCTCAAGACCCCTTATCACTTATTTTCAAGCTGTTCTTTCTTTCTTTTTCTTTTTAATTGTGAGTGCTTTGATTGTACTGAACCTTTCCATCATTTCAGGACTGGGTACATACTTCAGGCATGGAATCATCTTTTCTGTATGTGAGGTTTCTTCCAGTTTAAACATTTACACACTTTCAGAGTAACTTATCCTTTACTTTGGATCTCAAACAATGAATCTCATGTAGATAACACAGTTGATGGAATGGTATATGATCCCTCTGCTGAGGACACATATTTTCATCAGTTGAAGGATGATGGTGGATGCAAAAGAGCAAAGAAGATGAATTGTAGAATAACTTCCATCCGCTTCCACCCTAGGCTCCCTTTCCATTTTTTAAATCTTTCTTCCCACTCTAGAAGCAGCTCTATATGGCTGTATGGATGGAAGGAACAGAATGCTCCAGGGATACTGGTTTCTTTTCCATTGGGTTGCCATGGTCTGGCTGCCATGTTTGGCGGAAGGTCAAAGTTGCTGGGAATCCATAGAGATGTCCCTATTTCTGCAATTCAGAAGCTGCACTCTCATATCTAGGAGAAATACTTGTGTCCTGATTTTTACTAGTCCTGCATTATTCTAGTTTCTTTTGTGTTTTCTTATACCCTTGCCACATTTTGGTAAATAGTTATTTTATCAAATTGCCCAGTTTGAAAGTGCCATCTGTTTCTTGTTAGGACCTTGAAGATACATCCACTCTGAACCATATTGCTTCCTTGGCTGCTTTAGTTCTCTGAGCAGTCTGATGAAATAGGTTATGATAACACTTTAAACGTAAGGATACTGAGGTTATATAAGAGGTTGGTACATTTCTTTCCAGGGCTTCCCAGGTGGCTCAGTGGTTAAAGAATGTGAATGCAGGAGACACAGGAACTTTAGCTTCTATCCCTGTGTGAGGAAGATCCACTAGAGGAAGACTTGGCAACCCGTTCCAGTATTCTTGCCTGGAAAATCTGATGGACAGAAGAGGCTGGCAGGCTGCAGTCCATGAGGTCATAAAGAGTCAGACATGATTGAGTACTCAAGCACATTTCTTTTCAGCTTTGTATGAATTGCACTTTAAAAAAGTTGAAATCATAGCTTGTACAAATTGTATCTGCTTTTTTCCCTCTTATCATTTTCTCTTTGCTTGTGTCATGAAGTTTTCTTCATAAATATAATTTTAAGCACTGCATGACAATCTACTTTGTGGATATGACATGATTTATCGAGCTCATTCTTTTACCCAAACATTTGGATCATTTTATGTTTTTCGCTACTCTGAATAAAACTGTGATAAACATTTTTGAGAGTGGCACTATCTAATCTGATTTGCTCATCAGATACATACACATAAATATATATTATATGTATAAATATACATATAATATGAAAGTATATACAATATATACTTACTTGATAAAATATATAATATATAATATGTACATATATTCAATTTGAAATATTATCTTTCTCTCTATATATATATATTATCTTTCTCTCTCTATATATATATATACATACATACATATATACACACATGCACATATATGTATATATGTATAATGTAGTTAGTTCCAAGAATAATTTATTCTAGGAGTGAACTCACTGCATGGACCTAGAATAAGAAACTCTCTGCACAACAAAACACACACACACACACACACACACACACACATATTATAAACAAACATATCTATATCTTTAGGTATTTATATGTCTATACATAGGTTTATTTATTCATTTATTTGGAACATGCATAAAGCTATATGTGTGTGTGTGTGTGTGTGTGTGTGTGTTTTGTTGTACAGTGAGTTTCTTATTCTAGTTTTTTTGGTTTAATTTTTTCTCTATTAATCTTGCCAAAGATACAGGGAAAATAGTAGTGTTTGCAAGCAATAAGTTAAATCCTAGGATAAGCTGTTCTTAGAGCTGACTATTTTGACCAGGTTAGAAATAGTGTTAATGGTAATGTCTTATATTTGAGCGGTACAGTAGAACTTACAAGGCAAATCTCACATGGCCAACCAAACTTCCCTGTATACTAGACTGGACACATGGAGAAGAAGCAAAACCACCAGGTCCAAGATTTGCCACAATGTCAGTCTGGTCACTTGTTTATTGACACCGAGTCTGAAAAATTCTGAAAGCTCCAGAGTGATTCTAATGAACACTAGCATCCCATTAACTGTATTTTTCATGACTGAGCAGGAGTTGAATAGTCTAAGCTTGGGATCTGCACATTTAGCCCCTGCTCTGCTATTTACCAGCTGTACAAAAGCTTTTATTTTTCTCAAATTCAGATTTTTCATCTGTAAATGAGGCTAAGAATACTTTCCTAACATAGCTTTTGTTAAAATGAAGTGTGCACTGATATTTAAAAATCATTTGATAAAATGTTGGTAAGTATCAGTGGGCTAGAGACATACTTACTGGATATAGCAAGTGGCTCTATTTTTGGATATTACTAAGTTGTTTATTATTTTTCATTGATCATTATATAATCTAGAATAAAGGGAATCAAATGTTCCAGCTGCATTACATATTTAGTACTGAAACAACTGTCATATAGAAAGTTCTTTGTGCTTATTTTTTATGATCCTAGATGTTATTGCTTGACCCTGCCTCTACTCTTACCTGGAGTAGGCTGTTGCCTCTCGGTGAGTCTTGAAATTTCAGTTGTAATAACTTATTTGCACTAAAATCACTCTTACTTGCAAGAACAACATGGCATGGGATCTTTTAACACAGAAGAGTTGCCCTAGAAAGAATATGAGGAAACATCCTATTCTTGTATTACAAATTCAAATTTCCAGGGAGGTATGAATGAATAATGATAAATATAGAGTTCTGTGACTGCCTTACCTTTAATATTCTCATATGTGATAGAGACTTGAGTATGGAGATCTATAACTAAGTATATAACTATGATGTAAATAAATATTACTGTGAGGAAAATGATAATGGGAGAGTGTTGATAAATAGGAATGGAACTTTAGTTTCTATAAATCTAGGAAAACGTAGTGTGAGGTAGTAATTTGGGTAAAATGGAGATGCACATCTTGTATTGGATCTCAGGCAACAGACTCTGAGGAACAGAATGACCTGTAGGCTCACAGGGATGTGCTCTTAAGAGATGTGTTTGTAAGAAAGTGAGGAAGGCAGAGTTGAGCAAAGATCTCATCTGATTTCATGGAGAGCTCTAGAGCTGGAACAGCCCTTCAGAGTTGTACTCAACTAATGCAGAGGAGCCACTCAATGACTAAGGGCCCTTATTGGGAGGGAAAACAGTATTGAGTTAGATAAAGTTTCTTGCAGCTAGTCAGGGTCCATCTCAATGTGGGACATAGCTATGAGCTGTCGGCAGTTGACATTTCCTGTAGAGACTGAATGCAGGGCGAAGAGATATAATGGTTATGTCAGCTCCGAAGAGAGAATTGGAGCAACGCAGATCATCATAACCTTTCTATGCTGCTACCCAGTTTCAGCTGGTTGTTGTCATATGGAAAAAGGAAGCTGATAAAGCCAAATCTTCCAGTGTTTCAAGAAAATTATTTAATTTATCTTATTGAGTTAAATCTGCCAATTTAAAATCCTTGTCAAATGTAAAATACTATAAGACACTCATGTGATCTCAGGGATCCTGGTTAGCTCCCAGTTTAATATTTAGTTCAATCCTTTTATTTTACAGATGAGAACATTGAATCTTTGAGAAGAAAATAAAAAGTTCAAAGCCACAGAATTAGTCTGAAAACTTTGATTTCCTAGTTCCCAGTGCAGAGTTTCTTGCTCCTTTCTCTAAATCAAGCAAATGGATATTAGTGAAAATGTGATTTTTCTTAAACAAACTTAGTGCTCATCAGATCTTCATAGGACACTACAGATAATATCTTGTTCATTAAGATTTATTTGCAGCCAGCCTCAAGGGAAACACTTGGTACTAAACAGTGGCTCAGGGGAGGCACTTCATAAAATCAAGCAACACATGGCTGACTTCCTAATTAGGAGATTAGGACAGGTCTGTAAGTCTCTGGGGATCCATAAAATAGTATAAATAGTTGAGAAAGTCAGATTGTAAAGTACATTCTATAAGGGAGTTCCAATGGAATGGCTGTTTTTTTATGCTCTTCTACTTAATGTTAACTAGGTGCCATCAGTATTAGAAAATATTTTTTTTTTCTGTTTTTAGTCTTTTTTTTAAAAAATTTTTTTATTTATTATTTTTTTTAATTGTTTTTGCCATACATTGTCATGATATATTTTTTATTGAACTTTTAATTTCTTATGGAGAAACTTGTTCAGTGTCTTCATTCTTTGGACAGTGTGCATGCATATGTGCTCTGTCACTCAGTCATGTCTAACTGTTTGTGACCCTATGGACTGTAGCCACCAGGCCCCTCTGTCCATGGGGTTCTCCAGGCAAGAATACTGGAGTGGGTTGCCATGTCTGCCTCCAGAGGATCTCCCTGACTCAGGGATGGAACAGGCAGCTCCTGAGCCTCCTAACCTCCTGAATTGGCAGGTGGATTCTTTTACCCTGAGCCATCTGGGAGGTGTATTTAGGACAGTGAAAGAGAAGTAGAAGTTTCAGGGAGTTTAGAGAAGACCTTTGATAGCCAAGGCCGATAGAGTTGGTGAATCCTCCTTACCCTCAGATTGCCTACTTACTGCACATGACAAAACCCCAGAGAAAAGTCTGGGTTTGGGATAATCTATGCCTATTTTAAAAATAATCTTTGAAGTTTAGAACAATTTTAGGCTTATAGAACTATTACAAAAATAGTACCAAGAGTTCTTTAAACCCAGCACCCAATTTTCCCTGTTATTAATTCTTATATTAATATAATACATTTGTAACAATTAACAGACAAATGTTAATACATTACCATTAACTAAAGTCTATATTTTATTCAACTTTCTTTAGTTTTGCTATATTATTTTCTATTTTAGGATTCTATCCAGTGTGCAATATTACATTTATTCATTGTGTCTCCTTGACCTCATCTTGGTTGTGATAGTTTTTCAGAATGTTTTTTGTTTTTGATGACCTTGACAGTTTTGAGGATTACTAGTTAGGAATTTTGTAGAATATCCCTCAATTGGAAATGTTCTAATGTTTTTTCTCAAAATATGACTAGATTATATGTTTTTGGAAGGGAGGCTACAAAGGTAAAGTGCTATCTCATCCCATCACATCACATCAAGGTGATACACTGTCAATATGACCACTGATATCAACCTTAATCAGTTGCTAGACACATTTGCCAGTTTATCTGCTATAAAATTATTTCCTTCCTTTCATATTATACTATTTGGAAGACAGTCACTATGCATTATCCACATTTAGAATAGGGAGTTCTGTTCTTTCTCTAAGGATCGAGTATCTGCATACATTATTTGCAATTTTTAATAAGAAGAGTAAGTTAATCTACCCCTGACTTTCATTAGAGGCATATCAACAATTTAAAATCATTATTTACTTCATTTATTAAAGTTCTGCTATGACAGAAGAAATGAAAATTGCAGGCTTTGATACCCTGCTGTGGTTGTAACATGGATTAGCTGAAAGAAATATTATTTTTCACAATTGTGGAAGGAAATTAAGATAAGGATAATCACTGAGTTTTCATGAGCACTATATTTTATTCTCTGATGGTACTGATTTTAAAGACATTAAATTACTTTTTTGGCTTCTTTATTTTTTAAATTATGAAAATACAATAACACTTTTATAGGAGACTTGGACAATACAGAACAAGTTTACATATAGCTCAACTCTATATTACAATTATTTTTTATGTAGACATTTTAAGATTTTTAGTTGGAGTTTCAATATCAAACTCTTAAAAGTTAACAGAATAAATATACAGGGAAGTAGAGGGATATAGTAGACCCAAAAAGCACTATGAAACAATTCAGCATAATTATGATTTATACAATTTCACACAACAGTAGGATAATAAAATTACTTTTTAAAAAAACACCAATACTTTTGATGGTCAGACCAAGAAAAGGACCAATTTGTTGAACATATAATTTCTGGAGGAATAAATATGGCATGGGTTATATCCTGTTGTGACGATCACACTTCCTGCTTCAAAAAGGTCTGTCAAACAAAACACAGGACTCTCCTGGTATTCTCTGGCTACTTGTGTACCGAATATACCATTTTGATCATAACAAAATGTCATGCAGATCATTTCAGGCAAACTCTGTGACAGTATTCTGTGTTTAACATACAGGCATAGCAATTATAAAAAAAATGGTTTGTGTGGTAGATGTGGGTCAGTGAAGGTGGTCTAGACACAGAACACTTGAATTCAGTTGGGTTCATTTCTCATCAGTGTGGCACATTGCACACCCTACATCATTTTTTCTTTTGAAATGTTCTATTTTTAAAGGAAATTTTAAGGAAGAATAGTGATTTTATCACCATAACAAAACAGGATTATAACATCTGTTTCACAGTGTAGCTCATATCTTTTTTGACAGTTCTTGCACATTTCTGAATATAACATTTCTTTCTATTCCGATGCCACATTTGTGGCTAACATCACTAGATACAGAATTGTACATATTTTAAGAATAACTGCCTGGCTAGCCCCATCAGTAGAGCTTGAAACTCTTAAGGATATATTTTCTTTCCTTCCTTCTTTCCTCTGTTCTTTCCTTCCTTCTGGGAACATCCGGAGAAGATGATAATGATATAAGAGATTTGTCTATGAATTCCAGGGAAAGCATTGGAAAGTTCTGGAAGTAGGAAATAAGGGCAATGGGGTCAGAAAAGAGGATTTTCAGAATTTTGTTAGGGTAGGAGCCTGAGTAGTGGTAACTTTGCTTGTTGACATAAACAGCAGTAGAAATACTTCATCTCCCATGGTTCTGAAATACTTTCTGCTTGAAATGTATTTTCTCATTTTGCACATAAACAAATAATGTTTGTGTGTCTTATCTTCTCCATGTAATATTTTGTACTCCAACTCAGCTATCTCCTTTTTTATTTCTTTGCAGAAAACACATGATCAGCCACACTCTTTTGGTGATGACATTTGTATAATTTACTCATTCAAATCTTTACTATTTACTATGGGTCAGGGCCCATGTAAGGAAGTAGTGAACATAAAGGCATAGTCCTTGCAGCTGACATGAGTGAATGTGTCTGTTTGTATATGTTCGCTATGTCTCTTGTATACTCTCAAATGCTAAAGGTCATATTTTGTAAGTATGCTATATCCCACTTAGCCCCTATATGACATAGTCCTATAAAACTACTAAGTATTTCATAGATATATCACAAAAAGATTGAATGAATAGTTTTTGGTTCTCTCTTGAAATGGATGTGTAGCAAACATAACATGCTTAGATAAAGAATATGACCATATGTTTAGATAGATATGTTTTTGATGATTTGCAAATCAGCCTTTTATCATCTGTTAGCGTTTCCAAATTATCTTACTGCTAATAAGGGAAAATGCTTTATATACTACTCATTTTTTATTCATTTTAAAAATGATTATTGCCATCTTGAATAAAAGACCTCAGGAAAATCATAATAGTAGAAGCAGTGGAATCAATTTAAAAAGCTCTTGATTCAGGAAAAGTGTTTAGTAGGAAGAAATCTGAGGCAGGAAAAAAAAAGAGAGATTAAAAGAGACACACTGTTAGGGAACAATAAAATGTAATTCAAAAGATTATCTGATTAATTGTTAATATCAATTTTCTCTAACTTCTTAAACAATAAGCTGGTGAACTCATTCAGAGAAAGCCTGAACAGGGAAAAATTTAAAAAAAAAGCAACACTAAAATCTTAATGTTTGAGTAAGAACTCATATTCTATTTTCTCAACCAAAGGATGACAAAGAGAAAATTTCACAAAGCCACATGGTTAGTAAATATAATGTCAATCAACTGTCATTTAATACTGTTGGTGAATTCTATTGAAATTATTTTTCTTTTAAGCAGAAGGAGTGAGACAAATAATGAGTGGAATGTCTTTAGGATTTATGAATGCCTTAACTTTTCCCTCAGGATTAACTAAAGCACAGACCTATATAAAGAATAATGACAATAAAAGAGGAACTTCCATCAGCAGTAGAGGAGAGTAGAAAAAGACAAACGAATGGTGAATCACAGCTAGGTTGTAAATCTCAGTTTTTAAGTATACTTGTTATTTCCTTGATAGCATGCTAGGGAATATATTACAGGGTGAAGCTCAGGGAGCACCACCCAACTCTCAGAACTGAAGTTTTGGGGTAGGATCACTATTTTGGAACCATCGAAGTTAACTCACTTATCATCTCTCTGACAAGTACTATAAAGACAGACCAGCAATGTGTGAACAGAAGATAAATAACATCAGGTCTGTGGATGAGGAAATTCAATTCCCAATGAACTGAATAGAGTAGAGATGACCTTGGCTGTCCTTTCTGGAATATGTGGCATATGATTACTCTCCAGTGATCCATAAAAATGTGGTAACAACACAGCATTAGTATTAATAACTTGCATTTTTTTCATGTGCTTGAAATATAAAATACTTTAATATAAATTATCCTATTTGAGTGCCATATTTTTACTGTGATATAGGGAAGAATATATTTTCTAAGAAGGAAACTGATGCTCCTAATTGTGGAAAGATTGTTCAAGGTGATCCAACTATTAAGTGGCAAAGCTGGCACCAGAACCAAGGTGTCCAGCCCTTCTTGTGTCTCCTCTCATAATTGTTATCAGGACCCAGGCCTGACACATGCTGCTGATCTGTCTTTTGATCAGAATCTAAAATACAGAGTCTAGTTTATCATAATCATGCCTTCACAAATTCAGTAAATTATTTTAAAAAAATGAATTAATCTTAAACAAATATGGGCTTCCCTGGCAGCTCAGATGGTAAAGAATCTGCCTTCAATTGCAGGAGACCTGAGTTCTATCTCTGTGTCAGAAAGATTCCCTGGAGAAGGGAATGGCACCACTGCAGTATTCTTGCATGGAAAATTCCTTGGACAGAGGATCCTGGTGGGCAATAGTCCATGGGATAGCAGAGTGGAACATGACTGAGTGACTAACACTAAACAAATATGTACATAAATTGATGGTTTGTAACATGTGTTCTTATTTCTTTAAGTTTTAGAAAAACCTTAATATTACCTATGTGTATTTTATGCATTTGTTTTATAGTCACTAGCTGCTAAATGGACATATCAGGTGAGCATAACCAGACATTATAACATGAATAACATATCCAAGAAGACATCTTTTAAGAACAAGATAACAGGTCCCACACATTTATTTCCATAAGTAATGCAAAAATATTCTATGGCAAATAAGACTTTCCCCTTTTTTTATAAAAATGAAGTTAGTTATATCCATCGACTGTTCAGTTCAATTCAGTAGCTCATTTGTGTCTGACTCTTTGCGACCCCATGGACTGCAGCATGCCAGGCTTCCCTGTCCATCACCAACTCCCAGTGCTTACTCAAACTCATGTCCATAGAGTTGGTGGTGCCATTCAACTATCTCATCCTCTGTCATCTCCTTCTCCTCCTCCATTGACTGCTGGCTCTTTTTAAATGTTACCTCACAGAATGTCATATGGTTAGACATGATGAAGCCCTTTGAAAAACGTTAAGTTTGTACTATAAGTGGCAAGTATTGCAATTAAAATTCATATTCACCCTGAAGCTCATTTGATGTCCTTCAGATATGATGAGATTGGCAACCAATCTGAATCAATGTGTATCGATCTTAATGTTTACACCAATGGCTCCCCTCTAATTATTTAAACTCACAAGCAACTTAGTAAGTGCCCAGGCAGTGTTATATCAATATGAATGACTTTGTGACCCATGGTTTGTGTCTAAAACAAGCAACTTAGGTAGTTGTAAAAAAGTTTACTGAAAACCTCCCAAAACAACTGGTATGTAAACCTTTAAAATGTTAGAGGAGTTCAGGGAACCAAAGTTGGTATTTTTATGGAATGTTTAAAGCCAGACATAAATATTTTAGTGAACTGAACTGCTCACTCATCTGGAGTTTACGACTTGGTTCAAAATCATTTAATCTAGTCAGAAGCTAGTCCTAAACCATAGTTTAATATTTCTGTTATACAATTGCAGCAATGAAGTATTACTGATTCTTAGTTTAAAGAGTTCTGTATAACTAAAAGAGTTAAGGAATGTAGAAATTGTTGGGTATGATTAGTAAAACCAGTAAAAAACAATAAAAATATATGCATTTTATGGAAGAATAATCATTTACTTTTTAGCAACCTCAGGATTATATGCCTTGAAATATTTTTTCCCATGACCAAAATAAGGACCTTTGCTGAAACCTCATGAAACAAAGAAAGAAGGCAATAAATATTAATAGAGCTGTTTACATGGTTCTGTAGCTGAATTTATGCTTGCAATAATACAGGTACACTCTCCAAATTGCTAGCAAGGGGAAGAAATGGGCTTTATTAATGTCTACAATTTCAAAGTGCTGCTCCAGATTTTACTCAGGAAATTATTGCTTAAAATCAATGGAATGTGTAAGACTGTTTTCCCTTTAGTTTCTGTACTTCATCTTATTTCTATTACTCTTTCATTTTGAAAATTTCAAGGTTAAACAATGAGCTCCTTCATGGTATGACACAATAAAATGAAATTACATTAAAAAAGTAAAAAAAAAAAATTGAGCTAAGATATTGCATAATGCAAAGGTATCAATGCAATTACCATGCTACCATAACAATGAGGAATTCTGTACAATGAAGTTAGCTTCTTCGGGTTCTGGAAGAGAGTTAAGTGTGTGTTTATTAGAATGAATCTTTTTGAGGACAAGGACACTGCTGTATACTGAAGGCCTCAAATGATGTCTAGAATAAAGTAGGCATTTAAGAAAAAAAATGGTAAACAATGCAGCGATGAACATTGGGGTACACATGGTTCTTTCAATTCTGGTTTCCTCGGTGTATATGCCCAGCAGTGGGATTGCTGGGTCATATGGCAGGTCTATTTGCAGTTTTTTAAGGAACCTCCGCACTGTTTTCCATAGTGGCTGTACTAGCTTGCATTCCCACCAACAGTGTAAGAGAGTTTCCTTTTCTCCACATCCTCTCCAGCATTTATTGCTTGTAGATTTTTGGATTACAGCCATTCTGACTGGTGTAAAGTGATACCTCATTGTGGTTTTGATTTGCATTTCTCTGATAATGAGTGATGTTGAGCATCTTTTCATGTGTTTGTTAGCCATTTTTATGTCTTCTTTGGAGAAATGTCTGTTAAGTTCTTTGGCCCACTTTTTGATTGGGTCATTTATTTTTCTAGAATGGAGCTGCAGGAGTTGCTGCATTGTTTACAATAGCCAGGACATGGAAGCAACCTAGATGCCCATCAACTGATGAATGGATAAGAAAGCTGTGGTACATATACACAATGGAATATTACTCAGCATTAAAAAAAAAATTCATTTACTCAGATGGACGAAACTGGAGCCCATTATCCAGAGTGAAGTAAGCCAGAAGCAAAAACAACAATACAGTATACTAACACATATATATGGAATTTAGAAAGACGGTAAGGAGAACCCAGCATGCGAGACAGCAAAAGGAACGCAGATGTATAGAATAGACTCATGGACTCTGTGGATGAGGGTAAGGGTGGGATGATATGGGAGAATGGCATTGAAACATGTTAATTATCGTATGTCTAATCAATCACCAGCCCAGGATTGATGCTCGGGGCTGGTGCATCAAGATTTCCCAGGGGGAGGCAGGAGGGAGGGGGATTCTGGAGGGGGAGCATATGTAAACCCATGGTGATATCATGTCATTGTATGGCAAAACTAATTTTAAAAAAAGGAAAAAAAATTAAATTAATTAGTGATAATTACAATAAGTCAACTACAAACTAAGTTTACAACATGCAGAAGTATAAAACTATGATATTTGCTTTACACTTCAGCAAGGTACTAATCCAGCACACCAAACTCAATATCTCTAGAATCAAACAATATTTTCTTCCACAACAGCTTCATAACTGATTATTCTCTATTCTAATGAATGCCATTATATATTTCCTGACATTCCAGGTAAAGTCACAGTCATGTATTACCCCTATGTATTACCCTATATGTATCCATATCATCATCTTAGCCCTTTTTGGCTGATGTTCTGCCTGCCTACTTTAACTTGGCAATATTTTTCACTTAGCCACGTAGTCTCTGGTGATTGCCACTGTTCTGATTTGTTTGTTTAGGATATTTGGTCCTAACAAGTGTAAGAGTCTATGGCTTCTTTGTCTTCAATTTATGTTCTTTTAAAATCACTCTGAAATTTCGGGACTTGTAAGTTGTATTAGTTTGCACCAGATTGTGCTTAATGCACAGGGACAAAAATTATTGTTGATAAAAAAATCATCTTTACCCTCAGACACACCCTATAAAGTTGTGTTGGTAGCCTAAAGAAGATGAAATAAACACTCATGCAGAGGTTAAATAACTGCATAACTTCATTGTTCTCAGCCTGCATTTGATGCTTTCTGCTATTTACGCCTCCTTTTGCACATATGTTGCTTGTTCTGGCAGGGACTGGCTTGTAAGCTTTTAAGATGTTCAACAAAATGTTGATAAATAGATGAATCATTGGTCAAGCTTGAAGGGGGAGAGTTTAATTGTGTTTGAGAATCTCAAAGTTCCAGTCTAGCATCAGGAAATAACTAGTTTTCAGAAAGAATATGTATCTATTCATTTATACATCATTATCATGAAAGAAACACATCTAATACCCCAAATATTTCAATTGCCAAGTCAGAAACCAAAAGATTTACAGTATAGGAGGATGACAAGGAAGAAAGGATTGGTAGTATAAAACATAATCTCCAACGAAAAAGCTATATATTAAAACTCTTTCCTTGATCAGTTTTAATCTTTGATCAACTCCTCAGTTTGTGCTATTGAGAAAGGGAAAAATCTCTAAAAAGCATATGAAAAGATGCTCAGCATCACTGATTATTGGAGAAATGCAAATCAAAACTACAATGAAGTATCACCTCACATAGGTCAGAATGGCCATGATCAAAAAAATCTACAAACAATAATTGCTGGAGAGGGTGTGGAGGAAAGGGAACCCTCCCCTGCCATTGGTGGGAATGTAAATTGGTACAGCCACTTTGGAGAACAGGATGGAATTCCTTGAAAACCTAAAAATGGAACTACCATATGGCCCAGCAATCCCATTCCTGGGACTATCTCTTGAGAAAACCATAATTTGAAGAGATTCATGCACCCTGATATTCACTGCAGAATAATAGCTTGGACATGGAAGCAACATAAATGTCCATCAACAGAAATATGGGTAAAGAAAATGTGGTACATACATACAATAGAATATTACTCAGCCATAAAAAAGAACAAAAATAATGTCATTTGCAGCAACATGGATGGACCTGGAGATTGTCATACTGAGTGAAGTAAGTCAGACACAGAAAGACAAATATCACACGATATCACTTACATGTGGAATCAAAAAATGGTGCAAGTGAACATATTTACAAAATATAACTGAGACACAAATGTAGAAAACAAAGTTATTTATGATTACCAAGGGGGAAAGGCAGGGGGAGGGATAAATTGGGGGATTGGAATTGACATAAACAATTACTATAGATAACAAATAAGGACCTACCATCTAGCACAGTGAACTTTATACTCAGTATTCTGTAATGGCCTTCATGGGAGAAGCATCTAAAAAAGAGTGGATATATATTAAATATATATATATATATATATATATATAGATATATATAGATATGTGTGTGTGTGTGTGTGTGTATGTGTATTTCACATAGTTCCCACTGTGAAACTATTTAAATTGCTGTACACCTGAAACTAACACAATTTTGTAAATCAACTATACTTCAATAAAAATTTTTTAAAAAGGCTAGGTGTGAAGAGAATCAATATTTTCAAAATAGAAGATTAGCTGAGTAAGTAAGCATCACTAAAGAAACCTCATGGTTCAGATACATTAGTCACCTGGAGCAATCAGAACATTAGTATTTCATTTGATGACTATTTATAGTATCATTGAAAACTTGGAAGGAAGGCTATTCAGTTGTAGCAAAAAGTCATATAAATAAATTACATTTAGTTAAATATTTTTTAGCTTCCTTCACCATTTGCATCTTGCCAAAGAATATGATAGCCTACCTTTTGATGAGTTGATTTGTGAAAGTTACTAGTTCAAGGGCCTTTTTACCTAAAATTACTTATGTCTCCAGTATTCTTACCTGGGAAATCCTATGGGCGGAGAAGACTGGCGGGCTACATACAGTCCATGAGGACACAAAGAGTCAGACATGACTTAGTGGCTAAACAATAACAACAACTTATTTCTCAGTCTGTGCTCTAGGTGCTCCTGAAAGCCGTTTACTCTAAAATGAAGTAGTTTTATCTTCTTCACTTTCTTGTCCAGAAAGAGTGAGGCTTTACAGTATATTTTTTCATATATAGGAGACAGATAATTGGTAACACTTTAAGGACACAAATAATTAAATAGCAGGGTTGAATACCCAAGTTGCTTAATTTACCAGGAATCATTATTATATAGCACTGCTTTAATTGGTTACATTTCAAAATTATAAAATTGTGGCATTTAAAGTAATTGTTCCTGGGTTTTGTGATTATTCATTCTACTGTGTGTTTGACTTTATATTTAATGGGAAGTACGATAGTTTGTTCTTTGTAGTCAGATAATCAACTTACATTTGTGTATTTTATTAACTTATTATTTCATGTTATTAATTTGTTCAACAAATATTTTATTGGTGAGAGAAGAGTTCTGTTGCATTTCTCAACTATCCTTCTTCAAGACATCATTTTAGATAGATTCAGAAAATGAATAAGGCAAGTTTTCTGTCCATAACTAGAGAGCTGGGGAAAGACATAGAAATAATTAAATAGGCACAACATGGTAAGTAGAATTAAAGGGATTTTGACAAATTGCTCATGGAACACAGAGAAATAATGAACTTTCCCTGACAGTTCCTAAATCAGTTTCATCAAACAGACAAAATTTGATTTGGCATTGAGTAAATGTTTACTAGGTGGGTGATTTCTTTTAACATTCTATTCAGAGATTGCTTAAAAATGAACCTGTGATGCATTAGATACCTGGGGGAGAGGTCAATAAGGTCAGAATGCAGGATATGTGACAGAATAGACTTTAGACTCTAAAATAGCTCACTTTTTTTTAAAATCATATCTTGTGATCTCCCAGCCATCAGAACTACCAAATGCAGTTACATCACAAATGCTGTTACTTTATATCAGTCAATATTGTTACTGTTACAGAAAAATGCCCTGATCCATTTGCTTTGCAGTAGTCCTGCAATGGCTTTTCCACAGCCATTATTGCTCTGAACTGATGCCCCAGTTCCGTCTCTGGCTTCAAAGTCCCTGATCCCAGATTTGAAATGAAATCCCCCTCCTCTCTTAATTAATTGAGCTTTTTTGACCGACTACAGAAACCTGGCCTCTAAGTAATTGGAGAAATCCCTTAAAAATTTGATTAATTCTCTCTACAATCTTTTGTAGCAGAATATGAATTTATGACTTGAAATAAATTTGCCTGAGGTAGTCAGTATTAAAATCAAAATTACTTCTTCAAATTGATTCAAGTAAAGTGTCCCCAAATAGGACATGCCCTATTGACTTCAAGTGTGTTCCTTGAATTTTCAGACTTCCATTCTCACAGTCACCAACTGGTACATCTTGCTTTCTCCAGACTTGGTATATATATTTACTGTCAAAGAAGCAAACCTTTTCATCAACATTTCTTTTATCTCTACTTAGTTCTGTGGCATCATTTACAAAGCATATAGCCCTTTTGTGTGTCCTTCTAATGCTGTCTTACTTGGGAAGGAGGATGACATAATTTGGAATCAGGTAGAAGTAGACTTTAGTGTTAACACTTCCACTTACTTAGTGATTTCATGAGAATTACTTAAATTTGTGACCCTGTTTATTCACCTGAGAAGTAGAGATAGTGATCCTACTTTGAAGCATTATTGTGAAGATTTAATACACACAGAATTCTTAGCCCAATGTCAGCCATCAGTAGACATGTAACAGTAGAATAGTTCTTGTTTTGAAATTATGATCATTACTATATGCTTCCTGTTCTACTTTAAAAAAAATCTACTATTGTCTTGTTATTTTCCACCAATAATCTCTTTACAACCTCAATTTAAAGTCTAGCCTCTCCGTTACATCAGCCAGGTTCTGACAGGAAAACAAAAACCACACTGGACATTTCAACAGAGGTCTTTGATAGAAGGAAATATAGAGGCATAGCTATGGAAAGCTGAAAGAATAAAAGGAAGTGCTGTGGCATTAATAGCAGGAAGCAACTGTTACCCCAGAGGACAGATTAAATTGCACAGAACCTGGAAGCTGGGGGGAAGGCACACGAAGCTGGAATTCAGACGTTTTAGGAAGGGTATTGCCTTTGCTGCTGTTGCTATGTTTGAGGATAAGAAGTGAGACTGGTTCTGAAGTATAAAAGAAGCTGGACGACGCAGCCAGATGCTCTTACTGCCTTCTCATTTCTCTCCAGTGCCCTTGGCTGTAGGAACCTGACGGCAAATGAGCAGTCCAAAGAAAAATATAGTCGGCAGAGTCCTAGCACCAGCCTAACACAGCCCAGTCTAGATGAGTGGATTTAGAGCTGAGAAATAATGGATTAATGGCCACTGTGGTCCAACTCTGGCTACTGAGCATCTTTAAATACCCCTCTACAGATATTTGAACTTTAATCTAACAGGAATTCTAATGCAAAGCTCTTGCCTGACAAGACATAACCTACCTATGGCAAATGAAGATTCTTTTAACTTACCCTTTAAAGGGAGATACAAAGTCCCAGAGGTCATGAATCTCCATGGTATTTAATAAGAGGTAATTTATTAAAACACAATAAAGTGGATCCTGAATCACCACAACGTGTATGTAGCCTATAAAATAAAATGTGAAAAGTTCATAGACAAGAACAGATTTCTTTGAAGGATATTGTTAGAAGCAGAAGGTGTCCTGGGGAATGGGATAGAGTAATTTTCCTGTACCCAGACCCAAGTGAAGGGGAGTTCAGACAGAAAACACTTCTCTTCTAAATTCCAGTTCATATCCACTCTTTATTACTATCAGAAGCTTTATCTTTGGAGTTATGGGATTTTTTTCTAGTCAAATATGACTATCAAACAAAAATTACAATATTGAAGAAGCTGACAAGCTTTGCAATTTTAAAACAGATCTCTTAAAATAAACAGGCTTTTGTGATATCAGCAGCATATGATGCACTAAGCCAGGGAGTGGTTAGATTAGGGGAAATCAGTAGTTCCAATTTATTACCCACTACAGGAAAATGGCAGAGTTGCCAGCTTCCTAGACAATTTGCTTCAAAGCTGTGGAAGAAACTTCAGAGATATTTAAGTGGATGGCATTATAGAGCGACATAGTTGCATATTTTTTCCTCTGCTCAAAACTACAAATGAGTTCAACCTTTTCCATGGTACATAATTTAACAATGACTGCTATTTATTTTGCTTAATAATAGAATGAGCAATGTAATAGGATGCTGTAATGAGGCTGCTTTCGTTTTTGGATAAATCAAAGGTAAATCAAATCAAAGGGTAAAGTTCAAGGCTGTTTAATGTGAATTTTATAGTATAAGGTTTCACAATAGCTGATGTATGAATGTAAAGTGGTTCTTTATTTTCCTTTCTTCTCTTTTTTTATATTCATGTTTCATTGGAAAGGGCTTCCCTGGTGGCTCAGCTGGTAAAGAATCTGCCTGCAATGCGGGAGACCTGGGTTCAATCCCTGGGTTGGGAATATCCCCTGGAGAAGGGAAAGGCTACCCATGCCAGTATTCTGGCCTGGAGAATAGTCCACGGGGTCACAAAAAGTCAGACGTGACTCAGTGACTTTCACTTTCATTGGAAAGGAACTTCACATTCAAGAAGCAGTTATGAAAATAAGGGAAACACAAAAAGAAGAAACAAGAAAAGTGTAAAATATTTTATCATTTGAAGGAAATAGATTAATTGTTATATTTAAGGCAAATAGTTTGAAATTTTGTATTGAAAAGCAGAGACTGTCAGATTGGGTTGAAAAGTAAAACCTAGGTCTATAGTGCATACAAGAATACACTTAGATAAAATTTAAAAAGTAAAACACCTAAAACAAAAAATCAGGGGCTTTCCTGGTTGTCTAGTGGTAAAAAATGCAGAAGGCACCAGTTTGATCCCTAATCTGGGAAGATCCCACATGTTGCAGAGCAACTAAGCTTATGACTACTGACCCTACAACTGAACCTGTGCACTTGAGCTGGGGTGTCACAGCTACTGAGCCCATGAGCCACAACTACTGAAGCCCACATGCCCGAGAGCCCGTGTTCCGAAGCAGGAGAAGCCACAGCAATCTAGGGAAAAGCCCACACAGCAACAAAGATCCAGTACATCCAAAAATAAATAAATCAAATTAAAAACAACAACAAAAAAACTCAAGCAATCAGGTTTCTGTGCCCTTTTAACTTTATTGATTAAAGAAAAGCTAGTAACAGACAAGCTTTGTCTTACTTTTTTCTTCTGTATTTGTAGTTATGGTTGTTGTTGTTAATTTGATGTTTTCTAACCAAATCTAGATACAAGGTAAGGGTATTTCTAAAAATTAATTTCTGGAGAGCAGAAAGTCTTTCAAGTGGTATAAATTCATGCAAATATGATTGCACATTATTTTACCATGTATAGGGCCAGGCATTTGTTTGGAATAAAATAATAACTCCAATAACTTAATTTTACATAAATTTAAAGCCAGTTTTCTTAAAGCAACTTAAAGGACAAATTTTTAAGAAAAATATTTTTATGATGACATCTGAATGATATGCCGGAGACTCATCAAGTCCTATAGTACTTGCTGATATTTTATTAGCTTATCTATGCCTATTTTTACACAATGTATTTTTATAGATGTTAAATTTTGAATAAATGGAAAATACTAGAATCTTCTAACTGGGTTTTTTTTTTCCTTATCTATGGGAAACTAACCTTGTACTTAGAACACAGTAAGAATTCAATATATTGTTTTAACTGATAAATTTGATTCAAAGATGAAAAGCTAATTCAATGAATAGTTGCTCTAGATTTCTATATATTTTTAGAAACATGAAATGTCACCAATAATATATGAAGCTCTTGAACAATAAATACTTTAAGGTAATTTTAGTCTTTCAGAGAAATTGTAAAAATAATACAGAGAATTCTCATATACTTTTATCCAGCCTGTCCTTATGTTAACATCTTACCATAACCATAAAAAATGATCAAAATAGAAAATTAACCTTGACACAATACTATTGACTGAAGTACAGCACTTATTCAGATTTCACCAGTCTTTCTACTACCATCTCTTTTCGTTTTCAGGATCTATTTAGGATATCACACTATCGTCGCCTTGTCTCATTACTCCTCATAACTATGATTCTTTCTTGGTTTTATTGTCTTTCATTACCTTGACAGTTTTGAAGAGTACTGGTCAGTTCTTTGTAGAATGTTCCTCAATTTGGACTTGCTTGATGTTTTCTTATAGATATATTGAGGTTCTGCATTATCAAGAAAGACATTACAGGGGCGAGGTGTCTTTCTCGGTCATATCAGAAAACACCTGTTGTCAGAATGTCTTCATACTCCTGATGCTACACTTCATCCTTTGGCTAAGAGGGTGTCTGCCAGGATTTTATGCCATAAGTTTATCAATTTTCCCTTTATAGTTATTAAATATATTGAGAGAGCTACTTTGAAACTATGTTAATGCCTTATTTCTGCTTAAACTTTTGCTGGCTTGTTCAGCATTTATCATTATATATTGTCAGCAACAATTATTACTGTGGTATTCTAATGGATATTTTCTATTTCCCTCATTTCTTCTATATTTATTAATTGGAATTTTTCTGCAGGGAAAGGTTGCCACATATCTTCTTTTTATTTGTCTATTATTCATTTATACCAAAATAGGCTCATTTTTAAGAAACTTTTTACATTATATTCAATACTATAGGTGCCTATTTTGTTGCTCAGATTCAAACTTTGATCATTGTGGTGAGTTCTTTCAGGTCTTCTTAGGCTTTCCCCCCCCTTTATGTAATGATAACCCTGTATGTGAGACAGCAAAAGAGACACAGATGTATAGAACAGTCATTTTAGAACTTTCTTAGTTTCTGGTACTATAAAATGTTCCCAAATCTGAAACCAGCCATTTGTCATAAGAGTTGATTTCCTTTTATTGGAAAATGGTATTTAGAAATCAAGATCTAGTTGTAAGACATAATTTTTGAACTTTTGAAATTAACTCTGTTGAAATATGGTTTATATACACTAAGATGATCACATTTAAAATATCAAGTATAATGAATTTTGACCAATAACATATACTTTTGTAACCATGACTCAAATCAATATTTAGAACATCTCCATTATCTCCTCCCAAATATATCTGCCATTTTAATGCCCATCTCCCCACTTCCAGCCCCTAGACAACTGCTTATCTGTTTCTGTCACTATAGATTAGTTTGCATTTTCTGGACTTTCATTTAATTATGCACTATGAGCTCCTTTACATCTGAATGTTCTCACTCAACTCAAGGGTTTTAGAATTCATAATTTTAAAAGAATGTAATCAGGAAGCTGTTCTTTTTATTGCTGGATAGTGTTCTATTGTATAAATAGTCCACAATTCGTTTAGTCATTCATTTATCAGTGGGTATTTGGATTGTTCTTTATTACAAATAAAGATGCTATGAATATAGGTTTACAAGTCTAAGTGTGGACAGAAAACTTTATTTCTCTGGGGTAAATTTTAGGGCTAAAATTGCTTGGTCTTATGACAGATACTTTGTTTGACTCTTTATAAACCTGTTAAAATATTGTCCAACATGACTGTGCCAGTTTATGCTCCAACCAAAAATATACGAGAGTTCTGAAACAGTTTTTGTTTTTATACAAAGTATAGCTAGTCACTTTTTATTGTGAAATTGGGCTAACTTCAAGCACTTTATAAAGAAAAGCAATAAACAAGTAGATAACTTACTTATTATAATGTAATTATTTATTGCACTATATTCAGGAGATTTAATATATGGATAGGTACCTGAAAAGAATGATTAGGGAGGGTTTTGTAAGGTGTAGTTTTGTTTTGTTATCCAACTGATTCACATTCATATTCAGCCTTTCTATCTTCACTCAAAATTAAGGTGTTGTATCATAAGACCATGGGTGAAAATATAAACAAAACACAAAAATTAGAATGGCATATGACATATATAATAGTATCTGATACTAACAAAGAACATTAGATTTTCTATGTTTAAGTAACCTCTCATTACTATTTTCATTTTTCGTTTATATCATAAAATGCACAACTTATGGGGTACAGTCCTATGGGATTGACAAACATAAAATTAGACATCTATCACTGTCATGATGCAGAATAATTCTGTTTTCCCCCAAATTGCCTAATGTTGTCTTCTTGTAGTCAACACCTCCTTCCACTCCTGATCCCTGACAATTATTGCTTTGCTTTCCACTCCTGTTTTTTTTTGGGGGGGGTCCACATTTCTTTTCCATGGAATTCACTCTATATCCAGATGTAATTATTGAAATGTGATCATGTGCTCAGTCCTGTCCAACTCTTTGTGACTCCAAGGACTGTAGCCCACAAGGCTACTTTGTCTATGGGACTTTCCAGGCAAGAATACTGGAGTGGGTTGCCATTTCCTTCTCTAGTGGATCTTCCTGATCCAGGTTTCGATTCTGCATTTTTTTCATTGCAGGTGGATTCTTTACCACTGCACCACCTGGGAAGCCCCTAATTATTCAGATAAGCATTGGTAAATGTTTTATTTCCTACGCTTTGATTTTGAAACATTTAAAAATCATTATTTCTTAATATTTGACAAACTTCATTGGAATCATTTACAATTTTATAAATTATAAAATGTACATTGTAAAATGTAAATTTATATTTACAATGATTCCAATCATTTACAATTTACAAAAACTCATTTGGAGAGTTATTTAAAATTTTTTTCCTTTTACTATGTATGTATTCACCTTTCTGATAGTGCCTCTTGGCACAAGTGTGCTTTAAAGTATTTATTGAGTCCTATGAAACACACCCACAGAGGCTTGACTTACCACATTTGTGAAGAACTGAAACCTAGACCATCAAGGTCCATACTCTGATCATTTTCAGATGGGTCTGAGGAAATGTGAAGGGCTTGCCTGGTGGCTCAGTCAGTAAAGAATTCCCCTGCAATTCAGAAGACTGCCTTCAAGGCAAGAGACCTGGATTTGAACCCTGGGTCAGGAAGATCTCCTAGAGAAGGAAATGGCACTCCACTCCAGTATTCTTGCTTGGAGAATCCCATAGGCAGAGGACAGAGGAGCCTGGTGGGCTACATCGGGTTGAAAAAGTCAGACACGACTTAGTGACTAAACCACCACTGCCACCAAGGAGATCTGAACTTTACTTTCCATGTAAAAAAAATCAAATAAATTAAAGATCTCACAGTACATGTGCCAAATAATTCTGGATTATAAAAGAAATATCTCTGTCATTATAAACTCTATAATTTTGGTAGTGGAAGAGATTTAAAGTTATAAGAAATGATGACTTTTCAATGGTATGTTTTTAGATGAAGGTACCACAGAAATGCAAAATGCAGATCTTATGGAATTATTTTGGAAATTGTATATAAAGATAAAACAAAACTAGCTCATTATCCAAATGTTAGTTACTAGTACTGAGGTATTCACTATGATCAATCTAATTGTATATTTTGAGCTTAACATAATAGACAATACTTTAAAATAAAGACATTTAAATTTGATTGGTTCAGCAAAACTGAATTGATTTTTAAATTTAATATGATGTATAGCCTTTTATAATGACTCATATATAACAGAGATTGTGTTCTAAGAATTATGCATATTAATTTAAGCTTGTAATTTACTTCCTTAGCAGAAAGCAAAGCATGTTCAAGAGTCAATGTTTTTATGTAGAAATATATTGGAAAATATTAAAATACTCGTGTAAGAGATGCTATTAAAATAACACAATTTCTTTGAAAAATAATAAATGAAGGAAAAAGAGTTATGCTCAGATTATCAATGCATTGTCCTAATGGGAGTTTCAACAAACATTCTGTACTATGGGATTGCAACAGAGGTCAATACCATATTTGTGTAGATTTGAATTTCCAATACCTAAGTATTTGAGAATACTGGTATCCTGTGATTCAAAATATCAATTATTTGAAACTTCAGAAAACAAGTTCCTTTCTTGAAAAGAATGTCAATAAAATGTCCAAGAGGAATAGCCAAAGGAAAAGTGAGTTTTGAAACATTCAGATGTACAAAACTATAAAATAAAATTGCTGCTCTAGTGTTTTATTTACAATGAAGTATGAACAGGAGAAAAATTGTTGATTGCTTGCTAAAGTGATAGACAGAATTATTAATGCAATTGTACAGAAATAAATTTCTGAGACTATAGGGAAAAAAAAATCTCAGTTGAGGAACAATTGATTTAATGACTATTTAGAGAGGTGACCTACATTTTTTCACCATCTGTAGCCTCCATATTCATGGGCAGCACAATCCCTCTGAATCTGTGAGTGTTTCATGAAAAAGAAGAAATGAGTTGAGATTTGCTGGAAATTGTTAAAGTTAATAATGACAGTGAAGGCTTTTTATTTTTAACCATTTTCTTCTGTCCATTTTTGCTTTAAATTTCCTAATAACCCATTCACCTCAAAGAATGACTTTGGTTCTTTAAAAGTGTATAGCCAGATATTTTCATGTCTGATTTGTTTTATCATTCAATCTATCTCTACTGCTATCATCTTACATTGTTGTCTATTGATAAGTAGTTGTAATTAATTATAATTTAAAAATATTTCTACTTCCTTGTTTCCTTTGGTTCTAGTATAAATCCAGTATTGCACAAAACCTGACTCAAATTAAAATAAATCTCGCTCTCTCTGGATGACCTTAGCCTGAAGTGATAATTCCTTTCAATAATTTTTTAGAGCAATCTTTATCCATGCATATCAAGTGACATCTTTCCTACAGTTGCTCTGAATGGTTCAAGTATTTTTTTGTTCAGTTCTTATGTTTCATGGTGTCTTAGTGATGAATCCTGTCTATATCTCAATGATACCTGGAACATTGCCTTGGTATAGTAAATGCTCTGCATGTATTTTCCAGGTTCACTTACTATTTTCTTGAGTATACTTCACTGTGAATTTAATAATATGTTTATCTGTCTACTTCATTGGACATTTACATTGAAAATATTATACATGTTTATGTAAAATAATATTTTATTTATAGCTCTCTAATTACTCCTCCAGTGAAGAAAAAAAAATGTATAGTAGTATTTACCTTCCTGTCAAGGATGAAGAATACTTGTCTACTTTTCTGGAGAACATAATACTTCTTGCATCATGACCATATCTCCTTTTTCTTTCTTTTTTTCTTTTTTTGTATGAAGAAAAATTTTAGATGCTCAGTTATGTTAATATTAATTAAATTATGGGTAAGTTGTATGTCCAAAAGATATTATGAACATTAGGGGTGTCCTGAAAGTATTTTTAATGTTAAGAAAATTAATCTCCTGTAGGGATTATAAAAGTATACATAAAATAAGAGGGAAACTGAAATAAGGAAACTGAAGGTGATATGCTATTTTCAGTATATTTTGGATAAAAATTTAAAAAGGAAAAACCTTAGACTTAGAACATGAAAAAACACTTTAAAACTCCATGTTAGATCTGTAAAACAAATGCTTGCCAGCAAAATAAACTGTACCTGGGGCTGTATCTTCTCAGATCAAATTTTTACAATGAATGGTTGGTGGAAGTGTGAAGGATATTTAAACTTCTTGATGCAGTGAAAGTGAAGTGACAGTGAAACTTTCTCAGTTGTGTATGGCTCTTTGCCACCGCATGGACTATACAGTCCATGAGATTCTCCATGCCAGAATACTGGAGTGGGTAGCCTTTCCCTTCTCCAGGGGATCTTTCCCAACCCAGGTTTCGAAGCCAGGTCTCCTGCATTGCAGGTGGATTCTTCACCAGCTGAGCCACAAGGGAAGCCCCTGATGCAGTAAAGAGGAAAAGAGAAGAAAAAAAAAAACTATCAGATATTTAAAAATCCAAGTCTAAGTTGTAGATATTCATGGCTTTCATGAGCATGGAAATAAAATGATAAGTATCCATATAGAAAATAGATACTCCTACAGACCTATCATGTGTAGGGTCCAATGACTTTATCCTACCATAGCTGCTGCCCTGGTCTCTTGTCTACAGTGGTAATCAAGAGATGTTCATGGAATATATAGAACTCTGTGACTTAAATGGGTTATGGGTTGAACCAATCCTATACTCTTAATTAAAGATAGGATGACAAGAGAAGTAAATCTTATAAAGATAGTGAATTCTTTTGTTGAATATGTAAAATCTGATGCTCATACTAATGTGTCCAACCAACAGTTCAAAGTATGTATCTGAAATTTTATGCAGAGTGCCAGTTAATCCAAAGATATCAACCCTGAATATTCATTGGAAGGTCTGATGTTGAAGCTGAAGCTCCAATATTTTGGCCTCCTGATGCGAAGAGTCAACTCACTGGAAAAGACCATGATGCTGGAAAGATGGAAGGCAATAGGAGAAGGGGACAAGAGAGGATGAGATGGTTGGATAGCATCATTAACTCAATGGATAGGAGTCTGAGCAAACTCTGGGAGCTAGGGAAGGACAGGGGAATCTGGTGTGCTACAGTCCATAGGGTTGCGAAGAGTCAGATATGACTTAGTAACTGAAGAACAATAGCAGGTTCATATATATTCTACTTTTCTTGTTGGCTTGTAAATAACATCTTTCATACTTGATGGAAGTGGAGAAAAAAATTTTGAATCAAAATCATTTGATTTCCCTCTTCCATGTAAAAAATCATTTCTATATTCACAGTGTGTAGCTTTGTTTCAAGATGATCTTATATCAATATTAAAGCTGGTTTAATATCTTCCCAGCATGTAATATGATGCATTTTATTGAAAACTAGAATGGGTGAATTTAACTCAGATGACCATTGTAACTACTACTGTGGGCAGGAATCCCTTAGAAGAAATGGAGTAGCAATCATGGTCAACAAAAGAGTCGAAAATGCAGTACTTGGATGCAATATCAAAAATGACAGAATCATCTCTGTTCATTCCAAGGCAAACCATTCAATATCATGCTAATCCAAGCCTATGCCCCAACCAGTAATGCTGAAGAAGCTGAAGTTGAATGGTTCTATGAAGCCTACAAGATCTTTTAGAACTAACACCCCAAAAAGATGTCCTTTTCATTATAGGGGACTGGAATGCAAAAGTAGAAAGTCAGGAAACACCAAGAGTAACAGGCAAATTTGGCCTTGGAGTACAGAATGAAGCAGGACAAAGGCTAATAGAGTGCTGCCAGGAGAACACACTATTCATAGCAAACACCCTGTTACAACAACACAAGAGAAGACTCTACACATGGACATCAACTGATGGTCAACACCAAAATGAGACTGATTATATTCTTTGCAGCCAAAGATGGAGAAACTCTATACAGTCAGCAAAACAAGACCAGAAGCTGACTGTGGCTCAGATCATGAACTCCTTATTGCCAAATTCAGATTTAAATTAAAGAAAGTAGGGAAAACCACTAGACCATTCAGATATGACCTAAATAAAATCACCTACGACTATACCGTAGAAGTGAGAAATAGACTTAAGGGACTAGATCTGATAGACAGAGTGCCTGATGAACTATGGACGGAGGTTCATGACATTGTACAGGAGGCAGGGATTAAGACCATCCTCCCAAAAAAAGAAATGCAAAAAAGCAAAATGACTGTCTAAGGAGGCCTTACAAGTAGCTGTGAAAAGAAGAGAAGCAAAAAGCAAGGAGAAAAGGAAAGATATTCCCATCTGAATGCAGAATTCAAAAGAATAGCAAGGAGAGATAAGAAAGCCTTCCTTAGTGATCAGTGCAAAGAAATAGAGGAAAACAACAGAATGGGAAAGACTAGAGATCTCTTCAAGAAATTAGAGATACCAAGGGAACATTTCATGCAAAGATGGGCTCAATAAAGGACAGAAATGGTATGGACCTAACCAAAATAGAAGATATTAAGAAGAGGTGGCAAGAATACACAGAAGAACTGTACAAAAAAGATCTTCATGACTCAGATAATCACGATGGTGTGATCATTCAGACTCAGTTAGAGCCAGATCCTGGAAGCTGAAGTCAAGTGGGACTTAGGAAGCATCACTACAAACAAAGCTAGTGGTGATGATGGAATTCCAGTTGAGCTATTTCAAATCCTAAAAGATGATGCTGTGAAAGTGCTGCACTCAATATGCCAGCAAATATGGAAACCTCAGCAATGGCCACAAGACTGGAAAGGGTCTGTTTACATTCCTATCTCAAAGAAAGGCAATGCCAAACAATGTTCAAACTACCACACAATTGCACTCATTTCACATGCTAGTAAAGTAATGTTCAAAACTCTCCAAGCCAGGGCACATGAATCGTGAACTTCCAGATATTCAACTGGTTTTAGAAAAGGCAGAGGAACCAGATATCAAATTGCCCAAATCCGCTGGATCATCAAAAAAGTAAGAGAGTTTCAGAAAAACATCTATTTCTGCTTTATTGACTATGCCAAAGCCTTTGACTGTGTGGGTCACAATAAACTGTGGAAAATTCTGAAAGAGATGGGAATATCAGACCATCTGACCTGTCTCTTGAGAAACCTGTATATAGGTCAGGAAGCAACAGTTATAAATGGACATGGAACAAGAGACTGGTTCCAAATAGGAAAAGGAGTACGTCAAGGCTGTATATTGTCACCCTGCTTATTTAACTTATATGCAGAGCACATCATGAGAAACACTGGGCTGGAAAAAGCACAAGCTGGAATCAAGATTGCTGGGAGAAATATCAATAACCTCAGATACGCAGATGACACCACCCTTATGGCAGAAAGTGAAGAGGAACTAAAAAGCCTTTTGCTGAAAGTGAAAAAGGAGAGTGAAAAAGTTGGCTTAAGGCTCAACATTCAGAAAACTAAGATCATGGCATCTGGTCCCATCACTTCATGGGAAATAGATGGGGAAACAGTGGAAACAGTGGCTGACTTCTTTTTGGGCTCCAAAATCACTGCAGATATTGATTTCAGCCACGAAATCAAAAGATGCTTACTCCTTGGAAGGGAAGTTATGGCCAACCTGGATAGCACATTAAAAAACAGAGACATTACTTTGCCAACAAAGGTTCATCTAGTCAAGGCTATGGTTTTCCCAGTAGTCATATATGAATGTGAGAGTTGGGCAGTGAAAAAGGCTGAGCGCCGAAGAACTGATGCTTTTGAATTATGGTGTTGAAGAAGTCTCTTAAGAATCCCTTGGACTGCAAAGAGATCCAACAAGTCCATCCTAAAGGAGATCAGTCCTGGGTGTTCATTGGAAGGACTGATGCTTAAGCTGAAACTCCCATACTTTGGCCACCTCATGTGAAGAGTTGTGTCAATGGAAAAGACCCTAATGCTGGGAAGGATTGTGGGCAGGAGGAGAAGGGGACGACAGAGGATGAGATGGATGGATGGCATCATCAACTCGATGGACATGGGTTTGGGTAGACTCCGGGAGTTGGTGATGGACAGGGAGGCCTGGTGTGCTGCAGTTCATGGGGTCGCAAAGAGTTGGACACGACTGAGCAACTGAACTGAACTGAACTGAGAGAACATTGAAATCCTTATGTAATATATAATTATTTTTTTTTATATTATAAATCATCAGAATAAAATAACCAGATTTAGATAGCAACTCTACATTTAACATTTTGAGGAACAGCTATATTGTGTTTCAACATGGCTGAACCATTTTACAGTCAAACCAGCAATGCAGGAGGGCTTCAAATTTTTCATATCTTTTTTGTATTTTTGCTTTTAGACAGCCTAATGGATGTGAAGTGTAATGTTTTTTTGGTAATTAAGTTTTGTATTTCTCTGGTAACTAAGGATATTTGACATATTTCATGTATTTATTCATTTATATATAATTCCTATAAAAATGTCTTCATGACTGGTTTGCCTATTGACTATCTTCTCACTGTGTCTTCCTCACATAGTGGAAACAGGATAAGAGAGTTCTCTGGTTTTCCTTTTATGAAAGCATTAATCCTGTTTACCTTTATGACCTAATTACATTCTAAATCTCCTACCATGTTGGTTAGGATTTCAACATATATATTTTGGGTGGGACAAATTCAGTCCATTGCACTATTTTTGCAATCCACTCATTGAATGTCTTGCACATTGGATTATTCTGTAGATACTTAAATTTGTTCATTCTCACCTATTCATTCATTTATATCTATATAGACTCTTGGAATAGTTTTTTATATTGGGTTATAATCCAATATTACTTTAATTAATTAATTAAATATAATTAATTAATTAACTTTTGTTAATACTTTGTGGCTTAAATTCTTTAATATTTGTTTTTTGGAAACTATTTTTTTTGAGCCCTATATCCCTTTGATATAACTCCATTATTGTAGGAATCTTTTAAGCACTTCCTTACTTTCTGGCATTATATGATATTTCTGGCTCATCTTTCATATCTTGTGCCTGGTTTTAGAGTCAGTCATTTATCTAAAGATACCTAGTTTCTCATATTCAAAAATGATACTAGAAGCAAAGATATGGGCACTAGGAATACTCGTTGTTTCTGGGATGTAATTATTGATACTTTCAGGATCTCTTCACTGACAGAGCAAGGAAATATATGTCTATTCTAACACAATATCTATAAATATTTCTATCTTACTACTAAGGTAAATGTGACTTCAGATTGATTTGTTCAACTCTAATCCATTACTGCTTAGATCATTATAACCTCCATCAGTTGCTTATCTATAAATTTCTACTCTAGCAATGATAAGCAATGTCTTCACTTAATTTAACTCAACCCTGAAGGTATAGAGATTTTTGCCTTGTTACCTTGTACCCTATGGATGACAAATTTATTAACTAAGTGCAATGCTTATGTACATTCCTTTAGCCTTCAGTCTTTTAGACAATTAATTTCCTTAGTTAATAATGCAAATACCCTACTTTCCATCCTGTTCAGTGAAGTTATGCTACACATTTTTAATACTATTAGATTGTATTTTTAGTTTCTGCATTCCATTGATGGATTCACCTAACCTCTGAAATAATTTTAAAAATTTGCATATATTAAAATTTATTCCTCATGCTGTACAGTTAAATGGATTTTGACCAATGCATACTGTTTTATATTCACAATTAAACTATCATGTTTATTCAATCATGTATTGATGAACACATATGGTTGCTCTAATTTGGGGTAATTGTGAGTAAAACTGATATGAACGTTCACATTTAGATTTTGGTGTGGACATCAGTTTTCAGATGAATTGGGTAAATATTTAGTAATGTGGTTGCTTGATTGTATGGCAAGACTATGCTTAGTTTCATAAGAAGATGCCCAAATACCTTCCAAAGTGGCTGTACCATCTTGCATTCCCAGCAGTAGTGAATGAGTGCTCCTGATGTTCAATATGCATACCTTTGCTTTCTTTTTCCACCAAGTAGGACTCAGTAAATTGAGTAAAAAAGATCTGCCCTCACCAATGTGAGTGGGCACCATCCAAATTGTTGAGAGCCTAAATAGGACAAGCAGGAGATGGAAGGATACATTTCAGTCTCTCTTCATGAGCTGCGACGTTCAGATTCTCCTGCCTTTGGACATTAAAACTCTTGGTTCTCAGGCTGTTGGACTGCAGGACTTATACCAGCAGGCCCCTGGTTCTCAGACCTTACATCTCAGAATTAATTATGCATCTCAATTTTCTGGTTCCTCAACTTGCAGATACCACATCCTGGCATATCTCAACCTCCATAATCACTATGAGCTAATTCCCATAAAAAATCTCCCCCTCTCTTTCTTCTCTCTCTCTTATTGGTTCTGTTTCTCTGAAGAACCCTGACTAGTATACATAGTGTTTCTTGTCAGAAAACTAAAACCTGCCAACTCTTCTAATACATACATAACTAGTGAATCATTTCTGGAAACATCTGGAAAATTTTTCTTAGGGGTATACTCTATATCTTTACCTCTATTTATCTATCTAGTTAACTGTAAACTTATAACAGTAGAAATCTGATGACAAAAATGCTGTTCTTTCTTTCATCAATGCCTCTTGGTGATAGTGGTGGGGACCTGAACTCATGTTCATAAATGCACACAAGAGACAAGGATGCAGATATTTGGTGTAAGTAGATTAATTTATGCCTTGGAAGTTTGGAATTATTTCCTGGTGAACAATGAATTGAGACACAATTTCAGGGAAGAGCCCAAATCTCTATATTTGGCAGTTCCTTTAACAGCTGAAGTAAACACCTCTGATTGCAGGCCTTTTCTTATTCAGTGTGGGAGATGTGCCAGGGTAGTTCATGTCCACAGAAGGGAAATTAAGAGACTTGCTTCAGCAAAAGCCTATTTTGGTTCTGTTTCTGGAAAAAAAAAAAATGTACCTACACATTTCAAACTGCTATAGCCAAAGGATTTGCTGACTCATTTCTGGTCAGGCTTCACAGCAAACCAATCACCCAGAATGTGACACCCAAGGTACCTCCAGTGCAATAGATGAAGACTGCCTGATAGGAGCCATTTTTATTGACCTCTCTAAGGCATTTGCTTTAGCAGGCCATAAATTACCCCTGCAAAACTTCAAAAATGTGGGGCCTTGTAGAGACTGCATAAAGTGCTTTGCATTAACTTGAAGAATTGCACAGGAAAGAAAGCCCATGAGCATAGATTCAAGGGAATTACAAATGGGACGCCTGAGGGCATATTTTATTTTCTCTGCCTGACGATTATCTTACAGTCTAATATGTTTTCTCTCTTGCGCACATGTATGCTGATGAAATAGTATGGTTTTCTAGAACAACACGGATGCCCGAGGGTAGCCCCCACAGCTTGCACTCCAACTTGCTGAGCTGTTTTTCTTCCAGAAAATTGATTCAAATGGAACTTGATGCCAAAATCTCAGTCTTCCCTTTCACTTCAAGGTTTCATAAATTTAGCGTCTCATTAATGATTAACAGCTAGGTAACATTTCAGAATAGGCTGAGTAAGCTTCATTTCTGGATTGTGACTTAGCCTTGTTTTGGATTCTTAAAAAGCACACTTTTCTGTCTTTTCTGTGCCTATAAAATTGGCTGGATGTGAAAGGGTGCTCTTTGTGCCAGCCTAGATATTTCTTGGGCAATTGCTGTCCCAGTGCACCTGGCTTGACAGGTGTCTAAGCATCTCTCAGAGACTCTTGGGAGCTTGCATTATCCAGCAGCTGTGGAAGCTGATAAAGCCATTGTGAAGTGAGACTCTAGGATCCTCACAGGTAGAACACGTTCTAAGCTCTATGGCTGGCAAGACCCTGCTGGTGCGTCCTCCCAACCCAGAAGGGGAGGATTGAGAAATGTATTCAGACCAAAACATGTGCTTGCAAATTTTGTCTGTGATCATTACTTTAATTGCCATAAAGGATAAATGGTGCAATCTGATACTCAATGGGGCAACTGAGATGATCATATTTCATAGAAGGAAGGTAAAACCTAGCAATTCAGAATCATGGAATGATGCATGGAATGATTCATTAAGATAGTGTAACTTTATTTTTTTTTGACTATTCTTTGTTATTGTGTTTTTTTTTTAAATATACTTATTTATTTATTTTCTTTACACTATTGTGTTGATTTTGCCATACATTGACATGAATCTGCCCTGGGTATACATGTGTTCCCCTTCCAGAACCCCCCTCCCACCTCCCTCTTGATTCCGTCTCTCTGGGTCATCCCAGTGCACCAGCCCTGAGCACCCTGTATCATGCAGCCTATTATACAGAGTGAAGTAAGCCAGAAGGAAAAACAATAATACAGTATACTAATGCATATATATGTAATTTATAAAGATAATAATGATAACCCTGTATGCGAGACAGCAAAAGAGACACAAATGTATAAAACAGTCTTTTGGACTCTATGGGAGAGGGCAAGGGAGGGATGATATGGGAGAACGACACTGAAACATGTAAATTATCATATGTAACTTTATTTTTTAAGTAGGAAAGCTGAGGCTCAAAAACTTACATAACTTCTTGGGGTCATAGAGCTATTTTTAAATAACAAATTTGGTGTCAGGGAGATGGGATTTTAATATAAGAATACAAACTATGTAATAGAAAATATATCTAATAAAATACAAGATAAGGTAAGAAATGAGACAAAATTTAAACCTCTTTGGAAAAATAACAGTGCTTTGTCAATTGTCAATTTTTTGTTCTCTTTTGAATATTGAGTTGACTGTTAACATACAAACAAGCCATCTTCATCATACTGATTCAAATGTCCTATAGTAAATAAATGTGATTTTTTTTAATTGAAATTCAGAACTGCCTGTTGATTTGTGTCAAATTTATCAAGTCCTACTCGGTCTCAAGGCTAAAATTAATGGTAACAGAGATATTGTGTGTGTGTATTTTAAAAATTTGAATTGCTCATTGACAATACTTTTTGCAACTAAGGCCAACCTCACTTGAAAAACAAGAGACAAAACGCCAAGTATTATTAGAATGAAAGATCCCTGTGGGAGATGTATCTTTGCCCCTCTTTACTTCATCCACCCCTTGGTCTTTTGCCTCCTCTTTTGGTTTTCCATCCTATGATGCTGTCCCTCCTAATTTTCAGCCTCCTTTCCTTCTAATCCAACCATAATTCTGGCTGTTTCTCAAATAATTCTTGTACTTCATTCTCTCTAAGTATTGGTTGAAAATATTGCATTTGTCAGGAGTTCCTTCTTATTCATGGGCTCCTATGGAAATTCTTCCCATTCATTAAGATTCAGCTTTTCTGTTTGAAAGTTTTCACAATTGTGCTACACGACAAATTGTTCTTCGTCATTTAAATCTTCATAGTTATTTATTTGCATTAATCACAATGTGGTTTTGCTATGCCTTATAGCTTCTACTAGACTGTGCTGAAAAATAGAGATGGGGCTATATATTTTTAATTCTGTAAAATGTTCAGAAGAACTTTACACATAGTAGCCATTCAAAACTCCATTGAAAAGCAAATGACATTGATTTGACATGACAATGTTATCAAATTCAGACTCTGAAGACAGTAGTGTTTCCTGACTTTGAATATTAAAAGCCTATGCCAAAGGCACATTCACTTCTATGTTGTCACATTCCTATAGAGATATATATTTGATCTTTCATTATCATATTTGTTAAAAAATAGATATAATAGGTAAATGCTATTTTCCATAATGGCAAACAAAACACAAATGGCATTGTCAGGGTATGATTTAATAGATGATATCTCTAGCTACAAGTGCTGCTTTATATTGTGAATATCAATTTGAAGAAAACTGTTGTGAACGTCAGTTAAAATATATGGCAGTATCTAGAAAATCATAATGTTGAGCAATTAAGCCCTTAGAAGAGTCTAACTTTATGCTTATAGTTTCAAACTATATTTTTGTTGTTACTAGGTTAGAAAGCAGTGCAAAGACTATGTTTATCCCTGAAGTGAATGGGATATTGAGAAAAATTTGGCAGCTTCAATTTGTCTTGTGAAATTTCAGTGACAGCTAAGAGTTTTGATTTTGATGGGTGAGTTGTTCTTGTAACTTCCTTTGCAATGTATCCAAAATGTTTTTTAGTAATCCTGGCATTTGCTGAAACTTTATATGTCTTATGTATATGTGTGAGTGTGTGTTTAACTTCCTTGGGATTATATTGGTTACCTTATACTCTCAGATAATGTTGTTTGTTTCCAGTAAGATACCACGTGGTTAAATGGGGATTTGGGGGTTGAATATGTACAAATGGAATACAGCAAAGCTTAATTAGTTCCCCTAACAATTGAGCCACTGCCTTGAATATGTTTACAGATTGCTCCATTTAAAAAACCATGAACAAATATATCCTATATTGTGTTGTATACACTGTGAGTTCTGATTAAAATACTCAACAGAGGGAATATAAAAATGAAAATAATAACTAGCACTCATTCTTACAATGACCCTACAAAGTGGTTATATGAATCCACAGATCCAAAGTGATAAGTTCTATGGGAATGTAGGCTTGTTGGACTCCTAATAAAGAGTCAAACATATTTCTAAATAGATGCTTTTCTTGAAATTTTCAATCTAATCAGAGTCTGAAATTATTTCCTAGGATGTGCTGGATGCACCTGGTTTGGAAGTTAGGATAGGTAGGTGTATGGTGTAATTTTATATGTAGAGCTGGACTCTTGGATCAACCCTGTGGAGGAAGACGTGTGGAAGAAGGTAAAGGGTAAAAGTTGAGAGCTGGGATCTTTATTCTTAAGGTTGTAAAATTTTCATGGAAGTCCTCTACTTCAATGAATTACCTATGTAGGTGTTACAAATGGAATAGTGAACAATTTTTCCTTATGCATCATATGTTAGCTCTCTATATTCCTTGCCAAGACTCTTAATCAGTCAATATCTTATTACTGATACTCTATTTTATCTGTTATTTGACCATTGTTAATCTGGGTATTTTCATAATATTTTTCTCACCTAAAAACTGATTTAGCAATCTGCAAAGCTATGAAGTACATAAAGAAAAAGTGATATTCCATCTGTATTTGTGATATGTGTGATATGACCTATCACATGGGAACTGATATCCCAAAATCTTCATTTGTTGACATTCTAACCTCCAGTCCTTCCGAATGAATTTTATTTGGGGATAGGGTCTTTACAGAAGTAAACAAGTTACAATGATTTCATTAGAGTTGGCCCTAATTCAGTAAGATAGGTGTCCTTATAAAAAGGGGAAAATTGTGTGAACGTAAAGACAGCCATCTACAAACCAAGGAGACAGGACCTGAACAGATCCTTCCCTCACAGTCCTCAGAAGAAGCCAACCTTATGTACATCTTGATTTCTGATTTCTCAGTTTCCAGAACTCTGAGAAACTAAATTTATGCTTTTAACTCACTCAGTTTGTGGCACTTTTTACAGTATCTTTGTAAATGAATACACATACTATTCATAATTTTGGTGTAGTTATTTGAGTCTATTAATACATACACCCTATAAATATAGATACATTCATGTACTTTTAGATCTGGCTAACAGTATTAACACTGCATGTTAAGTATTTTGCTGTCATTCAAATAACATTTAATTTTATGATTTTCATAGAGTCTATGGTAGAGTTAATGCTAGAACTATTTAAGTACCACCAACCTTCTTGATTCCTAGCTCTGGGCTGGAAATAAACTCTACCTAAGAAAGTTTTTCTGGAGCTTATTCCTACTTCTTACCAATAACCTCATTACCATGTCCACCCTATCCTGACACCTTTAAACCATATGTCTCAGGTTATCCAGCTTCCAGGCCGGCTTCACAGAAGTGCAGCCTCTGCACTCACTCAGGGCCCCACTCTTTCTGAGGATCCTTCTTGCTCAGGCACTCACCCTTTCTAAGGAACCTTCTAGAGCTCTATGCTTGGTTTAGTGCTCTGCTATCTCTGTCTTAAAACACTTAATAATTTCTGAATAAAAGAACCTTTACTTTTACTTTGCATGGGAAAGCACAAATTATATAGCTAATCCTGTCCAGTTCCCCCTCCCTGTATAAGAGCACCCACAGTGTTCTACTTGCTGTGGAATTATCCAGTTTCATCTAGCTATTCTTCCTTATTGCTGGCTTCTCAGAGCCTTCCAGGTCTCCTTCTTCAGCAAGGGCTTCAGACGTTCCTATATGGGCTGATTTACTTTGGATAATTTTTTCTGCCCCACTATCAGCATCTTCCTTAGTGACCTATTCTAGTTTACATACTCTAATTTCATAAAATGGTATCAAGGATAAGAACTTCATTTTTAATCTAACTGTCATGATAGGAGACACAGACATTGTATATGGTTAATAAAATTTGGAGAATTAGGCAGTAGCTCATCTTTACACCCACTACACTGAGAATGGGTTAATTTTGACATTTTGATAATAGAAGAAAGAGTATTGCAAATTGGATATACAGGCTATGCCTGCTAGGATGTTTCCAGCTATGAGTTCTAGAAAATCCAACTAAAAGTGGCACATTTGCTTACTTTCTATTACTCACAAAAATTAGGCCATTTAAATTCTTACATGATAATAAAACTAGAGGTAAGCAGTATCCATGTCTGTTTACTTTCAGTAGTGGAAGAGCCTCATCAGGGACTCTGATGCCAGGAAGGTTTCTTCTCTGTTTTGTCCAAAATGTCAGTGAACTTCCCTTCATAGCTATAGGATAACTGTATCACTTCCAGGCATCAGACACAGACTTGACAACTCATATTTCAGAAGAGAAGATTTTCCTCTTATACATATCTTTTTTATTTTTTAGAATTTATTTTTAATTGGAGGATAATTGCTTTACAATATTATGTTTGTTTCTGCCATACATCAATGTGAATCAGCCATAGATATACATTTGTCTCCTCCCTCTGGACCTCCTTCCCATCTCCCACCCCATTCCACCCCTCTAGGTTGTCACAGAGCACTAGCATGAGCTCCCTGCATCATACAGCAAATTCCCACTAGCTATCTATTTTACATGTGGTAATGTGTATGTTTCCACACTACTCTCTTAATTTATCCCACCCTTTCCTTCTCTCACTGTGTCCACAAGTCTGTTCTCTATGTCTGCGTCCCTATTGCCAGCCTGCAAATAGATTCATCAGTACCATCTTTCTAGATTCCATATATATTCATCAATATACATCTCCTTTGTAAACCAGCGATCCTTCCCCCAAAGTCTTGCAGTTATGCCCACAACTCAACTACTCACAATTAAGGTAAATTAAGTCACCACAATTGACACAGACCAATCAGATACTCATCTTGGGTCTTGGGAGTTGGGAGTTCTTCAATTCTACTAAGATTGTGGACGCTTGGTTACGAGAGAGGATTTGGGTCTGTTGGGGAGAGAATTGGGAATGGCTGTTGATTAGGCAATAATGTCTATCTATTAATATATTTGTATCAATATCTCTGTATCCATCTCCAATAAGATGTTTTTTCCCCACATAATATGACTCAACTCTTTTAGAAAGGGCATGGTGGATTAGAGTATACAGTCTTATAATCATGTAGTGAATAAGCAGCTGGCAATGTGTGGGATGTCCATACTTATTTCTGGGTGCAATTCCTATCCTGAGGCACTATTAAAGTACTGGGTAATGACTGCCGAATGACCATTCATCCAAAGGAACAAATAATATGTGAATCTGCCTGGGGACTCAACGAGCTAAAATTGGCTGGAGTCATGCAATATGCATTGAGCTTCGTCAAGAGAGGAAGTTGGTCATAAGCTCAGGCAGAGTGTAATTGGCTCAGGACAAAAGAATGGATGAGAGAGAGTAGGTCACCGTAAAGGATCTGGATAACATTCCTAACTCAGCTGATGCTTTTTTCATTCTTAGCCAGTGTACATTATTTGATAGATACTTCCTTTGTTGCCATAATCCAGCGGTCCCATTGGTGATATAACAAGATGATTCTACAATAAAAATAAAATAAAAATAACAAAGGAAAAAATAAACAGGAATGGCGAGAGTGGGGAAAACTTCAGGTGCCAGGAATTCATTTGCTCAGCATGCATTTTAATGCAAGCACTGGGATACATTATGATCCCCTAGTGGCAGAGAGCTGGGTCATCCCTGCTAGCTGACAGAATGTGAGAACTACAAGACACTTTAATTAAAGTCAGAAGCAAAATTTATAGTCAGTAACATAAAAATTGGGATGACAAAAAGCCTTCTATTTTTCTTTCAACTGAGCTCTCTCTTTTTCAGAACTACAGGGTAGCAACAAAAAGTATAACTAAAAAGAAAAATGTCTAATTGTAATACATTCATGACATTCTAAGATTAATATATTCCTGTAGTAGGTGATGAATACTTTATACGATAGTGTTCCTAGTCAGTAGTAGGTGAAATAGGTCAAAATACATTAGGCTTGTGAGTCAAGTGTCTGGAAAATGCCCCTTTTTCATTTGTGAATCTAATAAATAGAGTGCAGAGACTTCCTTTCCAAGTATTGGTGGGAGGCAGCAACCTTTTGAGTTGGTTCTAACTCCCGTTCTATATTTTTGGGTCAACTAGATAATTGGGAGAGTATCATTAAAACAGAAGACATAGAATAGAAGGGACAGAGATGTTTAAGCTTGGTCTAAGTTCTGCCAAGATGGTAGAGTTCAGAATGTAGAGTAGGGAGGGGAAGACGTTGCCCATCTCTGAAGCTAGCATTTTCTAGGATCTTCAGTGATGAATGATAAGTTACCCACCAACTATCTCTATTTACAGTTCTCTGAAAGATTATATTGCCTATGATATCTATCAATACAATTAAATATTACTATTTGTATCAGAGACTGTTGTCAGTTCTGGTTTTGAGGTAAACTGCTGCCAGCTGATAATTTACTGCCAATATCAGATATGCCATCTGTAAACATTTATTAATATTTTTAGCTTTCAGTTCTATTACACTATTTTCCTTTTCTATCATCTTTGTCTGAGTGCATTGATCATATCTTAATCTTGTATTCAATGCTTTATTCACATATTCCATCTTATTTCAGAAAAGACTTAAGAAGCTAAAATAATAACTTTACTTATTCCAAAGACAATGACTTCTCTCTTATGATGTGTGATTAAATAAAAGCATAAAATATGTCACATCCCTTATTAGAAATTGACCAGCCTCATTTCAATTTATTTGTAGACTGTGTACCTTCTAAGTTTTTACTATTAATGTTTACAAAGGATCAGTCAAAATTCAAAAGGGTCATGGAATGCTCACACATTTTAGGGAAGAGTCTCCCTGAAATTAGAAGAGATTTGAAAACTTCAAAAATGAGACTGTGCATCTTCCACATGATGGAACAACCAAGATGGGCTGCAATGGTGGGAGTTCTTTGTACCTGCTTTTCCTTATGCTCTCATCACACCACATTGCAATGGTCTGTTCATATAACTGAGTTTTTTCTGTGGTGTGAGCTGAGGGGGAGAGTCCAAGTATTAATCTTATCAGGAGTCCAAATTACAGAATCACTGTGTCTGTCATAGAATTATTACTTAATAAACTCACATTGAATAAAGAAGGAAGGATGAGAGACCATTGCTTCTTTTGGTCCCTAGGGAGAGACACATTCTGCTGAAAGTCATCTCCTTCAGTGTAGCTTCATAGTCTGAAGCTATAGGCTGATGAGATGGTGACAGAAATAGTCTCTGCCTAGAGGATTTTCTGCTGCAGTGAAAAGAGGCTCACGGCTGTGCTCCATGAGCCACAGCAAGAACACCTGGGTTGTTATCCCATTGACTTTCTGTCCAAAGAAGATGCTCGACTGGAAGTAAAAGCAGGGCTTGGTGCTACTTCATCACTTGCCATCCAGGACCTCTGAGTGCACTGTAACAGCTGTAACAGACAGCAGCTCTTTTGTTGAACTCTGTCCTGAATGCTCTGATAGCATTTACGTTGCCATCCAGAGTTACAATCTGACACTGTTCTCATAACAAAAATCCCTCAGGTAAAGGACCTAATTAAATATACATGGGTTTTCCTTTTGCCAAAGGATAGCCAAATACCACTTCCTTCACATTTGCTTAAGGACAACAGTGTTTCAGTTAAAAAAGAAATGAATTTTGTTCTGAAATAAAATATGGCACTTATGAAATCATAGAACATGTAATTTAAGGAAAACCAGCTCAGTATTATAACAGGATTTTCTTATCAAGCCCCCTCCAGATGCTGCAGCTGTCACTTAGGCTATGCCAGTGTCTGGTGTCATGCCAGTTTGAAGCAAGTTGGTTCCGCTTGTCACCCTTTCAATTTCCCAGCCGGCCTCAATTTTAAAGGGCATATTAGCATTATCATAGCAATCTTAAAGATGTGTCTTGCCTTGACTTTAAGTCTGTTTTGTTTCTAAGTCACAAGGTAAAATGAAATACCACTGAGATAAAAAGGATTTTATTGTCTATATATGACATGGAATGCTCTAATCTCTGACCAAAGAAATTGAAGGTTTTTCAAAAGGTTGTTCTATGAGACACGCTGCAGCACAGCATCAAAGAGAATAAGAGGTGCTTTAGAACACACTGGTTTAAATAACAGGTAGGGGGCTGCTTTCACTTACACATTTTGAAAAACCCCATACCTACTGCATGAACAGAAATAGTTTCATTGGAAGTCTTTCGAAGAGCTCAGAACTGTGTGACAAAATAGAGAAATCCCAAAGCAGAAATTCACTGCAAATTAAATTACTGAACAGCAAAATGACTTGTTTTTCCAATTATTAATGGCAAACCTCAAAGTTGCCTAAGATACAGATGTTCGCTTCAACATCTCAGCTGCCTTCTGTTTAGATGTTGTATGACTGCCTTAAAATTATACTCTTAAACTTGAATTTTAAGATAGAGATGGTTGCTTTAAGATGAATGAAATCTCACTGTTAGTTGCCAATAACTTATTATTTCACACTTTCTGTCATCACTAAGGAATCTATGTATGATATGAATACAGAGACTGTCAAGAGTCCTCAATGTTTTGGCATGTATCGTTTTTGTTTTCTCTGTCATCTCAATACTCAGAACTTAACTTTGTTCAGCCACAAACTGGGGTACTGATGTCTACCTTATTGGGTTGCTGTGAAGGCACAGAATAGGTAAGCCTTAGCAGGGTAGTGGGAATGCGATCAAAACAGTAACTGGATTCTCTCAAGCACAAATACACATGCATGCACATGTGTGCATGTGCACACACACACACACACACACACACACACATATACACATATATACCTTTATGAAAATCTACAAGAGGAAACCTTATTGCAACTGCTCGCATTGGTCTGGCTAATTTTGAAAGGTAATCTAAATTTATTTAAAACTCATTGAGATCTTGGATTGCATTACACAGAAATAACAAACCATTGCCCTGATGGAAGAAATGGTCTGGCTGTGTGATTTTCCTTGAAACATAATCAAAATGAAGTTTCATGGCTAGGATACCTTCAGATATGTAAATCCTCAGCCCAGCATTGGAACAAAATAAGAGTCTTGATCCCCAGGGCCTGTAACGGTCTACTTCATTCGTGAGGTCCTAGAACAACAAGAAGCACCACATCTCAAAGGGATGGAACAAGGCAAAGGAAGATTGGGAAAGACTGTGAAAGAATTGTTTTTACTTATTAAAGAGTGAGTTAGTGTGGAGTCATTCAATTAATTTCATACAATCTACTTATGCATTCATATCTATGTTCGAAAAAAAAAAGGTGCTTGCCTTAGCTATACCGCAGAAGCACTGAAGTAAGGGGAAATTAATACACAGAAGAAGTACATAAAGCAGTTAGGATATTGTTTTGTTGATGTGTGTTTGTCACACTCTACACAGAAAATTAGTAGAAGGTAGTGGTTAAAGACTGTCCCTCAATCCTGGGTCTGAATCCTGGTTCTACTGTTACTAACTGAGGTCCTGGGCAAGTTCCCTAAAGTCTCTGCTGTTGTGACTCCATTTCTTCTTGTATAAAGCATTAGGAGCTATACCATAGGATTGTTATAATGACTAAGTAAATCCATAGACAGAAATTTCTGGGAATTGTGCCTGGCATATTGTATATACTCTATTACTATAAATTATACAAGGGCATAAACTAGGAAGTTCAGATGATTAAAAACTTGTCTTGATGGATAGGTGGGTAGTTTATGTCTTACACTTGTGGGACAAAAAATCTAAATTGCTTGAGCTTCTGTACACATTGTACTTAACCCTTTTCTGTTTGCAGTTTGCAAACTTTGTATAAATCATATGATGTTATAGACTAATAAACCTTCATATTACAAACCATGGCGACCATAATGCTGTGAGTTCACTGGAAATATAAAGGGAAAGTCACTTAACCATCGCCATCCCAGGTCTCCATTTGACAATGCTGGCCCCATGGAACTGTTGGGAGGAGTAACTGGGATCCTGTATTTGAAAGTGTCTAAGAGAGAAGTGCCAAATTGACCTTACTAGAATTTGAAGGTGACCTTATGACAAGGGAAGGCAAGGCAAAATGCTTAGATTAAAACTTTGGGGGGCTTCCGTGCTGACTCAGTGGTAAAGAACCTGCCTGCCAATGAAGGAGATGATTCCTGATCTGAGACGATCCCACAGGCTGCCAAGAAAGGAAGCCTGTGAGCCCCAATTATTGAACCTGTGCTCTAGAGCCCAGGAGCTGCAACTACTGAGCCTAGGCTCTGACACTACTGAAGTCTGCACACCCCAGAGCCTGTACTCCACAAGGGAAGCCTCAGTAAAGAGAAGATTGCACACCATAACCAGAGAGTAACCCTCACTTGCTGCAAATAAAAGAGAGCTGCACTGCAACCAAGACCCAGTGCAGCCAAAATAAATAAACTTATAAAAATTTAAAAAAGAATCAGCATCACACTGTCTTTAGAAGAAAAAAAACAACTTTGAAACAAACACACTTTTCTGATACAGTAATCCCAAACCACTGCTCTATGTGGGGAAGTTATATTCTCTTCTGTTTAGGATCATAGGTCTTTTTTTCACACAGGGTGTGATTTTTGTCAATATGAGTAGTCCTGGAGTTGGATAACATCTGCATCAGTTTTGATTCTCCCTCTACTAGCCAAGTAAGAACTTGAGTAGTCTTCTCAGCTTCCTCATTTAGAAAGCAATTTGGGCTTCCCAGGGCGCTAGAGGTAAAGAACCCACCTCCTAATGCAGAAGACCTAAGAGAAGTGGGTTCAATCCGAGTCGGGGAGATCCCCTGCAGGAAGATATGGCAACCCACTCCAGTGTTCTTGTCGGGAGAATCCCATGGACAGAGAAACCTTGCCAGCTACAGCCCACAGGATCACAGAATCAGACACAGCTAAAGCGATTTAGCAGGCACAGACAGTGCCTTCCTTATCACATTCTGAAGGTTACTGTGAGGACAAAACATCACTTTGTAAAGATCTACAAGTATTTGGGTGTCAGGGACTCACCAGCAGAGACCTCAGTGACATTAAGAGTTCTCCTGCCTCATAGGGGAAGACTGCTTGTTCAGGCAAAAGCTGGAACTTGGTACCAGACCTTAGTTCAACTTCTTGACCCTTTTCTAAGCTCTGTGGTTTTAGGCAAATCAGTTATCTCTTCAGACCATCTGGAAAATGGGGGAGAAATTTACCTTTGGAGGAGGGTCTGGTGAATTACCCTTATTCAAGTGTCAAATTATGAAAGAGATCACTTAGATAACTAATTTCTCTGTCACGCCTAATGTCTATTGGTTTCTTTTAAAAGGGTTCTCCACATTCACAGATGCTGATTGCCTGAACAGATAACTGTTTAGATGCTGGTGGTGGCTTTAGGGTGTGTGTTGATAGCATTCAAATATGTACACCATGAACCCTGTGAGGGTAGATGTCCAGGGATGAATGAGTTGAATGCGTCCTTGTCTCAGGTAATTTTGTTAAGCTTGTTTATATTTAAATTTTATTTATTTTTAAGCTATTTTGAGTGCTAGAAAGAGTAGTACATACAAAGAAAAATTATGGATCCCTCCTAGACCAATTTCCATTGACAATCATTTACAATTCTTGGTGTTATTCCTTATTTACTTACGTTATTAGTCTTTAAAATGATTGTGCTATTTCTTAATTTTTCAGTTTTATAAATTTCCCATCATATTTCATTTAGAAATTAGAATTTAGGGCTCTTTTATCATCCATCGCCTCCAAATGTATGTCCTCTCCTTCTGTCATTGGTAATAAGCTGTAACTCACTTTTGGTTAATTCTGTGGTGCCAGGTTTTCATCATCAAGAAGAAATATCTTTTGTTTTACTTTGTTTTGATTGTATTGCTGAGTCAAGCAGTAGTTTATGGATTTACATCCTCTCCTCAAGAATTTTGTATATATTTTCAGAACTAACAGGCTCTTTTATTTCCTTTGCTTGGCATTATTCTTGTGCTAGATTTCCGCAAAGCTGAACTTGTCTCATAATCTATTAGTCTTAACCTTCTTTTCCCCATGATATCCCAGAAGGTTTTCTTTGCTTATCTGACCTTGTCTGCAGCCAAGTTGTTATCCTGGGTTTTCCTTTTGTGTTCTCAGTGATTCTCTTTTTTTCCCTTTGACATGATTCTTAGGTCCTATGTTTTCCCCATTTGTGATTTATTTTGGCTCTTCCCACTGCTGAATGCATTTCAAGTGTCCTCTTTCTTGATTTCTGCATCCTAGCCCTAAGTCCAACAAGTCATTTGTTTGTAACAACTAGGGTGTGTGCCAGTTTGATCATGCAAACTGGGAAGAAGAACCAGACATGCCCATTACAGATAAGAGTATCTTTCTTTCTTACAAGAGTATTGATCTGATAACGATAGTGATTGAAGTGTTCATTTTAGTCTTTGGATTGTACCTAAACTGCTCAGTGAAACAGGATCTATGTCAAAGCTCTGTAACTTGTTTATTATAATTTTCCTTTTTGACTTGATAGCTTCCATATTCTAGGCTATTTGTAATTAGTGTTGGTTATTTAAGATGAGCTCTGGAATTTTTGTGTGATCATAGGTTGTAAGTATTGCTGCTTACAGTAGTTGTGTATGGATGTGAGTAGTCATGTATGGATGTGAGAGGTGAACTATAAAGAAAGCTGAGAGAAGAACTGATGCTTTTGAACTGTGATATTGGAGAAGACTCTTGAGAGTCCCTTGGACTGCAAGGAAATCCAACCAGTCCATCCTAAAAGAAATCGGTCCTGAATGTTGATTTTAAGGACTGAAGCTGAAGCTGAAACTCCAATACTCTGGCCACCTGATGCAAAGAACTGACTCACTGGAAAAGACCCTGATGCTGGGAAAGATTGCAGGTGGGAAGAGAAGGGGACGACAGAGGATAAGGTGGTTGGATGGCATCACCAATGTGATGGACATGAATTTGAGTAAGCTCTGGGAGTTGGTGATGGACAGGGAAGCCTGGCGTGTTGTAATCCATGGGGTGGCCAAGAATCAGACACAACTGAGCGACTGAACTAAACTGATTGCTACAAAAATGATCAAGTAGGTAAAATTTAGCAAGCAGAAATAAGATGTAAGAATCTATCTTTGTGAATGTCCCTGATGCTATAGAATTTCAAATTTAAAATGACAGTTCTTTTACTAATTAGAAAAAGAAAGATTTTGGTAACAAACAATAACAAATCAATTTATAATTTAAAAGGTAAATTTTGCAAACAGTTAAAATAAAGAATATTAAAAAAATTATTGCTTCTGGATCATAAATTTGGGACCATTTAGAAAATATGAGAAATTAAGAAGAATGAGTACATAAGCAGCTTAATAGTTTGGCATTATTTCTTAAATATAATAAACAAATTTGTAAAATTTGGTTCAAGAATATTACCTACCAAATTCCTATAGTGGGTTGTAATAGCAGTCCTGCAAGAACCTTATGAATATGGATTTTTTTCCCCTTAGAGTCCTGTACAACTCAGAAGGCTTGGACATAGCAAAAGGAAGAGATTCAGAATGTTTATTGTTGCTTCCACTAGGTGAAAGACCAACAATATTACACTGGTAGTCTCAGATAGCATTGTAATAAAAAATGGAGAGGTAGTTTTTTCATGGGTTTATCAGCCTGAAGTCCTCATCAATGCAGTTAAAATATATATTTGCTGAGGATCTTCTTTATAGGCTTCCCTCGTGGCTCAGACAGTAAAGAATCTGCCTGCAATGCAGGAGACCCGGGTTTGATCTCTGGGTCAGGAAGATCCCCTGGAGAAGGGAATGGCAACCCACTCCAATATTCTTGCCTGGAGAAGTCCATGGACAGAGGAGACTGGGGGGCCACAGTCCTTGGGATCACAAAGAATCAGATATGACAAAACAACTGAGCATGCATAAATACTGTACCAAAATGACAAAGAAAAAGGTATTCATTCTCAAGATGCTTTAAATCTAATGGGGCTGACTAACATACACAAGTAGTTTTGACATAAAACAGGAAGTGAGGTACTTGAGTAGAGAATTTAGCCAAGTACTGTGAGCGAAGAGACAGTTTAGTTCTGACTGGGGAGCTTTATAAAAGCTTTTGAGGGGAGATGGATTCTGCTTTTTGAATAATAGTTGGGTAATTCACAAGAAAAATAAATTAAGGATATATGCTATTTTATATTTATATTGATTCACTGCCTGCAGAATTCTTACAGAGGTTTTTTGTTTTATCAATGTGATTGTTATTATTATTGTCCACTTTACAAATGAAGAATGTAAAACTCTAAGAAGTCTATATGACTTTCTTAAATTCATAGTTGTTACAAGTGGTCAGGGATAGCACAGTCGGAAAAAAATGCTTCCAAAATCCAATCTGATGATGGTTTTAAGTATAATCCACTCTTATGATGTTATGGTTAGCAGAGACCTAGAAATGTCAGTCTCACCAAATGTGATTTTGCGTACAGGAACAGAATGTTTCTTTGATTCTAAATTACCCCTGCAATGATTCTAAAAATTATTTGCCACAGCGAATATAGATGGTCTACAAAAGTGTTTCCAAGCCTTCCCCTTCATAAGAATGACCCAGAAAGATATTTTAAGAATACATATCCCATCCCCTTTCACTGCTAAACATCCCTATCTGTTTTATCAGAAAAACTGGGACTTGTGCTAACAGATCAGTAGTTTTTAATTGTTCCTTGGCTAACTAGAATTATCAGCTAAAAATGGAACATGGTTCAAAAGAGGAAATTGAGAAATGTAATTATTTTTCCCAATTTTCCACTTTTTTCCTAATGTAAAACTTTGTATTACATCACCAATATATATAGCTAAAGTAATTTTTGAATGGAACAGGGGACATCGATGTGAAACTGAGGAAGACAATGTTGTATGATTAAAAATTGGATATATCTGATTACCTCGTCATTTCAGCTAAGAATGAACACACATTTCTACCAAGATTTCTACTGAAAAGCCTTTTCAAGTTCAGAGTTTCTTCACGGAGTTATCTCTGTGCATGGGTACTTAATTGCTTTGGTCACGTCTGAGTCTTTGTGACACTATGGACTGTAGCTCACCAGTCTCTGCTGTCCATGGGACTTTGCAGGTAAGAATACTGGAGTGGGTAGCCATGCCCTTCTACAAGGAATTTTCCTGACCCAGGAATTGAACTTGTGTCTCCTGCAATGCAGATGTATTTACTTTCTGAGCCACCTGGGAAGCTCGAGTTATCTCTAGGTATACCCAATATAGTTTCTGTTCTAATTCTTAAAAAATCTCATTATCTGTGTACATATGGCTTCTTTTACTCAAGAAAATATGAGGTTTATATGTTGCTTATTTTTAAAAGTATTTTCTTTGTTATGAGTAGCTTGAGTGCTTTGCTCACTTCCAAATACTATAGGCCTTCCCAGGTGACTCATTGGTAAAGAATCTGCCTGCCAAGCAGGAGACTTGGGTTCAGTCCTTAGTTCAGAAAGATCACCTGGAGAGGAAATGTCAACCCACACCAATATTCTTGCCTGGAAAATCCCATGGACAGAGGAACATGGAGGGCTACATTGCAAGGGGCAGCAAAGAGTCAGATACAACTAAGAAACTAAACCATCACCACCACCACCAAATATTAAGGAACATGTTATCAGAAGAACCATTGAGATCATTTGGATAAGAAAACTACAGAATAAAAGATTCTAGAATAGGTTCTGAGGTGGTGGTTTGTTCACTAAGTCATGTCTGACTCTTGTGACCCCATGGACTGTAGCCTGCCAGGCTCCTCTGTCTATGGGATTCTACAGGAAAGAATAGTAGGGTGGGTTGTCTTTTCCTTCTTCAGGGGATCTTTTCGTCCCAGGGATCAAAACTGGGTCTCCTGCATTGCAGGCAGATTCTTTACCTATGAGGAAAGCTACAGAATAGGTTATGAGAGACAGTAGTAAATAACTCAACAATAACCACAAGAATTCCCTCTGCCTTAAAATGTATCAGGCGTGAAGTCAGTCCTGAGTTGAACACTTCCTCTGTCAAACCTAATCTTCCAATATGTTTTGTTCGGTGGTTCAAATGAGAAAATGTAGATTGCATGATTTCATAAACTGTAATGTGTGGTTCAAATATGATGATGATTTAAAAGATAGTCATTTATTCAAATCCCATCTTTGTCACTAATCTTTGTGATTTTGACAAATTATTTTACATTTTGAAACCTTGAGTTTAACATCTATATTAAACTGAAGGTAAAAGGTTTTTTTTTTTTTTTTTTCTTTTGACTTATTAACCAACAAATGCAGGAAAATAAGTCCTCATAGTGCCTGGGTCACCACAATTTACTCAAACAAGCATTCAATCATGTCTTTTACTTCTGCTTCCTTAATTCTCAAATTTACCTTTATTAAGTATCCCTTTGGGTATGATATTTTTGGGCTGGTGCACAATCCCATGGTAGTGGTAAAGAATCTGCCTGCAATGCAGGAGACGTAAGGGATGAAGGTTTGCTTCCTGGATGAGGAAGATCCTCTGAAGAAGGAAATGGCAACCCACTCCAGTATGCTTGGGAATCCCACGGACAAAGGAGCCTGGCAGGCTATATAGCCCATGGGGTTGCAAACAGTCAGCCATCACTGAAGCGACTGAGCACGCATGCACAGTCCATGAGATTATTCTCCTGATTTACTGTTATGAATTAAATTCTGCCTGCCCCCCCGCCAGAGTACATTGAGCATCAGGACTTCAAAATAAGACTTTCCTTAGAGACAAGATCTTTAAAGAGGTAATTAAGTATTTTAATTTAAAGGTCGTAAGTGGGACACCCTAAACCAATATGACTGTTGTCCTCATAAGATGAGGAAATTTGGATGCAAACACAGAGGGGAGATGATGTGAAGATACAGATAGGAGATCTGTAGTCCAGAGTGAGAGGCCCAGAATAGATTTTCCCTTCATAGTCCTCAAGAGAAACCAGTCCTGTAGTCACCTGTCACCTTAGTCTCACTCTTCCCTTCTAGAACCATGGGAAAGTAAATTTCTGTTGTTAAGCCATATGGTCTATGGCACTTTGTGTTAGCAGCTTTGGCAAACAAATGCACTAGTATACTGGTGCATTTAAGTAAAATGTTGGCAGTTTAAGTTTTGCAAGTCCTAGCCTGACCATCACAGGCTCTGCACTCAGCCCCTCTACCCCTGTGATGCTGCAGTCTGACAGACAAGGTCATTAAGGTTCATAGAACGGAAGGAAAGTGCAGAAGAACTGTCAGTGCCTGGGACAGAGGATGTGCTGTGAACACAAATGAAGGCAGTCTCTGGCTCACAGAGCTGCTCCAGGGAGCCGGGTCTGTCGGATGCACCTGGGTATAAGAAAGCTTAATACTCAGCTGAGGGCAATCATTCTGCTTTACTCCCTGTCACCAGTGATTAGTCAAAGGGAGGGGCCCATCAACCAAGCTGACAGGACATTTTCAACTTGGTGCTGGATGCAAGAAAAGTCTTTACTTATCTGATTGTGGAGTTGTGAGAATTTGGCATAAATCAGAATCTCTAGGTGACCTTTCTGCACAGACGGGCCAGTCTCAAATAGCAGAGAAGCTACAGTGAGACACACTCTAGAATGTACATCACTGGCTTCAGTCTTCCACACAGCAGGCTCTAATCCTACCCTTCTTGGTTGGTTACTTTAACCAGGACATTCTTCATGTTGACCAAATAAGCCTTTTAAGAGAATTTTTAACCAGGTAAGTCTTGACTGATGCAGGGTGTAAACAAAATTTTTGAAAAAAGAGAAGTACAATAACATATTGCATATATATATATATATAAAATGATATAAAATATAATTTCCTCCCCAAAAGGAAATGATATTTTCTCCTGTGAGTGAATGGGTAGTTGACACTTACTTTTTGCTTTTTCATCTATTATTAAATTCAGATAAATAACTCACATTTGTTGTAAAACAGATTTCAACAGGAACTCTTTAAAGATGCTGCTGCTTTCCTCATACCTTTTCTTTTCCTAGAAGAGGCAGATTACTCATTTGTGTGTGACCTGTAAGAAATTATAAATGTACATTTATATTTGTATTTATTATTTTAAACACATAAAACAATATAAATTATATAATTTACATACCAAAATATTCCCCCCCAAAATGGGAAATTTGGGAATCATACTGTATCATACTGTAAGTAGGTTGCTTTCAGCTACAAGTAATAAAACATACAATTTAAAATGCTTTTGACATGGAGGAAAATTTGCTGGTTCACATAACAAAAGTCTAGATGTAGCATTTTCCAGTCATCAGTGAGCAGCACAATGATGCCTATAACATGGAACTTTCTTAAGCCTGTTTTGATATCTCCCCATCATAGTCACAAGATGATTAAAGCAGTTCCAAGTTTCACAAACAGGCATCACAGTATCCAGCAAGGAAGAGAAAGGCATTTCTTTTCATTTATCCATTTTTACTAGTGAGGACAGTCTTCTCTGGAAGCCTATAAGCAGGCTTGCCTCCCCATTCATTACTAAGGGGAATGTCCACTGTTGAATGATGTTAGCCATGTACCTCCTCCTCTCACCCTGGATTCAAGGGAACACCTTATGTATACATGGAATCTTAACTAAACTCTCTGCTAGCAAGGAAGACGGAAGGGCATGAGGGTGAAACCTGGTCTATGCATAAAAGATATATATATATGAGGTACACAGCCCTGAACTTTTGAACTCAAAATTAGATAATATTTATATAATACAGCTATCTCATCATTTCAAATGAAAATATCATATTTATTTTATGTACTTAAAAAATCAAAGTTAAATTCTCATATAATAAAATTACCTATTTATAGTGAATAATTCAGTGGCAATTAGTACATCAGTATATCACAATGTTGTGCAACCTAGCTCCAGAATATTTTATTTACTTTGCATGTGTATTAAGTCACTTCAGTCATGTCCAACTCTTTGCGACCCCGTGGACTGCAGCCTGCACTGCTCCTCTGCCCATTGGATTCTCCAAGCAAGAACACTGGAGTGGGTTGCCATGCTCTTCGCCAGGGGATCTTCCTGACCCAGGGATCGAACCCTCATCTCTAAGTCTCCTGTGTTGGCAGGGGAGTTCATTAGTACTTCTGCCACCTGGGAAGCCCTTTATGTGCTTAATGATGGCTTAATTTCCTAAATAAAAACTCATTGATTAATTTTGTAGCTAGAAAAAATAAACTATGCTAGTATTGAAAAGGAAACTGCTGCTCCCTTTTCTTCTCAGAAAGTTTTCTGTATTTAGGAAGACCATGAGCACAATTCGGAGAAGGCAATGGCACCCCACTCCAGTACTCTTGCCTGGAAAATCTCATGGATGGAGGAGGCTGGTAGGCTGCAGTCCATGGGGTCATGAAGAGTTGGACACGACTGAGCGACTTTGCTTTTACTTTTCATTTTCATGCATTGAAGAAGGAAATGGCAACCCACTCCAGTGTTCTTGCCAGGAGAACCCCAGGAATGGTGGAGCCTGGTGGGCTGCCGTCTATGGGGTCGCACAGAGTCGGACACGACTGAAGCAACTTAGCAGCAGCAGCAGCATGAGCACAATTAAAAGCTTTTCTCTCAGAAAATTTAAATGTTTTGTCAGGAACTTGTTTTGGTATGTTTCTGTCATTGCATGATCATTGCATTCCTGCTCTCTATCCTAACTTTGTGTGTGTGTGTGTATCAATTTTTTTTAAAATTTTATTTAGTTTATTGTGTTGGTTTTGCCATACATTGACATGCATCCACCATGGGTATACATATGCTCCCCCTCCACAACCCCCCTCCCTCCTCCCTCCTGATTCCCTCCCCCTGGGTCATCCCGGTATCCTAACTTTTTAAAAAAAATTACAAATATGTTTTATTCTTCAGTCTGATTGGGTTTCATATAATTCTAGTTGAAGATTGTTAGAATTTAAATGCTAAACACCAAGAAAATAACTCTTCAATTGTAAAATTGGTAGATATAATTCTTTATTTTTCTTTCAGTTAGCCAAATGCAATTTGGTAGGTGGATAGAGGGCCAGGTAGAAAGAAGATACTGCATATCATACTTTAAAAACACAACTAGATATAAGTCATGTGGTTATTTAGGTTGACTATGCTTTCAGAATTTGATCACTATCATTTAATATCATATTGGGATGTTTTCAAATCTGCTGTGCCAGGCATGGATTATTCTCTTTGAACTTGATGTATGTCAAAAGAACTTTGTAGTTAAATATAGACTTGGGATTTCATGGCTAAAGTATGTCTGCTAGAAAAAAAAACAAAGTTTCAGAGGCAAGTCATTTTCCTTTTAGCGTTTAGAAACACCAGTCTATTACTATCATGAATTTTTACCTGTCTCTCTCTGTTTTATTATTATTTTTTTAAATTTTTATAACACTTCTATTTAGATTTTTTCCCTGCATACATTGCAATCACATCATGGAACTTGAGAAATTAATTGACTCAATATCTCTGAAACTTACTATTTAAATGTGTAGGGAAATTCGTTTTGGAAAAGATGAAACTGAAATTATTGAAAGTAAGTAATACCATTGCCTACAGTAAAGCAATTCTAAGTTAGGGAATACTTTCTTATAACACCTTGTCAGTGAAGGATGTCTGTCTCTCAATACGACTGTGGTTTATTATGAGATAGGGCACATGACTAAAATTATTCAAGAATTGAGAGAAATCACATGTGGAAGTAACTCAAGTTCTAATTCATTGGAAAATATTCAAAGTAAGGAAAAGAAATCAGTGAGACTATGTTTCTATATACTGTGTTAAAATGATGCTGAAGCTGGTTCTGAGCACATCTTTGAGTCAAATTGACAAATATATCCTAAGACAGGGAGAACTCTGAGGTACACTGTTCAAAGAGTGTAAACATTGATGCTAAGCATGGTGTGCCATGCCATGGTTAGTCTTTGTCATGTCCAGCTCTTTGCAATCCCATGGACTGGAGCCTGCTAGGCTCCTCTGTCCATGGGATTCTCCAAGCAAGAATACTGGAGTAGGTTGCCATGCCCTCCTCCAGGGGATATTAAGCATATCTGGATCTTAATTCGTGTTCTGATATTTACAAGGTATATAAGCATGAACAAACTATGCTAATTCTCTGACTCCATTTTGCCACCTGATGAAGCGATTTTATACTAATACCTTTCCCCTTCTAGAGAATATTACATAAGATATTGTAAATAAAGCCAAGTAAATTACTCAGGGAAGTACCAAGCTAAAAGTAGGTATTCTAAATTCTTGCTATTTTGGTATTTTTACCTGTACAGGCTTCTGGTAGAGTCATTTAGATGTTATTGCTAAACACACACACACACACGCACATATTAAGTTTTGAAATAAAATATATTTTGGAAACATAATCAGCACTTATGACTCTCAGTGTATTTTCTACTCTGACATACTCAAGGATAGATAGCAGATTACTATGGTAGTGATTTCCAAAGTCTCTAGGATACCTGTGTGTTTGTGTGTGTGTAGGTGTGCAATCCCCACATGACTCAAACATTCCTCTTTTCTCCAACTTCTTTACTTCTTGCAATTAATCACCACCTCCAAGCTCATAAATAAGGGCATTTCAATTTTACACTCATTGACCTTATGCAGGATATATTTCAAGGTTTAAGTTTTAAATAGTGAAGACAGCATCATTTCAAATTCAATTAATTTTTGCAATGGAATTTTTACAGAAGGAATCTTGAAGATTCATTATCTTCACCAAAATAACATCTATTATTTAGGTTGACATCTATAAGATATCATTGATGCTGACTGATAATCCTGATTTCTCAGAGTAACATCTCATTTGTTTTCCCATTATCTTTTATGAGGAGCATGTGGTCTGTGCCTCCTAATTATTGGTTGAAGGGATTTATACATGGATGCTGTAATGTTTTCTCTCTCTAATGGCTGGCTTTCCTATGTTGTGCTTTTGTTTTGAGCATATGGCAAACATGAGGGAGTCAAAGAGTCAAATTTACTGAGGAACCACTGAGGAAAAGATTTTTTAAAAAAAGAACTAGTTGTTTTTATGTTTTTTTCTCTCTTACCTCATTCCTGCTGTCAGTCTATCGAAGTCACTGTGTCACAACAGTGTGGGTTGGACTAACAGCACTAACATCTAAGGTACTTCTTTTTGCTCCAGCTGACCCTCAGTAAGTCAGTTTTAAAGATTATTTCCTAAGAATTTGGGAGGACATTCAAATTCAACAAATGTATGAATTTGACAAATTTTGGGCAACTTGACTTAAAAAGTTCTGAGAAGTGGAAAGAAATTGCTGTTAAAACTATCCCCAAAGTTCTGGAAAGAAACCTAAGGACTGCCACAATTAAGGCTCCAACAATCTTTAAAAGCTTGTTTAACAATCTTTTCATTTTCTGAATATTTCCACAATTATTAGTATTCTAACTGCTGTATGTCAGGAAAAACTATAGACAAAATACAGCTCTTAGTACAGGAAAATACATTACCCAGGGATCAACTGTTTACAGGAAGAATTTCTGAGTAAAATATCTCAAACATGTGACATTATAACCAACTTTCATATTTTTGTTTCTTATGCAATATGTTTGGGCCAGATTCAGTTCAGTTCAGTCGCTCGGTCGTGTCCGACACTTTGCAACCCTGTGAATCACAGCACACAGGTCATTACCAAATCATAGAGTCTACCCAAAGCCATGTCCATCGAGTCAGTGATACCACCCATCCATCTCACCCTCTGTCGTCCCCTTCTCCTCCTGCCCCCAATCCTTTCCAGCATCAGGGACTTTTACAATGAGTCAACTCTTCACACAAGGTAGCCAAAATATTGGAGTTTCAGCTTCTACATCAGTCCTTCCAATGAACACCCAGGACTGATCTCCTTTAGGATGGACTGGTTGGATCTTCCTTCAGTCCAAGGGACTCTCAAGAGTCTTCTCCAACACCACAGTTCAAAAACATCAATTCTTCAGCTTTCAGCTTTCTTCACCGTCCAACTCTCACATCCATACATGACCACTGGAAAAACCATAGCCTTGACTAGATGGACCTTTGTGGACAAAATAATGTCTCTGCTTTTCAATATGCTATCTGGTTGGTCATAACTTTCCTTCCAAGGAGTAAGCATCTTTTAATTTCATGGCTGCAGACACCATCTGCAGGGATTTTTGAGACCAAAAAAATAAAGTCTGACAATGTTTCCACTGTTTCTCCATCTATTTCACATGAAGTGATGGGACAAAATGCCATGATCTTAGTTTTCTGAATGTTGACCCTTGAGCCAACATTTTCACTCTCCTCTTTCACTTTCATCAAGAGGCTTTTTAGTTCCTCTTCACTTTCTCCCATAAGGGTGATGTAATTTGCATATCTGAGGTTATTGATATTTCTCCCAGCAATCTTGGTTCCAGCTCTTGCTTCTTACAGCCCAGCATTTCTCATGATGTACTCTGCATAAAAGTTAAATAAACAGGGTGACAATATACAGCCTTGATGTACTTCTTCTCGTATTTGGAACCAGTCTGTTGTTCCATGTCCAGTTCTAACTGTTGCTTCCTGACCTGCATACAGTTTTCTCAAGAGACAAGTCAGATGGCCTGGTGTTCCCCGTCTCTTTAAGAATTTTCAGTTTATTGTGATCCACAGAGTCAAAGGCTTTGGCATAGTCAACAAAGCAGAAATAGATGTTTTTCTGGAGCTCTCTTGCTTTTTCAATAATCCAGCAGATGTTGACAATTTGATCTCTAGTTCCTCTGCCTTTTCTAAAATGAACATGGACATCTGGAAGTTCATGGTTCATGTATTGCTGAAGCCTGGCTTGGAGAATTTTGAGCATTACTTTACTATCGTGTGAGATGAGTGCAATTATGTGGTATTTTGAGCATTCTTTGGCATTGCATTTCTTTGGGATTGGAATGAAAACTGACGTTTTTCCAGTACTGTGGCCACTGCTGAGTTTTCCAAATTTGCTGACATATGGAGGGCAACACTTTCACAGCATCATCTTTCAGGATTTGAAATAGCTCAACTGGAATTCCATCACCTCCACTAGCTTTGTTTGTAGTGATACTTTCTAAGGCCTACTTGACTTCACCTTCCAGGACGTCTGGCTCTAAGTGAGTGATCACACCATCATGATTATCTGGGTAGTGCAGATTTTTTTGTACAGTTTTTCTGTGTATTCTTGCCACCTCTTCTTAATATCTTCTGCTCCTGTTAGGTCCATACCATTTCTGTCCTTGACTGAGCCAATCTTTGCATGAAATGTTCCCTTGGTATCTCTATTTTTCTTGAAGGCATCTCTAGTCTTTCCCATTTTGTTGTTTTCATCTATTTCTTTGCATTGATCACTGAGGAAGGCGATCTCTCCTTGCTAGTCTTTGGAACTCTGCATTCAGATGGGAATATCTTTCCTTTTCTCGTTTGCTTTTCACTTCTCTTCTTTTTACAGCTATTTGTAAGCCCTCCTCAGACAGCCATTTTGCTTTTTTTGCATTTCTTTTCCATGGGGATGGTCTTAATCTCTGTCTCCTGTACAATGTCACGAACCTCCGTCCATAGTTCAGTAGTTCATCAGACACTCTGCCTATTGGGTTTAGTCCCTTAAATCTATTTCTCACTACCACTATATAATCATAAGGGATTTGATTAGGTAATACCTGACTGGTCTAGTGGTTTTCCCTACTTTCTTCAATTTCAGTCTGAATTTGGCAATAAGGAGGTCATGATCTGAACCACAGTTAGCTCCCGGTCTTGTTTTTGCTGACTGTATAGAGCTTCTCCATCTTTGGCTGCAGAGAATGTAATCAATCTGATTTCAGTGTCAACTGTCTGGTGAGGTCCATGTGTAGAATCTTCTCTTGTGTTGTTGGAAGATGGTGTTTGCTATGACCAGTGCGTTCTCTTGGCAAAATTCTATTAGGCTTTGCCCTGCTTCATTCTGTACTCCAAGGCCAAATTAGCTTGTTACTCCAGATGTTTCCTGACTTCTGACTTTTGCATTCCAGTCCCCTATATGAAATGGACATCTTTTTTGGGTGTTAGTTCTAAAAGCTCTTGTAGGTTTTCATGGAACCGTTCAATGTCAGCTTCTTCAGCATTACTGGTTGGGGCATAGGCTTGGATTACTGTGATATTGAATGGTTTGCCTTGGAAATGAACAGAGATCATTCTGTCATTTTTGAGACTGTATCCAAGTACTGCATTTCAGACTCTTTTGTTTACCATGATTGCTACTCCATTTCTTCTAAGGGATTCCTGCCCACAGTAGTAGATATAATGATCATCTGAGTTAAATTCACCCATTCCAGTCCATCTCAGTTCGCTGATTCCTAGAATGTCAGTGTTCACTCTTGCCATCTCCTGTTTTACCACTTCCAATTTGCCTTTATTCATGGACCTAATATTTCAAGTTCCTATGCAATATTGGTCTTTACAGCATCGGACCTTGCTTCTATCACCAGTCACATCCACAACTGGGTGTTGTTTTTGGTTTGGCTCCATCCCTTCATTCTTTTTGGAGTTATTTCTCCACTGATCTCCGGTAGCGTATTGGGCACCTACCGACCTGTGGAGTTCATCTTTCAGTGTCCTATCTTTCTGCATTTTCATACTATTCATGAGGTTCTCAAGGCAAGAATACTGAAGTATTCTTCAGGTTCAGGCATCAACAAAAACTTATTGTGGGATAATTACATGATGGAAGTATTTTCAAGAAACATTCTTTACTTCTAATTTACATTTTATTCTTTTGTTTTATTTATGTGTTGCTAAGAAATATTTTAAAGCACACACATTGAAAATTTTCCTAGATAGAACAAAATAGTCCAATTGACACTGAAACTTCATTTGAATATTTTTATAAAGCAATAAGTTTCTACAGTCAGTATAACTTAGTTCAAATTATAGAATAAGGTTGACATAGATTTTGTTTAAAAAGATCCATTGCACTGAAGAATGTGACAAAGTAGCCCAGTGTCTAATCCTGACACTTAAGAACAGTGGAATTGCAGTAGGGATTGCAGAAGGTTAGATTCAAAAAGGACCTCATGCATATTCTTGTCCAACAATTTATAGATCAAGAAACCTTTATAGGGAAGTGAAATGACTTGCCCACTTAAGAAAAAGAAGCTCAAGATTAGATCAAGATAATATTTATTGCAGCAATATTAAACCCCAAGAACTTCACTAATACTGCATTTGGAATTTAACAGCAATTTTGTGAAGTTAATATTCTTATCCTTGTTTTACAGCTAAGGGAGACTTGAAAACGTTAAGGTGGTTTCTTGTATATCTGCTAGTTAACATGTGGTTAATTAAGCTTGAACCTAATTATCCCTTTGGTATACAAAATGGAAAGTCAATAAACTTTCTTGAGTGAATGAGTGAATAAATTAATGGATTGAAAAGAATGCCTTCAATGTATCACTGTCCCACAGTACACCATTGGAGTTCTAGTACATAATTATTTGTTTTAGTTTATCTTATTTGCAAAAGCTTAATTGACTTGTATAACCTTAGCTTAACGCTTTCCACAAAGATTAATGCAGTTATAATGGTACACATCTTTGCTGATAAAGACAATGACCTACAATTATTCCTTATTAAATATATATGTGCAAATTCCAGACCCATCAAAAAAAGATACCTTGGCCTAATTAACTTTGATTTATGATCTAACTGGGAAATGGGCAGATATTTAAGTTAAGTTCTTCCACGTTATCCGGAAATGGAAATAAGTATATATTTAATTTGCTGTCAAATGTAGATTCTCTTCAATTATAAAAATTAGAATTGGGACATAATTCTAATTATGGGCATAACTCAAGCCATTTTAAATAATTTGTGACTTAAAACACTGGTAGACAAACTCACATGTATTTCTAATAACATGATTTTAAAACTTTGACTAATTTCTAACATGATACAGGTAATTTCTGGGTATAATACCAATTGTAGCTATTTTTATAACCAAATTATTTTAGCTATCTTAATGATGTTGAGAACATTGCCTATTCTACCTAGTAATTACACCTCTATACCTTTAAAAACATTTCAATATCTTTGTAGGTATATATGTAGTAGTCAAAATCTGTAACAATTACTTTTCATTACTTTATTGAGTAGGCATAAAAAACTACTAGACCTTTCTGGTAACTAATATTTTTAATAGGAGAAATGATAGCAGAAAGCAAAGAGGTAGTATAATATACCTACAAAGAGCATAAATAGCCATCAAGTGACAAAATTTTGATGTCATTGACATGTACTATTTTTGTTTGCTCATTTTTTTGAAGCTAGCCTGTGATTTTTTCATAACACAAGTTAAATCTTTTAAAAATATTGTCTAGAATATTTTCAAAAATAAGACCACAACTTTTTTTTTGCATCAGCTTATTAAATTTTATAGGGTATAATTCAAGAGAGTAGCTTGTATAGACCTGATTACATAGCAGTGAGTTTTAATAAAGTTCCAGTGTTTATTAACACACGCATATGAATGTTTATAGTGGAAGCAAAAATTCTTGGTTTTAATTCCAGAATTACTGTTAAGTATGTGTAGCTTTCTCTCTCTCTCTGAACCTGTTTTTCTATCTATAAAATGAGAGTATAGGTAATGTTTATATTGCAGAATTACTTAAGAAACAAAAATTAACCTAACAGTTACTTAACATTTACTGAATGTTTAGCAGACACCTTTCACATAAATCATCATTCTCTTGTATCATTATGTGCAGTAAGAATTATAATCCATATTATTTTCAAGACAAAATATAAGTTTCCTGTGTTTATATGATTCAATATGAGAATTAAGACAACTGCCTTGATTCAAATTTAGGGCAACCTATTTTAAAGTACATTAAACTGAAATGTTAATATTGCATGAAAAAATACCTAGTGCATAGTTAGCACTCTCCTATAGTTGAAAGTAAGTGGGTACAGGAGTTTTCTTACAACCTCTGCAAAATTTACCCTCTTTTAAAAAATCCCTTATTTTTACTTTAGCTTAAACTCAAGAGTGAAACCAAGGGGATAAATTCTGTGTGTGCATGTGTGTGTGTGTCATATGACTGTGTGTGTGTGAGTTGTTTTTGTTTTTTGTTTTTTTTTTTTTCTTTTAGTCTGTGACCTATACTTGATTCAAGTAAAAGTAATGAACAGTTTTCTCCGGTCACAGAATGACTTAACTTCAACCTGATACTCAAGCAACTAACCAATAGGGGGCAGGAGAACATCATTACTAACTATAGTTGGTGCTTGCCCAGTTTAACAATTCTTATCTAACATTCCTAAGACTTAAAATATCATTGTGGCTGGCCTTAGTATTTGCATTTGCTGTACTAGAAGTAGTTGCTCAAATTTAGTAAAGTGCTGTAACTCTTAGTAATGTTAATGAATCAAGCATTTTGATTAGCAAGGCATGTTCAGGGGAAAAAGTTAAGATTGTGTATTCAAATGAAAGTCATTAAAATGAACACAGAGCTGGAAATGAAAATGTGACGCACATAAATGTCCCTATTATCGCAAGATAAGAGAATGCTGTTCAGGCAATTTTCCTGTAACTGAGCAGACCACTCGTTAATTGTCTGTCCCCTTCCTTCTCACACTTCCCACTCAAAAGACTTTTGTCTCTGTTATTGTGATAGAAAAAGTTTAAAGGGCAGAGTCTGAAAAAGTTTGAGAATGACTCAGAATAAATTACCATTCAGAAATATCTAATGCTATATCACTTGTTTGTATTGATATAGCTTCAAATAGAAAGTTATCTGACCAGTAATTTTCCATCCAATGTTGTTGACCAATGCATGTATCCTGAAAGAGAGAGAGGAAGGAGAGAGGACTTAGTTTGCTCCCTGCCTCCCACAACAACCTTCAGGAGTCCTCAGAACCTTCAAGCAAACTATACAGCTTTGTGAATATAACTTACATCTTGGGGTTTTCCCAAAAACCTGCCCCAAAGGCCTTGTTTTTCTTACAAATGGAAAGACTATAATTCACATTTCCCTTGTGAATAAAGCAGGGTAGGAGGAGGTGAGGAGCCAGAGTTGTGGATTTAAAGGGAAAGTGGGGAATTTAAAACAATGCTGTGTACCTAATTTCGATTCTTAAAGAATCCACTCCTTCCCACAGAAGTGATTTTTTTCACTGGTCCTGTTTTGTATTTCTTTATCAACTGGAGTGGGTATTATGATGAGAGTTTACTAAGAAAGTCAATTCAATTTCACCCCGTGTCTCTCATATTTCCTTGAGAATATCATAAAACAGTTCCAGACACGCATGCCTGGGATAATGGAATGCCTATAACACGTTACATATAGCTCTCTGTTGTACAGTATGTATGTGGTCTAAAGATCCAGGATAAAAAGAGTTGCAATTATCTGGATGCTTTTGGAACCCTCTGTAACTCGTCTGGGGCTTTCCAGGATAGCGTAGTAGTAAAGAACCTGCTTACCAATGCCGGCGACTCAAGAGGTGAAGATTTGATATCTGGGTCAGGAAGATTCCTTGGAGAGGGAAATGCAACCCACTCCAGTATTCTTGCTTAGGAAATCCCATGGACAGAGCAGGCTGGCAAGCTACAGTCAATGGGGTTGCAGAGTCAGACACAGCTAAGTCACTGAGTGTGCTCACATGCACACACATGCACGCACGCACACACACACACACACACATAACTGGTCTGAGCCAGAATTTGTCTATGACTTCCTCTTCAAGGGAGTTAAAAATGGATCACAACTGTAAGAAAGACTAGAGCCCAATCTTAAGATGGAGTGGGTGTGTCTGGATATAAGGTCTGCTTCAGACTGAGTGCATGATGCACCATTGCCTGTCCTTTCTCTGTTCTTTGTTTTTCTTATTCCTGCTTCCTTTTTCAGCTCAGCCCTACCAACAATTTCTCTCTTGTTCTTCTCTCTCATTTATATATGATCTACCTCAGCTGAAATCCAAGTTCCCAGCTATATTAGAACTTAGATATCTGAGAACTCAGTTAAAAAACAACTATAAAAGGATTATCAAGTAACCTTTGTTTGATTTGGTAAAGGACACTAATTGTAAAGTTCAAAAACCTTAGCTTTCTGTGTCAATTTTCAATTCTCAGAATTTTGTAAATATTTTCTTAGTATTAAATAATTAATTTACAATTAAAATGAAAATGCTACAATCCTGCCCTTGACAGTAGTGCTTTGAGCTTGTTTTGACAGATGGAGTAATGGATTTTTTCTAATCCATCTCTCTTGTCTAGTTCCTTCTGTGACCAATATAACTCATTTGGTCAGAAGCCATGGAATTGAGTGACGCTAACCCACCCATATGGCAATTGAGCTTGTAATCTTGACTTCATTAGCACCACACTCCAACCAGCTGAGCTAACAAGCCAAGAAAATCAAATTAGACACTATACAGGGCTCCTGGTTAATTGCATTTTCCTCTTTTGGGTTCTTCATTAGAGCTACTTTCACCAATTACCCTCTCTAAAAGGTGAGGATTGAGTCTATGTTCATTTTGCTCTTGTTTCATTTCTGGAAATTATAGAATGGAGTGTGTGATTTAAGTTCAGGTGGCAAAGACACAGACATATATCAGCAAAATTATATCTAGTGTTCTTTGTTGGAGACTGAAGTAGCACATTTCAAATATCCTAAGAGGAATACTGCTGCATTTGTGGACAAAAAGGGTGATAAAAACGTTTTGGCAGCTATATAAACTATTTTCTTTGTACCTCCTTCCCAATCTCTGAATCTTATTTCTGCCTTAAGTTCCTACCTTAATTCATGCTAGAATATATTTTTGTGCTTTCATCTGAACTCTGGCTTACAGATGAAATTTGACTTCCATTCATACTTAATGACCTGGCACCCCCTACACTATATCCTGAAGTTCAAATCTATTGTGGCTGAAAACCTGACTTTCTAAATAGCATTTCCAGATAACAACAATATGTCTGTGATTCCTGATAATTAATGCAGTGTTCTATTTATTAGGCAACAGTGTGAACAGGACCTAATTCTTTCTTTGCTAAACTGCCAGCAAGGATAATAATAGTTTTGCTAAGTTTAATTCATTCTAATAATTAACATTTGACATGTATGCATTTGTAAACTCCCAAGGCACTTACTAGATTAGTGTTTTGTGATGAACCATCATCTCAACAATATTGTGGATGAAATGTTTAAATAGGCTCAATCTTTGAATGCACTGTTGGTATTGTTTTAGGATGTATTGTTTAAGATGCTGATTATCTTGATTTTTGAGGTTGAGAGGTGTTGATGATTACAGGCTCATTGAATATCTCAATGCAACCTTTAAGTTGTATTCCTCTGTGGGTTAAAACAATTTAGTAGATAATTTATTAGAATAAAATATAAACAATAATATTGCTGGTCATTATAAACTGTCCTAATATTCAAGTTGTGGAAGAGGAAAGTTAGTCTCATTTATTACTGGAAATATTAATCATTATTTTCTTGGAAGATAAAATCAAATTTATTTATTTTTTTCAATTACATAGGATCATCCACTTCACCTTCATTACCCACATAGAAAAACAAAAAGAATAAAGGTTTAAAAAGTTGCATCATAAGAGAGGGATCTGCCCAAACAACTAAGTATCAAGACCAAGGGTAGAATCCAGGTTTTCAGATGTTATGGTCTAAATTGAGCCCTCTCAAAACTGACATGTTGAAATCTTAATTCCCAGTGTGACTGCATATGTGCCTTTGAGAAGGCAATTAAGGTTAAGTAAGGTCATAAGGATGGGGCCTTAATCCAATAGGACTAGTGTTCTAGCAATAAGAAGAGACACAGAGATCCATCTCTCTCTCCCTCTCTCTCTCTCTCCCTCCCTCTCTCTCTCTCTCTCTCTCTCTATCGCTCCCTCTCTCTTCCTCTCCGTGTCTCCACTTATACTGAGGAAAGGACATGTGAGGGCATACCATGAAGGTGGCGATCCTGAAATCCAGGAAGAGAAGCGTCACAAAAAACCGAACTCACTGCCACCATGATCTTGGACTTCTGGACTCAGTGAGAAAATAAATTTTTATTGTTTAAGTCTCTCACTTCCAGGTATTTTGTTATAGTAGGCAAAACTGACTAATATACGGAGTTTCTGCTGAAGGTTGTGTATTACCCCATGCTACTACTACGTCTGTGGTTAACAAAAAGTGCACATCGCAGCTATGATGCACATTATTCAATAACTGTCACAAGAACTGACCGCCTCTTAGGATAGAAAAATTAATTTTAAAGTCAAATGATGGAAATGTGTGACAGATACTGGGTCTCTCCTAAGTTTATCTAGTGGCACGGACGCTGGTCCAAAGCTGGTGCTGAACTGCTGTGGGTCTCTCTCTTTTTTCAACTTTATTTATTTCAAAGGCACTTTCAAAACTAGTCATTTTGTAATATTATCTGATGATTCCTTCCATAACATCCCTGGAAAAGGTAGAGTTATATCACTTTTTCATGTCCATTTTCCATGCAAAATTCTTGTCGGTTTCCTGATCAGTAGCCTGTAAGATCTGGAGTCCAGGGCTAGTGGACAATTTGAAAGTGGAGGAAATAACAATTCAGAAAAATTCTTTAAGCATGATATAGGTGAAAATTTAAGTTTGTTTGGGTTTTTTTTTGCTTTTTATATAGTGGTATGTATTTTATATTTCCAATTTTTTGTAGATTGTATCATGTAAGGCATGAAAATGACACAGTCTTGAATGATGAAATTTTAGCAATATTTCCTGAATCATTTATCTCATTTGGTGAATGAAATACCTTTTATTTCAATACTTGCATAAAATCAACTCTTGATTTAAGATCTTATTTAGGAGTAAAGTTTCTAAATTTACTTTACAGTAAGACCAAAAATTCTAGTCTCATATTCTATGCTCACCACTGCTCCTGAGGTTTAGTTTAGGTACAAAATTTCTAAGGAGCATCATGATCCCATTCAAATTACATTAGGAAAGCTACAAAAATATGATAAATTTATTTTATTTTGTTCAGGTATTTGGGTCACAAAGAATACAAAACCTTCTCAGTTTCCTTTCAGCTGTAAAGAAATAAAATGTAATGTTTTCTTTAATTTCACTTGCAGTTTCAGTTGGGGTTATCTAAGGGTCTATCATCTCCAACAGAGACATTGTTACAGTAAAGGATACTGGAACCAATGAAGGAAAATACCCAAGGACATCTGATGGCAAAGATACATGTGGTGTTTTAGTAAGTTAGTGATGCTTAATTTGTAATTTCATAAGAACTCTTACTGAAACTATTATAAACGTGAAAATTAGTTGTATATACTCTTATGGATGCTATTAGGGAGATCATTCCTGAGTGTTCATTGGAAGGACTGATGTTGAAGCTGAAACTCCAATATTTTGGCCATCTGATACAAAGAGCTGACTCATTTGAAAAGACCCTGATGCTGGGAAAGACTGAAGGTAGGTGGAGAAGGGGACGACAGAGGATGAGATATTTGGATGGCATCACCAACTCAATGGACTTGAGTCTGGGTAAACTCCGAGAGTTGGTATGGACAGGGAGGCCTGGGATGGTGTGGTCCATGGGGCTGCAAAGAGTTGGACATGACTGAGCGACTGAACTGAACTGAAGGAGCTCTCATTTCTATTCCCTTACTAGCACCTGTATATGGCATTTGATCCTGCACAGGGAATGTAACTATATAATATAGGGTGTAAAAGGGCACCCTTTTTTGTTCTTCTGTTTTATTTGGCCTGGGTCTTCATAGTAATACAGATGGCCCACATTTGCATACTGAAGCAATGGTTAAAGAATATAAAGAAGCAGTGATTTCAAAATCCTTACCATGCTTTACAGGACTCTACCTCAAGGACCCTTCTTCCCTCACATTTCTTCTTACTCAGTACTATCTAATCATACAGATTATTTTAGTTCCTGGAAGATACCAAACATATTTATAACCTGGGTCTTTTTAGTTTTTCTCTACCTGAAGTGCTCTTCCATTAGAACTTTGCAGAGATATCTTTTTATCTTTCAGACCTTAGCTCGAATGATACCTCTTCAGGAAGGTCTTTCCTCATCTTCCACATCTAAACAATGCATCTTCCTTTCACAACCAGTTTACCTTCATTGCCAATATTTTTTTTCAAAGCATTTACCACTATTTGTAATTATCAGTCTTCCACACTTGAAGAAACTTGTGCATATTATTATTGTATCCCAAATGACTAGAGTAGAGCATTGTATTTATTACACCATCAATAAGTGTTACATAAATTGAATAATTACATGACCATTGCTGTTGTTGTTTAGTTGCTCAGTTATGTTAGACTCTTTTGCAATCCCATGAACTGTAACCCCTTCCCCTGCCCCAGGCTCCTCTGTCCATGGGATTTCCTAGGGAAGAATATAGGAGTGAGTTGCCATTTCCTTTTCCAGGGGAATCTCTCCAGCCTAGGGATTGACCTGAGTCTTCTAAATTGCAGGTGGATTCTTGACCACTGATCAGCAGGGAAGCCCTGTATGTCCACACATAGGAAATATTAGAAAGTATGTTCAGTTCAGTTCAGTTCAGTTGCTCAGTCGTGTCTGACTCTTTGCGACCCCATGAGCTGTAGCACAACAGTTGTCCTCCCTGTCCATCAGCAACTCCAGGAATTTACCCAAACTCATGTCCATTGAGTCAGTGATGCCATCCAACCATCTCATCCTCTGTTATCCCCTTTTCCTCTTGCTCTCAATCTTTCCCAATATTTTCTAATGAGTCAGTTCTTCACATCAGGTGGCCAAAGTATTGGAGTTTCAGCTTCAACATCAGTCCTTCCAATGAATACCCAGGACTGATGTCATTTAGGATGGACTGATTGGATCTCCTTGCAGTCCAAGGGACTCTCAAGAGTCTTCTCCAACACCACAGTCCAAAAGCATCAATTCTTCGGCACTCAGCTTTCTTCATAGTCCAACTCTCACATCCATACATGACTAATGGCAAAACCATAGCCTTGACTAGACAGATCTTTGTTGGCAAAGTAACGTCTCGGCTTTTTAATACACTGTCTAGGTTGGTCATAACTTTCCTTCCAAGAAGTAAGCATCTTTTAATTTCATGGCTGCAATCACCATCTGCAGTGATTTTTGAGCCCCCCAAAATAAAATTCAGCCATTGTTTCCACTGTTTCCCCCATCTATTTGCCATGAACTGTGATCTTAGTTTCCTGAATGTTGAGCTTTAAGCCAACTTTTTCACTCTCCTCTTTCACTTTCATCAAGAGGCTCTTTAGTTCTTTTTCACTCTCTGCCATAAGGGTAGTGTCATCTGCATATCTGAAGTTATTGATATTTCACCAGGCAATCTTGATTCCAGCTTGTGCTTCTTCCAGCCCGGTGTTCCTCATGATGTGCTCTGCATATTAGTTAAATAAACAGGGTGACAATATACAGCCTTGACATATTCCTTTTCCTATATGAACCAGTCTGTTATTCCATGTCCAGTTCTAACTATTGTTTCCTGATCTGCATACAGGTTTCTCAAGAGGCAGGTCAGGTGGTCTGGTATTCCCATCTCCTTCAGAATTTTCCACAGTTTATTGGGGTCCGCACAGTCAAAGGCTTTGGCATCATCAATAAAGCAGAAATAGATGTTTTTCTGGGACTCTCTTGCTTTTTCAATAATCCGGCAGATGTTGGCAATTTGATCTCTGGTTCCTCTCCCTTTTCTAAATCGAGTTTGAACATCTGGAAGTTCACGGTTCAGGTATTGCTGAAGCCTGGCTTTGCAAATTTTGAGCATCTCTTTACTAGTGTGTGAGATGAGTGCAATTGTGTGGTAGTTTGAGCATTCTTTTGCATTGCCTTTCTTTGGGATTGGAAAGAAAACTGACATTTTTCCAGCCCTGTGGCCACTGCTGAGTTTTTCACATTTGCTGACATACTGAATGCAACATTTTGACAGCATCATCTTTTAGGATTTGAAATAGCCTAACTGGAATTCCATCACCATCACAACCTTTGTTTGTAGTGATGCTTTCTAAGGCCCACTTGCCTTCACATTCCAGGATATTTCGCTCTGGGTGAGTGATCACACCATTGTGATTATCTGGATAATGAAGATCTTTTCTTTACAGTTTTTCTGTGTATTCTTGCCACCTCATCTTAACATCTTCTGCTTCTGTTAGGTTCCTACCATTTCTGTCCTTTATTGAGCCCATCTTTGCATGGTATACCCTTGGTATCTCTAATTTTCTTGAAGAGATCTCTAGTCTTTCCCATTCTATTGTTTTCCTCTATTTATTTGCATTGATTGCTGAGGAAGGCTTTCTTATCTCTCCTTGCTAGTCTTTGGAACTCTGCATTCAGATGGGAATATCTTTCCTTTTCTCCTTTGTTTTCCACTTCTCTTCTTTTCACAGCTATTTGTAAGGCTTCCTCAGACAGCCATCTTGCTTTTTTACATTTCTTTTTCTTGGGGATGGTCTTGCTCCCTGTCTCCTGTACAATGTCATGAACCTCTGTCCATAGTTCATCAGGCACTCTGTCTATCCTATCTAGTCCCTTAAATCTATTTCTTACTTCCACTGTGTAATCATAAGGGATTTGATTCAGGTCCTACCTGAATGATCTAGTGGTTTTCCCCATTTTCTTCAATTTAATTCTGTATTTTGCAATATGGAGTCATGATCTGAGTCATAGTCAGCTCCTGGTCTTGTTTTTGCCGACTGTATAGAGCAAGTATGTGTTGTATATTTACTTCTAGCACTGATTTTGTGTCACACTCCATCATCTCCATCACCCTGACTGAACTTTATAGTGGACATCTGCTGAAGGATCAGCTTCTCTTTCTCTATGGACATCTTTTGATACATTTTCCTATACAGTGTGAGTTCAAGTTATTTTCTCCACTTGTAATTGTTGTAGGATTGGGCACTATCTCTGATTCTGAAGTCATTTTCAATTTGTTTTGAGATGATGCTATTCCTGAAAAAATGCGTTCAAGGAATTTATGGATTGAAATATACTTAGACGAATAATATTTTTGGTTGTTTCTGTAGCCAAACATGTAGATGTGTAATGATAGTGTTCTGTACTTTGGAGTTGGTGCTTATGAGTTTTACTTATAGTTTTATTCACTTGTTCATTAATGAAATATTTACTGAATGCTTACTATGTACCAGATACTTAGCTAGAAACTGGAAATACACACAGTTCCTTCTCCCAGTGAGATCACAGATAGTAGAAGAGAAAGTAACAATTAAGCAGGAATAAGGATATAATTACAAAGTGGCTGATTCCATTAACAACTGAGCTGGTTTGAATATTATGGAGTGAAGCTGGAAACAACTGAAGGATGTCAGGAAGAGCTCTCTGATGAGGTGAATTTTAATCCAAAATTAGAAGCATAAGAAGAAAAAAGTAGTTGCTGTCATAGTGCGGCCTGAGACAAATACCATTTCTTACTCCAGTTCTTTATTTTCAGTGTATAAACACATTAAAAACCACTTTTGAAACCAACCACTGGTATCATAATGGTCTTGCCACAGCTGATGTGTTTTCTTCTTACCGCTTCTCTTTAGAATCAAATGCCAAGTGGAGTATCCGTTTTCTAGCAGACTGTCAGGATAAGTTGCTCACTGGAAACTGGGATCAATTCTAAATCTGACAACATAGTGGAATGTTCAGTTAACATTAAAGTGCCTTTTAGAGAGCACAAGGGAGCTCTGAATAGGCTAATCACTTTTTCCAGAAGGCACCTGCATTTTCACTAATTTGCCTCTGAGGAAGTCCATGAAGAGCGAAAGAAGAACATAAGGCACTCAGTAGCTGAAGTAGGTAAACTGCTGTTATGCACTTGTTTTCTCTTTATTCATCGTTTTGCTAGAGGAGCTATAAATTGGTCAGTAGAAAGGATGCTTAAAATGTTTTGTTATAGTTTTTTGCTGGAATCTGTGGGGTCTTGGGTTATATATCTATATGTGCAAAGATTACTTGGAGACAGTGATGCTCTAGAATGAAGCATAAATATGTAGTATGTTAGCAAATTTTCAAGGCAGAAAAGTTTTTGTGCTAAAAGCCCTGCTTGTTTCAGTAGAATTCTATGATAAATACTTACTACACTTACCAGGGGTGTGCTAAAGTAAATACGAGGGAAAATGCTTAGAGTGTCTCTAAAGCAGAAACTAAAAACTCTAAGTTCTGATGATAACATAAATCCAAACCAAACCAAAAACCCCATGGTAATGTGTACACACACACATATGCACCCACAGAAACACAAACCCACACACTGGTACATGTGTGTGTGCTTATAAAACAACTTGTAAAAGACTTTTGGATGAATAACTTTCATTTTTCATATTATTTGACTGAATAAACTTAATTTGTTTCTGGGAATATGGACTCTGAGACAGTAATTCAAAGACGAAAAAGTTATATTCATCAAGATATCTGCTTCATCCTTATGTATAATAACAAGACTTTGGCAGCTATCCAAATGGCAAACAATTGAAAATGTAAATTTGATTGACTTTGTTCAGTATATATTTTGCCAGCCATAAAATAAAATTGTGGAAAATATAAAGCAAAATTGTAAAAATATTTAAACTAAAATGTTAACTGATGAGAAAGAGAGAATGATAAGATTTTCCTCAAAAGTTACTTTTCAATAATGGTCCCACAGAAGCCTCATATACAGCATATCCAGGGCTACATTTCCATCTCAAAATTGCTCTTGTTTCTGTATTTCTTGTTTTGTTGAACTTTATCACTATAAACAACAAACTGAGACTCTAGAGACTTTAGGTTTATCTTTGAGATTTCCTTCTCTGACAACAGCTACTATCTCCATTCTCCATTTCTGGAACTTATCCCCTCCAATCTAGTCTTCACCACTCTGACTTCTCAACTAAAGTAGGCACCTTGATCTTCTATGTGGCCACCTCCAAGTTCTCCCTTCTGTAAAAAATATATTCTATTAAAATTGAAGAGCAATCATGTCAGTTATCTCCTAAGAAGTATTGATGGCTCTCTCCTATAAAAACTCTCTCATGACATAAATGATGAAAATCTGAACTTGTATATTTTGCCTCCAGATGTCAAGCGAAAAATTTAAGATTGGAAAGAGAGTTTGGGTCTTTTGGTAACAATTATAATGGGTTTATTAAATTAGGATCAGATGTGATATTGAAGGCATAGGGCATAACCGCCTGTGTAGAAGCTTTGACAGCCTAGTCCATGTAACCTCATATTTGAAAACGGGAGTTACAGAATCTAATATATGGATGAATATATTTGAATGCACATAGAGGAAGGTATGAGAACATACATACCAGTTTATTAACATACGATGTAGGGAACATTGTTTTTAAAATTGTATACGTTTTTATTGAGTCAATAGTTATGATAAACATATGAAAAGTTTTCATTACTCTTGTTATTACTATTATTTATTTAACAGATATTTTTAATAAATAGAGCTTAGAGTATAAGAAACCATGTAAGAGTACTAGTGACATTATGTTACTGAATTAAGTGTGAGTGGCAAGAGAAATATATACTTACATTTCAGATTACCTAGTTAAATTCTCTGGACCAGAAAGGATAAAAGGATTTAGGGCAAATACTCTGTACAGAATAGAGTACAGTCCAGTACATTTGGCTGGACTGTAATTTAAATTATAGCAATTTTTTCTTAAACACATAGTAGTTGCCAGACTGTAATTTAAATTATAGCAATTTTTTTCTTAAACACCTAGTAGTTGCCAGACAGAGCAGGATGGTTAATAACTTAAATATTTTTTTCAATTGGTATTAATCTGTGACCTATGTTAAAGTAAAGGATAATTTTGAACATGTTGCATTTTCTCATTTTTAACATAAGAGACAAAGTCTTGACAGACTTTGCTTGCTCAGCATTGGGCAGAAGGAGCTGGGTGTGGAAGCTTGTGAATTGAGGCAAACGAGATAATCTCAACAACCTTCAATCCTCCTTGAAAGTGACAGAAGGAGTAAAAGAATCTTTAGATTCTACCTAAATTCACATAAACAGAGCTTGAACATCTGCTCCTAGGGAGGCTACAAGCAAAAATTGATTGGCTGCACAGTTATCATTTGAATCTGCATAAGGATTAAAACATTTAATCAATAGGTATTGAATAAGTAATTTGTACATGGTCTGCTAAAGGAGAAATATGTTGCTGGCATATTCTTTTAGAAAGGTTAAGTATTGTCTTTCTCAACCACTTTCAAGAACAATTAAAATTTTAATTAACAGAATTCTACTTTATTTGGCAAGAATTTTAAGCATTCATTTAGGAAAACTGCTCCATTTACCATTTATTGCTGGGCCTGTTTGGCAAGCACCACGGAGAAAAGAAGCAGAAAATCAAATTGCTTTCAGAAAGATGCATCATTCCACTTTTCTTGATTCTTTACACTAGAACTTTTCTTTTGCTTCAATTATTTTTGTTCTTTTGATGACCTAAAATATATAGTATGAGGTATTGAGTATAAAATGCATAATTAATATGAAATAAATTTTCATTATGATTTTGATTTCATGGTTAATATAATTCTGTGTTTTGCCTAGTTCTATACATTATATTATGGGTTTTTTTTCTACCTCTTGATATTTTTTAACAAGACTGATAGGAATGAACTAAAAGATGAAACTAGTAAGTAAGGAATAATTTTATAGCGCTTGAAATATGCAGAGTTACATTTTATGACCCATAATAGATAATTCACAAATCTAAATGTTTGTTTATCTAAAGATTTCTCAACACCCACCAACCATATAATTTCTAATTTTTTTTTTGAAAATGTGACTTGTGCCTTGCAGGATCCTAGTTCCCCAGCCAGGGATCTAACCCATGCCGCTTACCCATGCCCCCTACCCAAGCCCCCTACCCATGCTCCCTGCAGTGGAAAGCAGAGTCTTAACCACTGGACCATCAGGAAAGTCTCAGTTTTTTTTTTTTTTTTTGTCTTTCTTCTCTACTCTTCATTATTTGAATCAGTTGAGACTCAGTCAAGAATCTCTTCCTCAAGAACAGGGGAGGCTCAGGCAGTAAAGAATCCTCCTGCAATTAGGGAGACCTGGGTTTGATTCCTGGGTTGGGAAGATCCCCTGGAAGAGGGCATGACAACTCACTTCAGTATTCTTGCCTGGAGAATTCCCATGTACAGAGGATCGTGGAGGGCTACAGTCCATGGGGTTGCAAAGAGTCAGACACAACTGAAGCGACTTAGCACATAGCACATAGTTTTTCTATCTAGGATAGAGAAGGGCTTTCTTCTATTTAACATGTGGTAGACTAGGTAGCTCTCCTCCCATCTCCCATAGTATCACTGTGTACTTTCACTGTACTCTCTGGCAATGTGTGATGATATTGATTTATTTTTTGTTTTTCTTGCATTTTCTAAGTTTTTGTGAATTACTTATGGAGACAATTCAATTAAAGACTATTCATACTTTAACACATATTTATTCCATTTTTGTTCTGCATTTATTTATGCATTTCTGTTACCATTTTCCATTTTCCTTCTGTCTGAAGACATCTGTTAGTGTTGGGTCTTTACTGTAGATCTAGCTGGCAAATATTTTCTCAGTTTGTGTTTGCATTGGAGTTTCTTCAGTTTGCTTAAATAATATTTTTTCTGAGTATAGAATGTGAAGGCAGTTGTTTTGTTTTGATGCTTTTCCCTCAGTACATTAAAGATATCAGTCTGTGATCTCCAGGTTTTCTCTATTTCTCTTGTAAAGTCAGCCTTCAGTCTTGTTGCTGCCCTTTAGATGGTAAGATGCCCTGCTTCTTTGGCTATTTTTAAGATTTTTAAAAGGATTTTTTGTTAGAAAGATTTTTTCCCCCTCTCTCTTTAGTTTCCTTAGTTAGTTGTATTATTGCATTTAAGTGAATTTTTTATACTGTTTTCAGTTTTCAAACGTTAATCGGTAGATTGATGTCATCCATTGGTTGTAGAATGTTTGAGGCCCTTATCGATTCAAAACTTGCATTTTTCTTGTTCTTTATCTCTTCCTTTCTGTGACTAAAGTTGCACTGTGGTGCAACTTAGAATATTTGTGTATTTCCTATACTTTTTCTTCATGCTTAAATCTGGATATAGTCTACAAGTTTATATAGTCCAACTAATTAATCTTTGTGCTATGTCAGTTCTTCATCTTAATTACTACATATTTTAAGTTCAAGGAATTTAATTTTCTTTGTTTCTATTGATTTGAGTTCTCTGGTGAGAATGTCAATCTTGTCATGTATATTTCATACTATCTTAACTAGTTATTTTAAAGATCAAGGCTGATAACTTCAGCATCTTTGTCTTTTGTAACTTTTTGTATGATCTTTCCCTTTAGTCCCATTCATAGATATACCTGGAAAATTTTGCTTAAATTCCAGAAATTTGTATGAAAAATTGGAGTCACTCTGGATGATGTCACCTTTCTACAGAGAGGATTTACCCAGTCCTCTGGTAGGATGCAGAAGAGCAGAGTAGCTTAATCCAATCAGAGGCTAAGTTTACCCTGTGCTGTGTTGCAGTCTTTGTAATGACAGCTCTCTCTCTGATTTCCCTAAAGTTTAATCCCCTAGAGTTTCCAACTAAGTGTCTGAGTTTTTTAATATGTTTCCTCATTTCTAGGATCTAACATGTAATTTTGACTCCCAAACAATGTGGCATGTTCCAAAGGTCTTGTGGGGAAAACTGATGCCAAATGTTGGGCTTGTTTGTTTGAGTTTACCATTTCTCTGGGATTATCCAGGCTGCCACAGCACCACTAATCTCATATGTTTGTCTTCCTGGCTCTGGGAGTTGTCTCAAGCTCTGCTGTCTGGCTCTACATCTTAGTAGAAACTCTGTGTGGATGTTGAACTCATGCTCTCTTCCTGAGAAGAAAGAGGCAGGCAGAAAATTGAAATCAACTCAATTAGCTTTTCCTTAGGCCATATGCTTGGCAATTTCTAATGTATTTCAGCAAGTTTTAACAGTTTTATATAGGTTTCTTACTTTTATATTGTTGTTTGGAAGATTAGTTGAGTACAAACTATTCCAATATAACCCAAGCAAAAGTTAATCATCTGCATTTATAAAACATATTCTGCATTTTTAATATGGAAAATGTAACCATTTCTATATTTTAGATTATTTTTCCAGGCTTGTCTAAGAATTTACAAAGTATATGCTTTTTAATTCATCAATCTCTTGTTCACTGACTTACAAAGCTGAGCAGCTGACCTCACAAAATTATATCTGACTACACAGCCTTTGTCAACAACTCTCTCCTATCTAGCCTAGCTCAGTTACCTTTAGTCATCAGCTCTTTGTATTATATATTTGAATTGTTTTATATGTCAGTTTTGGTTATTTTGGGGGAGGGCTCCTTTATCATTTATTGTTACATAGTAAAGGTTATATTTTGGTGATATAATTTTTCCTATTAACCTACTTTCTTTATTTGAATACAGTTATAGATGCATGGAGTATATATATTTGGAAATATGGATTGCTCCTTTTGTTTTTCAGGAGTTTACTTTCATATTTTTAGAAATATAAGTTTATTTATTTAGAAGTATTAATTTTAGGATAGGTCTTTCAAGCTCTTTATGTCCCACTTTTGTAGTATATATATATATAGATATATACTTCTTGGGATTTTTTTTCTTCAGAACTATATTGAATAAAGGTTAAAGTATTCATTCACAAACTCCTAGTATTGATATGTTTATAGTACTAAATATTACCTTTCAGGTATATAGTTTTGATTTTACTTATTGAGGGGATCAAACTGCCAACATCTGCTGGATCATTGAAAAAGCAATAGAGTTCCAGAAAAGCATCCTATTTCTGCTTTATTGACTATGCCAAAGCCTTTGACTGTGTTGATCACCAAAAACTGTGGAAAATTTTGAAAGAGATGGGAATACCAGACCAACTGACCTGCCTCTTGAGAGACCTATATGCAGGTTAGGAAGCAACAGTTAGAAGTGGACATGGAACAAGAGACTGGTTCCAAATAGGAAAAGGAGTATGTCAAGGCTGTATGTTGTCACCCTGCTTATTTAACTTATATGCAGAGTACATCATGACAAACGCTGAGCTGGAAGAAGCACAAGCTGAGATCAAGATTTCTGGGAGAAATACCAATAACCTCAAATATGCAGATGACACCACCCTTATGGCAGAAAGTGAAGAAGAACTAAAGCACCTCTTGATGAAAGTGAAAGAGGAGAGTGAAAAAGTTGGCTTAAAACTTCAGCGTTCAGAAAACTAAGATCATGGCATCTGGTCCCATCACTTCATGGCAAATCGATGGGAAAACAGTGGCTGATTTTTGGGTTTTTTTTGGTGGAGGTGCTCCAAAATCACTGCAAATGGTGATTGCAGCCATGGAATTAAAAGACGCTTACTCCTTGGAAGGAAAGTTATGACCAACCTAGACAGCATATTAAAAAGCAGAGACATTACTTTGTCAACAAAGGTCCTTCTCGTCAAGGCTATGGTTTTCCCATTAGTCATGTATGGATGTGCCAGTTGGATTATAAAGAAAGCTGAGTGCCAAAGAATTGATGCTTTTGAACTGTGGTGTTGGAGAAGACTCTTGTGAGTCCCTTGGACTGCAAGGAGATCCAATCAGTCCATCCTAAATGAAATGAGTCCTGGATGTTCTTTGGAAGGACTGATGTTGAAGCTGAAACTCCAATACTTTGGCCACCTCATGTGAAGAGTTGACTCATTGGAAAAGACCCTAATGCTGGGAAGGATTGAGGGCAGGAGGATAGGGGGATGCGGTTGTGTGGCATCACTGACTCAATGGACATGAGTTTGGGTGAACTCCAGGAATTGGTGTTGGACAGGGAGGCCTGGCCTGCTGTGGTTCATGGGGGTCACAGAGAGTTGCATAAGACTGAGTGACTGAACTGAACTGAATTGAAAGAAGTTGTAGATTTCAAATTAGTATGGTATTTGATTTTCTATTGGCTATAGATATTTGCTTTTATTCCTAGATATCTTATGCATTTTTGCTACAATTAATGGCATGTCTTTGGCATTGCATTTTATGAGTTGTAATAAAGCTCTTTACTGAATGGTTTAAAAATTCCCATACCTTATCTGACCATTTGCATTCTACTTTGGTCTTAATCCTCATCATTTTTTAAATGTACTTAAGTTTTGTTCTTGTTTTTAAATTAAGCTATGGAATGATGCTCTTTGGAACTAACAGTAACTTAAGGATGTTCAATCATATTAAAAGAAACTAATGACACTCTCACCTCTTTCTATTTAAAAAGTTTGTATTCCTGTTTCAGGCCCTATTTTTTTTTTATTTAAATTTTTATTTATTTATTTATTTTACATTATCATGTTCGTTTTGCCATACATTGACATGAATTTGCCATGGGTATACATATGTTCCCCTTGAAAGTGAAAGTCACTCAGTAGTGTCTAACTCTGAAACCCATGGATTGTAAGCCTGCCAGGCTCCTCTGTCCATGGAATTCTCCAGGCAAGAATACTAGAGTGGGTAGCCGTTCCTTTCTCCACGGAATCTTCCTGACCCAGGGTTTGAACCCTGGTATCTTGCATTGCAGGAGGATTCTTTAACATCTGAGTCACAAAGGAAGCCCTTTTGAGCCAAAATACCTCCCAAATAGCTTGAATGTTAAGTATCATGATTCTTGATATTTTGTCATATTCCTTAAATAATCACAGATATACTCTTCAAATTCTAATTAAACTATTATTTTTCTCAGCAGTAAGTATTTAATTGGGTTAAGTGAAACCTTAAGTCTCTCAATAGATCTTCATATTATGAATAACTTTATTAGGCTACTTGATTTGATGATCTATTTTATTAGATATTTTAACATTTTCTTTAAGCTTTTATTAATCATACAAAAGGGACAGGACACTGGTGACTTTTCAATATACCACTGAATGTTGCTTTCTAATATTTGTTTGACTTTAACATTTTGTGCCTAAAAATATCTCTCTGTAAATTCCTTTTTAGTGCTACCCTTGTTAGCTCCTAGAATTGAATATGCTTTCTATATGCACAAAATTGAATAGATACTGAGCTATTTCTATATTCTTGAAAAGCTTATACTGTATCTGTAACTAGTTATTTGAGAGTTTTTATAGATAAAACCATCTGAACACAGAACAAGTTTTGTAAGATACTCCCTTGCCAACTTTCTCAATCTCTTTCATTGTTATTTGGACTTATTCAAATTTTCTGCTTTTTTGTTTGAGGCAATTTTGGTAATTTCTAGTTCACAGGAACTATCCATTTTATTCAAAATTGTATCTTAGTGCCATATGGAACAATGTTTTCTAAAATTTTCCATTACAAAGAAATGTTTTATTTCAGTTGTCATCATTCTGTCTTTAACCTTGTTGTTTGTCACATTTTTCCCTTTGGGAATTATGTTGATTAAACAAAACAAAACAAACTAAAACAGGAAAATATATTCTTAACTTTGACCAAAGAACTTGGTATTAAGATAGGGAGCGACATATTATTGTCAGCTCCCTCAGTGAACTGCAATGTTGATAGGTTCTTCTTCTTCTTCTTTTTAATGACAAGGATCTGCGAGTTAGATTCTTGTATTTAGCATTTCTCACTCTTCTTTGATTCCCATTAGGTAGAATATTTAGAGAAGAAAAATCTCCTAGGGTGCTAATTTAGGAAATATGAAAAAATCAGCAGAACTAAGGGTGATTCATACAATCATTGGGGTTTTACACCACCTGTACACAATTACTAAAAAACGTGTTTGAGTCCCTGTTCTAGATTTTCTTTCTGCCATCAAAAATATGTTCCTTTCAATGTATATTTGTGCATCCCAAGTGTTTCTCTGTCCTGTCCCTGTTCCTAATCTTTCTTATTGCTCTTCATCCACTGCAGCATCTCTACTCCACCTCACTCATTCTGGCCCATCTTTATCCTTCTCTGCTCTCTCTCCATCTCTGTAGTCAGTTCAATTTGCTTTGCTGGCTACATGTCTTGAATTTCCCTTAAATTAGAGCTGAAATATCAATAAATTTATCTGAGACTTCTCACTGAGGCTAAATAGTGTAGGTTGAGGGGAGAGTAGTTTGAACATTCATACTTGCTTAATTCTGTATTTTCAATGTGGAGAGTTGGTAAAACCATTCCAAATATCTGACATGTGTTATTCTTCTTGATGTAATTCTAGGAATGTTTTAATGTAAAATGAAGAATGGGAAGGCAAAGGAGGGGACTTATTGTCTGGAAGCCTCACCATAGAATTTAGACTTCCTCAGGAAAGAAGCTCTTCATCTCATTAGTATTCTAAAGCCCTTACTCTCTCAATGTCAAAAGATACAAACTCAGTGGAGAGGTGGAGACACTTCTGCCACGGAATTTTCCAGGCAAGAGTACTGGGGTGGGTTGCCATTTTCTTCTCCAGGGAATCTTCCCAATCCAGGGATTCAACACTTGTCTCTTGCATTTCCTGCACTGGTAGGCAGATTCTGTACCACTGGGCCACCTGGAATCCCAATGGAGGATTATTCTGGCCCAATAGAATATATATTGGCTTAAGTTTAAATAGACAGAAGGGGCAGGGAAAGCTTCTGAAGCTGTTTTATGTTTAAAAATAAAAGTATTTATCAAAGTATAGAGGGAAAATAACACTGGAGACAGAAATACTGATATTAAAGGCATTGGCAACCAAAGTAGACAACGGTGGCAATTAATAAAGAGGAGTTTGAGACGATGGAAGACAAGAGATCATGAAGAAGGGATTGCAGAAGAGCACTGTAACCTCACTTTGTTATCCCAGAAAACTATCAAGTTGAGACCACACCTCTGATAAAATCATATCACCAGTTAAATGAAACAAATATATATAAAATACAATACAAAGCATAAGCACAATCCACACCTTTAATAAATGTTACCAGACTCTGCCCAATTAAGTCTAACTCTAGAGATATTTTCTGTAATTAAGTGAAGGATGAACATTGCAGTTATTTCAGCAGCTTCTCTCTTCCAAGAATACTGTAATAAACACTACAGGATTTTCCAGGCATCTATGTGCAGAAAGACTCCAGCAAGCCCATGAGAAATTAAAAAATGGATGGCTTGAGGCTGATAAGAAGTTATGCCAAAGGCCTGAAACTTTAGTTGTTGTCATTTCAAGTGGGAATAATGTGTACGATGAAGAAGGGGAAAAGTCTAGTTTTCTATCATGACACTTAATTTTCTCTAAATATTTGTTTAACTTATTTAAAATGAAACTTTCTTTGTGCTCCAGTATATTTATGTTGGGTAACACAATTAAATGTAAAGTAGAATAAAGCCCTTAATGATGCAACCAAAACAGAGATCAGCTGAGGCTTTTTTTCTTAATTTTGGGTAGACATGTATCCTTTTGAGAATCTTATAAGTTTTGGACCCTATTGTGTGAATATGTTCAATAAAACCTCAGAGATTTCACTGACATTCTGAAGCCCAATCATGTATAGCCAAAATAATAACTGCATTTTAAAGGTAGCAAAAGAAAGTATTTGTGAGTTTCTGACTCCATAAATTTGCTATTTGAGACCATAAAGTTGACTCTGAGGTGTTTAAATACTGAATTAAAAAGGGAATGCATTTAATCCAGTTTCAGTGCTATTTGGAGATTCCTATTTACAGCGTAAAGATTAATTTAACTCATCTATTCTGAGAAAGATTGAAGGCTGTAAAAGTAAGGGACGTCAGAAGATGAGATGGTTGGATGGCATCACTGACTTGATGGACATGAGTTTGAGCAAGCTCCAGGAGTTGGTGATGGACAGGGAAGCTGAGTGTTTGCAGTCCATGGGATCACAAAGAGTCAGAATGACTGAGCGACTGAACTGAACTGAATTAACCATATGCCAGAAAATAGTGTGATTCCCAGGCCTTCTGAACAGGGAACAGAGTAAGCCCTAGGAATCCATGTGTTTTCTGCTTCCTCACTCAATTAATAAACAGTTCTTGGTTGATGCATGAGGGCTCAGATATCAGACTAAGTGCCTAAGCTGAGAGATCAAACATTAGTCTACTTTTTGATTTATTTGGGCCTTAGTACTCCCTCTTAGTAGACTAAGCTCTTTTCCTGAACCCCTACCTCAAGAGTAAGGGTTGATTTCTCTCTTTTTGGGCTTCTTGAAGACATCCATTCAGTCCTCTAAAATTAAGCATGTATGCGTATGCTAAGTTGCTTCAGTCGTGACCAACTCTGCGACCCTATGGACTGTAGCCTGCCAGGCTCCTCTGTCCACAGGATTCTCCAGGCAAGAATACTGGGGTGGATTGACATACTCTCCCCCAGGGGGTCTTTCCAACCTAAGGATCGTACCCATGTCTGTTATGTCTCCTGCACTGGCAGGCAGGTTCTTTGCTACTAGCACCACCTAGGAAGCCCAGAATTAAGCATATAACTATAACAAGAACAAAAAGTAATCTTTATGGTCAGAACTGCTTTCATCAGTTCAGTGATAGACTATTCTTCAGATCTTGGTAATTCTATCAAAGCTAAATTAATATCTTGCCTATTGTCATGTTTTTGTTAAATAATTAGTTAGCAATGGGGTGCAAGGATATCTGAGGCATAAATATAATGCATACCAGTATTTCCAGAGTAACAGCTCCAAGGATAATAGCTCCCCTGTCTAGGTAGAATAAACTCATGATCTCTAGTTGAGTTTTAAAATGTTGGTAATTTATTCATTGAGTGGTGTGGTACTGGAATAAATCCTCCGCTTTTATTCAAGTAGAGATTTTGTCAGTGGCCTTGATTAGAGGTGAATATCACAAATAAAGTATCTGCCATGCATTGTGAATTAAAGCACAGAAAATCCAGAAATTTTAGAAATAGCAAGACACATAAACACTAATAGAGCTTCTATTGAAGAAATCTCTGGTAAGCAAAGGAGGCATCAATAATTCCAGGAAGCAAGTAATAACTAAAGCTCACTTAAGGGAAAGTTTTCTGATAGATGATAGATTTTTTTATTAAAGCCACTATTTTCTTATTGATGAAGTTTTCCCTACACAAATGGGCTGAATTGTAACAGCAAGTGGTCAGAGAAATACCAGCCTATCTTTTATCAACATAGTATTGTGTTAAACCATCTTTATTATTTGATAAAAATAATATCTAAGCAAATCAGTACAGAGGTAACTAATGTTTTTAAGCTTGTACTATGTAACAGGAACCTATGGTGTATGATTGTTAATATGATAACTACAGTAGGTATGTCTCTGATTTTTTTGGGAGAATTAGGAGATACTTATTTAAGTAGATTTTGGAAATGCTAAGAATCTATTAAGAATTTTTCTTTGTTGGAAGAAATTGTTGTATTTGTTCAGTGTTCTCAATTATAATAGTCTTTATGCTCTGTCTTATGAAATTTCAGTCTGAAATAAAAAGGAAATATTTCTAATCTTGACAGAGGAAAGGAGTTTTAGTGAAATATTCTAACTTATCTATAATCAGAAAAGTTTTGTAACATTTGCTGGTTCTCAAAAACTCAGTTAGTTTCCTCAAACACCAATATTGGAGAACATAATTTTTATTTTATAGACACAGAAGCTACAGCTTGGAAGCTAGCCTAAAGTGGAATCATGGAACTTGTATTTATAGAGACAAAATTTCCTGAATGTAAATTTAATTAAGGACTTAACCTATGTTTTCCAAGATAAGAAAAACTATCTACAGAGGATAGAAAGGACCAGAAGACAAGAAGAGCTTAGATAGAGCAAAGAATTGGCTAGACAGTGTGTTGAAAACTGGAACAAGTTATAAGAATGCACAGTATCTTTTTACGGAACCAGAAAGACACAATAAGGAAAATATTGGAATTTGTCTATCAGTAACTCAAGGTATATATTTGGAATTAAGACTGTGTGTATTAAAGAGGAAGAACTGAACTATATAATTTACAGCATTGAGACAGAATCAGGGAAACAGCAAGAGAAAAAATGAATGATGACTACTGGAGCAGATGATCAAGAAGAAAGCAGGAAGGAGGAACTCCTAAGGTGATATTACATGGCACAGAAGTGGCTTTATGGTCTTGGACAATTAGCAGATGCCTTTCAATGCAATCTGTAAAGCTGTCTGCTAAGCAGAGTTTCTGAAAGGAAAGGATGGATCGATCATTTTTAGAAATATCTGTAAACAGATTATATATAAAGTGCCTTATTCTTTCTGTAGAGGACATTTAGCATGAATAGGTATTTACAAAATTTATTTTTAAGATAGCACCACTTTAAAGCTGTTTGCTTTAAAAATAAAATCATCATCCTTGATTGCTTGTGACAGCTATCACAGGTAACATACATATCATAATAAACTGCTGTTTCTATAAAAATATAAATTGAAAGAAAATAGCTTTCCGGTAAGCGGCCTGAGGTGACCCCTAAAAATGGTACTCTATTCACTCAACCCAGAAAACCCCATAAAATCATGCAAATCAAGAGGTTCAAATCTTCGCATTCACTTTAAGAACACTCGTGAAACTGCCCAGGCCATAAAGGGTATGCATATCCGAAAAGCCACCAAGTATCTGAAGGATGTCACTTTAAAGAAGCAATGTGTGCCATTCCGTCGTTACAATGGTGGAGTTGGGAGGTGTGCACAGGCCAAACAGTGGGGCTGGATGCAGGGTCGGTGGCCCAAAAAGAGTGCTGAATTTTTACTACATATGCTCAAAAATGCAGAGAGTAATGTTGAACTTAAGGGCTTAGATGTAGATTCTCTGGTCATTGAGCACATTCAAGTGAACAAAGCCCCCAAGATGCGGCGCAAGACTTACAGAGCTCACAGTCAGATTAACCCCTACATGAGCTCTCCCTGCCCACATTGAGATGATCCTTACTGAAAAAGAACAGATTGTTCCTAAACCAGAAGAGGAGGTTGCACAGAAGAAAAAGATATCCCAGAAGAAACTGAAGAAACAGAAACTCATGGCCCGGGAATAAATGCTGCAAAAAATAAATGCAAATAAAAGTAAAAAAAAAATAATAATAAATAAATTGAAAGAAAATAAATTTTCAATATAAGGGAATATATTTTAAAGATGAAATTACATATAAAAACAATGCCTGACAACGGTCAAAGGAATGCCCTCCAGAGGCTATCCCACCAGAAAATCTGACAACTATCAGAGTTGTCAGGCCTAATATAAGGCCTGATATGTATGTACTCAATGAGTATTACTTGATTAAACAAGTTAATTGTGGAAGAGGATGCCAATATTCTTTAAAGTCTTAGTAAATGAAAAACCTTAAGTAAATAAACCATCTTTATTGCTTTCAATAATAAACTAAACTTGAAAATACCTTCCTCCATGGCACATGGCACAAAAAGCAAAGCAAAACAAATGATATAATAAGAGATTTCTAGTAGTCTATAACATATATATATATATATACACACACACACACACAGTTGACATGTTTCAGTTTCTCAGTTTACTGGAATGAAGTTAATGCCACTTATAAGATACTGACTTCGATTTTCTTTTTAACTTGTAATAGTTCAAGGGAAAGAAGTCCTTCTATGAAATATTAACCAGATAAAGAGGAGGCAGTTTCTTCCTTGTCTCTGCTCACTTATGTTATTGCCATTAATTTTTCTGAATTTTATGATAGGCTTTCTAAATATCAGAATCAATTAAAGACCCTTGCCTTGATTCCTTCCTCTTTATATAGCTGATACAGCTAAGTAAAAATTTAGTAAAAAATTAATGTTTGCATATTACTTTTGAGAGGACATTTTACCATAAAACCATTGTTTACTCTTGATTCAGAAACTGACTCCTGAGAATTTATTCAATGATTATCATAGTGGGAACAGATATTAAGTATTAGAGTATACTAATGATATAATAGTATAATAATTGATAATAGTTGAAATGGATAAATATGCAACGCCTCTAAGGTATATGGCCTGGTAAAAATTAAATTGAGTTTGTTTAAAGATAGACAAATACATTACTATATACACACACACACACACACACACACACACACACACACATACATATATGAAAGTGAAATTGTTAGTCGCTCTTTTGTATCCAACTCTTTGCAACTCCATGGACTATAACCTGCCAGTCTTCTCTGTCTATGGAATTTTCCAGGCAAGAATACTGGAGTGGGTTGCCATTTCCTTCTCCATGGGATCTTCCTGACCCAGGGATTGAACCCAGGTCTCCTAGCATTACAGGAAGAGTCTTTACCATCTGAGACACCAGGGAAGAACAACCATTAAAAATGGGTGTATAATAGTGGTTCTATGTATTAATGAATAGATGTCATTATATATGAAGACCTTTTAAACTATAAATTTTTGTGCATTAATGTGTATGCCTTTTTTTCAAAAGAGGAACACATATACATCATTAAAAAATCAAGTTATCAAAGATCAACATGATCAAATGTATAAGAGCAATTTGTCATATTGAAAAAGGTACACAATATATTATTAAAAAGTACAGGTTTACAAAGTTTACATGTTACATGTGTACAAATATAGACATAGAGAATAATATATGCTAGAAATTGTTAGCAGTGGCTTTCCTTTCCTTTTTCCTTTTGTTTCCTTATATTTTTCAATACATTCTAGGTCTGAATATATATACATATAATATATATGATAGAAACCAAAACAATGACAATTTTAAAATAGGTAAGGAGTCATGACAGAGGGATTAAGAAAGAAAATATCATAGTAAATTAAGAATAACAAATACAGTTTTCTAATCCACTCCTTTCTATCAAACTGCTTGACCTTCACTAACATGTTATGTCCTTTCATGCTTTCATTTTTTAGCATTCACTAGTTCTTTCTCCTTATCAAGCTTAACTGCCAAGGAAATGCCTGTCCTTCAATATTCTCGATATGTGGAATATAGTAAGTATTTAACATAGATGTATTGTTAGCTTCAGTGGAGAAGTGGATGAGCTAGTCTGTTCATGCATTGAATATGGCAAGATTGGTAGAATTGAATTGATACAAAAAAGTAGGAAGACATTTGAGAATGACATAATTTGAGTCAATCAGGATTAATACTGTTTTCAAGTCAGTAAAGAAAAGGAAATTCTTATAGGGGATTTGGTGTTGAAAACTCATAAGAAAACAGTTGAACAGAGAAGATGGAGGGACCTACAAAAAAAGCTTAACATTTTAGAGAAATTTGATCATATCTGGAAAAACCTTCTCCAACCAGTGTATGTCACAGAAGTAAGAAAAATGTTAACAGCTTTCCTTTGAAGGAATTCAGCAGGAAATGAATCACCTTCTCACATTCAACTTTATATTATTCCACATGTTTATTTTGTTAAATCTCAGGACTTTTAATAATTCTTTTACTATCTGACAGTGTCTTTAATGTTTCTTGTAATGTTGCAACCAACTTATATCCTTATATATATACCCACACCCTACACTCACAAACCCATACCTGCGTTAGCCCCTTTTTATGTGGCAGAAGGCAATTTTATTTAATGATGACTGTGATTGATAGTTACACATTCACAATTGATTGCTTCAATACCTGCTCATAATCCTACAATATTAAAGGGAATCCTTAACATTTACTCTTGATGCTCTTTAGAAAGCAAATATATTTCTGTTCCTGAATAAAACAGTGAGTATTAAAGATTTAGATAAATTACACTGACTGCTGCCAGTGGTGTTCTCTGCAGTGAATTAAAAAATACATTTAACATGAAAACAAGGAACAGATGTTATTTTCACAGTCATTGTTCAAATGGCTCCAGTGAGCTGCATTTTTCCATTAGTGCTCCCTTGACTTCTTCTAGAGAGGATGACTTACTGGGTTTTTATGTCTTGAAAGGAATAGACAGGGTGGCAATGGTGATGATAATTAAACTCATAATTATATTTTAAACTATCTTTCTGATGTTGAGTCACAATTCAGCAAAATACAAAGAGCGAGCTTAGACTTGAGAGCTCTAGATTAGCAAAATTCTTCCCCTAATGCTGTGCTGTGGTTAGTCATGAGTGTGACTCATCACGACCCCATGAACTGTAGCCCACCAGTCTCATCTGTCCGTGGGGATTCTCCAAGCAAGAATACTGGAGTGGGTTGCCATACCTTCCCCCAGGGAATCTTCCTGACCCAGGAATAGAGCAGGTGTGTCCTGCACTGCAGGCACATTCTTTACCAGCACAGCTATCAGGGAAGCTCTCTTCCTCTAATATTGTGGCACAAAGCCATGAGAATTTACATGTCATATTGTTAAGGAGAATGCAGAGGCATTGTGCTGCTTTACATTCCATTATACTCCATTTATGATAAGTAATGAGAAGAGTCTTGGAAAAAACTACTCTATCTCTTCAGATTTAATCTAGGATGTGAGAATCCAGTGCACTGGGCAGATTGCCTTTCCATAGATCAGACTTGAGGATGTGATGAATGACTTTTCCTAAGCATCAAAATAGCACAGACACATACTATTGAGACGATCTCACTCCATATGTACAGAGTGATCTAAATAGTGACACTTTTACCAGAAATCCACCCTTGTTGGTTTCAAGGTACATCAGCATATAAACAGAGTCTTTTAATTAGTTTAATACCAAATACATGCATGCTAAGTTGCTTCAGTCATGTCTGACTCTTTGGGTCCCTATGGACCATAGTAGCCCACCAGCCTCCTCTGTAACAGGTGAAGGATTATATGTGGGTTTGATAAATAAGGATTTGTTTCCCCCAGAATAGACATTTTCTCATGTAATGTATTAGATATAAAGTGGTTCTTAAGTGAGAACTAAAATTTTTTTTTAAATGATGTAATGGAAAGAAAATGGAAAATACTCTTTAGGTCTAGACATATGGGATTTAAGTTATAATTTGCCATCTGAGTGCTGAATGGTTTCAGGAGATTCAAAGCTTCATTTTCTCATCTATAAATTTGTGTAAAAATACGTAACTTCTAGAGCTGATATAAGGATATAATTAGGTAAATTCAAATATAACCCAAACAAAAGAGTGTATTTTTTTCCTGCTTTTGTCTGTCTATTGCTTTACTAAGCATAATCTTCTAGTGACTGCCCCTCCACTTTTAGTCAGACCTTTTCCTTTTTGGCTTGAATATCTGTTTCTTACCATCTTTCTCTAGTCTCCATTTCTTCTAACTAGATACTTCTGCTTGTTCCAGAAAGGAAAAGCACTTTTTTTCCCCTTGGACTACTAACAGCCTCATTTCTGAAAACTTGTTGGATTTTGCAGTCTTGTAAATCAAGACTTGTGTTATTAATGTTCTGTCCATTCTTTCTCCCAGAACCTGACACAATGCCTTTCTGGTGGTGATGCTTCATATTATACCCTGATTGACTGATGAGTGATTAAATGTATGATGATTGAATGAATGAATGAATGAAGTCCTTATATAAAATATCTACACCTCAAGTGCTCTCGTACACATTCTTTTAAGAGGGAGGGAGTATATTATTTTTATTTAAAATGATAAGAGCAGCTACTAACTTTTGACCTCCTAATATGTAATATGTTATGAGTAGCTTTTACAAAGATATATACAGCAACCCTGAAAGCTGGATATTATCTTAATATCACAGAGGAGGAATGCATTCTTAGAGCAGTTAAATGACAATGCCAGTATCACACAGCTAATATGCACTAATGCTGAAGTTTGAACCAGGTTCATATCTATACTCTGTATTTCTAGATTTTATGTTGCTAACTGAAATGAAGGCCTCAAGACTTTTTGTGACTGGACTTAAGATATGATTCAGGGTGAGAACCAAAGCTAGAACCTAGGTTTTGTGGAAAAAAATCAATAGGAGGAAGAGAGAACAGAGTAAGAGATGGGTATTTTAATGTTAAGCTAGATGGACAACCAGAGGTTACATAAAAAAGAAAGTTAATGACTTCCTGCTAATATACCCCCCAAATCTATATCCCTACCTATGAATATAGCTCAAAATAATTGCTCTCATTCTGAACAGCACAGTTCTCTGAACTAAAGACAGGGATATGGAAGAACATCCTTCAACTCCTCATCTCTTAAGACACAGTTGGAGGAGCAGGCAAGATTTTCAGAAGTCTTTCTAGGTTTAGTTTTGCATTTACTCTCTGGTGCTGTGGGCCAAGAAAGAGCATTCACTCATATAAAGATGAATAAACCCCTGAAGAGAGGAGCTACATGATCTCTTGCTTGGATTACTGCAATAGCCTCAAAACAATTTCTTGCCTGCCCTCTTGAAATTTCATAATCTTTTACCCATAGGACAGACAGTGTTATCTTTAAAATTTACATAATTAGATGATATCACTATTTTAATCCAAACCTCTGTGGCTTCCCATTACACGTAACAAACTATTTAATATCTTTGATGCCTTTTACTGGGGCTCTTTCTTCAACCTCTCCCCACCACACTCCTGACTATAGTCTTCTCAAAGCTTATTGAACCAAAAAGCTGAGATTTTCCCACTGTGGGACATTGCCTGTGCTTTGTTCTTCACCTGGAATATTCTCCCCACTATTCTTCCTTCATTCAAATAGTAGTTCTTCTAAAATAATATGGATTCTTCTGTTTTACTGTCATATAGAACCACACTTTTTTTCCAGCACAGAAAATAATTTGTAATTATATATATTTATTTGTTTAATTATATAACACTTCTCTTTTCCATTTAACTAAAGCCCCTGATATCAAGGATATATATTATGTACTATATATTATTTATATTTAATGATATATGTACCTCCCCAGTGCCTGCAATGCAGGAGACCCAGGTTTGATCCCTGGGTCAGGAAGATTCCCTGGAGAAGGGAATGGCAACCCACTCCAGTATTCTTGCCTGGAGAATTTCATGGACAGAAGAGCCTGGTGGGCTACAGTCCATGAGATAACAAAGAGTTGAACATGATTGAGCACACACGCACACACAATGATATATAACCATATACTATTTATATTTTATTATTGATTAAATATTATGTATTATTTATTTATAGCCAAAGTTTTATATTTATAAAGCCTATCTATACCTATATCTATGAATCTATGTGTCTAGAAAATTATAGTTCATGGAAGAAAACCAAAGACTTTGTAACTATCTATAAGACGAATTAATAATTCAATAAATCAATATTCTGGTATTCAGAAAGTTTTGTTGCTTAGATGAGGTATTCTTTTTTATGTTTTCTATGGATATACCAATCTCACCAAGAACCAGGGTTAATCGACTTTGATGTCTACCTCTCCATCTCCTTTCAAGCTAATTATCCCATGTCACAGCAACAAGGCTGAAGAATATCTGAAGTCTTTTAAAGAAGAAGGTGATTAAGTCCACAGTTAGATTGCTATTTATCTCATCAACAAAGTGATGTCCCAAAAGGATTATTTAGCAGTTGTGAAACCAATTAAGTATAATGGAAACCCTCTTGGTATAAACACCAGGAGTTTCTCTATTAGAGGAACAAAAGCACAATGCTAAAAGGGAAGAGAGAAATAATACAACAGCAGTGTTGAAAATTTATGATGCAGGATTTCACTTTATTGACTCATCTTTCAATAAGCTGTAACCAAATTTTTATTACATCCCTTTCTTCTGTATGTCTATTAAGAATTTTAACACTATTTCTGCTATGACTATCTTTTACTGAATATATATTAAATATATTAATAGTGTGCCAAGCATTGATTATCAAACTGTGGAATATATTCTCATAAAGAAAAGTGGCCTCAGAGAAATTAGGATTCTCTAGTTTCAATAGAGCCAGCATTTGAACTGTGTCCTCAAACCCCAGGGTTCATAATTTAATTTATTTAATTATTCTTATGCTGAAATATAAGCTAAATGCATACTTATATTTTCATTTTAAATTCTTTAAAATAATAGTGCTTATCATTTTGGCTATCTGATAATTCCACTTTCAATATTAATATGATTTAAATTCTAAGTTCAAAATTTCATAAATTTGAAAAGTTGTAATTTACTCGTATTGTTTGTAATCTAAATAATATTAGATTTTAATATATCATTTTTAATTTAAATAATCATTTAGGCAAAATTACATTTGGATTTTTTCATCTTGGATATTTTATATAAATAATCGAGTGTTTAAAATAAAACTTCATTTAAAACACTTGCTTACATTAATTAATTTTAAAAGAAATTTTAATTTAAAAAGACTTACTCCATTATCTTACTTCATTTACTGGAATATTGACAGCTTTATTTTCACAGTATGTATTCATGTAAATATAAAATTATATTCTCGTGCTCTGTTGCTCTTCTACTACAGCTCTTTTCAGGGGATTTTTTTAACCTATAAAAATTATAATTTTTTTATTCTTTAATGAATTTCTACTGGAATTAAGCAAAGATGAAATTTTATACGTTAAGTTCTATTTTGAGGTGTATTATGATACCTAAGAATGTAAAATCCTGGGATAAGTATTGATTTATACATCTTTAGCTGGCACTGCTGAAGCAGTGGTTTGGGATCCCTCTTTCAAAAACTGTGATTTTTGAAGGAAGGAGAAAAGAAGGAGGTAATGGAGAGGTACCATAACTATACACAAATGTAGGGTGATTAATTCAAACAGTGGATGAGAAAAATAAAATATCTGTTATATTTGAGCTTAAAGTATGTTTTATCAATTCTCAGAAAATATTTAACATCCTGGTAAGATTCCAATTTTTAGGATTACTTAGACTAATAAATGAGTGATTAATTCTGATGTCAATGTTTCTAATATCTTGTTTTATTTTGATATTCAGTTCAGTTCAGTTGCTCAGTCATGAACGACTCTTCGTGACCCCGTGAATCGCAGAACACCAGGCCTCCCTGTCCATCACCAGGTCCCAGAGTTTACCCAAACTCACGTCCATCGAGTTGGTGATACCATCCAGCCATCTCATTCTCTGTCATCCCTTCTTCTCCTGCCCCCAATCCTTCCCAGCATCAGGGTCTTTTCCAATGAGTCAACTTTTCACATCAGGCTGCTGTCCAGGTTGGTCATAACTTTCCTTCAAAGGAGTAAGCATCTTTTAATTTCATGGCTGCAGTCACCATCAGCAGTGATTTTGGAGCCCAATAAAATAAAGTCTGACACTGTTTCCACTGTTCCCCATCCATCAGACATGAAGTGATGGGACCATATGCCATGATCTTAGTTTTCTGAACGTTGAGCTTTAAGCCAACTTTTTCACTCTCCTCTTTCCCTTTCATCAAGAGGCTCTTTAATTCTTCTTCACTTTCTGCCATAAGGGTGCTGTCATCTGCATATCTGAGGTTATTGATATTTCTCCAGGCAATCTTGATTTCAGCTTGTGTTTCCTCCAGCCCAGTGTTTCTCATGATGTACTCTGCATATAAATTAAATTAGCAGGGTGACAATATACAGCCTTGACTTCTTTTCCTATTTGGAACCAGTCTGATGTTCCATGTCCACTTCTAACTGTTGCTTCCTGAACTACATATAGGTTTCTCAAGAGACAGGTCAAGTCATCTGGTATACCCATCTCTTTCAGAATTTTCCTGTTTATTGTGATCCATGCAGTCAAAGGCTTTGGCATAGTCAATAAAGCAGAAATAGATGTTTTTCTGGAGCTGTTGCTTTTTTGATCATCCAGCAGATGTTGGCAATTTGATCTCTGGTTCCTCTGTCTTTTCTAAAATGAGCTTGAACATCTGAAAGTTCATGATTCACGTATTGCTGAAGCCTGACTTGGAGAATTTTGAGCATTGCTTTACTAGTGTGTGAGATGAGTGCGATTGTGTGGTAGTTTGAGCATTCTTTGGCATTGCCCTTCTTTGGGATTGGAATGAAAACTGATCTTTTCCAGTCCTGTGGCCATTGCTGAGTTGTCTATATTTCCTGGCATATTGAGTGCGACACTTTCACAGAATTATATTTCAGGATTTGAAATAGCTCAACCTGAATTCCATCACCTCCACTAACTTTGTTCGTAGTGATGCTTACTAAGGCCCACTTGACTTCACATTCTAGGATGTCTGGCTCTAGGTGATCACACCATCATGATTATCTGGATAATGAAGATCTTTTTTGTACAGTTCTTCAGTGTATTCTTGCCACTTCGTCTTAACATCTTCTGCTTCTGTTAGTTCCCTACCATTTCTGTCCTTTATTGAGCCCATCTTTGCATGAAATATTCCATTGGTATCTCTAATTTTCTTGAAGAGATGTCTAGTCTTTCCATTCTGTTGTTTCCCTCTATTTCTTTTCATTGATCGCTGTGGAAGGCTTTCTTATCTCTCCTTGCTGTTCTTTGGAACTCTGCATTCAGATGGGAATATCTTTCCTTTTCTCCTTTGCTTTCCACTTCTCTTCTTTTCACAGCTATTTGTAAGCCTTTCTCAGACAGCCATCTTGCTTTTTTGCATTTCTTTTTCTTGGGGATGGTCTTGCTCCCTGTCTCCTGTACAATGTCATGAACCTCCGTCCATAGTTCATCAGGCACTCTGTCTATCAGATCTAGTCCCTTAAATCTATTTCTCACTTCCACTGTGTAATCATAAGGGATTTGATTCAGGTCATACCTGAATGGTCTAGTGGTTTTCTCCATTTTCTTCAGCTTCAGTCTGAATTTGGCAATAAGGAGTTCATGATCTGAGCCACAGTCAGCTTCCAGTCTTGTTTTTGCTGACTGTATAGAGCTTCTCCATCTTTGGCTGTAAAGAATACAATCAATCTGATTTTGGTGTTGACCATCTGGTGATGTCCATGTGTACAGTCTTCTCTTGTGTTGTTGGAAGTGGGTGTTTGCTATGACCAGTGCATTCTCTTGGCAAAACTCTATTAGCCTTTGTCCTGCTTCATTCTGTACTCCAAGCCTGAATTTGCCTGATACTCTATGTGTTTCTTGACCTCCTACTTTTGTAATCCAGTCCCCTCTAAAGAAAAGGACATCTTTTACAGTTGTTAGTTCTAGAAGGTCTTGTAGGTCTTTATAGAACTGTTCAACTTCAGCCTCTTCAGAGTTACTGATCGGGGCATAGACTTGAATTACTGTGATATTGAACGGTTTGCTTTGGAGTCAAACAGATCATTCTGTTGTTTTTGAGACTGCATCCAAGTACTCCATTTCAGACTCTTTTGTTGACTATGTGGCCAATTCATTTCTTTTAAGGAATTCCTGTCAACAGTAGTCTTCTATAATAGGCAGTAATCTTGTATTCTGTGAGTATATTTGTATTCCTAAGTTAGCATAACAGTATACTGTATACTCTTGTTTTGGAACCATCCCTTTCCCTATATATTATCACAAGCATCTTGCATTCCAGATCAGTAATGGTCACTGTGCATTAATATAAAGTTAATGCATCTTAGGATCATTTCAGTTTGTGCTGTACATCATCCTAGGCAGAATTGTCAACTTCATGCTTGCAGCTGCTCTCAATCTGTCATCATAAATGATAAATGAACATTGGAGTCTTATTTTCTATTGTACATTATCATCACTACAAGAATGCAAGACCAGCATATCTTGGCTTGCTCACGAGACCCTTTATTAAGATAAAAACTTTACCAGAAAAACAAGGAAAGTTTATATTTCTAAGTAAATAAATAAAACTATAAATCTGCTAAAGTTTTGGCTCAATAACATTGCAACTTATACTAAAGCTCCCTTCTTATATACAGATCTAAATAGTTTCATTATTTTTGATTTCCAGGATCCTTGGTCTCTGATGTAGAACAGGCACAAATTCTCAAATGGATATTTTGAAAACTTATCAGCAAATATGAAGATATAATTTTGGATGAAATTCCCCACAGGTCCCTTCATGCTTTGTAAGTGAGATATTAAGTTTCATTTCTTCTGGATTACTTTTTTCCAAGGTTATTTGTATACTGAACAGTCTTGGATGATAAAGATTGTACCACCTTCCAGGGCAAATGACAGGTTTGCTTACAGTTTGAGGAAATAAAGGTAAATTCTTTCTCCCTAGTCAATGTTAAGAAGGCCTATTTTCCAGTATAATAACAACGTCTCCCTCTGGAGCACAGGGCAGGCATGTTGCAGCCTACTGTAAAACCATGGAGTGTCCTATGCTCAGGGTTTCTCTCCTGTAATGCAACTCACTGAGTGCACAGGCATCTATCTGCATTCATCTGGGCTTTTTCTGAAAAACCTTGGGAAAGAATCAAAGTATGTTGCAACCCATGATGCTTGTGGTTCCATAAAAAATGAAGTCCTTTGTCTCTGACCCTGGACTCTTATTTCTTCTGCCAGTTTCTTCTATGAAATTTTGACAGGTTATCTTCTTTACGTTACAGTAGTGTAGAATCAAGACTTTACAATTCTTGACAACGTGTGTAAGGAAATGAAGAAGGTTCTGAAGATTTCAGTGAAGATTTGTTTTAAGAAATCAAATGCAGGGCTTTCCTGGTGATCCAGTGGTAAAGAGCCTGCCTGCCAGTGCAAGGGACATGGTTTGATCCCTGTTGTGGAAGATCACACGTGCATGTCGGCCAACAAAGCCAGTGTGCCACCACTATGGAGCCTGCCCTCTGGAGCTTGGGAGCCACAGCTTCTGAAGCCCTCATGCCTAGAAATTCTGGTCTGCAACAGAAGAAGCCACCCCAAGGAGCAGCCTGTGCACTGCAACCAGAGAGTAGCCCTGGCTCGCCACAACTAGCCACAACTAGAGAAAGCCTGTGTGCAGCAAAGAAGACCCAGTACAGCCAAAAAAAATCAATAAATTAGTAAAATAAATAGAAAAGATTAAAAAAGAAATAAAATGCAGCTAAAATTACCAAAACACATACTTATTTGTGTTTATTTCTGCCTCCTTCTTGATTTAAAAAAAATCAATTTGCCAATAAGTTTTGTGTAACATCAAATACTTTTTATTGCTGAGAGAAAAGCAGTATAAGTACTGTGATGAGGGGAGGAAACCCTTAGGAACACATACTAAAATGTTTCTTTAGAAACCAGAATTATTTTGTATGCATTCATGTGTGTATTTTCTTTAAGTTTATGTACAGAGAAATACATTCTAGTTCTTGAAATGAATTTGGGCAGTTTAGACATTAGATTAGAAATCTATGATTCAATACCTTAATTTACTTTTAATGAGCTATTAGTACTTTCCTGGAAGAAGATTGTAATTAATTAAATTTATTTTCATACCAAGGTAACAAACTAGGTGCTTTTGTCCACCAATTAATTATAGGTAAATGCCTTCAGTCTAACTTTTAAATAGAATTTGATAGAACCTTAATCTTATTCCAATATGCCACCATTCTTACATGAGAATAGTCTTTATGAGGCTATGGGGGTTCTGTTTCCCTTGCCAATGCTTTGTCTAGAAATGGGTACTTGATACCATTTAAATGAGGGAAACATGAGGGGGAAGTCTGAGAGAAATTTTCCTACTCTAAAAATGAAGTATGGGAGGTGATACTTTCTTTTTCTTCCAATACGATACTATGTCTTCAAGTGCAATAGTTATCTATGATCATGGGAACTGTTACTCTGAGATCCTCACTAAAGACAGTGTTCTGGTAAAGAATTGGGTTATTGATGAAGTCAAGTCACTTGATTAACCAACCATAAGGCTAGTTATACAGGCATAGTGCTTTTGGGGATATGAATTTCCCTATTGCTGATGCTCAGTTCAGTTCAGTTGATCAGTCATGTCCAACTTTTTGTGACCCCATGGACTGCAGCATGCCAGGTGTCCCTGTTCATCACCAACTTCCAGAGTTTGCTTGAACTCAAGTCCATCGAACCAGTGATGACATTCAACCATTTCATTCTCTGTCATCCCCTTCTCCTCCTGCCTTCAATCTTGCCCAGAATCAGGGTATTTTCCAATGATTCAGTTCTTCCCATCAGGTGGCCAAAGTACTGGAGTTTCAGCTTCAGCATCAGTCCTTCCAATGAGTATTCACGACTGGTTTCCTTTAGGATTGACTGGTTTGATCTCCGGGTTTGAGAGTCCAAGGGACTCTCAAAAGTCTTCTCCAACACCATAGTTTAAAAGCATCAATTCTTCAGTGCTCAGCTTTCTTTATAGCCCAACTCTCACATCCATACATGACCACTGGAAAAACCATAGCTGTGACTAGATGGACCTTTTTCTGCAAAGTTATGTCTCTGCTTTTTAATATGATGTCTAGGTTGGCCAGAGCTTTCTTACAAGGAACAAGTGTCTTTTAATTTAATGGCTGCAGTCACCATCTGCAGTGATTTTAGAGCCCGAGAAAAATAAAGTCTGTCACTGGTTCCAGTGTTTCCCTATCTATGTGCCATGAAGTTATGGGACCGGAAGCCATGATCTTAGTTTTCTGAATGTTGAGTTTTAGGCCAACTTTTTCACTCTCCTTTTTTACTTTCATCAAGAGGCTCTTTGCTTTCTGCCATAGGAGTGGAGTTATCTGCATATCTGAGGCCATTGACATTTCTTCTGGCAATCTTGATTTCAGCTTGTGCTTCATCCAGACCAGCATTTTGCAAGATGTACTCTGCATATAGGTTAAATAAGCAGGGTGACATACTCCTTTCCTGACTTGGAACCAGTCTGTTGTTCCATGTCTGGTTCTAACTTTTGCTTCTTGACATGTATACAGTTTCTCAGGAGACAGGTAAGGTGGTCTGGTACACTCATCTCTTTAAGCATTTTCCACAGTTTGTTGTGATCTACATTGCTAATGCTACACTAATAAAATTGTATAGGTTGTTAAAAGGAAATTGTATGCATGTATGTGGGTGTGCATAAGAAGCAGGAAAAAGGGATAAAAGCATAGATAGTTGAACTCTGATTCAACTCCAGACAAAGCTAAAATTAATGAGGCCATTTTTGAGTTCTGTGATAGTTTTATTACCTGAGGCACTTCATTAAACCTGTGTTAGTTACTCAGTCATGTCTGTCTCTTTGCAACCCCTGGACTGTAGCCCACCTGGCTCCTCTGTCCATGGGATTCTCCAGGAAAGAATACTTGAGTGGATTGCCATTCCCTTCTACATCATTACATTTGCATACTATCAAAGAACATTTCTTAATAATCATCTTATATAGTATCTGCTAAATAATAAATAGTAATAATATTTGAATTCTGTACTTTTATGCCATTGAATCATTTGTTCATGAAGAATCTTACCTGAATCCCAAAACTTCAAACTTCAAAGAAAGGAAATCTGTATTGTCTTAAGCTTAGGCACAGGAAATCAAATAGAGTTTTACTTCTTAGAGCCCCATTTTCCCTCATTCCAAGCAGCCCTACTGGGATTCCATGAAACCCCTAGAATTCCCTATGAAACCCTTGCAAAGCAAGGATTTATAACTGGGATTCCAGTTGCAAACTTAGGACAAAATTAAATTTTACTTATGGGCTTCTGTTAGCATTATACGATAGCATGTCCTTACCAAATATGCTTAAAAGATGGAGATAATTTCAATATCATGACTAATAATTCATTTTTCAAATTGGAAATGAAAAGAATCTTCTACATTATACTGGTTTTAAAGCATTCCCTCAATGTGATGCCGCTGCTGCTGGTAAGTCGCTTCAGTTGTGTCTGACTCTGTGTAACCCCAAAGATGGCAGCCCACCCGGCTCCACCATCCCTGGGTTTCTCCAGGCAAGAACACTGTAGTGGGTTGCCATTTCCTTCTCCAATGCATGAAAAGTGAAAGTGAAGTCGCTCAGTCGTGTCCACCTCCTAGCAACTCCATGGACTGCAGCCTACCAGGCTCCTCTATCCGTGGGATTTTCCAGGCAAGAGTACTGGAGTGGGGTGCCATTGCCTTCATGACAACAGCAGATTTCCTGAAAATCACCTCACAAAACTTCCCATACTGTAGTAAAGTATAAAATAACCATATTTGGATATAACATGATTTCAGGTGATAAAAAGATAAGGAGGGTGAATGGTAAACAAAAAGACAAAGAAATCAACAAATAAAAAGCATACTTATTTTTCTTGGATCAAATCTCCCTTTCACAAACTATCAAGAGGGAAGCTTTAGTAATGGCTCCTACCATAAGTAACCAGACTTGCTTTTAAATGAAATAAATTTTACTAAATATGAAGGGAGAAACTTAAAACGCCCAGCCCTTGACATTAATTTTTACGTTGGTTAAGGTAAGCAAAATGCTAGTCTACTGAATGCGAAACAACGCTGCATAAGTAAACACAGGCGATTTACGACTGTTCACCTCTATAATTTTATTCAATTTGCAATCTTACCAAAAAATCAATAAACCTGGTTCCTTTCTTCTCTCCTCTACTTTCTGCTAGCCTCATGCCATTAATCTGAGTTTAGTGGGCACAGTAGCTTTAATGGATATTATCTTTAAGGTAATGTAGCAGTTCATCCCTACAATCACTAATCTCTTAGTCTGAGCAATATAGTAATCTTTTCTTCCCTGAGACCCGCTGGAGACTAGCTAATGCCCTAGTTTCTTATACCCAAAATTCTCACTATTGACTGCTGAAGACTTTTAGAGCAACTCTGCTTTCAGCCTTAAGACACAGAATGAATTTGAAGTGAAGAGAGACTAGGCAGAATCCATAATAAAACTGTGAAATGACAAAACAAGTGAAGATAAGACAATTAAGAAATAGTTTATAGATCAGCTTCTGCTTCATAGGTTGTTAAACCTAACCAACAGTAATAATATTTATTGATTACTCAGTGCTTATTCTATGCCAAAATCTAGAATAAGCATATTTGTATTCTCTTTTTATTTCACTACTGAATTATCTTTCTATTCTTTTTTATTTATTTATTTTAATTGGAGGCTAACTACTTTACAATATTGTGGGGGTTTTTGCCATACATTCACATAATGGGTGTACATATGTTGGACTGGTGATCTGTTTCACATATTATAATATATATGTTTAAATGCTATTCTCTCAAATTATCCCACCCTTGCCTTCTCCCACAGAGTCCAACAGTTTGTTCTTTATATCTGTGTCTTTTTTGCTGTCTTACTTATAGGGTCATTGTTACCATCTTTCTAAATTCCATACATAGGCTTTAATATACTGTGTTGGTGTTTTTCTTTCTGACGTACTTCACTCTGTATAACAGGCTCTGGTTTCATTCACCTCATTAGAACTGATTCAAATGCATTCTTTTTAATAGATGAGTAATATTCCATTGTGTATATGTACCACAGATTTCTTATCAATTCATTTGGTGATGGACATCTAGGTTGCTTCCATGTCCTGGCTATTATAAACAGTGCTGTGATAAATATTGGGGTACATGTGTCTCTTTCAGTTCTGGTTTCCTCAGTGTGTATGCCCAGCAGTGGGATTGCTGGGTCATATGGCAGTTCTATTTTCAGTTTTTTAAGGAATCTCCACACTGTTCTCCACAGTGGCTGTACTAGTTTGCATTCCTATCAACAGTGTAAGAGGGTTCCTTTTTTCCCACATCCTCTCCAGCATTTATTGCTTGTAGACTTTTAGATGGCAGCCATTCTGACTGGTGTAAAGTGGTACCTCATTGTGGTTTTGATTTGCCTTTCTCTGATAATGAGTGATGTTGAGTATCTTTTCATGTGTTTGTTAGCTATTTGTATGTCTTCTGTGGAGAAATGTCTGTTTAGTTCTTTGGCCCATTTTTTTGATTGGGTCACTTGTTTTTCTGCAATTGAGCTGCAGGAATTGCTTGTATATTTTTGAGATTAATTCTTTGTCAGTTGCTTCATTTTCTATTATTTTCTTCCATTCTGAAGGCTGTCTTTTCACCTTGCTTATAGTTTCCTTCTTTGTGCAAAAGTTTTTAACTTTAATTATGTCCCATTTGTTTATTTTTGCTTTAATTTCTATTACTCTGGGAGGTGGGTCATAGAGAATCCTGCCATGATTTATGTCAGAGAGTGTTTGCCTATGTTTTCCTCTAGGATTTTCATAGTTTCCAGTCTTACATTTAGATCTTTAATCCATTTTGAGTTTATTTTTGTGTATGGTGTTAGAAAGTGCTCTAGTTTCATTCTTTTACAAGTGGTTGACCAGTTTTCCCAGCACCATTTGTTAAGGAGATTGTGTTTCTTGCATTGCATATTTTTGCCACCTTAGTCAAAGATAAGGTGTACATAGGTGTGTGGGTTTATCTCTGGGCTTTCTATTTTGTTCCATTGATTTATATTTCTGTCTTTGTGCCAGTACCATACTGTCTTGATGACTGTTGCTTTGTAGTATAGCTTGAAGTGAGGCAGGTTGATTTCTCCAGTTCCATTCTTCTTTCTCAAAATTGCTTTTGCTATTCGAAGTTTTTTTGTACTTCCATACAAACTGTGAAATTTCATTATATTGATTCTTCCAATCCATGAACATGGTATATAAAAGTGATACTTTTCTAGGAATTTGTCCATTTCTTCCAAGTTGTCCAGTTTATTGGCATATAGTTACTGATAGTAGTTTCTTATGATCCTTTGTATTTCTGTGTTGTCTGTTGTGATTTCTCCATTTTCATTTCTAGTTTTGTTGATTTGATTCTTCTCCCTTTGTTTCTTGATGAGTCTGGCTAATGGTCTGTCAATTTTATTTATCTTCTCAAAGAACCAGCTTTTGGCTTTGTTGATTTTTGCTATATTTCTTTTTCATTTATTTCTGCCCTAATTTTTAAGATTTCTTTCCTTCTACTAATCCTGAGGTTCTTCATTTCTTCCTTTTCTAGTTGCTCTAGGTGTAGAATTAGGTTATTTATTTGACTTTTTGCTTGTTTCTTGAGATAAGCCTGTATAGCTGTGAACCTTCCCCTTAGCACTGCTTTTACAGTGTCCCATAGGTTTTGGGTTGTTGTGTTTTCATTTTCATTTGTTTTTTAATGCATATTTTGATTTCTTTTTTTATTTCTTCTGTGATTTATTGGTTATTCAGAGATGTGTTGTCCAGCCTCCATATGTTGGAATTTTTAATAGTTTTTCTCCTATAATTGACGTTTAATCTTGTATTGTGGTCAGAAAATATGCTTGGAATAATTTATTTATTTATTTTTTAATTTACCAAGGCTAGATTTATGGCCCAGGATGTGATCTATCCTGGAGAAGGTTCTGTGTCCACTTGAGAAAAAGATGAAATTCATTATTCTTGGGTGAAATGTACTATAGATATCAATTAGGTCTAGCTGGTCCATTGTATCATTTAAAGTTTGTGTTTTTTTTGTTAATTTTCTGTTTAGTCAATCTTGATCTATCCATAGGTGTGAGTGGAGTATTAAAGTATCCCACTATTATTGTGTTATTGTTAATTTCCCCTTTTCATACTTATTAGCATTTGCCTTACATATTGCCATGCTCCTATGTTGGGTGCATATATTTATAATTATTATATCTTCTTTGATTGATCCTTTGATCATTATGTAGTGTCCTTCTTTGTCTCTTTTCATAGCTTTTATTTTAAAATCTATTTTATCTGATATGAGTATTGTCACTCCTGCTATCTTTTGGTCTCTATTTGCATGGAATATCTTTTTCCAGCCCTTCACTTTCAGTCTGTATGTGTCCCTTGTTTTGAGGTAGATCCTTTGTAGACAACATATATAGGGGTCTCGTTTTTGTATCTGTCAAACCAGTCTTTGTCTTTTGGTTGGGGCATTCAGCCTATTTACATTTAAGGTAATTATTGATAAGTATGATCCCATTGCCATTTACTTTGCTGTTTGGGTTCCAGTTTATATACCCTTTCTGCATTTCCTGTCTAGAGAAGATCCTTTAGCATTTGTTGAAGATCTGTTTTTTTGGTGCTGAATTGTCTGAGCTTTTGCTTGTCTGTAAAGCTTTTGATTTCTTCTTCATATTTGAATGAGATCCTTGCTGGGTACAGTAATTGGGATTGTTTGTTGTTCTCTTTCATCACTTTAAGTATGTCCTGCTATTCCCTTCTGGCCTGAAGAGTTTCTATTGAAAGATTAGCTGGTATCCTTATGGGAATCCCCTTGTGTGTTCTTTGTTGTTTTTCCCTTACTGCTTTTAATATTTATTCTTTGTTTTTGATCTTTGTTAATTTGGTTAATATGTGTCTTGGGATGTTTTGCCTTGGGTTTATCCTGTATGGGACTCTCTGGGTTTCTTGGACTTGGGTGACTATTTCCTTCCCCATGTTAGGGAAGTTTTCAACTATTATCTCTTCAAGTATTTTCTTATGGTCTTTATTTTTTTTCCCTTCTTCTTCTTCTCCTGGGACGCCTATGATTTGAATGTTGGCATGTTTAACATTGTCCCAGAGGTCTATGTGGTTGTCCTCATTTATTTTAATACTTTTTTCTTTTTTCCTCTCTGCTTCATTTATTTCTACCATTCTATCTTCTACCTCACTTATCCTACCTTCTGCCTCTATTATTCTACTGTTGGCTCTGTCCAGAGTGTTTTGAGCTCATTTATTGCATTATTAATTATTGAGTGACTCTTTTTTATTTCTTCTAGGTCCTTGTTAAACATTTCTTGAATCTCCTCAATCTTTGTCTTCAGGCTATTTATCTGTAACTCCATTTTGTTTTCAAGATTTTGGATCATTCTTACTATCACTATTCTGAATTCTTTTTCAGGTAGACTCCCTATCTCCTCCTCCTTGGTTTGGTTTGGTGGGCATTTATCATGTTCCTTTACCTTCTGAGTATTTCTCTGCCTTTTCATCTTGTTTATATTGCTGTGTTTGGGGTGTCCTTTCTGTATGCTGGCAGTTTGTGGTTCCTCTTTATTGTGGAGGTTCCACGCTGTGGGTGGGTTGGATGGGTGGCTTGTCAAGGTTTCCTGGTTAGGGATGCTTGCATTGGTGTTCTGGTGGCTGGAGCTGGATTTCTTCTCCCTGGAGTGCAATCAACTGTCCCATAGTGAGTTTTGAGATGTCTATGGGTTTGGTGTGATTTTGGGCAGCCTGCATATTGAAGCTTAAGGCTATGTTCCTGTGTTGCTGGAGAATTTGCATGGTATGTCTTGCTCTGGAACTTGTTGGTTCTTGAGTGGTGCTTGGTTTCAGTGTAGGTATGGAGAATTTTGGATGAGCTCTTATTGATTAATGTTCTCTGAAGTCAAGAGTTCTCTGGTGTTCTCAGGATTTGGACTTAAGACTCCTGCCTCTGGTTCTCAGTCTTACTCTTACAGTAGCCTCCAGGCTTTTCCATCTACACAGCACCAATGATAAAACATCTAGGCTAACAATGAAAAGCTTCTCCACAGTGAGGGACACCCAGAGAGGTTCACAGAGTTACATGAAGAAGAAAAGAGGGAGGAGGGAGATAGAGGTGACCAGGGGGAGAAGAGGGTGAATCAAAAAAGGAGAGAGCAAGTTAGCCAGTAATCAATTCCCTATGTGCTCTCCACAGCCTGGACCCCTCAGACAGGTTCTCTGAGTTACACAGAGAAGAGAAGAGGGAGGAAGGAGACAGAGGTGACCAGGAGGAGAAAAGGAGGAATCGAAAGGAAAGAGACAGGTCCAGCCAGTAATCAGTTCCCCAAGTGTTCTTCACAGCTCAGGACACACAAAGAGATTCAAAGAGTTGGGAAGAGAAGAGAAGGGGGAGGGAGGAGATAGAGGTTACCTGGGGGAGAAAAAGGAGAGTCAAAAAGGGGAGAGAGTAATCAAGCCAGTAATCACACTCCTAAATAAAAATGGGTACTGAAGATTGGATTCTTATAGATAGAAAATTGATAACAAATACAAAAAAAGGAAAGATTAAAAATCTAGACTAGTGTTTAGACTGCCAAAAATACAATATTAAAAGAAAGTCAGAAAAATTATAAAATACATATATGAAGTTTGCTTTAAAAATAGGGTCTTTTTTTTTTGCAAGGTAATAGTAGGCTATAAAAATGAAAATTAAACGAGTAATAGAGGACTTAAAATATGAAAAGAAATGATAATAGTAAAAATATATCTAGGAATTTCTCTAGAGCTGTTGTGGGGAGTGTGGATTACATTCAGTTTCAGATAGTTCCTTGATACTTCTCAAGATATATAGGCCCCTTTCATTGTACTCAGTGCTAGCTACAGGGTTTAAATCTGTTGCACCTGTCACTTCCAAAGTGGTTCCCTCTGTCTATTTTAGCTTATTCTGTTTGCTGGTCTCTTCAGTGTCTAATTTCCGCCCTCACACAAAGGGGGCGAAGGTGGTCACTTATTTAGTCTCACTTGTTTAGTTGTGCTGTGGAGAGGGAGAAACACTTAGCAAGCAACTATCACTGGCGAGTGTGGGGAGTCCTTGCAGTGTATCGGCTGCACTAAGTTTTCCCTTGCTCACGGTGCGTGCTCTTTCTCCATTTACACTGCTCAGGCTCTGGGTTGCTTTGCTGGGAAGCTGTCTGAGCTGGGCCCTAGGTTGTGTGCACTTCCCATGTTTTAGCCTCTCAGGTTCAGGTTCTTGAGTACTTCACAAAGGTGCAGACTCAGTTGGGCCTGCGTTTTGTGCCCTTCCCAGATCTGAGCAGCTTAGGCGACCAGGTGCTTGGCAGGCGCATTGTGTCTTATCACCTTCCCAGTCCCAGCCACTCAGTTTCCTGAGTGGCAGCAGGCACGCCCATCTAAGGTGTTCTGTGTCTCTTCTGGGGAGCTGAACTCTGGCTGCGACCCTCAGGGCGGATGTCAACTGTCCAGAATCCCAAGAAATGTAGGTTAGCAACTGGGAGCCTGCTTGCAATTTGGTAGAGGATGCTGACTCTGGGGCCGAGACTGCCCCTTTCTGGCTCTGGCTGCCCCCCGCTGCCTGCCTCCCTGCCTCCAGTGGGGGATGGGCCATTCTGCATTCAGCTAGCTCTCCTCTAGTATTCGCTCAGTTCTTTGTTCTGTGAGCAGGCCCAGCAGTGCCTTAGGTTAGGGCTTTTCTAGGGATAGTTCTCTCTCTCTCTCTCTCTCTCTCTCTCTCTTTTTTTTTTCCTCTCTCTCTGGCTATCCCAGTTTCCATTGATATCTCCTGTTAGTTCCCTCAGATTGCCCTCAGGGCATTCAGGCCCAGTCCTTCCCCTAAGCAATGCAACCCATGCCTCCCTGTTCATCCCCTGCTTGCTGGTGGCGGATGCGAGCATCTGGGCTACTTTACTGCTGGGAGTTGCCATTAGGGACGTTATCTGTGGGTTTATTAATTAATCTATTTATTTTTCCTCCTGGTTATGTTGTCCTCTGAGATTCCAAAACTCCCCACAGACCTGCTGGTGAGAGGATTTCCTGGTGTGGAAACTTTCCTCTTGTAAGACTCCCTCCCTGGGATGGGACTCCATCCCTAACTCTTTAGTCTCTCTTTTTATCTTTTGTCCTACCTCCTTTCAAAGACAATGGGCTGCCTTTCTAGGTGCCTGGTGTCCTCCACCAGCATTCAGAAGTTGTTTTGTGTAATTTGCTCAGCTTTCAAATGATCTTTCAATGAATTTGTTGGGGAGAAAGTGGTCTCCCTGTCCTATTCCGCCACTGTCTTAGGACCATCCACAATCATTTTTATTTTTAATGGATTTCATCACTCCCGCCTGCAACACTGTGATGGCTTCCCGTTGAGCTTAATTTTAAACCAAAGCTACTTATACCTATCAGCCTACATACACAGATAGCACAAACTCTAGATTTTAACATCCCTCACACTTTCTTTTACTTACTAGACCACAGTATCATCCTCCCAAGTCCCTTCCATTTTGAGGGTTTTACACTTGTCCCCTCTTTCCAGCAACACTTTCCATACACTTTTACAGAATTATGTTCTCTTCTTCCCAGTCTCCATTCTGTTATCATCTCTTTGGGGAGGTTTTCTGCTCATCCTATTGGGTGCAAAGATTCTTCAAGATTTGTATCTAAGGTAGGGTCATACGGCAATCACATTTTTGACATTACTAGATAAGGCTAATTTTCCAAAATGGTTATAACAGACTTTACTCTTAACAGAACTGTATGAACTTTCACCTTGAACTTCAGCAATAATCTGATGTCTTTTTTCAAAACTGCCCTGCATTTTTGATAGTCTCTTGTTGTAGTTGTTCAGTTACTTGGTCGTGACCAACTCTTTGCAACCCCAAGCACTGCAGACTTCTCTGTCCTTCACCATTTCCTGAATTTGCTCAAACTCATGTTCACTGAGTCAATGCATCCATCCATCTTTTCCTCTGCCATCCCCTTCTCCTGCCTTCACTCATTTCCAGCATCAAGATCATTTCGTATGAGTTGGCTCTTCCCATCAGATGGACAATGTAGGGGGGCTTCAGCTTCAGCATCAAACCTTCCAAAGAATATTCAGGACTGATTTCTTTTAGGATGGACTGGTTGGATCTCCTTGCAGTCCAAGGGACTCTCAAAAGTATTCTCCAACACCACAGTTCAAAAGCATCAAATCTTCCATGCTCAGCTTTCTTCATGGTCCAACTCTTACATTCATACATGACTACTGGAAAAACCAGAACTTTGAATACATGGACCTTTGTCAGCAATGTCTCTGCTGTTATTGCACTGTCTAGGTTGTCATGACTTTTCTTCTACGGAGTAAGCATCTTTTAATCTTGTGGCTGCATTCATGGTCTACTGTAATTTTGGATCCCAAGAAAATAAAGTGTGTCACTGTTGCCATTGTATCTGGGTCCTATTTGCCATGGAGTGATGGGGTTGGATGCCATGATGTTAGTGTTTTGAATGCCCAGTTTTAATCCAATTCTTTCACTTTTCTCTTTAAACTTCATCAAGAGGCTCTTTGCTCTTGATGTTCTTCATTGCTTTCTGCTATTAGGGTGACATCATCTGCATATCTGAGGTTATTGATATTGCTCCTGGCCATCTTTATTCCAGGTTGTGATTCATCCATCTATCATTTCTCATGACGTACTCTGCATATAAGTTAAATAAGTAAGGTGACAATATACAGCCTTGACATAATCCTTTCCCAATTTTGAATCAGTCTGCTGTTCCATATCTGGTTCTAACTGTTGCTTCTTGACCTGCATACAGGTTTGGCATGAAGCAGGTAAGGTGGTTTGGTATTCCAATCCCTTTAAATATTTTCCATAGTTTGTTGGGATCCACACGATCAAAGGTTTTAGCATAGTCAATGAAGCAGAAGTAGATGGATTTCTGAAATTCTCTTGCTCTTTCTATGATCCAGCAGGTATTGACAATTTGATCAATAGTTCCTCTGCCTTTTTTAAGTCCAGCTTGAACATCTGGAAATTCTCAGTGCATATACTATTGAAGTCTAGCTTGATGGATTTTGAGAATTACCTTGCTAGCATTTGAATTTTTAAGTGCAGCTATGTGGTAGTTTGAACACCTTGGCATTGCCCTTCTTTGAGACTGGAATGAAAGCTGACATTTTCCATTCTTGTGGCTACTGCTGAGTTTTCCAAATTTGCTGGCATATTGATTGCAGTACTTTCATAGCACCATCTTTTAGGATTTGAGATAACTCACCTAGAATTCCATGACCTCCACTAACTTTGTTCATAGTGATGCTTCCTAAGCCCAGCTAACTTCACACTCGAGGATGTCTGATTCTAGGTGAGTGACCACACCTTCATGGTTATCTGGATCATTAAGGTCTTTTAGGTATAGCTTGTCCATGTATTCTTGCCACCTCTTTTTATACCTCCTATTTCTGTTAGATCCATACCATTTCTGTCCTTTACAGTGCCTGTCTTCGAGTGAAATGCTCCCTTGGTATCTCTAATTTTCTTGAAGAGATCTCTAGTTTTTCCCATTCTGTCTTTTCTTTTATTTTTTCACACTGTTCACTTAAAAAAGCACCCCCCCCTTTAATCTATTCTTGCTGTTCTTTGGGACTCTGCATTCAGATAGGTATACCTTCCTTTTCTCCTTTGCCTTCTGCTTCTCTTCTTTTCTAAGCTATTTATAAGGCCTCCTCAGGCAATCATTTTGCCCTTTTGCATTTCTTTTTCTTGGGGATGGTTTTGATCACCACCTCTTGTGCAAAGTTACAAACCCCACCCATAGTTCACCAGACAGTTTTTCTATCAGATCTAATCCCTTGAATCTATTTCTTACTTCCACTATATAATCATAATAAGGGATTTGATTTAAGTCATACCTGAATGACCTAGTAGTTTTCCCTACTTTCTTAAAGTCTGAATTTTGCAATAAGGTGTTCCTGACTAGAGCCACAGTCAGCTGCCTTTATTGTGTTGGTTTTGCCATACCATGACATGAAACCGACATGGGTTTACATATGCTCCCCCTCCAGAACCCCCCTCCCTCCTCCCTCCTGATTCCCTCCCCCTGGGACATCTCGGTGCACCAGCTCCGAGCATCAATCCTGGGCTGGCGATTGATTTCACATATGATAATTAACATGTTTCAATGCCATTCTCCCATATCATCCCACCCTTGCCCTCTTCCACAGAGTCCACGAGTCTGTTCTATACGTCTGCGTTCCTTTTTCTGTCTCGCATGTTGGGTTCTCGTTACCATCTTTCTAAATTCCATATATATGCATTAGTATACTATATTGTTGTTTTTCCTTCTGGCTTACTTCACTCTGGATAATAGGCTCCAGTTCTGTCCACCTGAGTAGAACTGCTTCAAATGAATCTTTTTTTAATGCTGAGTAATATTCCATTGTGTGCATGTACCACAGCTTTCTTATCCGTTCATCAGTTGATGGGCATCTAGGTTGCTTCCATGTCCTGGCTATTGTAAACAATGCGGCGATGAACATTGGGGTACACGTGTCTCTTTCAATTCTGGTTTCCTTGGTGTGTATGCCCAGCAGTGGGATTGCTGGGTCATTCTGTCATTTTTGAGACTGCACCCAGGCACTGCCCTTCGACCTTTGTGTTGACTAAGTGATACCCCATTTCTTCTAAGGTATTCTTGCCCATAGTAGTAGATATAATGGTCATTTGAATTAAATTTGCCCAAATTGGTCCATTTTAATTCACTGAATCTTATAATGTTGATGTTCAGTCTTGCTATCTCCTATTTGACCACTTCTAATTTACCTTGATTTGTGGACCTAACATTCTAGGTTCCTATGCAGTATTGTTCTTTACAACATCAGACTTTACTTTCACCACCAGAAACATTCATAACTGCTTGTTGTTTATGCTTTGGCTTAGCTTCTTCATTCCTTCTGGAGCTATTTCTCATCTTCTCTCTTAGCATATTGGGCACCTACTGACCTGGGAATTTTATCTCTCAGTGTCATATCTTTTTGCCTTTTTTTATTGTCCATGGGGTTCTCAAGGCAGGAATGCTGAAGTGATTTGCCATTCCCTTCTCCAGTATACCATGTTTTGTTAGAACTCTCCACCATGCCTGATCCTTGGGTCTCTTGTGCTTTTATTTTATTTTTAAACGTTTTATTACATTAGGCATATATCCTGAGGAAGCCAAAACTGAAAAAGACACATGTACCCCAATGTTGATTTCACCAGTATTTACAGTAGTCAGGATATGGACTCAACTTAGATGTCCATTGACAGATGTATGGTTAAAGAAGCTATAGTACATATATACAGTGGAATATTAATAAGCCATAAAAAGGAATGCATTTGAATCAGTTCTAATGAGGTAGATGAACCTGGAACCTAGTATACAGAGTGAAGTAAGTCAGAAATGCATATATATGGAATCTAGAAGGATGGTACTAATGAATCTATTCACAGGGCAACAAAGGAGATACAGACACAGAGAACAAACTTACATTCAAGGGTGGGGGAGAAAAAGGAAAGGGTGAGATAAATGGAGAGAGTAGCATGGATGCATATACACTAACATATGTAAATAGTCAATTCGGAATTTTCTGTATGACTCAGAGAACTCAAACTGGGGCTCTATAATTACCTAGAGAGGTAGGAATAGGCAGAGGTGGGGGGCAGATTCAAAACGGAGGGGATAAATGTACACCGATGGTTAATTCATGTTGATGTATGATATAAATTAAACCAATGTTGTAAACTAATCAGCAATCAATTAAAAATAAATAAATATTAAAAGAAAGAAAACAAAAATGTTTTATTTTATTAAGCATTTGTAATAATTTACTTCTTATTCTGTATTTGATATTTTCAGTACCTGAAATTACTATTGTGTGTTACTTGTTTTCATGACTTTCTTATATATTTTTTTACCTGTGGATATAACATACATTATCCCTTTTCTTATTAGACTTATTTAGCAGTTAATGTTTCAGTATTTTATCTTATTTAGAAATTATCTAGAGGTTTAATGAATTTTTATCATTTAATTTAACTTAGCAAAAAATCTAAGAGTGTAAATTATCAGAGAGATTTAACAACTATTTAAGTAGACATATAAAACAATTATTGTTAAATTTCACCTGAGAACTCTTGTCTCATTTACATCTATTTAATTCATTTGTTCTTAACAATCATACTTAGATTACTTATGAAAATTTCATGAGTTTTTAAAGCAGTTAGTCATTATTATTTTTTTCTGTTTTGCTGACAAACTTCACAAGAAAGATATTAACTTGTTTGATTAGTAAAAACAGGTAAAACAAAAGTTGTCTATCTCCATTATGTTTAATGTTAACTAAGAAGGCATACCAGTATTAAGTAAACCAATATAATTAAAATTAGCTTTTATTTACTAAAGATTATCCTAGACCATGTGACCCTGAAAATATCTTGGGTTAGTTTTTTATTATACTTTTGAGAATTTTTATGTAAGCATTCATTTTTTAGCCAATTAAATATAGTTCTTTTATGAATATATTTTGGCAGTATTATTAGGAGGAAACATACACATATGGACATATAGATAGAGGTAATCAGAGATCTCATAGTTTTCATTTTAAAACTTTAGTAATGGATCAGGTGCAATACAAAACTCACTGCTTTATAAATAGCAGTTGCAAAAAATTAGATCATTTGCTCAGATAGCCAAAGTCTTTTATTATTTGTGGAGAAGACTTTTAAGATCTGTCTTTGCCCTTGACAAGAAATTCTAAGGAGATTGTTTGGGTAAGAGAGTCCTTTTATCAGTTTGTGTTTAAAAAGGCCTCCTTCCTTAAAAAAAATAAAATAAAAAAAGTTTTAGACTGAGCCAAGGCTGAAGTCTCAGGCAATGTGGGCTGTGTTTACATTTCAAAGACATGACAAGATTTATAACTTTAAGGGACAGAGGAAGAAAATGTATCTATTACATAAGTCTTAGAGTATTTATTATTAAGCTTTTCAAGTACAGGACAATTTTTCTCTAACATCCCGAACTTTTATAATATCTATAAACATTTATGAGAGGAATAGATGACGCCATGGGACTGGTAAAAATAGGTGGGTCTTGACTTGTTTTTTAGTAGTTGTACTTTTGGTTTTGTAGAGATTTGTAAGGCAAAATGGTTGCTTCCATAAACTCTTGAATATTGACTTCCAACTGATTTTCTTTCTGATTATTTGTAGCTAGGCCTATCTAGGGAACTGCTGGGGTGATGGAGCAGCCATTTTTAGTGCTTTGTTTTCTTTGGTCCAGTGGGCTTAGTTTTAAAGGGGCAACCAGCACAGGGGGATTGAGAAGTGATTCAAGATAGCAGGAGGAGAGAGGGAGAAAATCAGATTCTTTAAAAAAGAAGTTTGGAAAGAGGCAGGTAAAGGGATGGAGGAGAAGCAGCAGAATTTGAGATGGGGGTTGGAGAAGAATGAGAAGGTTTAACTGATTTTTTTTAAGTTTAAAGATAGTCTCAATCAACTTTGTATTTACAACTTAGAAAGAGAAGATAATTTTCTCAGTGTTACTGTTAGAAGATTTTGATACCAATTAAATTAAAATGTGCGTCCAACTATTGATCTGTTTCTGAAATATTTCTAGTAATGTGTGAAGATAGACTAATTTGGGAATTTTGAAAATTCCCTATTTTGGCCAATATTCAGTTCAGCTCAGTTGTTCAGTCATGTCAGACTCTTTGTTACTCATGGATTGCAGCATGCCAGGCTCCCCTGTCCATCACCAACTCCCTTGCTCAAACTCATGTGCATCAGCCATCTAATACTCTGTTGTCCCCTTTTCCTCCTGCCTTCAGTCATTCCCAGCATCGGGGTCTTTTTCAATGAGTCAGTTCTTCCCATCAGGTGGCCAAAGTATGGGAGTTTCAGCTTCAACAATCAGTCCTTCCAATGAATATTCAGGACTGATTTCCTTTAGGATTGACTGTGCTGATCTCCTTGCTGTCCAAGGGACTCTCAGGAATCTTCTCCAACATCACAGTTTAAAAGCATCATTTCTTCTGGCTCAGCTTTCTTTATGGTTGACCTCTCACATCCATACATGACTACTGGAAAAATCATGGCTTTGACTAGATGGGCCTTTGTCTGCAAAGTAATGTCTCTGCTTTTTAACATGCTGTTTAAGTTTGTCAGAGCTTTCTTTACAAGAGATAATTGTCTTTTAATTCCATGACTGCAGTCACCATCTGCAGTGATTTTGGAGCCCAAGAAAATAAAGTCTGTCACTGTTTCCCCATCTATTTGCCATGAAGTGATGGGACCAGAAGTGATGATCTTAGTTTTTTGAATGTAGAGTTTTAAGCCAACTTTTTCATTCTCCTCTTTCACTTTCATCAAGAGGCTTTTAAGTTCCTCTTCAGTTTCTGCCATAAGGGTGGTGTCATCTGCATATCTGAGGTTATTGATATTTCTCCATGTAATCTTGGTTCCAGCTTGTGCTTCATCCAGCCTGGCATTTCGCATGATGTCCTCTGCATATAAGTTAAATAAGCAAGGTGACAATATACAGCCTTGACCCATTCCTTTCCAATTTGGAATCAGTCCATTGTTCGATTTTGAAACATGTTGCTCCTTTACCTGCATACAGATTTTTCAGGTAAGGTGGTAAGGTATACCCATCTCTTTAAGAATTTTCCACAGTTTGTTGTGCTCCACACTGTCAAAGACTTTAGCATAGTCAATAAAGCAGAAGTGGATATTTTTCTGGAATTCTCTTGCTTTTTCTATGATCCAGCAGATGTTGATCTCTGGTTCCTCAGTCCTTTCTAAATTCAGCTTGAACATCGGGAAGTTCTCAGTTCACATACTGTTGAAGCCTAGCTAGGAGAATTTTGAGCATCACTTTACTAGTGTGTGAGATGAGTCCAACTGTGCAGTGATTTGAACATTCTTTGGCATTGCCCTTCTTTGGGATTGGAATGAAATGTTATTAATGTTTTAAATCATCCTGGGCCAAACGGACCCATTTAGATAGGTAGTTACAGGATTGAGGTCCGCAGGTGTTAAACATAAATTTCTCAGGGGTTCTTAGAGGTCAGGGAGAGGGGAATTCATCATTTTTGTTTCCGATTTTTGCTATAAGAACTTCCCATTGTTATGATACCCCTTAGAATTATTGCCTTTTAATATTGTATTCTGGAGTAGTTAATCTGTCTCAGAGATCCAACAGGTTCCTCTGGGGTTTATTCTTTTTATTTTAACCAAAGTATAGCCACAAAGAATTTTTTTTTCAATAAAAGATGTACAGGGGGAAATTTTCTGAATACTCACTAAAACCTGAAACCAGAATCCCTTACCAAGTAGGAGAGACAGAAAAACCTTGAACCTGAATCTTGGGACAGAAAGAACAAACAACCCCCACTCCCCAAAATGGAGGAGACTAGTGTTGACACATAGAGACATCCAAATATAAAGGCCTGAAACTCAAGCAGAATTGGAGGTTGGAATCCAGAAAGGTCTTATCCTGTTGCCTTGACATAGCTGAAGAGAAGACTGGACACAATGGATCCCTATAGGTTCCAGAAGACCAAACTGAAGAAGTACTGCATTGCCACAGGGAGTCCCTCTAGGTTCTGTCTGCTACACTAGTTATGTTAACCAAAATTTCATTAACCAAAGACCTGACTAAAATAAGGTGTTTATTTGGGTTGTGTTCCACCAGACTACAAAATGGGAGAGGTTGGAAAAGGCAAAACAGCAAGGCCACAGTTAGTTACACTTTGATCAAGAATTGTAGTTGGAACTGGAAAGAAATAAGGGTGTTTATTCAATAAGGATTGGTTAGAATCTGAAATGGTCACTTAATTACAAGGGGAGACCATGAGACAGAGGGTTGAATTTGGTAAATGCAACTTTAAAATGGCTGGTGTCCTTGCTGATATATGATTCACAGAAAATTCAAATTCTCAGTGATGCAGAGGTGTTTCTGAGACCAGATTCTCAGTGACCACCTGACTCTGTCACTCTTTTATAATTTCAATTTGTCATCAAAAGTATGACTGTAGATGTAACATGAACACACTCAAATTCCTATTATCAATAATTCCCTCTTACTTTTCCTTCAAATATTCAAAATCCTATTTTTTTAGTTGCTTTATATCTGAACTGTGACTTTTATAGATTTTTAAAATTTTCTTGAGTTTTTGATTAACTTTATATGTGAAGGAAGAAATAAATGTGCTTTTATAATTTCATTAAAGTAACTCAATTTCTTACTTATATTTTGGATAAATAATTAATTTTTAGGCCAGCTGTGCAATGATATGCCTCAGAATTATTGCTTTGTTATTTTGTATTGCAGAGTTAGCCTACTTAGTCTGTCTTGGGGATCCAATAGCTTCCTCTGGGGTTTATACCTTTTTTTTTCCCCTTTAACCAAAGTATATCCACAAAAACGTTTTTTTACATCCAAAAAAGATGAACAGGGGAAAAATTTCCTGAATACTGTTAAGAAATTATTTATTTCTTGTGCTTGTGTCTGGTATGATATGAATTTCAACAGGTACATTATTCTACTTCCTTGGGGACTTTTAGTATTTAATATTACTGACAAACTTAGGTGTTGGAGGTGGTGAATTTTTTCTGAATATTTTTAGAATTTCTTCTTTATTCTTGACAGTTTGAAATACAATGAAATATCTCTAGCTATGTAACTCTTCAGTTAAGTTCAGACATTCAGTCATGTCATACTCTTTGCGAACCCATGAACTGCAGCACGCCAGGCCTCCCTGTCCATCACCGATTCCCGGAGTCCACCCAGACCCATGTCCATCGAGTCAGTGATACCATCCAGCCATCTCACCCTCTGTCATCCCCTTCTCCTCCTGCCCCCAATCCTTCCCAGCATTAGTGTCTTTTCCAATGAGTCAACTCTTCGCATGAGGTGGCCAAAGTATTGGAGTGTCAGCTTCAACATCAGACCTTCCAATGAACACCTGGGACTGATCTACCTTAGGATGGACTGGTTGGATCTTCTTGCAGTCCAAGGGACTCTCAAGAGTCTTCTCCAACACCACAGTTCAAAAGCATCAATTCTTTGGCTCTCAGCTTTCTTCACTGTACAGCTCTCACATCCATACATGACTACTGGACAGACCTTTGTTGACTAGACAGACCTTTGTTGGCAAAATAATGTCTCTGCTTTTCAATATACTATCCAGATTGGTCATAACCTTAGCAGTCAACAAGTCTTTTTAAAGTGAAGATTTGTTTTTTCTCTCAACTTTGGAAAAAGTTCTAATACATTTTTATTGATTTCTTTCATTTATTTTCAATGTCTTTTCATTTCAGAAGTCATTTTTTCCCCATGTGCTATTTGTATGTTTTGGATTTTAATCCCTTTTAAGTTGCTTAGTTTGTGGCCCAAAATATTTTCTCCCATTCTGTAGGTAGTCTTTTCATTTTATTGATGGTTTCCTTTACTGTGCAGAAGTTGTTAAATTTAATTAGGCCTCATTGTTTATTTTTTTTGTATTTTCATTATTCTAGGAGAAGGATCAAAAAAGATTTTACCACTTGAAGTCATTTTTGATTGATATCAATATTTCTGAATTGATCCTCAATATCTTAGTTTTCCTTTTTGTTTGTTCTCTTTTTTCTATTTTCTTTAGGTTCTGAGGGAGTTTTTCATTTTTATCAAAGTTCTTCTATTTCACTTTTTAAATTTTGGCCATTTTATTTCTGATTGGTAAGAATTCTTCTTGGTTCCATTGTTTTGCCTTTCTAAAATCAGCCAGTTTCTGTTTTTATAGGTGCATTGTTTTTTTTTTTTTTTAATATTTTCTTTGATGCTAGTAATTAGTGTCTTTTCAAGTACAGTAAGTTTTTCCCCCCAGAATGTTTTATTTTCTTCAGTTTCATATCAGCTCATATTTTGAAAACTTTTAGTTCTCTTCAATTTCCTATTTGTAATGAATAATCACTGTGATTAACATAGGCAGCTTCATAGTTAGTATCTGCCTTTGCTGGCATTTTTCTCTATGTGTGTCTTTTGGTGAATCCCATCACAAATCACAACTTTACTATAGTCATGCAGTCACTCAGTTCCTTGTCCTCCCAGTTGCCAAAATTAGGAGGACCCCCATGTCTGCAAATTCAAGGATTTCTAGGAAAATCGCTCAAATTTGTTAGTAAATATTTCTTTTGCATTGCAGAGCTCTGAGCTGTGGTTTACTCTTCTAGTATTTCAGTCAGTTAGTTTCTATCTGTATGTCATCTTTCAGAAACTCTTCAAAATCCTTGAAGGCTCTTATGGTGTATTTTTCCTGTTCTTAACTAACTGCCCAGAGTCGTGCTTTCCTAGTCATTTGAATGTAATTTGTTGAGGAATAAAAACTAAACTGTTGAGTTCTCTCCACTTTCATAAAATATGTTAGAACTATAAGTCCTAAAAGTATAATTTTAAGTGTTCCATGGAATATAAGAATCTTTTGTTACAATGTTGTATACTAACCTTCAAAGAAACTTCATTAAATATCCTTTGAATGAAAATGTTGTGCAAGTATTGTACAAAACAGTACACAATGGAATGAGATCACAAATTAAAAACTTTGAATATATATCAAGAAATTAGTGTTATCCTTTTTTAACACAAGGCAATCTTATTAAAGTATCTGGACAAAGCTAATTTCTATCTCACATTGAAAGTTAATGAAATTAAAATGGAAATTGTCTCCATCTCAAATGTGAAAATATAATCTGTAATTCAGAGATATAAATGGAAAATGAAAATGCTTTTTAATTTACATAAAGGGGAACAATCAATGGAAAAAGATCTTATGTTCCTGAATTGGCATAAAAAATTACAGTTAAGATGTTAGAAGTTTACAAATTAATGTATAGATTTCAAAAATTTCTTTTTAAAGGAATGTCCAAAAATATGTATATTTTCATTGAAATAGACAGTTAATTGAAATATCCCAGAAATAAATTTTATTTTACTGAAGACACTCTATTTATCAATAGATAAAAACCACAATTGACTAAAAATTTGATAAAATAACCTAATATTCTTTATTCAACATAAAAGAGAAATAAATTCCAGAGGAATTAACAAGTTTAACATGAAAAATTCTTGATAGCAAGAAGGCATTAGAGGAGAATATTTACCAAATCTCTAGTAGGAAAAGACTTTTTATGCATATAAGCAAAAGAAGAGATCATAAGGAAATGAATATAAAGATTTAAAATTTCATTAATAAATTAAAATAACATAAACAGATTTGTACTTTATGTGTAATAATAAGTTAAATAAATAATAAGTATATTGTATATATTAAGAAATATAAATAAATAATAAAATAGACATAGGCCCAAAGAATAAAAATATAATATTAACAAATAAACTAGGACACAAATACAGTTAAAATATTTGACACAACCTAGTTACATAACTGCAAGTAAAACTTCTTTAAGAGTACTGTTTAGAGCTAACTTCAATATACTAATTTTGATATTGTTTATATTCAATGAAATTCACAGACCTTTATGGTTTTAAAATTTTGACAGATACATATTTTTGTGTAGTCTTAATGATTATACTTGTCATATCTTCGTGCCTGCTGGGACATGAAACATTAACATAGCCCCAGAAAGTACCCTACTGTCCTTTTAAGATCAATCCCTTTCCTTTCTCAGAGACAACTATTTTCCTTTTCCTTCCTTAGCTTAGTCAAAATCCACATAAATGGGATAATACTTTTTGTACATCTTTCCCCCTGGGTTCTTTTACTCAAAATAATGCTTTAGTAGTATATTCCTTTTAATTGCAGAACATTGTTCCCATTTTATGGACATAGCTCACTTTTTTTTTTTTTTTTTTTTGGTCCATTCACCTGTTGATAGCCATTCTGGTGTTTATTTACTATTATGAATAAACTTGCTCTGTACATTCATGTGTTTTCATTCCTCTTGGGTAAATATCTAGGAGTGAAATTTCTGGGTTGCTTACTGATATTTGCTTGACTCTATTGACCCTGCCAAACAACATATTAAGAGGTGTTTTTTTTTTTTTAATTTTTTTTATTTATTATTATTTTTTTAATTGTTTTTGCCATACATTGTCATGATATCACCATGGGTTTACATATGCTTCCCCTCCGGAACCCCCCTCCCTCTTCCCTCCCCCCCCGGGAAATCTCGCTGCACCAGCCCCGAGCATCAGTCCTGGGCTGGTGATTGACTAGACATATGAAAATTAACATGCTTCAATGCCCTTCTCCCATATCATCCCACCCTTACACTCATCCACAAAGTCCACGAGTCTATTCTATACATCTGCGTTCCTTTTGCTGTCTCGTATGTTGGGTTCTTGTTACTGTCTTTCTAAATTCCATATATATGCGTTAATATACTATATTGTTGTTTTTGCTTCTGGCTTACTTCACTCTGGATAATGGGCTCCAGTTTCGTCCATCTGAGTAGAATTGCTTCAAATGAATTTTTTTTTTAATGCTGAGTAATATTCCATTGTGTATATGTACCACAGCTTTCTTATCCATTCGTCAGTTGATGGGCATCTAGGTTGCTTCCATGTCCTGGCTATTGTAAACAATGCAGCGATGAACATTGGGGTACACGTGGCTCTTTCAATTCTGGTTTCCTCGGTGTGTATGCCCAGCAGTGGGATTGCTGGGTCATATGGCAGGTCTATTTGCAGCTTTTTAAGGAACCTCCACACTGTTTTCCATAGTGGTGGAGAGGTTTTGTTGTTTCACATCTCCAACAGCACTTCCTATTTTCACCTTTTGACCATATTGGGGGTTTTGAATGCATCTCATTGTGAGTCAGTTTGCAGTTTTTGATGGTTAAAAATGTGGAACATATTTTCAGTATTCATCAGCAACTGTCATCATTTTAACATGTCTATTAAAGAATTTAGGGGACTTCTTTAGTGGTCCTGGGATTCTGCATTCCTAGGTCCCCCTAGGACTCTGCAAGGGGCCTTGGTTTGATCACTGGTCAGGGAACTATCAATGGATCCCACATGCTTCAACTGAAGATCCTGAATGCTGCAACAAAGATCAAAGAACCTGCATGCTGCAACTAAGACCTAGCACAGCCAAATAAATAAATAAATATTTTAAAATAAATAAATAAAGATTAAGAAAGAATTTTCCATATTCCATGGGTTGTATAATATACTCTTGCAGCTTATTTATTTTAGGTATAGTACAATTGCATACAATATTTTACAATAACTGTAAATGGCCTATCACCTTTAGAGAACTTTTAAAATTTCCCTTGTGATTTCCTCTTTGGTTTAGAAGTATTATTTTTTAAAGTATGCTATTACTTACATAATAAATATTTAAATGTTTGGGCTTTATAGTTTTTTATTTTTATTTCTAATATAATATTTTTGTGGTTAACAATATGCTGCATATAATTTCAATCAGTGAAATTTATTGTTATATGCCCCAGATTATGGTCTGTCTTTGTGAACATTCCATATGAACTATAAAAAGTAGTGTATTTTGTAGTTGTAGGATTAAGCACTTTACAATTATTTATTAAAGTTGGTTCACATTGTTTTTAAATCTTGTAAATATTGACTGAATTAAAAGTGCTTGTTGTATCAATAAATGAGAGCGAGGTGTTAAGATTTTCATATATGGTTGTGTATTTGTTTCATACATTATGAAGTTCTATTATTAAGTATATAAAAATTTAGGTCCTTGAAGTCTTCTTCATGAAATTTCCCTAATTGTAATGACCCTATTTAATTCCCATTTTATAACTCATCTTGAGCTCTACCTTGATATTAATAGTCACATCAGCTTTCTTAGACTTGGCATTTGCATGGTATCTCTACTTCATATTTGGGTTTCTGTGAGATATTTTTTCTCTTCAGCTTAAACAATACCCCCAAGCATTTTTCTGTGAGTGACATGTCTTCTCAGAAAAATCTTTTCAAGATTACTTCATTATTTGAAAAAGATGTTTCCTCTAGACATAGAATTCTAGATTCTTAATTTTCTCAATTTCCTTTTTATTTTTGTACTTTAAAGATGCTCCATGTTTTCCAGTATTATTTCTTATCATTGTTTTAATGTGTGCTATGTCTTCCCCTCCCCTCCACTGCTTCCTCCGTATTTATCTTGCTTGCAAAATTTGTTTACAGTTGGAAAAACTTTGACTAACTCCATCTTCTGTTTTTTAATCTGACCCTTTCTTGTTCTTATATCCTACCAGGACTCCAAGTATAAGGAATTCAGACTGCTTGACAGTGTCACAGAGATCATTTAGAGTTTGCTTTTCTGTATTTTTCCTCTTTCTTACTTCTATTTGGATGATATCTGCCAACTAACATTAAAGTTTACTGATACTTTGTTTTATTTTAACCAGTCTTCTCTCAGTTATAACTTAATGAATTTTAATTCTAACAATAGATCACTATAGTTATAGGGTTATTATTATTTTATAGCTACCATGTCTGTCTTGAAATTTCCACCCTTTCTCTCAAAAAGTAATGCCCTCTGTTATTCTAGTAAAAATGATAATACAAATTATTTCTGGTGAGTTTCTCTTAAGAAAAAGCCAGTCTTCAAATATTTTAATGTAGTATTTCATTTCTGGCCACCTATTTCAAGTGAAAAAAAGTGAAAGTGAAAGTCGCTGTTTCGTGTCCGACTCTTTGCAACCCCATGGACTGTATAGTCCATGGAATTCTCCAGGCCAGAATAATGGAGTGGGTAGTCTGTCTCTCCCCCAGGGGATCTTCCCAACCCAGATACTGAACCTTAGGTCTCTCTCATTGCAGGAGGATTGTTTACCAGCTAAGCCACAAACAAAGCCCAAGAATACTGGAGTGGGTAGCCTATCCCTTCTCCAGTGGATCTTCCTGACCCAGGAGTCAAACTAGGGGTCTCCTGCATTGCAGGCACTTCTTTACCAACTGATCGATTTTAAGTAAACCTCCCCCCACCCCACCAGCACCAATGGAAAAGCAGTATTTTACCTGGTGATATAAATTAGCATTATTAACAATGTAGAGATTAGACAAACTAAATCTCCAACAATATAAACTTATTTAAGTAACTTATTATCTATCCACTCAATAAAATACTATGTAGGTATTGAAATAATTGTTCTGAAGCCTGTGAAATAACATTAAAACATTACGTTAAAAATAAAAAGGATGACTAAGTTGTATGCATGAGGACATGCATGTATATGAGTGCATGATGACTGAACTATAAAGTGCCTACATATACTGTTGATACAATATATAAACCCTATAACAGAATATCCCTGGTGGAAATGTCAAACATCCTATCACTACTAACTGTTGTGGGAAAAATATTATTTAAGCTCCATGCTTCTTCCTTCTTCCCTCTATTTCCAAATTCTTTGCATCATGATTTTATTATTCCTTTCTGAAAAAATCTTAAATTTAAAATAAGTAGCTATAGTGGCAACCTAGACTTTACATGGATTTTACAAATTCTCCACTTGTGTTTATGGCCAGAATATATTTAATTTCTAAATTTGATTCTCAAAAGCCAATTTTTACTGTCTACAATTTGTCAATAGCCCCAACTGAGAAAGCAAATGAGTTACACCTAATTATGATGTAGTGCATGGTGGCCCCACAATAATGGTAAAGTCATTTCACTGCAGACCCTCAATTTTGACCATTCATTCTTGACATTTTTCTAATTGAATATGGGTTTATCAGTTTTCTGTTGCTGTGCAATGAATTACTACATACTTTGTGGCTTAACAAATACATTTGTTATCTAACAGTTCTATGGGTCAGAAGTTTTGATGTGGTATGACTAGTTTTCAACTCACAGTCTCACAAAGCTGGTATCAAAGCTGTCAGCCTCATATGTTCTCATCAGTATCTTGGGGTCTTTTGCCAAGCTTCGGTGTTGCGGTATTTCAGATCCTTGTGAGTGTGGGTCAGAGTTACATTCCTCTGCTGAAGATTACCTGCATTCCTTTCTGGTGGTTTAGTTTCTGAGTCCGACTCTTGGCAACCCCATGGACTGTTGCCTGCCAGGCTTCTCTGTCCATGGAATTTTCTAGGCAAGAATACTGGAGTGGGTTACCATTTCCTTCTCCAGGGGATCTTTCCCACCAAACCTGGGGATACTGCATTGTAGCATTCCTTGCTATGTGGCTCCACTTTAAAACAAACAATGCAGAATTTCTCTTGCATCAAATCCCTTTTACATTTTGAGATGTAAAAGAATCTGACTTCTGAACCCAGATTTAAAGAGCTCTTGTGATTAAATTCAACTCTGTATGAGCCATAACATGATCATGAGAACAAAATCCATCATATAGAGAGTGTCTACATCAGAGTGAGGACTTGGTGGGGTCATCTTAGAGTTTTGCCTGCCAGAATACAGTTATTAATGACAATATTTTAACCATTAAGAGATTGGAATAGACTGGATTATATTATCTTTATTATCCTCTGGATGTTCAAGTGTTGTCTCCTCTCTGACTCCCTTTTTACAGAACTCCTTTCTTTATTTCTCCCTGTTCTGGCAACTCAACTCTAGTGTCTGACTTCTTAATCCAATAACTTGGCTGCCTGATTCAGCTTTACCTTTCACAACCAGCTGGTATATTCCCCTGCAGGGGTTGGTGGTGGGGGAAGGCATACATGTGACTCGCATCCAGTATGTTTTCTATTTTAAAGGTTAAAGCCCTTTAGATTCTACTAGATTTTGGTGATACTCCAGTGCTTTAAAACAGTTTAAGAGCTATATTTTCCCAATGTTAGAATTAGTTATAGCAAGTACTAATTATAGTACTTAATTAAGTACAGGCTATTCTGTTTTTATCAGAAGCTGGAATTTCCAGAGTGGCATTTTTGGCACTTGGATGTGGATGTGACTGGTGATAGAAGCAAGGTCCGATGCTGTAAAGGGCAATATCGACGAGATCGGGCGCGTTCAGGGTGGTATGGCCGTAGACTGTAAAGAGCAATATTGAATAAAAACCTGAAATGTTAGGTCCATGAATCATGGCAAATCGGAAGTGGTCAAACAGGAGATGGCAAGAGTGAACGTTAACATTCTAGGAATCAGTGAATTAAGATGGACTGGAATGGGTGAATTTAACTTAGATGACCATTATATCTATTATTGTGGGCAGGAATCCATTAGAAGAAATGGAGTAGCTATCATAGTTAACAAAAGAGTTCAAAATGCAGTACTTGAATACAATATCAAAAATGACAGAATGATCTCTGTTCATTTCCAAGGCAAATCATTCAATATCACAGTAATCCAAGTCTATGCCCCGACCAGTAACGCTGAAGAAGCTGAAGTTGAACGGCTCTATGAAGACCTAAACGACCTTTTAGGAAAAAAAAAAAAAAAAGACCTTTTAGAACTAACACGCCCAAAAGATGTCCTTTTCATTATAGGGGACTGGAATGCAAAAGTAGGAAGTCAAGAAACACCTGGAGTAATAGGCAAATGCAAGGACCAGCAAAATGCTTCTGGTTTGCCTCCTGTGCTATGATTCTGATCACTGCTGAGCCATTGCTTCCTGGATTCTTGCTCAAATAATCATGGGTGGCATAGAGAGGTACAGGGAATGAAGCCCCTTTCACAACTCTGAAAAGCAAGAGGCTGAAAGTGCTTTAAATCTTGTTCCACAGAATCATTGATTTCTCATATGCAATTCAGGAGCTCCACATCTATTCAATCAAAGCCATTTGAAATGTATCACCTCTTTTTAAAATAGTAATAATTATAACACAAATACATTATATACCAAATTTTAATGCATGGAGACCAAAACCACATTAAATTCTTCTCATAAATATGTTTTTCTTGAGAATTCAGAATAAAGATTATCCAATCATCAGAGCTTAGTTTAATTAGGCAAGGTAAGATTTCAATAACATGGTTGTGACACAAAACTAAGTTAATTAATATTTTTAAATACTGTGAAACCAAAATAAGATATAAGAATACATTTCATCACACAGCTGGTGTTGCATATTAACCTTTTCGCATAACCCCCAATTTTACAATTTGTTTTAATAAAAATTAATTGATTTTATTTTAAACAGCTTTTAATGTACATAAAAACTTTGATAAAATACTTGTATCATCCATTTTATTCATTAAGCTCATTTGAAAATTAAGATTCTTTTGTTTAAAAGAAAAAGTATGATAGAAAACTGCATATCTATACCAACCCATCAAAAATTTATCCCACTTATATTTTTGAGGCCTTTATATCCCCCTTTCCATAGACTTAGTAATATTATTACTATGTGATAACCCCTGTTATGAGCACCAAGAAATCAATGTCCTTCACCCTCTTGAACCAGTCAACAGCACTGTCCATTCTGCTTTTGGAATGCTTCTCAAAATTGAAGCTCTTATCCAATTCCATCTGCTATTGACTTAACTTACCTTTAAATGAAAAGATTACATCGGTCCTATTACTTTCCTCTGATGTTAAACTTATCCTACAAAATGTACAACTGCTTTTAAAATAATCTTCAAATGATTTCCAAATAAATCTTTTTAACAGTTAAATTAATTAGGTCATTGCTCTTTTGAGCTCCTCAAGGCCTAAATTTCTTGCGTATTTACACTAGTCACTTTCCTAAGCCATAATAGGCTCTCCATAAATGTAAACAGCAGAAACACCTTAGCACTCACTCAGTGTGTGTATGGATGTCTCTTCATTAACTCCCCCACATTCTAGTCTTACAATCACTCTTGTGTCCTTTGCTCCAGGAATACTTATAATTTTACACACATAATCAATTTTAGGAATATTTCTTATTAGTTTTATCACTATAAATAATAATAATGATACTGTTGAAGGTGTACCTTAGACCACTTAGATTAAATGCAATTTAAATTGGTGCATGAATTCATTTCAGTTACCTAGTTAAACACTCTGTTAAAATAATTGCATTAGTTGATTATTAATATCTTTTTAACAAACAGGCTAGTGAAAAATCCTAAGCTTTGAAATTTTAACCTAACCTGGGTCTCTTGAATTGACAAGCAGGTTCTTTACCATCTGAGCCACCAGAGAAACCTTAATAAGAATGCCAATGTTTAAGAGTGAACGAGTGAGTGAAACTTGCTCTGTACAACTCTTTACAACCCCATGGACTACACAGAATAAAATATATTTGGGTAACAGATTTTCAAATCTTAATTAGCTGAATTCTTATCATTATTCAAAGTTCTCTCATAGATACTTCAACACTGAGATAAAGAAAACACTATGTGGATTTGTTCCACATTTATATTATTGGTTAACCAGATTTACCGACTGTCTATTAAATGCACAATATTAGGCATCATAAGTTAATAGACACACCATCTTTTTTTTTCTCTACCTAGAAAGAAGGTATCCACTGTGTGGGTCACAACAAATTGTGGAAAATTCTTAAAGAGATGGGAATACCAAACCACTTGACCTACTTCCTGAGAAATCTATATGCAGGTCAAGAAGCAACAGTTAGAACTGGACATAGAACAGACTGGTTTCAAATTGAGAAAGGAGTATGTCAAGCCTGTCTATTGTCACCCTGCTTATTTAGCCTATATACATAGTACATCATGTGAAATGCTGGGCTGGACGAAGCACAAGCGGGAATCAAGATTTCTAGGAGAAATATTAATAACCTCAAAAATGCAGCTGACATCACCCTTATAGCAGAAAGCAAAGAAATACTAAAGAGCCTCTTGATGAAAGTGAAAGAGGAGAGTGAAAAAGTTGACTTAAAACTCAACATTCAGAAAACTAAGATCGTGGCATCTGGTCCCATCACTTCATGGCAAATAGATGGGGAAACAATGGAAACAGTGACAGACTTTATTTTTATGAGCTCCAAAATCACTGCAGATGGTGACTGCAGCCATGAAATTAAAAGATGCTTGCTCCTTGGGAGAAAAGTTATGACCAAAGTAGACAGCATATTGAAAAGCAGAGACATTACTTTGCCAACAAAGGTCCATCTAGTCAAGGCTATGGGTTTTCCAGTGGTCATGTATGGATGTGAGAGTTGGACTATAACAAAAAGCTGAGTGTCAAAGAAATGATTCTTTTGAACTGTGGTATTGGAGAAGACTCTTGAGTCTCTTGGCCTGCAAGGAGATCCAACCAGTCCATCCTGAAGGAAGTAAGTCCTGAATATTCATTGGAAGGACTGATGTTGAAGCTGAAATTCCAATACTTTGGCCACCTGATGTGAAGAACTGACTCATTGGAATAGACCCTGATGTTGGGAAAGATTGAAGGTGAAAGGAGAAGGGGATCACAGAGGATGAGATGGTTGGATGGCATCACCGACTTGATGGACATGAGTTTGAGTAGATTCCGGGAGTTGGTGATGGACAGGGAAGCTTGGTGTGTTGCAGTCCATGGAGTCACAAAAAATCAGACATGACTGAGCGACTGAACTGAGAAAAGAAGTTAAAAATAAAACTAGATGAGAGACATAGACTTGTAGAGACTGAGAAGGCGTGATTAAAAGTAAATAATGCTTTATTTTTCTATAAAAGCTCTGGGGTTAAAAATAGGACAAATAAAGAGTGAAGTGAGTTTCGGTTATTTATGGTTGTTGTTCTTTAGTTGCTCAGTTATGTTCAACTCTTGGTGATCCCATGAACTGTAGCCCACCAGGTTCCTCTGTCCACAGAATTTTCTAGGCAAGAATACTGAAGTGGGTTCTCATCTCCTTCTCCAATGAATCTTTTTGACCCAGAGATTGACCCTATGCCACCTGCTTTGCAGGTAGATTCTTTGCTGCTGAGCCATCTGTGAAGCCCCTTTTTGAAGGACAGTAGGCATCAGACTGGTGAAGAAAAGAAAATTTCAGTTTTTTCTCAGGATGTCCTTTTATACTGTGGAGCTTAGTGTGAGGTAATAAATCTCACATAGGCTTAGTCTAATCACCTCATATGTCGCTCCCCAGATCTACCTTATCAAGTGAATCAAAAATAATTTTTAACAGTTTACAGCAGCCCAGGTATATCCTCTCAACAGATGGAATCTAGTGGAAGGAGGATAAATTCTGAGCTATGAATAGGGCACAGTCTTGCCCCAACTCCCTTTTTAATACCAAAGTACCAGTTGTATTTGTTTTAATTTATCCTTATACCTGCTAGCCTTTTACCTCAATCCATTGTCATCTCAATTGAATCCACTGCAGTTTAACAAATTCTTTCAATTGCATTTAAGCTTTATAGTTTAGTTTTATAATTTTTGCTTTATGGGCATTAGGAGGTAAAGATACGGGCAAAAATAACTGGCAGAATAGCCCATACATGCCTCCACTAAAATAAAGAGCTAAATGTTTTTGCCCTTTCTTAATTCTTTAGAGCCCTATTCGGCTATCCCAATTTTAATGGCTACTCCAGAATTAAATAATTTTAATTTCCAAGACTACATTCTGAAATGTGACAGAAAAAATCGTCAGCTCAAAGTCCTGAGAATGAAGAAAAGTTTCAAGTCACATTTTTATTATGAAGAAATGTTCATTGATATCTTTTTTCAATATGTTGAATGATCCTGTTAATTAGAAGAAATAGATATTGAATAAAAAATGAAAAGGCTTTGTGAAGCTAGTATGGTAGTAAGGTGTCTGCAGAGACTCAACGAGTGGGAAAGTAGATAAGTGAAAGAAAATAAATAAAATGGGTCTTAAACCCTGTCTTTCCTGAAGTCTTCTTTCATTTCCTGAGGTCAAGTTTATATTTCTGTACTTGGAGATCCACTTCTGTTCCTGACATCCATGTTGATGGCTGCATGGGGAACAGAAGATACAGCCTAGGACCCAACAGTGGGAAAGGATAACATAAGATTCCTGCAAAAGGTTGTGATCCTCATCATTTACATATTTGATGTAAAGCAGAAGGCACTGAATAAGTGCTTTATGTCATTCATGGTAATTTAAAACCACAAACTGACGCACTTAGAAATTTTTGCTTTGAACTCATAATGCCTATCAGGTCTAAAAAACACTACTGAGAAAAACTTATTTTAAAGTGAATTCTCTTGTGGATGAGGGTAAGGGTGGGATGATATGGGAGAAGGGCATTGAAGCATGTTAATTGTCATGTGTCTAATCAATCGCCAGCCCAGGATTGATGCTCGGGACTGGTGCAGAGAGATTTCCCGGGGGGGAGGGAAGAGGGAGGGGGGTTCCGGAGGGGAAGCATATGTAAACCCATGGTGATATCATGACAATGTATGGCAAAAACAATAAAAAAAAAATAAAGTGAATTCTCTTTATATTTGTGAATAAGGAGGGTTGAAATAGCTCTAGGTGATCCACAAAAGCAAATGAAAATCTTTTCTTGAGGAATGAACCTTGAATAGAGGTCTCCTATAATTTCCATAGCTAAACTCCAAGGAAATAGTCAAAAACAAATTATATCAAAGGAAACAGAAAGAAAGCCCAAAGAAATAACAGAAATTGGAAATCAATTTTTGGAATTATTAGGCACAGAATATAAACTTGTTTAAGGATAGATATAATAAGACATTAAGCTTTAAGAAATAGCAGCTTGAAATGTCATGAAGAAACAAAAGACCATAAGTGATGACTAAATAGATTTAAGTAGTAATTGAATAGGAATAAAATAAGCTAATTAAAATTTAAAACTAAAATAGATTAAGTAGAAGATTATATATAGTGAAACAAAACATATTTATCTGGAATATCTATATATCTATGTCTATATATAAGAATATTCAAATGATTAAAGAATATTAAAGAATTACTAAATAATTAAAATTATTTTTAAAGGACACAGAACTAGGAAAAAAGGGGAAAATATGAAGAATAAGTTAGGAGAGATCTATAAACTTTGTAGGAGGAAACAATGAAAAGAGAAGGATTTAAGACTTTAGGAAATAATGGCTGTCAATTTTTCAGAATTTGAGAAAGTCATCAATCTTAAACCTTGAAAACTCAACAGATTCCAAGGAAAAGTAAAGATACACACCTAGATAGATGGTACTGAACCTTCAACAAAAGCCAAACAAAAAGCACTAAAGGAAGAAAAAAATATATGTGTATGTAGGACACAGAGAGAGTTCTCCAAGGAAGAACAATTACACTAACAATAAATTTTTAACAGTAAAAATTGAAGCTCCAAGACCTTATAATAATATACATTATGTTTTCAGATAATAGAAACTATAATTCTGTATGAAGAAGTCTGACATATAAGAAGGGATGGTGAAATGACCATTTTAGCAAATAGAGAGCATTTACCCCTGAAGTAGTCATTTAAAGATGTAAAAGTTTTAAGGGAAATAAATAACAAGTTGAAGACAAGATGTATAAGAGGTAAAGTGTGAAATATTTTTTTAAATGGTTAACTGAAACCAACATTGATTATAAACTACAATAACAATACCACTAAATTTGCAGACTACTTGGCAATATGACAGACATTTTTTTGAGCACTTTATAACTATTAGTAAAATGGAATCATATCACCAGTCTTTCAAGGAATGTACTATTATTATCAACATTGTTGTTGTTGTTGTTGTTGAGTTGTCAAGTCCTGTCTGACTCCATTATGACCCTATGGACTGTAGCCTGCCAGGCTCCTCTGTCCATGGGATTTCCCAGACAAGAATACTGAAGTGGTTTGCCATTTCCTTCTCCAAGGGATCAAACCTACATCCCCTGCATTGGCAAGCACAGATTCTTTACTGCTGAGCCACCAGGAACACCCCACTATCCATGTTACAGATAATAAATACATGGAGAAATAGAGATGTTAAGAAATAGCATATTGTCCCTCAGTAAATATGCAGTAGGGCCTGGGTTTGAACACAGCCATCTGTCTTAAGCATCTGCACGTCTGAGCACTATATTTGTAGTTTCTCTAATTTGTGGAGGCAAAAAACAAATAATCATTGAATTCTTGACAATAGTCATGACAACTGAGATAATAATATCTTTATATTCAGATCTGTGCAATCCCATTGGAATTCTTTAAAGAAGCAAAAGACATTACTATTTAATTTACACCATCTCTGTAAATTAAAAACCACCATAGCATAATCCGTAATATAATTTCTTATCAAATAGCATCAGCAGTGGTTCTCATATCCTTCTTGGAACTTACTCAAGATGAAGAATAATAAGGCATTGTTATTTAAATTTTTAAAAGTCACTTATAATATTTCATTTAACATCAAGCTGAGGATTTGTAGGGATATCTTGATGGATTTTATATCCAGTTTCTGAAGCCATTTACTGAGTCCCTGATTATGAACCAATATTGCGTCTTCCCATAAAATTAGAACAAATGACCATCATTCCTTTTTCACAGGCAAAGATATAGAAACTGCTGTAGCTGATTTATTAATATTCAACTTGAGAATACATAGTTTACCAGTGGGAGGGGAAAAACTTGATCCTAGCTACTTAGAAACCAAGACCAAGCAGTCTTGTGAATATGTTCTTATACCATGTGTTTGTTGAGTTGCTGTCTAGCTTATTTCAAGATAAATTTTAGGACAGAAGATATTGTGTGGAGGATGATTCCACTTCTTAATTGAAAAGCTGAAATCTACTTTGGCACTTCATAAGTGCCAAACTAAGGGCACTTAGGCTATGTGTTAATCATACAAAAAATGGAAGCAAAATACAATGGACTAATGAAGATTCTATTTTATGTGTGAAAATTTCCTTAATATACTAATGCCTCGTCAAAAACAATTTTCTAATAAAACTTTCACTTAATGTTAAACTGATTTCCATGAATATGCTGGAACTTGTAACAAGCAAATAACTGACACATATGAACTAGATCTTTTTTTTTGTCTTTCTTTTTTTTCTTTTTTATTGTTTTTGCCATACAATGTCATGATATCACCATGGGTTTACATATGCTCCCCCTCCAGAACCCCCCTCCCTCCTCCCTCCCCCCAGGAAATCTCGCTGCACCAGCCCCGAGCATCAATCCTGGGCTGGTGATTGATTAGACATATGATAATTAACTTGTTTCAATGCCATTTTCCCATATCATCCCACCCTTACCCTCATCCACAGAGTCCACGAGTCTGTTCTATACATCTGCGTTCCTTTTTCTGTCTCGCATGTTGAGTTCTCGTTACCGTCTTTCTAAATTCCATATATATGTGTTAATATACTGTATTGTTGTTTTTGCTTCTGGCTTACTTCACTCTGGATAATGGGCTCCAGTTTCGTCCATCTGAGTAGAATTGCTTCAAATGAATTTTTTTTAATGCTGAGTAATATTCCATTGTGTATATGTACCACAGCTTTCTTATCCATTCATCAGTTGATGGGCATCTAGGTTGCTTCCATGTCCTGGCTATTGTAAACAATGCAGCGATGAACATTGGGGTACACGTGGCTCTTTCAATTCTGGTTTCTTCGGTGTGTATGCCCAGCAGTGGGATTGCTGGGTCATATGGCAGGACTATTTGCAGCTTTTTAAGGAACCTCCACACTGTTTTCCATAGTGGCTGTACTAGTTTGCATTCCCACCAACAGTGTAGGAGATTTCCCTTTTCTCCACATCCTCTCCAGCATTTATTGCTTGTAGATTTTTGGATTATAGCCATTCTGACTGGTGTAAAGTGATACCTCATTGTGGTTTTGATTGGCATTTCTCTGATAATGAGTGATGTTGAACATCTTTTCATGTGTTTGTTAGCCATTTTTATGACCTAGATCTTTAGGCTTTCATTACCAAGATCTAACTTCCTATTGTTTAATTATGGAGGGATGTTAATAGCTTGTCTGTCAGTTCTCTCTAATATTCATTACTACAAAAAACAGCTATCTCTAACTTGCTTTTTTTTTGTTGTTGTTCTCTGTTTGTGTGTGTGTGTGTGGTGTTTGGTTCAAATCTGCTGGTTTTATAGTAAGTAAACTACAGGAATCACAGGCTTTCATATTTTGGAGTATTTTACATTAACGTTACTTGGTCTACAGGTTTTTGGCTGATTGATATGAACTTTAGCTTTGTGAAATTGACCAGCCACAGTAAATAAAAATATAGTTATGAGACCTGTTTCAGAAAGACTGCAGGGACAAGACAAAGGTACTGAAAAGAGGGAACCAACAGACGATAGTACAGGAGAGGTAAATGCTGTTTCGTTAACAGTTGAGATGGCATTCCAGGTGTAAGACATGGGCAACTGTCAGCAGGGAGGATGTAGCCATGCTAAGGAAAATTTCAGGAAGGAGGGACAGGTCCAAAACATCGTGTTCCTGAATCCCAGAGATAGCTGATGTGCAATCCATGTTGTCCAAAAAATAGAGGCTCGGCACTCTCCAGTGCACTGATTTCTTGTTCTGAAATCCTTTGCTATTCAGGTTGTTTCTTTCCGGAGAGGGGGGAAGATTCCTCCAGGAAGACAGTCAGTCACATATTAGTGACATATAATTACAAAATCAAAAATCCAAAGTGACAACTGGGAGTATTTTCTTGAGTGCTGAGGACTTTCTTGGTCACAGGATGGAGTAAATATAAGGGAATGTAGAAAGGGTAAAAACCAAGTGTGAAGATTCAGAAATAGTTACTAACAAATTTACCTTTTGGAATTGGTAATTCTATAATTAAAATGTCATTAACGTCATCAAGTTTAATTAACCTTAATGTATCATTTTCTGAGCATATTTACTCTCAGACAGAATGACTACTGAGTTATCTTCATATATCCATGAATCTACACTATTATTTAATATCTATGCATGCTGTTTCAAAAGATATAAATGCTGCATGTTAGAGACTTGAACAATTTAAATCAGAGTTTGAGGTGACCTACATTTATCAATGGATTACTTGAAGAGGCTGATATTGAGAGACTAGAGAAAAGACACACTACATTATACTTTCCTAGATTCAAATTGTATCATCATATCAAGTTAGATCATAACAAAGCAAAGTAAATGAACTGTGTTATCTCTGCCCCCACATATAGGCCTTTGCTGAGTTATGATTTAATGTTGTGCCCTTAGCTCAGATAACTTGCCCAAAGCTGTCTCAGCCTGATTAGATTGTGCTCTCCCACAGGGATTAAAATAGCAGGTGGGAAGTGAGGTTTGTTCTCTTAGAGGAAAAGTGCTGAGCCTAGGTGCTTGGCAATTTTTTTTTTTTTTTTTTTTGCATACCCGGGTATGCAATGGAAATCTGATCTGGGTCCTATGAATACTGGGAATGTCAGTTTTGTATGTGCATGTGTGTGTGGAGGGGGGCTTCCCTTGTAGCTCAGCTGGTAAAGAATTTTCCTGCAATTCAGGAGATCCAGGTTCAATTCCTGGGTTGGGAAGTTCTCCTGGAGAAGGGATAGGCTAACCACTCCAGTGTTCTTGGGCTTCCCTGGTGGCTCAGATTGTAAAGAATCTGCCTGCGATGCAGAAGACCTGGGTTCCATCCTTGAGTAGGGAAGTTCCCCTGGAGGGAGGCCATGGCAACTCACTCCAGTATTCTTGCCTGGAGAATCCCCATATACAGAGGAGTCTGGTGGACTAAAGTCCATGGGGTCCCAAAAAGTCAGACATGACTGATCAACTAAGCACAACACACGTGTGTGCGTGTGTGTTTGTGCATGTATGTATGTATGAAAATGTGTGTGTTTAAAACTTAGTAATTAAAATAGTCTCTTATTTTACTCTGTGATATTTAGGTATTAATAATTATGCTAGTGATAATAGTAATGAAATATTGTTATGTTAGTGCTAGAATGACTTAGTGTTTACTTAAGTAGGACAATCACAACAATAATGATTCTTATGGCTTTGTATAGAAAATCAATTTTAAATGAAGTCAGTTGTAAGGAAAAAAAACTGCTTGTAACTGGCAATTGTTTCTGAGCAAAAGAAAAAAGGGATAAATATGAACATTTTTGGAGTTTAACATCAATATATTGGGATGAGGAATTTCAGCTGAACTATTTGTCCACAAACATTAAAAAAGAAAAAATAAAAAGAAGGAAAGAAGGGATAATGTAAAGGAAAAAATAAAGAATAGACATAGTTTTTATAACAGCAATAAACAAGTAGACAAATCATGGTGAAAGTCAAAGCCAATATATTAACATGATAACTTCTAATGATATGGAATTGGAATCGAGCCTGAAAGAACTAGAAGTGTAATTACAGTACAGAGGACTTGCTGAATTTTGTGTAAAAGACACATTTTGAGGCTCTCTATTAAGGGTATCGTTTACAAACAATGTGTCTCAAACGCTGACACCCAGAAGGATCATCGGAGAGACATTCTTAGAAGGACATGTTTCCTCCACTCCTCTTCCTCACCCCACAGGAGAAATAGAGAAAGAGCTGTAGTACCTCTGGAGGAGAGCCCTGTACCTACGCTTTAAATACCACACTCGGATCACTCTGGTTTGGATGGCTCGCAGACTATTTGAGAAATGATAAATTTCATTAGAAGTTAGTCAGGAATATTGATGCATTTTAAAAGTTCAAATGATACTAAAAGAAAGTACAAATACTTCATTGATGTAAAGAGACTAGAAACACCCTCTTATTAATAGTTGATTTCTCAGGCAGCATAATGCTGTGTTTTAGGAAGCAGGGGTTAGAACTAAAGGGACCTATACGTGGGGCTTGCTTATGGAATACTCTGGCCATGTAAGTCTGAATGCATCACTTACACTTCTTGAGCCCTAGTTTTCATTTCACAAAATGGGGAGACTAATGTTTGATATACAATAGAGTTGTGAGAATTAAAGGAGAAAAGAAATGGAAAACACTAAGTACAGTCCTTGGCATATTGTTATTATTATTTTATTTGGTATCATTATATTTATATCACTCTATTTGGCATTGTCTCTAACTTGTAAGTCACTTTAAATATTTTAAGTAGGTTACAAATTACTGGAATTATGCTAGAGAATTATGCAACATTTTTATCTTTTGATAATTATTCAGTGAAAACATGGGCAGATTTGATTTTAAAGATTAAAAAAATCTGTGATGCAGTTGATATTCAAAACATAAGACAATGCAAAAAAGCTTTACATTATCTATCATAAAATCATATATCACAAAATCACTTAAAATTAAAATAATTTGACTTTGAAAATATTCCTGGAAGCATAAAGGTTTTAAAACAGTTGGATTTTCCTGGAAGAAAACAAAATGAAATGCAAAACATGGTACTGGTGGAGATAAGCCATTAAAGGGAAAAATAAAATTATGGTGCATGGACAGAGACAAGCATGACTATGAATTTGCAGCATATTTGTAAAAATCACTCTCTAATGCCAGTATAATTACCACTTTGAAAAACAACAAAAGGAACACATAAAATGCTGATTTATTTGAATATATTAATACTTCAACCCACATTGACAGGAGTCCACCAAGAAATTCATGTATATTAGATTATATTTCAAACATTTTGCTACAGAAGCTGATTTCTTTAAGGTAACATCTGTAACCCCATGGATCATAGTCCACCTGGATCCTCTGTCCATGGGATTTCCCAGGCAATAATACTGAATGGGTAGTGATTCCCTTCTTCTGGTGATCTTCTCAACCCAGGGATCAAACCTGAGTCTCTCACACTGCAGATGGATTCTTTACCATCTCAGCCACCAGAGAAGCCCAAGGTAACATTAAGTGTTGCTAAATTGACATTGTGTATTACTTTATAAAAAAATCCTAACTTTCTTCACTCTTTATTAATGTACCCATGGGCATTAGAATGTTAGCATAAACTAAGAATTCTTTTTGCACAAAATGGAAAATTTAATTGGGGCAAAGTCTTAGGATTTTGTTATTAACTTTAGCACAATTTTAATATTAGTTTGCTTTTAACATCCAAGCAAAGTTGAGCTTTAATCTGTTGCTCAAGAATTTGACAAGAATTTTTATTAACACCGTGATTGGCTTCCTCTCATCTGGCCAACTTGAAGAGACTAAGAGGATGCCCTTCTCCACTAGTTCAAATGGTGCCCTCGTGAGGATTAGAAAAAAAAGATGGCCCTTTTTCCAAATAGTACTTCATATGCCACCACAAGATTAACAAATAAGGTACAGGCTAGAACTCATTCTTATCTTATCTCTTTGGTGGGATACCCTTCAGAGAGAGCAGTCTGGACCTGAAAGGTCTGGAATCCTCTGAAGAGAGTCTTTCTGACCTGGTTCTCTTGCTCCCAAGTGACCTGAATAGGTTTGGGCATTGGTATTTCCTCAGGGTTTGGAGTAACCTAGGTGCATTCTGGGAATAGCAAGGTCACTGTCAGACCTGACTTTGCACAAGATTCCAACCACACACCTGCTGGTGCCCATAACTGCCTTGCCTGTGCATTTGGCACACTCCTGTGCTGGGAAATCAAAGCTAAAATTCATGCCAGCTGGGCAGCCATTTTTCAAAGACAAAATTATTCAAAGCTCGTTAATACAGGCAATTTTTAAGCAGGTGAAAGAATATAGGTTTTATGTCTAGAGATTTTAGGTTCAATTTTCTCCTAAACATAACTTTTACTAGTTTCAAGTCATTCAACTTTTTATCTTACACATTTACATTTATTTAACACATTTAGTGTTAATTTGCTGGTTAATCCTGACAGTTTGCACAAAATAGATTGTGAAAGATTTAAATAGATTCTAGGTAAATATTTCAATATTAAGATTGAACTACATGAAAGTTTGCCATCTGCAGAAGTCAAATACCCAAGGGGTGGCTTGGGCAGTAAAGAGTTCACTCAGTAAATTGGGAGGGATGTTCAAACCGTGGCACTTAGTACCTTGGAGATAATCTCTAAACCTATGGAATACCTTGCTTGTTAAGAATATATTTGCAATCCTGGGGTCCTTGAGCCCTTTCAGATAATTCATGGTAAAAAATGTAGTTTGCGATGGGATCATGGTGTCATGCTCGACTAGTTTGGCCTCGTGAGAGGCTGAAGAAAGAGTAACTAAAGCTAGAAAAGTGAGTCCTCCATGCCTACATAGCCTCTCTCCTCCCAGGATTAAAAAAAAAAGCTAAATATCAAGGCCAGGATGATCTCCCCTGGCTTGTAGCAATCTTTATGTATTATTACATTTAATTTCTGGAAGAGTTAAGAGCTGTCCGCACAACTCTACTAGGAGAGGACAATCGGAGCTTGTGCCTACTTTCTCCTGGACTGTCCCTGTATATCTTTTATATTAGCTGGTTATAATCTATGTGCTTTTTCTGTGGTAAACCATAACCATGAATATAACAACTTTCCTGAGTTCTGGGAGTCCTTTAAGGAAGTCATTAGATCTGAGGTTGATCTTGGGGACCACAGATCCAGGAACAAGAAATTTTCCATCTAACTTGTATTTGAATAAACACAAATTCAAATAAATGAAATTCCATATTTACTCAGCACAAAGTAGAAATAATGACTGTATTCAGTGTTGCTGAGTATGTATGTGGACAAATATAGTCTGATAATTTTGGGTGGAAATGTTACTACCTTTTCCCTCTTCAAAGTACATTTATTTCGTATTTTAATATTTTTATATTTTATATCAATTTTACATTTACTGAAAATTTTACATCAATTTTAAGTTCACAGAAAGTTTGAGTGGAAGGTATGAGTTCATATATGCTCCCTGTACCTACATATTGCATAGCTTCCTTCATTATCAACATCCCCCACCAGAGAATATACTAGGTACAACTAATGAACCTACATTGATACTTCCTGATTACCCATAGCTTATAGCTTATATTATAATTCACTTTCAGCATTGGACATTCTATGGTTTTAGATATTTTATCATTTTAGACATGTTATCCATCATTATAGAAACACAGAGAGTGTTTTCATTGTCCTAAAAAACAAAAACTCTGTGCTCTACCTACTCATCATTCCTCTCTTTAAACCACCAGCAACCACTGATCTCTTTGTTGTCTCCATAATTTTTCTTTTTCTAGAATTTCATATAATTAGAATTATATGATACACAGCCTTTCAGATCAGTTGTTTTTTCACTTAGCAGAATGAATTAAGATTCCTTCATATCTTATCATGGCTTGATAATATTTCTTTTTAGTGCTGAGATTGGATTAAAGGATCTGACATAAATCTTCTAGCTTTAATTTTCTAGGGTTCTGTAATTATCACTACTGGAAAAATGCCTGAATTTTGCACTAGAATTAAGTACAACTAGCTGACTACAGTTGGAGGGACTCCGCATGCAATGGACCTGAACTTGGGCAGACTGCGGGAAGAGATGAGGGACAGGGAGACCAGGCGTGATGCAGTTCATGGGATCACCAAGAGTCAGATATGACTGGCGACTGAACAACAACATTTAAGAGGAGACCATAACTCTCCCCTAACAGTGTTGGATCTTGAAACAGAGGCAGGGTGGTGTAGTCATTCTGGAGGCTGTTGCTGTATAAGCTGTTTGTATAAGACGTGAAACTCTGTGCTTTCTGCTCTCAACCTTTCTGCCATGTGAATCACATGATGAGTCTTCCCAGAAAAAATAATAAAGGGAATGTTAGAGAATAGCAGAGGTGGAAGGTGGCAAACAAGTATTTTTGCTGAATTCCTTTTTCCCCACTCAAGGCTTAGTTATACTGTTGTCCTAGTGGTCTGTGAGGCATTCCATTGCCTTTATAAATTATTTTTTTCTTAGGCTACTTTCTATTTTTATTTTTGTCACATGCAATTTAAAAACCTTATCTGATGCATATCTTCTCCCATTTCTACTTCTCTGTCTGGGTTCTAAGCAATGTGATATTGTTCCAAGGCACTTGTTCAAGAGACCAAAGAAATTAATATAAAAATGCGGGTGACAACACAGTATACATTTCAGGAGACTCTGTCATTTGTAAATGAGATGATTTTTGTTTTCTCAAAGAAATACATTTCTAATTATGTAACTTTAGGTATTGTGACATGAAGGATAGCACCTTAGGACCTTACACTGGTTGGGAAAGAGGTTGTGTCTCTCACTGCAGCCACATGTAGATGCTTGATCTTGTGATCACGTACAAGTTTTAATTTGAGAGGTTGATCAAATGAGACTGCAGATGCTTCATTCTCCGTAAGGGTTGCTGGGTTTGGTTTCTCTTACCATTGCTTCACTAAATTGTTTTGTCTACAGGGAAAGAAGCAGGCATTCTAGATTTGGATGTTTTTGTGTTGGGAGGTACAGTGATTGCAATCTCACCAGCATTAAGATGATAGCTGTATTGCTTTAAATTGAGATCATTAAAATAAAATTACATTGCTAGCTTTTATATTCCATTTAAGAGTTTCTATAATTAAAATAATGGTCTCATTTAAAACAGACTCATAATTCACAAGGAGACATTATTGCCTATCCAAATATTGCAAAATGTAAACAAATTTCCACAAGAATGCCCACATAAAAAAATAAATTACTACTATTATTTTGTATAAGTAGTAGTGTGATTTAATTAAATAATTTAAAGTTGTTCATGTAATAGATGACACAAACACTCTAGATCAAATAAAAGAGTACTTTTACATATTTTAAATTACTACAGGTTTGTTGAATGTAATTTTAGGTGTGACTATATTATACAATTGTCATTTATGTTAAAATATTATCCCCAAGAATATAAGAATATTTCCTTTCCATCACAAATTCTTCAGCATATAACCCTGGACTTGATACATATCTTGCCCTCAGGCTAGCTGAAAGCGCATGATTAAAATTTAATTTTGGGGAAATTTAATTGTTTGATTATACACTTGTACATGTAACCATCTTGATCAAAATGGCTTAGAGTTAACTAATGGTAATGATACACCTCTAACTTTTAGAACTATAATCATCTAGAACATATTCACAAAGTCAGAAGCAAGAGTAAATATTAATAGCTCCTGGTAGTATTAAGAGCTTGTACATTGTACTCTGTAGAAAGTTTAGAAATATCTGTAGTGACTCAAGTAGGGTTTGATAATTAGCAATTATGGGTAGAAGAATATACTAATTAATAAATTTATTTAAAAATTTGGAACATAAGACAATGTTCTTAAACATAGACATGCTGATATAAAAGAAAGAGGCAGAAGAGCTATATAATAAAGCTGAGAAAACATTAAATGTTTGGCTAGTTGACATCTTTTAGTAGAGAGAATAATTTAATTTTTAACTGGAAATCAATATTTCATTATAAAACAAATGTCTTTAGACCTCTCTATCCTGACATTATAAATGTAAATCATAAACATCTAGTTGGATTTTACAGGTTTGATATCTACTCCCCTTTATACACACACATGCATAGACATACCACTCTGATGGACTTTTCATGATTTCTTTCACATTCCTGGGAATTTCAAGAGAGGAGACTCATCCAGTTTGAATCTCTCAGTCCCCCATTCACCTGACAGCACAGGTCTCCTCCTGGCCTGCATCTGCTGCTCCTCTTTAGTTCCAGTAGCACCATGTTCGACAATGGGCCACTGAAAAAGTGCTCATCCTAGCATGTTTCTCACCTAATGGCCCCTCTTCCATAGGCCATAGCTCATCTCAGCGTTTTATTTCAGCCATGGTTCCTGCGCTCCTCTATTGCCACACCATGCATCACTGGGTCCTTACTTCCCATTGCTTTCCCTCCTCCCCAGAACACTGCTGCTCATCTTTCTTCTCAAAGGTAGTTAAAGAAACAAAATGCCCTTGTCTGTGGTCTTTTACCAGAACACCTAGTGATGCCGTTTGGATTCTGAGTTATGGCAGGGACCATTCTTTTAACTTGTAGATGCTATTTTCCTCCCTGAAGTTCACAGAAAACCACCACACTATAAATGGAAACTTATCTATTCCCCTCCAGCCTTCAGTCTTATTGCTTCATCTAACTCATCACGTATGTCTGACGCCAATTTTATAATGGTTTCTTTCTTGGGCATAGAGTCCAAACAACCTATTTCACTTTGCAGTTTTATTTCTGTTTTAGTCCTCATCATCACCACCCAGCTAAAGTTTCTAAGCATTCTGTGCATTCCTGAAATCTTGGCATTGATATATTATGATGTACACTCTAGTTACATAATTTCTAACCCAATAAAATCATATCTTTATGTTTGATATTTAGGGTGAAGAAGACAGTGTACATTAACTGATATATTTTATGTTCAAATCTTAGTTATGGGCATAATCAGGGCCCTAATTTATCATTTTATAAAATGTTTACCTTAGAATATCAGATCCACAGAAAAGTTAAAAATTATTAAAAGGAAATATTTGTTGAGTTTGATAATTAGAATGTTATCTATCTGTAGTAATTCTCAGGGACTTTAAGGTGCCAGTGTGCCTTTTGATTCTCTAAGAAGTGGTTGTAAATGTGCTTTATTTCTCAGACTTTAACAGAATTCCAGTTGTTCTGCAAACAATTTACCAACAATTGGAACTGTCAGTTTTCTGGGTAGTATCTATTTTAATAACTGTACAGTAATATCTGGTTGTTAATTTAATTTGCAAGTCCATAATGACATAGGGTATTGAACATTTTTTCATGTGCTTATTTTTAATCTATATATCATGAACCTATTTTTGAATGAACATTCTCAGAGACACATTTTCTGGAACTCTATTTAGAAAATGCTGTCCTACTTCATCATGAAAATTTAGAAATATTCTTGGTATACCTTGTTGCTAGAGTGAGAGACCATTTAATCCTTCAAATAACTGTTACACAATATGGAAAATAAAAAAAGAAATCAGTGGCAAATTATTATATAATTCCTTTTAATTTGTTGATGTTTTTGTAGCAAATCCTTAACAAATACTGTATTAGGAATCAATACATTGAAATGTCATCATATATTGTATTTGGAATCAATAAATTGAAATAAGCATCATACCCATGTATCATATATGGATAACTTAGCTTGAAGATGAGTATGTACTTTTATTTTTCATTCTTAAAAGTATAAGGTTTTTTAGATTTGTATTAGCTTTTGGAAACATTATCATTTATGTTTATGTTTATAATTTTTATGTATACATGTTTAGATATATATGAAAAATAATACATGTGGCATATGAATAAATGTAAAATAATGATTGTATGTGTATAATATATAATAAACAAAATACTATAAATTGTTAAATTAATTAAAACATTTGTTAAAATAATTTAAAAATTCTTAAAATATTTTTGTATAAGTGAGTCTTCAAATTCATTAAGCAGCAAATCATGGTGCTGATGAGAAGCACAAAGGAAAGAAAAAAGATGAACAATCATTATAATACTATGAAATGAGGGTTATTAGGGCTTTTGAAAAGGCATAGGGAGTATAGTCTGATGAGTGAAACATAGGAAAGTGGTTGAAAAAAGCTTAGACAAATTCATACTCTTTGGTTTGGTTTTCATTCTATAAAAACAAAGAATGAGATAAGTCCCCTGCTAAGAAATGTAATCCCTGTGTATTTCTCAAGTATTGGTGAAATGCTGCAGCACCATCTCTTACCGACAGTCATTAATGACTCTAACAAATATGAGACCTTGGTTCAAACAAACACATTATTCCAAATGACAGAAGTGTAAGTATGCCTAATTAATGAATTTGCTAATATTTGTTCCCTATTTATGAAAACATCACCCTGAATTTAGAACTAATTACCTCTACATATGCCTTGGAACACATACCCAAATCTCTAGAACCAGTTTTTTCATGTGATAGTTAATGAAATGATGGCTTTTCTGTTTATTTGCAAGCTCTAATACACAAATACTGGTTTAAAATAATGAAACAAATCAACCATATTAATTTAAAAATTATGTTGCAAAGAGATCTTTTTCTTTCAAATTTGAAGCCAGGATTCAAAGAACTCATAATTTATGTATCTGCTATAGTCCTTTGGAAAATTCAGTGCAATACCAGAAATATATGACTTAGCACTTAACAACCTTTACACAAAAACCCAAGCCCAGGCCCAGTACTCTTGTCTTTGGGAAGGAGAATGACCTGGTTCATTTACTGTTAGAATCCTTACCCAGAGGATTTGAATATAATCAGCTATATTTGTTTTGTTGAGTGTGCAGAGGTGGATTTTTTAAAGTAGTAAAACAATGAATAGACTCATTTATCCAGAAGTTTTAGTTTAAGCAGAAAGCAGAGTTCTCATATATTTTCTCTACCTTCCCTTGCAGTTCCCCTTATTACTAATATCTTCTGTGGTTGTTGTTTAGTCACCCAGTTGTGTCCAACTCTTGGTGACCCCATGGGCTGCAGGATGCAGGGCCTCTCTATCTCACCATTTCCTGAGGTTTGCCCAAGTTCATGTCCATTGCATCAGTGATGCCATTCAGTCATCTCATCCTCTGACACCCTTTCTCCTGCCCTCAATCTTTCCCAGCAACAGGTATTTTTCAGCTTTACACATCAGATGACCAAAATACTTGTTTCAACTTCAGCATCAGTCCTTGCAACGAGTATTTAGGGTTGATTTTCCTTAAGATTGACAGTTTTGATCTCCTTGCTGTCCAAAAGACTTTCAGGAGTCTCCTCCAGCACCATAGCTTGAAGGCATCGATTTTTCAGCCAGTGCTCTGCCTTCTTTACCATTCAGCTCTCACAACTGTATTTGACCACTGGAAGACAATAGCCTTGACTATATGGACCTTTGTCGACAGAGTAATGTCTCTGTTTCTCAGCACACTGTTCAGGTTTATAATAGATTTCCTGCCAAGAAGCAAAGATCTTCTGATTTCATGGCTGCAGTCACCATTCGCTGTGATTTTAGAGTCCACGAAGAGGAAATCTGTCATTACTTCCACCTTTTCCTCCTCTACTTGCCATGAAGTAATGGGGCTGGATGACATAATCTTAGTTTCTTTAATATTTAGGTTTAAGCTGGCTCTTTCACTTTGTTCCTCCACCCTCATCAAGAGGCTCTTTAGTTCCTCTTTGCTTTCTGCCAATAAAGGGGTACCATCCACATATCTAAGTTGTTGATGTTTCTCCTGCCTATCTAGATTACAGTTAGTAACTCATCCAACCCAGTATTTCTCACTTATAGATTGTTCTCACTTATAGATTAAACAAACAGGGTGACAGCAGTCTGCCCTGTCATACTTTTTCTCAATCTTGAACCAAACAGTTATTCCATTCAGGATTTTAACTGTTGCTTCTTGACCTGCATACAGGTTTCTTAGGAGATAGATAAGATAGCCTGATATTCTAATCTCTTTAAGAGCTTTCCACAGGTTTTTACGATCCAAAAAGTCAATGGCTTGTGTGGTACCTTTGTTAGAACTGATGTACCAATATTAATACATGAAGGTTTGTAGATTTTAGAATTTCTCAGAGCCAAAAATAGAGGCAATTTACTACTTGGTGAACTTTGTCCAATTACTTAACTACCTGAGGCATGTTAATAAAAATGGACATAATATCAATGGACTGTTACAGGTAGAAAACAACATATAAAATTAACTCATACACATAACACATTTACAAATTAACTCAGAATTGTACACAAAAATCATGTTTATTTGGGAGCTACTTACAGGATTATTAATGATAATTGTTTTCTTGCATAGCATTAAAACCTATGGAAGGTTTGGTTCTAGTTAGGTACTTTTCCATTAATATTTTTTATCATCTTTATCAGTCAGTCTAGTTCAGTCACAACTGTGCCAGACTCTTTGTGACCCCATGGACTGCAGCACATCACGTTTCCCTGTCCATCACCAACCCCTGGAGTTTACTCAAACTCATGTTCATCGAGTCGGTGATTCCATCCAATCATCTCATTCTCTGTCATCCCCTTATCCTCCCACCTTCAATCTTTCCCAGCACCAGAGTCTTTTCCAACAAGTCAGTTCTTCACATCAGGTGGCCCAAGTATTGGAGTTTCAACTTCAACATCAGTCCTTTCAATGAATATTCAGGACTCATTTCCTTCAGGATGGACTGGTTTGATCTCCTTGCAGTCTAGGGACTCTCAAAGTCTTCTCCAACACTACAGTTCAAAAGCATCAATTCTTCGGTGCTCAGCTTTCTTTATACTCCAACTCTCATATCCATGTATGACTATTGGAAAAGCCATAGCTTTGACTAGATGGATTTTTGTTGGCAAAGTAATGTCTCTGTTTCTTAATATGCTGTCTAGTTTGGTCATAGCTTTTCTTCCAAGGAGCAAGTGTCTTAAATTTCATGGCTGCAGTCACCATCTGCAGTAATCTCCAAAAAATAAAGTCTCTCACTATTTTCATTGCTTCCCCATTTATTTGCCATGAAGCGATGGGACCAGATGCCATGAACTTAGTTTTCTGAATGTTGAGTTTTAAGCCAACTTTTTCACTCTCCTCTTTCACTTTCATTAAGAGGCTCTTTAGTTCTTCTTCACTTTCTTCCATAAGAGTGGTGTCATATGCCTATCTGAGGTTATTAATATTTTTCCTGGCAATCTTGATTCCAGCCTGTGCTTCATCTAGCCTGGCATTTCTCATGATGTACTCTGCATATAAGTTAAATAAGCCAGGATGACAAGAGACAGCCTTGACGTACTCCTTTTCCTATTTGAAACCAGTCAGTTGTTCCATGTCCACTTCTAAACATTTGCTTCTTGACCTGCCTACAGATTTCTCAGGAAGCATGTAAGGTAGTCTGGTATTCTCATCTCTTGAAGAATTTTCTACAGTTTGTTTTGATCCACACAGTCAAATGATTTGGAGTAGTCAATAAAGCAGAAGTAGAAGTTTTTCTGGCACTCTCACTTTTTTGATGATGCAACGGATGCTGGCAATTTGATCTCTGGTTATTCTGCCTTTTCTAAATTCAGCTTGAACATCTCAAAATTCACCATTCATGTACTGTAGAAGCCTGGCTTGGAGGATTTTGATCATTACTTTGCTAGCATATGAGATGAGTGCAGTTGTGTGGTAGTTTGAACATTCTTTGGCATTGCTTTTCTTTTGGATTGAAATGAAAGCTGACCTTTTCCAGTCCTGTGGCCACTGCAGAGGTTTCCAAATTTGCCGGCATATTTATGCAGCACTTTCACAGCATCATCTTTTAGGATTTGAAATAGCTCAACTGGAATTCCATCACCTTCATTAGCTTTGTTCATAGTAATGCTTCCTAAGGCCCACTTGACTTCACATTCCTAGATGTCTGGATCTAGATGACGGATCACACCATCGTGGATATCTGGGTCATGAAGTTCTTTTTGGTATAGTTCTTCTGTGTGTTCTTTCCACCTCTTAATATCTTCTGCTTCTGTTAGGTCCATACCATTTCTGTCCTTAATTTTTCCCATTTTTGCATGAAATGTTCCCTTGGTATCTCCAAATGTCTTGAAGAGATCTCTAGTCTTTCCCATTCTATTGTTTCCCTCTATTTCTTTGCGTTGATCACTGAGGAAGGCTTTCTTATCTCTCTTTGCTATTCTTTGGAACTCTGCATTCAAATGGGTATACCTTTCCTTTTTTCCTTTGGTTTTAGCTTCTTTTCTTTTCTCAGCTATTTGTAAGGTCTTCACACAACCATTTGTCCTTTTTGAATTTCTTTTTCCTGGGGATGGTTTTGATCCCTGCCTCCTGTACAATGTCGCAAACCTACATCCATAGTTTTTCAGGCACTCTGTCCATCAGCTCTAATGCCTTGAGTCTATTTATCACTTCTGCTATAAAATCATAATGGATTTGATTTAGGTCACATCTAAATGGTCTAGTAGTTTTCCCTGCTTTCTTCTATATAAGTCTGAATTTGGCCATAAGGAGTTCATGATCTGAGCCACATTCAGCTCCCGGTATTGTTTTTGCTGACTGTATAGAGCTTCTCCATCTTTGGCTGCAAAGAATATAATCAATCTGATTTTGGTATTGACCATCTCATGATGTCCATATGCAGAGTCTTCTCTTGTGTTGTTGGAAGAGGGTATTTGCTATGCCCATTGGGTTCTCTTGGCAAAACTCTGTTAGTTTTTGCCCTGCTTAATTTTGTACTCCAGCATCAAATTTGCCTTTTACTCCAGTTGTCTCAATTTCCTACTTTTACATTCCAGTCCCCTATAATGAAAAGGATATCTTTTTTGGGTGTTAGTTCTAGAAAGTCTTGTAGGTTCATCTTTATAGGTTTCATATTTTAGGGAAATGTTTTCCAAACTAGGGGAAAATGTCTGTCTTCATTCCAGGCTATAAAGTATTTAATAGATGGACTTTTGGTCAATAAATAAAACATACAGAATTTTAATTTACACAGTGGTTTTAAATCTGCCTGCCTATACAGTGGCAAAATACAGTGTCAATGCAGGAGACACAAGAGATGAGATTTTGATTCCTGGGTCAGGAAGATTCCCTGTAGCAGTAAATGGTAACTCACTTCATTATTATTGACTGGAGAATCCCATAGACAGAGGAGCTTTGTGGGCTACAACTTTGTGGGTCTCAAAGAGTTGGACATCACTGAGTGACTGAGCATGCAAACTATAGGGAAGAGACCTTGGATAATACTGAGCACCACCACACAAGGAATTTTAATGGATGGGCATCAGCCAAAGAGAATAGAGGCCAAAATTTTAAAATTTAATCTGAACACAATATTTTCCAATAAATATCCCCTACCCTGGTTTTCTTAATTATTTGATGGTAAAAGTTCCATCCATGAACTGTTTCAAAGATCTTGGCAAATCCTTCAAGTCTTAGTCTTAAAAAAGTGGCAGACAACACTGCCCACCCTTCAAGTTTCATGGATAAAAGCTTGTTGGTATTTCTTGCTCTTAAGTTGAAGCTGCCTTCCATTTTTACATCCAAAAGGATTGTCAGTGAAAAAAAATTGTAATTTTTTCCATTTTTATCTGGAGCGCTCAAAAGTAGACTTCTCTAACATGCATTTTATAGAACAATGGACCAAAAACAATTCTTGTGATATAGTTCAAGATATAAATACTACAAAATATTTTGTGTTTATTTATTTGTAATAAATCATCTCATGGGAAGGGAATAGTTTAAGCCTTGCCATTTTACTTTCCTAATGAGAGTCACCACATCCATATGTTCACAGATGAAAGAGACATCAGTACATGATAAATAGACAGCAAGGTCCCATGGCTGCCCTCAACAGACTGTTGAAGGACCCCTCAAAGAGTTCATAAAAAAATGATTTCTCTGTATCATCGATTTAATTAATAGCAGAAAAATCATCCTAAAGTAAGTGTATAAGTCCAAATGAGAGTTCTTGCCACTCTGTTTTGTGTCCTTACCCTGTTTATTCTTTCTAGTGACAGAATTGTAAAATAATTCATTGGCAGGAACCTTGACAAAGGCTAACCTAAAAAGGAAATGATTAATCCTAAATGTGTGTGATTCTGTGATGCTATAGACCTATGTGAACTGTAGTCTAACTGTTACACCATTTGCTTTGTAGTTTAAATTGGTAGTGTAATCAATTATTAAATGTGAAATGAAATGTATGTCATTTAATATAAAAATGACTTAAAATCCTCCATAAAAGTATCTGTGTAAACTTTCACATTAGAGATATAAATCATGAGATGTCCGTGATGATTTTTTTAAATGGGTAAATATAGATTGCCAGGCAATGTCTAACATTCTATATATTCTTTATTTTTTTCAGTTCAGTTCAGTTCAGTCCTCAATTGTGTCCGACTCTTTGCGACCCCTTGAACTGCAGAACACCAGGCCTCCCTGTGCATCACCAACTCCCGGAGTCTACCCAAATCCATGTCCATCAAGTCGGTGATGCCATCCAGCCATCTCATCCTCTGTCGTCCCCTTCTCCTCCTGTCCCCAATCCTTCCCATCATCAGGGTCTTTTCCAATGAGTCAACTCTTCTCATGAGGTGGCCAAAGTATTGGAGTTTCAGCTTCAATGAACACCCAGGACTGATCTTTAGGATGGACTTGTTGGGTCTCCTTGCAGTCCAAGGGACCCTCAAGAGTCTTCTCCAACAACACGGATCAAAATCATCAATTCTTTGGTGCTCAGCCTTTTTCGCTGTCCAACTCTCACATCCATACATGACTACTGGAAGAACCATATCCTTGACTAGAGGGACCTTTGTTGGCAAAGTAATGTCTCTGCTTTTCAATATGCTATCCATGTTGACTATAACTTTCCTTCCAAGAAATAAGCATCTTGATTTCATGGCTGCAATCATCATCTACAGTGATTTTGGATACTAGTATTTCCAAGAAATAGATACATTAGCTTCTATTTCTCAGATTGGAAATTGGATAACATAATGGTTAAGAAATTTGTCTAAAGTCATTTAGGAAAGAAATTTAAAGCTGAATTTCAAAGCTAGATCTGGAGAATTAAAGTCAATGAGTGCTCTTTTCACTACAGAAGGAAGTATACTATACAACAGATAAAATAAAAGTTAAGATATTCTGTCTTTAATTGATTGTGTTTTGGTTAGGACTGAAAAAGAAAGACAATGTTAGTACGAGTTGGCCAAAAAGTTTGTTTTCTGTAACATCTTATGGAAAAACCTGAGTGAAATTTTGGCCAAGCCAATGTTTGATATTTTACAAAGAAATCCTATATTTATTTCCTTTTGGTGATCCAATACTTCGACAGTTAAGTCGTGTATTAATCTATCACCTGTGGCTCAGTGTCTATCTTTGAGCCTCAACTGTCCCTCCCACATAAGCATTATGTGTGTTAGATTCAGAATCTGAATTACTTACAGAAAAATAGTAGCACAATTTTGGGAATTCTAGTTTAATTTGAATATTACTCAAGCAGTATTGTCGAAGTAGTCATGGCCAATTTTATTTGGAGACAATTTGCAAAAGGATAAACATATCCAATGAATAGAACCAAAATTGTTTTTAGTAGAGAAGTGGAATCCAAAGAAAGAAAAAAATGGCACAAATAAACTTATTTACAAAACAGGAATAGAGTCACAACTATGGAATATGAACTTATGGTTTGTTAAAGGAAGGACTAAATTGGGAGATTGGAATCAACATATATACTACTATATATAAAATAGATAACAAATAAGAACTTAATGTATAGCACAGGGAACTCTACCCAATACTCTGCAATGGCTTATATGGGAAAATAGTCTAAAAAAGAGTAGATATATGTATATGTATTAATGACTCACTTTGCTGTACAGTAGAAACTAACATAACATTGTGAATCAAATATACTTCAACAAAAATTAATTTTAAGCAAGTCAAAGAAAGAAGGGTAAATTTTAAATAATGTCTATAAAAGTCAAGGAAACATGGGTCCGACATAAAAGCAAAATAATAGATTAGAGATAAGATGAAAGGCATGAGAAGGTGATCAAAAGATGTTAGACTACAAGGCAATTCAAAATAAAAGTGAAGCTTGAGGGGATTATTAGAAAATGTTTAGATAAAACATAGGTGATAAGGCAACTTTTTGTGTTTGAGTAAGAGTGAATAACAGAAGCTACCCAGTTGAATGTTAAATTAATTTTGGGTGGACAGGTTTGAAAAATGTAAAACACACAGGAAAAGAACAAAGAAGTGGATAAAAGCAGAAAAGGTAAGTTACGTAGTCAAGATAGCAGGATTAAATGAACGTAATAATTTACAATTATGTAAGAACTATTATGCAAAATAATCCTTAAAGAACATAGCCAATGAAAATGGTCAGGCAGGAGATAAAATGACTTATCATCTGTCTTCCTTTCATGTTTACATAGGGCAAACCATATATGTCAACATTTTATAGGTACTCATGAATATGAAAACTATATTACAGGTATCCAGTTTATATTTGAAATATTATTAAAATGTATTATAACAAACTTTCAACAGTATTTTATGTTTTTAAAAAGAAAACATAAAAAAATACAACAGATGCATTACATTAACCTTTCCTAAAATATGGCTTGAAGCAACACACACTTATTTGAATCTTGAGTGTTTATTTTTTAGGGCAAGTATATCTTTGAAGATAAAGTAACCAGAAAATATATTAACAATAATAAAGAATATTTAAATGGAACTCGTTACATGTCAATTTGTCTACTATTACTTTGCTGTTTACTTTTGCTAAAGTTGTTGAATGCTTATAATAATGCTCTAATATTAGAAGTCTTATCTTCTTTTTTACAAAAAACTAACACAGAGAAAGACTAAGCTACTTTACTAAAGAAACAGCAAGAACTATTGGGTTGGGATTTGGTTACTGGTAACCTTCGGTCAAGAGTCTGTGTACTCAGCTACTGTGCAGGACTGCATCTCACATTTTTGACATTAATGCATTAAATATAATTTCTTAACTTACCTATACTCTAGAGTTATCATTCCAGATACATGAGTTATTTCATAATGTGGCTATGTATTTCAATATAAAATATAACATTTAACAGGTTAATTACTCTGATTGTTATTAGCAGAAAAAATGATTCAGCAAACATTTATTGGATGATTATTCCAGATGCTATGCTGAATATTTATGATAAAATTACAAAAGAAAAATAGGAATTTTAAGCCCTTAAAGTTTACAATCTGAAAGTTGGAATCTGACAAATTTATAAACATTTGTTTATAATTACAGATGCTAAGACAGAATTATTGCAGTCCAAGTAAAATGGGAAGAATTAAACAAGGCTCCTTTCACTAAGGTGGTGGCAATGAGGATAAAGAGATGACTGATATGAGAGATTTTAAAGTATATCAAATATTAATACATAGTAGTAATAGTAACTGACATTTATTGAATATCTTTACTGTACCAGTTATAGTCATAATTATTTCACATGGACTTTACTACTTAAATCTGATTGTAAAAGCTATTAGCACACTATATTAATTTTATAAGTTAGGGGAACTATATGTTAGGCTATAGAAGTAACAAATAAACTTGATGGATGTGATGTTATGTGATTTTTTAAGGCAGATTTCAACTTCTGCTTCCCTGTTTTTGGAATGTTGCACTGAAACTGCCAGATAATGAAGTCTGTTTAGCCTTTAGAGCATGAGAGATCATTTGGACCAAATCCAGACCTCAGCCAATAGCCATCACCAACTCACAGGCATTAAGTGAAGCCATCTTGAATCTTCCCAGCTCTAAGGGAATTAAAGTTTCATTTTTAGCATTTTACACTTTCTGTGGCATGACACCCACCATGGCCAATTTCAGGCCATCCATATGATGTCACCTGATTCACAGAATTCTTACAAGTGTCAGCTCTCATAAGCTGCTGGGAACCAGCTCCAACACATTACTTTCAATTATAGTGGTGAGTGAACTCAGTTGAAATCTTAAAGGGAACTTCTGCAGCAATTCACATAATCTTGAGAAAAAAGCAAATCAAAACATTGTTTAAGATACTATTGGGGTAGTCTCATAAGCATCAAGGACTAATGCAATGGACAACAAGAAGAGAGAAATACAAGTATGATATTTAAAGTAGCATAAATGTTCAGTAGCCTCAGTTATTGGACTAACGATAATACAAAGAAAAATATATCTTCAGGTATGTGTGTATATGTGTCTATGTGTGTACTGTCATGCCTGACTCATAGCGACCCATAGACTGTAACATGTCATGCTCCTCTGTCCGTGGAATTTTCCAGGCAAGATTACTGGAGTGTTGTCATTTCCTTCTCCAGCGAATCTTCCTGACTCAGGGATCAAAGCTCCATCTCTTGTGTCTCCTGTATTGGCAGGCCAATTCTTACCACTACTGCCACCTGGGAGATAAATTTAATGTTTAGGATTTACTTACACTCTCTTATATGTTAACTTCTGTATAATTTTAACTGACTAACCAATGGCATACATGAAAAAGAAACTTGAAGACCTCTACATATTTTTCACAGTTAATGACAAAGTGTGAATTAGTACAATATATCTTTACTGTAAGTTTTAGGCAGAGACGTTTTCACATATGAGAGACATGTATGACACTTATGGGGCTCTGGAGCTTGCACTATTATGCAAGATTAAAAAAAAAACACTCATGGGAAGATTTACAAATCTGTTATCTTACTTGGTACCCACAACATTTGGTGCCAGATAAATACTGGTGTTTCCTTTTTGTAAGTGAAATAACAGCTTCAAAATGTATACCTAATTTGATTATTTGGATATCTAAGTGAGGAACAAAAATTCAAACTTTATTTTAATTCCTCATCCCATATTCTTAATATTCTAGAATGATGCCTAATAACCAGCTTCTTTAAAACATTTTAGCCAGACACATAACTGTGGGTTTAAAACAAAAGTTTTATTTTGACTTGGAACGTATTGTTATTTTAAGCACTAACATGAGGTATTCTTCATGTTCATCTTGGTTCACATGAAATATTGTGAGATCAAGCCACAGAGGTATTGCCAATTTTTATTATTATTTGATTTATTATTAATGAGGAAAGGTATAATACACAGTTCACAATCAGTCACAGCTTGTGGGAGTTTATCTGGCAATTACATCTAACAGCAATTTATTTTAGAAAGCTCTGCATATTGATGATGATGATCATAGACTTGTTTTCAGCAGTAGAGAATAGAGCTCAGTTGATAATGATGGTTAATGGGAACATTTCCCAATAAAGAATATAAAATAAAGTGAATTTTTTCTCCACTGGAGCTGCTGCTTTGATTAAATTTCTTTGTAATATGGAAAGTATGTTTGGATAGCCTGAACTACTCCTACATTATGAACTTCTTTCCCTAATGAAGATGGAGCCTTTTAAAAAATGATATGCAGAAAATATCTAGTACCAGTGTGAAATTAAGTTAATAAATGCACTTGTCTGTTGCATCAAATAGATTAACTAGCTAATAACTAGAGGTGTTAGTGCAGGAGCTAAGAAAACACTTGATAGGTAGAGAGAAACCTAGAATAGTGGGTGGTTGTATTAATTTACTTCACATATCTTTTTGAGTCTGGATGTTCTTCGCTACCTTGATTTAGAGATAGACATGGATTTTGCATTTTTCTGCCTCAGAAAAAATGTTATTCCTAACAGTATTTTGGTCTCTGGAGTTTAAGTTCTTACACTACAAGTTTACTGAAAAAGGTGAATAAGGCAATGCAAAGTCCTTCTGAATCTTAGAGCAAGAAAGAACAACTACACAGGTAGTGTTGACAGTGGCAGGGGACTCAATCAGAATGGAAATGACAGTTCATCAAGATCTTGAACTTTGGATACTGGGTAGTTCTTTCCCAGGCAGATTTACATGGAGGGGAAGGTTTGCAGGGGAAAGGTCCAGGTTTGGTAAAAAGACTAGGAAAAGGCACTTAAGAATGAAAGAGCATATTGAGGTTCAAAAATGATTGGTGTTTAAGAGTTCTGGGGCTGAATATGTTTCAAGATGATGGATGTTAAGAGGGAAGCCAGGGGAGGGACTTTCGGGACACATCCTTACTTTAATGAATAAAACTAGAAGTCATATATTTGAAACATTATGCCATTATTGTACATTATAAAATTAAATTAAATCATGTATTTTTCCACAGTAAGAGTTATATTAGAATATAAGAGTTAATTCTTAGGGTAATATGGAATAAATTAACATGTGTTCCCATACTGCAAAATGAACTGGTAAATAGTACAAAGAAAATGTGTTGAACATTTGCCAAATAAAAAATTCATGCTGAAAGACAAATTTATATTAAATGTAGCCTTGACATCATAGTCACCACATATTAGAAAAATTTTGCTATATAACTTTATAAATATCAAAAACTTCAATGTCTTTAAAATAAAGTCCAAGTGAATGCCTGTATACCCAAGTATAGTTCAAGATTTCTAGTAGGACATGACTGATGGGTTTGCTTTGTTATATAGAAGATGATTTCCATAAAGCATTAGCATTTTATTTTGTGCTAAAAGGTGACTATTTCATTTAGATGATTTCCAGATAAGCAGTTGAGGTAACAACCTCTTACCTTCAATATTTGGCAAAATTCTTAAAGGTACCTTGAAAATTTTTGAATAAGAAGTAGCATTTTTTCTTAACTATACAGTTATTCTTTTCTTATACAAGAAAGACAAACCAAATTTGGAGTTCTTTAATTAAAAATAAAAAAAAGTATTATCAACTTTGATGAGCTTATTTGATAATTACTACAACTTTGTATAAAATTATATTTATTATATTCATATTAGTAAAATCATTATGAGAAATTGTAAGAAGTAAAAGTGGCTAGACAGTAAGATAAATTACAGAGGTCTGATCTTTCTGAATGCATTGTAGGCACACAGAGATGTTGGAGTTTTGCTATTGAAAAATAAATATAACATATCTATATGTGCATGTATTACATGTTATATATAATTACATATGAGATCTATATAGCATAGGTAATATATAATAACATAAAAATAAAGTAGAAATTTTTACAAAGAACATATGCATATATCTAAGAAGCACATGAAAAGATTCTCAACATTATTATTCATTAGAGAAATGTAATTAAAAAACACAATAAGATACCATTTTATTCCCAACAGGATGGTTATTATTTTTTAAAGAATAGAAACAAGTGTTAGTGTTGTTGAGTGTGGAAGGAAACTCAAACTCTCATATATTTGCTAGTGAAAATGTAAAATGTTTCAATACGATGGAAAACAGTTGGGTGTTTCCTCACAAAGTTAAACTTAGAACTGCCAAATGATGCTGGAATTCTACTCTTCATGCCTTTCTGAAAAAATTGAAAACAAGTACTCAAAGAAGTACATGTAAGAGGATATTCATAGTTGTAGTCTAATATCCATCAAAAGAAAAATAAATATATTGTTACATATACATAGCGAAATATTATTCAGCCATAAAAGAATATCATTCATCCTAAGAAAGAGTGAAATTTTGATACCTGCTGTTGTATAATAACTATATGATCTTTTCCTCATTCCTGACATAGAGCTAAAATGTTTGGAATTTCCTGAGTGATAAGAGTGTTTTATGTTACTAATAAAGAGTCCCTTTTAATCACAAAAGTTAATACTAATAAGGCACTTAATGTGGAGCTCCTAGATGGCCTCAGGATAGGGCTATTATCAAAAGATAAAAGTATCCATAAAAAAGTTAAGTTCATATTCTGTGACTCTGCAGTTCTCCTCTTAAGTGTATATCCAGCATATACACTGGATATATGATGCATGTGCATCATAAATCACGTATAGAAACATTTATACTGAGACTATTCAAAATAAACTCCCCAAATGACACAAACCAAAGATGGATCATCCATAACATGGATAAAAATAATCAGTAGCATTCTCTGAATACAATGTTATATGGCACCAAGAATGAAAGAACAATGACTGCGATCAATATGGATGACCAGAACATGCTATTTAGTGAAGGAAGCCAAATGCAAAAGGGTACATAATATATTACTTAACTTATATAAACTTCAAAAACAGGAGAAACAAATCTATGGTGTCGGATATTAGTATAATGGTTAAATTTAGATACAGTTTAGTGGCTGATATGGATCATTGCAGAGATTTCTTAGGTGCTAGCAATATCATGTTTCTTAAATGGGCCTAATCTCAGGATGCAATGGCTTGAAGTGGGACTTGGGTTCCCAGCCAGAGACTGAGGTCATGTTGTAGTAGTGAAAGCACTAAATCCTAGCCACTAGGCCAGTGGTCAGTGAAATGGACCCTGGCCCTTAGATTTTGCAGAAAATAATTCCCACAAAGATGTAAAGTAGTGAAGCAAGCAAAATATTTATTAAGAGGAAAAACTGAGTAAGTACATGTGCCGAGACAGGAACAGACTCAGTGGGATAATCCCTGAGTCACACCTTTGCAGCAGTTTTAATTACTTATATGGGGCATTTCTTCTCGGTATCCTTTGGCCAATCATTTTGATTTGCCTGATTCAGAGTCCTTACTTGGTATATCTCAGGATCCTCTCATGTGTGCACACGCATGTCTTAGCCAAGATGGATTCTCCTGAAGAGGGTCTATGGGTGGAGCATCCTTTAACATGAGTTCACTTTGACCTCCAAGGAGCCCTTCTGCTCATGTGTGGTTGGGGAGGTTTCCTGACATCCAGAGTAAGAAATATGTGATCTGGGCAGGGCGTAGCCTCCTCTTTTAACTGTCCTGCTATTCTCATCCTCAGACTCCCCTGGTGGCTCAGTGGTAAATAATCCACCTGTCAATGCAGGAGATGCAGGGATTGATCCCTGGGATTTGAAGATCATTTGGAGGAGGAAATGACAATTCACTCTAGTATTCTTGCCAGGGAAATCCCATGGACACAGGAACCTGGTGGGTTCCAGTCCACGGGGTCATAAAGATGTGGACACAATTAAGCACATGGACATTTGTATAACTATTTAAGATTTGGGCAATCTTCAGTATACACTTCAATAAAAAGTGTTAACATATACTTCAATAAAAATGTTAACATAAAATAAGAAAAAATAGAACACCAAATCAAAACAGTGATAAACAGACTTGGTGACAGATTAAAAGGTACTGGTATAATGGATAAGAAGGCATGAATGACCCCCAGGTTTCTGATTAGTCTGTTTGTGTGACTGATACCACAATTCACCCTGACAGACAAATCAGAAATTGAAGCAAATCTAAAGGAAAAGCTGGCTTGTTTAATTTTGTGGTGGTTGTTTAGTCACTAAGTCATATCTGATTCTTTTGCGACTCCATGGACTATAGTTTCAGTCCATGGGATTTCCCAGGCAAGAGTACTGGAGTGGGTTGCCATTTCCTTCTCCAGCCTTCCCAACTTTGGGACTGAACCTATGTCTCTTGCACTGGCAGGCAGATTCTTTACCAGTGAGTATCCAGGGAAGCCTCCTTAGCTGTATATAATTTAAAGAAAATTATAAGGTAGCTAAGGAAAAATATAGAAGTCTGAATAACAGAAGAAAGTTATATGTAAGCTTGGGAAAATAGGGGACTGCTGAGAATGACATCTTTAAAGTAATGAGAAGCCTGGGCAGAACATATGCTGGAAGGGAGTGTGATTTACATGTTTTTATTTTATATCCCAGATATCAGCAAGATATTCAAGGGAAGCTGTTTTCGACAACAGTGGGAAGTCAATATCAGAGAGGTAGGTGTAGCTGTCTTTCACTTGTATTACATTAAATAATTGTTTTTGAGGGGTGAGAATCTAGAGAATGTGGTTCAGTAAATTAAAAACATTCTTGACGTTTGTGAGGTAACTGGTTAAGGATGCAGGAAAAAGAAGATACTGAAAAAAGTGATGGACCATGAGAAAAAGCATAACGATTTTGGAGAGTAAGTAATAACCCATCTAGACCTCATATGATACTCAGAAATTAAGCATGATGAATTTAAAAAAAAAAAGAAATTAAGCATGATGATTGAGGGAGACTGCCACACTTGATAAAGAATCCAATATTACATTAATGCTGTTATCTTTAAACATAGCAAAAATATAGCAAATAGCAATTTCCTTAATAACTTATTAGCATTAATAACAAACTAAAATTAAATAATTTTAATAAAAACACAAATAATATATTGAATTTAAATAAATAAGAATGACAGTTCAGCAAATGATATGAAAATAGAAAAAGATATTTTAATAATAATGCTTAAAATAATGCTTATTATAGCATTATAACATAGACTATTTGGGTCAAATTCAATTGTCAATAAAAGGGCATAAGAGATAACTTATATTGTGTCCACTAGATGGAGCATGATGCAATCAAATTAGAAAGTGGTTATGAATAAAAATGGAAATTGTTTATTATATAGTATTAGGTGAAATAAATGTGTAAATTTAGGTTAAAATGCACATATGCAAATAATGAAACATGCCCAAATTCTAGTGCTGAAATTATGTATAAATGCTTGAATCCCATACATTTTCTCTATTTTTTCAGTGTTTCAGCGTGAAAAAAATATATTACAAACATAATTACATATAAGTAAAGTCTGATTTATTGTTTCACATAAAATTCTTTGCTTATAAATAAAATGTTTCTGAAACTAGCCAATATCTGAAAAATGTCAAACGCTGTATTAAAGGTAGGATTGTTGGCCTATAAATTAATATATACTAACTTTGCAATAAACAGAGCTCAAAATATATAAAGCTAAAATACATGTGAAGTTTATTTCTTGCTCAAGTATCTGCACTTACCTGATGGATATGTCAAGAATCAATCACTTAGGAACCAGGCTTAGAGGGACTTTGCCATTTTCAGTAAATGCATTCTAAGATCTTGCTTGAATCATCTTCCCTCTCCTCATCAGAAGGTTTTATGGGTCAGGCCTCAAAGAGGGTACCATCATTTTTATGAACATTACCTCCTGTGTCTATTATCTATTACTGCGTAAAAGAGAACCCCAACTCCATACCCTCAGACAACAAAAATTATTTTTTTTTCCTCACAATTTTATGGCTTGCTTGAGCAGCTTTTTCAGGTGGCCTTATTTTGGCTTACAGATGTAACTACATTTGGCTGTTGGGTCAGTTGGAGGGCTGAGCTCAGGTGGGTCAGAAGGACTTCTAACCCCAGGTAGTCTTACATTTTCTTCAAAGCATGGACACTTCAGGGCAGTGTTTCAAGAGGATGAACCCAAAAGTTGTAAGATCCCTAAAACCTACTTTATCAGTCACATGACATTGCTTCTGCTACATTCTGTTGGTCAAAACAAGTCGCAAGGTCAGGATGAATTCAAAGAGATCAGAAATGAGCTTGGTAGGAGGGATAGCAAAGTCATATTGCAAAAGAATGGGGATACAGAGAGGCATGATTCACTCAGTTCAGTTCAGTCTCTCAATCATGTCCTACTATTTTTGACGCCATGAACCCCAGCATGCCAGGCCTCCCTGTCCATCACCAACTCCCAGAGTTCACCCAAACCCATGTCCATTGAGTTGGTGATGCCATCAAACCATCTCATCCTCTGTTGTCCCCTTCTCTTCCTGCCCTCAATCTTTCCCAACATCAGGGTCTTTTCCAATGAGTCAGCTCTTTGCATCAGGTGGCCAACGTATTAGAGTTTCAGCTTCAATATCAGTCCTTCTAACGAACACCCAGGACTGATCTTTAGGATGGACTGGTTGGATCTCTTTGTAGTCCAAGGGGACTCTCAAGAGTCTTCTCCAACACCACAGTTCAAAAGCATCAATTCTTCAGTGCTCAGCTTTCTTTATAGTCCAACTCTCACATACAAGACTACTGGAAAAACCATAGCTTTGAGTAGATGGATCTTTGTTGACAAAGTAATGTCTCTGCTTTTTAATATGCTTTCTAGGTTGGTCATAACTTTGCTTCCAAGAATAAGTGTCTTTTAATTTCATGGCTGCAATCACCATCTGCTGTGATTTTGGAGCCCAGAAAAATAAAGTCAGCCACTGTTTCCCCTGTTTCCCCATCTATTTCCCAGGAAGTGATGGGACCCGATGCCATGATCTTAGTTTTCTGAATGTTGAGATAGGACATTGCTATCAATATATATCTGCAGCATGTGAGTTATAACTTTGATACATGGTTACATCTATATAGAAATGAAGTTGGGAAATGAAGCCTAGTTCTGGGACCAGGAAGACAAAAATTTATTCATTTTAATGACCCACAAAGACATTAGACAATCTCTACCACACTAGGTATTTTTTTTTCCACCTTGTGAGCTCCGTTAAGTCTTCAGTGGAAGTTGGAAAGTTGATAAGTGGTGTTGAAGGTTATCAAGAAGTTCTATCATTGCATTCAAGCTTTCAGTTGTAACAAAATATGCTAATATCACTTTGTCTTATGGATTATACTGTGTTTGCCAACCCAGTTTTAAGATGTATAGCTTTCTACCCCAAGTGCACCAGGTACACCCTGGTAGTGGGCCAAAATCTAGGTAAATAAACCAGTGAGATATAAGGTACCAAAACTGACACTAGTGACACTATCTGCAATCTACGGTTGAAGAAATAGAAACCAGAGAGTACAGTCAGCCTGAAGTCACAGTTTGGATTAGTACTTTAAAACCTTTTCCATGCTATGCTAAGGGATTTGCAGTTAATCTTCTACACAGTGTGGGCTCTTGAACTTTTTAAAAGGAAAAGGAGTGTAAGCAGAGTTGTTATTTCAGAAAGGTGAATATGACTGCATTAAAGAAAATGCTTTCTGGGAAAGTGGCTGAGATAGATTACAGGTGACTGATTAGATTACAGATGAATAATGTCTAAATGCCTCCAACTGGAGAGAGAAAATGGGTTAATAATATCTGAATTAGAATCACCACGACTTGATAGCTGATGATAAGCAGGAGGGGGAAGAAATTCTAGTTGCTGTTTATGCAGTTCGTGGCATTGAAAGGGATCTGGCCACAGAGAAAGTGAGGGCAGAAATGTAGCTCGTGTTCAACTTGCTAATGTTTGTCCTTGTTAGAACTATATATTACTACAACGGGTGTGTTGTCTCTTAAAATATCTGTCTAAGTGGGTCATCTATTCTAATTCATCCACCCATGGGCTTCCTTTTTCAAGTTCCAACTTCTAGAGATAGAAGTGCAGAAAAATGCTGCTTAGGTAGAAACAGTCATTAGTGAAGAAGTTGAGTGTATGACTTGAGTCACGGGGTCAAGTTCTAGAGCTTTGCTTCTCAAAGCATATTCCTTAGAATGAAGAGATCAGCACTGTCAGGGAGCTTATTAGAAATGTAGAAGTTTCAATCTGAGTACTCAATTATAATCTGTACTTTAAAAAGATAGCCAGGAGATTTATATACAATGGACTGGAAAGCATCTTTTTAGAGTACAGATTGAATAATGCTTCAGAGTTTTATTATTAGAGAGTATTTTTCATGTATCTGGCCAGAAAATTCTTCATTTGTAGGTGAAGGCCATGGACCAACTCCTACCACATCTTCTTGCATCTATAGAAAAAAGACTCTGAGGAAGAAGATATATTTTCAAAGCTGTGAAAGAGGTAAACTGATAAACATTTATCACAATTTATCTTAGTGGTATCTTAGGAACTTACTTATAACTTATCAAGACTTTCCATAATCAATTATATGATTTTGTAACTGAAAAAGGATCAATATAATATTAATTTAAAATAATATACAGGCGAAAAAATGAAAGCTATTGAGAGGATCAATTAAGCAAAGAGTCAAACTCTAAAATACCAAGTTTATAAAATTTATGGCCAGGATACCAGTAGACATATCAAGTAGAGGAAAGTAAAGATACTGAGCTGCACATGCAGTTAGACTCCTAGGCTGTAGGCTCTCACCAGTTATTTCATGGTTCACGTCTTCATTTCTTCTTAGTCTCTGCTCAAATTTCAATTACTGCTGAGATTTTTTCCAGCCCCACCCTGTATAAGAGCAGTCCTTCCTCCACTTTCAAAATTTTCCTATCTCACTTATTATGCTTCATTTCCCTCTGAAGTACAATTATCCGCTTATTTCTTCTTTTTTTAATTGGAGTAAAATTGCTTTACAATGTTGAGTTAGTTCCTACTGTACAATAAAGTGAACCAGCTATATGTGTGTATATGTATATCTCCTCCCTATTGAGCCTCCCTCCCCCACCATCCCACTCCTCCAGGTCATCACAGATCACCCAGTTAAACTCCCTGTGCTATACAGCAGCTTCCAACTCTCTATTTCACACATGCTAGTGTATATATGTCAATGCTACTCAGTTTGTTCTACTCAGCCTTCCCCCTCTGTGTCCACAAGTCCACTCTCTGTCTGTGTGTCTCTTCCTACCCTGAAAATAGGTTCTTCAATACTATTTTTTCTAGATTTCATATATACATGTTAATATATAATATTTATTTTTCTCTTTCTGACTTATTTCACTCTGTTTAATAGACTCTATATATCTTTTCTCTATATTATATAAACTCCTTGAGTGCAGGTACTTTTTGTATTGTTATTTATTTTATCCAATATTGCAATTCTGTCCTCTCTAGGCGTACAATGAGCATGCAACAAATGTTTTTTCAGCTGATATAAAATTGTCCCAAATATATAGTTTACAAAAAATTACCAAAATCATTTCCTTTAATATAGGACCAGAGAAGTTATCTTCTATCCTTCTGAAGACAGAAAACATAAATATTTGCAATATATCTAAAGACTGAAAATAAATTTTTTGCAAAATTTAGAAATTTTATAAGCTGCTTTCAAAAGTACACCCAGAAAACATGAGTTCTATCCTTTTCCACTGTTGACCCAAGACATAGAAATAGAGGCAACCAATTACCAGTTAGCCCATGCTCTGCTAAGATGACATTGCTTTTAAAAGGAGTCAGAGCAGCAAAAGGAACGCAGATGTATAGAATAGACTCGTGGACTTTGTGGATGAGGGTAAGGGTGGGATGATATGGGAGAAGGGCATTGAAGCATGTTAATTGTCATGTGTCTAATCAATCGCCAGCCCAGGATTGATGCTCGGGACTGGTGCAGCGAGATTTCCCGGGGGGGAGGGAGGAGGGAGGGGGGTTCCGGAGGGGAAGCATATGTAAACCCAGGGTGATATCATGACAATGTATGGCAAAAACAATAAAAAAAAAATTTAAATGTAAAAAAAAAAAATAAAAGGAGTCAGAGTCTTAACTACTGAAAATCTACTTTCCATAAGACTGGATCTACACACATCAGAAAAAAAGGAAACCAAATCATAAACAAAGAAAAATCACTGCAAAAGTTTTGCCAAGGAGAAAAATGGAAACAAGGGTCAAAATACTTTTCCAGAAACTAAAATAAAATAATGACATGATTGTGGCTGAGAAACAGTTCCATGATGTAGAACTGCACAAAGTCAAGGAAGAGTATCAAAGACAAGAAAAGATATCACAGTCTGACATGGGAGAATACAGAAAATCACACATAGACTAAAGCAAATTGTAAAGAATGCAAGAGGAGAAGAATGGCTCAAATACCAAATAGGCAATTCATTGAGAAGCACAATGGGACCATTTAAGAACAGAAAATTCTATTGAGAAGGTATCCCAAATAATGCCTGAATATTTGGGACCAATGAGGCTTTATGAACACTGAAAACTATACAGATGATTCAGGAAAGAGCCTCACATTAAGGAAAAACCTCCAGGGATATCACCCTAATTAAACAGGACAAGTACAATAATGGCAAATAAAGAAGGTCACATGGGAGAGAGCCGGAAGATACCAGAAAGGAGGCAGCTTTTTGAGCACTTCACAGAAACAATAGGAAAGAGGTTTCCAGAGAAGCTAAAACATTCAGGAAGACAAATCTAGCCTAACGACAAGCAATACAAACTGATCATGACTAAGAGTTCCATTCAGAGCTATTTTAAGAGATAAAGAGAATAAGAAGCTGGATAATATCCTTAAAAACAATAAAAAAAAGCATCAGAAAGTTATGCCCACAGATTAGATTTAAATTATACTCAAATAAAACAAAGATTGCTGTTCTTTAGTTCCAAAGTCATTTCAGATTTTTTGTGGCCCCATGGACTGTATTCCATCAGGTTCATCTGTCCATTGGATTTTCCAGGAAAGAATACTAGAGTGGCTTATCTTTTCCTTCTCCCTGGTATCTTCCCAACATAAGGACTGAAACTGCTTGTCAGGCAGATTCTTTACCACTGAGCCACCTGTGAAGACTTAGCCTTAATTACCCCCTTACAAACTGTCTTCAAATATAGTTCAAACTGGGCGTTACAGTGTCACCATGTGAATTTTCAGGGAACAATATTCATTTCACTACACATACCTTCTCAAATATTTTGATTTTGAAATAGGTAAATGAATGAGTGAGTAAATGAATAAATGGATGAGTGAATGAATGAAATAAATTTAGGGCAATAAAGTAATAACTGTTTTAGAGGGAGAAAGATGAGTTGATACTAAAGAATATTTTATCAATGGTGTAAAAGACTGATTTTAACTGCCTTATTTAAATAGGTAAATAGAAATGATAAAGATTAAAAGTGATGGAAAAAGGTCTTAGCCAATACGCCAAAAAGTCTCTTAACATTCAAAGCAAACTTACTTTTAAATATTATAACTTTTATATGAAAAAAATATATAAGTCTAAAAGAAATTAATGAATACTTCAGTTTAGTTGCCACAAATTAACTAAAAATAATATGAAACTTTGATGGGAACTATATAATATATGGAGTTTTTCTCATCCTATACCAGTGGGATTGCATTTCTATACATTTTAAGCTTATTTGTAAAGACATTTGACAATTTGGTTATGATCTTGACATAGTTACAATTAAAAAAAAACTCTAGAAATTCTACCTAGAAGAGAGTAAAACACAACACAAAGCATTATAAAATATTTTATAAACAATGAAGTATATATAAATGCACAAATCTACATATACACTTATATATGTATATGTATGTGGGCATCTGTGTTTAGTTGCTCAGTCATGTCCGACTCTTTGAGACCCCAAGATCCTCTGTCCATGGGGATTCTCCAGGTAAGAATAGTGGAGTGGATTGCCATGCATTCCTCCAGTGTATTTTCCCAGCCCAGGTGTTGCACCCAGGTCTCCTGCATTGCAGGCAGATTGTTCACCGTTATATTTAAATATAAATCTATGGTGTGATTTAAAATAGTGGAACTTGGAAATGAGATAAGAGTTAGCATAGTGATTGAATAAATTATGATATTTTATATATTTAAAAGATATCTTCATATGCCTCATAATTTAACTATAAAATATGTTGCTTTAAAAATTATGCTTGTTAAAGACTTCTATGTATATATTATATTTCCTGAATTATGTAAATTTATGTAACTAGAATGACCTCCATTCCACCTAATGGATCTATCTTGATTTTATCATTATCTAAAATGTATGGAATTTAGAAATTTCTTTTAAAATAGCAGTTTACTCATCATGTCCTTTGATGATTTACTCTAACAACTTAAATACAACATAGTCATCCACTCTTTTTATTTCTTAAATCTTAACATTCCAAATTTAGGATAAAACTTTTTTGTCTCACTCTCCATTTATGGTTAGAGATAAAATCCCATACCATTTAAATCAAACTGTTTTCTGTTTCCAGATCTTAAAATAGTCACTTTATTATTTTATGCCACTCTCTCTCTTTATATATATGTATATACACACACACATATACATGTGCATACATATATTTTTCATTACATATATTTCATTACTTATATATATTTAATTTCATATATATATTTTACTACATACATATTTTTTGTTACATATGTGTGTGCTTGCTCAGTTGTGTCCAACTATTTGTGACCCCTTGGCCTATAGTCCACCAGGCTCCTCTGTTCATGGGATGGATTTTCCAGGCAAGAATACTGGAATGGGCTACCATTTCCTTCTCCAGGGTTCTTTAAATATATGCATATAAAATTTCCCTGGAGGAGGGGCATGTGGCAACCCACTCCAGTATTCTTGCCTGGAGAATCCCCATGGACAGTGGAGCTGGGCAGGCTGCAATTCATGGAGTCACAAAGAATTGGACATGACTGAGTGACTAAGCACACAGAACATATATAAAGTTTACTCAACAGAACAGTTACTTCAACCTGGAACTATACATCATGTTTTTTCAATATATATTCTCTGTGCCTCTACCAGTTCTGCATTTTCAACTACCACTGAATGCCACTGCTAATATGGAAGAGATGATATAGTGCCATGGTGTATAGGTATCAAAAATGAACCACACACTAACCCACAGTGTCACACTGAAAAGAAAGGTATTTCAGAAACAGTGATGTCTAAGATATGTCTAAGATAAGTTTTAAACAATGATTAGGAATTAACCACATGTAGAAGATAGAAATGTTTTCTAGGAAGATGAAGAAAGCCATAGAAGTAAGAGAAAACAAGATCTTTGAAGAAGAGACACATTAGAGTGGCTCACATTCAGGGCTTCTGTAGGGCAGTAGCTAGAGATGAGTTTGGGAAGTTGAAGCAATATCTTATAATGAATGTCTATAAATTATATTTTAATAATTCAATTTTATCTTGAATAACTGACTTTTGGGCCACCAAACAATTCTTGTTTGGACACCAAACAATTACTACCATGTTTGTAGTAATGGGAAGATCAAGCCAAATACTTGTCTGAAACAATTTCTCTAATCCAGGAAAACCGAACTAAGACAGCAGAAGATGTTTCCATCTTTTCCTGTCCTGAGCTCCTAAGACTATCTTTCAAGAGAGGATGCTGAAGGCATACGAGATCAGATATGGTGGGTGTGTGCCTACATGTTTATTGATTATACCACTCTCATTCAGTTTCCACTGGAGAAGTAACAGGACCAACTATGACACTCTAAAACTCTTACCTGCTGACTCTGGTGACATAATTTGTACCCGTTTACCTATTTAATCCAATACTGGGTTGACAGGCTGCAGGAATTTATGAAGTCTCTTTATTACTTTATTTCTTGAAATATCTCTGAATTTCTTAGAGCTTAATATATTTAAATATAAGAGCTATGTAATGAATAATATCTCCTTTTTCAGGTGATCTGGCCATAGCATACACTGAATCTAAGAGAAGTGAAGGTCACAACACTCTAAATATTTATTTTATGTCATTTTTTGAAATACACCAGTAAAGGTTGAATCAAAATATGATGTTTCAATTTAATTCATTGTTAGTGTTTCTAAGTCAAAACAAGAATTATGAATGAGTTCTGGACTCATCATGTAAACTCCATACTTCTTAAGAAAGTAAAGACTTGACAAGGAAAATCATAATTTCACAACAGACATTATGTCATTTCAAATCTGTTTCCAATGACATCTGTACCATACCATTTTCTCCATTCTATTCACTCTAGATTATATTTTCTCGTTAAAGATCTCAGTGTTAGGAATTCTGTTAAAAGGGTCACATAGAGGTTAAATAATATTTTAGTGATAGAAACTCTGTTAAAGATTTTCTTGTCACAAACTGTCAGTTGGTGATTTTTAACTGACATTAATTTGACAGGCTGAAAATTAAAAGAAAATGTTAGAGGACTAAAACTTTTAGCCACATATATAATTTTCCACAGATACTGTCTGGAAATAAAAGATTGCTCTTTAGTTTCAAAGAGTGAAAGAGGTGAAAATAAAAGTGTAATTGCTTTTTATACATACTAGATACTAGTATGTATACAATTTATATATAATATAATGTATACAATAAATGCTGTATAAACTTATGTATATACAGTTCTAATATAGATCAGTTCAGTTCAGTCACTCAGTCATGTCTCACTCTTTATGACCCCATGGACTGCAGCACGCCAGGCTTCCCTGTCCATAACCAATCCCCAGAGCTTACTCAAACTCATGTCCATCAAGATGGTAATACCATCCAACCATCTCATCCTTCTGTTCCTGCTTTCGATTGTTCCCAGCATCCAAGTCTTTTGCAGTGAGTCAGTTCTTTCATCAAGTGGCCAAAGTATTGGAGTTTCAGCTTCAGCATCAGTCCTTCCATTGAAAATTCAGGACCAATTTCCCTTAGGATTGACTGGTTGGATCTCCTTGCAGTCCAAGGGACTCTCAAGAGTCTTCAAAACCACATTTCAAAAGCATCAATACTCCAGCACTCAACTCTCTTTATGGTCCAGCTCTCACATTCATACATGACTACTGAGAAAACCACAGCTTTGACTAGATGGAGTTTTGTTGGTAAAGTAACGTCTCTGCTTTTCAATATGCTATCTAAGTTGGTCATAGCTTTTCTTCCAAGGAGCAAGCATCTTTTAATGTCATGGCTGCAGTCATCATCTGCAGTGAATCTGGAGCCCAAGAAAATAAAATCTCTCACTGTTTTAATTGGTTCCCCATTTATTTGCCATAACATAATGGGACCAAATGCCATAATCTTAATTTTCTGAATGTTGAGTTTTACGGCAACCTTTTCACTCTCCTCTTTCACCTTCAGCAAGAGGCTCTTTAGTTCTTCTTCACTTTCTGCCATGAGGGTGGTGTCATCTGCTTATCTGAGGTCATTGTTATATCTCCTAGCAATCTTGATTACAGACTGTGCTTCATCCAGCCTGGCATTTCACATGATGTACTCTGCATATAAGTCAAATAAGCAGGGTGACAATATACAGCCTTGACATACTCCTTTCCTGATTTGGAACCAGTCAGTTGTTCCATGTACTGTTCCAACTGTTGCTTGTTGACATGCATACATATTTCTCATGAGGCAAGTGAGGTGGTCTGGTATTTCTATCTCTTGAAGAATTTTCTATAGTTTATTGGGGCCCACACAGTCAAATGATTTGGCATAGTCAATATAGAAGTTTTTCTGGAATTCTCTTGCTTTTTTATGATCCAAAGGATATTGGCAATTTGATCTCTGGTTATTCTGCCTTTTCTAAATCCATCTTGAACATCTGGAAGTTCACCGTTCATGTACTATTGAAACCTGGCTTTGAGGATTTTGAGCTTTACTTTGCTAGAGTGTGAGGTGAGTGAAACTCTGTGGCAATTTGAACATTGTTTGGCATTGCCTTTCTTTGGGATTGAAATGAAAACTGGCCTTTTCCAGTCTTGTGGCCACTGCTGAGTGTTCCAAATTTGCTGGCATAATGAGTGCAGCACTTTTACAGCTTCATCATTTAGGATTTGAAATAGCTCAACTGGAATTGCATCACCTCCACTAGCTTTGTTTGTAGTGATGGTTCCTAAGACCTACTTGACTTCATATTCCAGGATGTTTGGCTCTAGGTGAGTGATCACACCACCGTTGTTATCTGGGTCATAAAGATCTTTTTTTGTATAATTATTTTGTGTATTCTTGCCACCCCTTCTTAATATCTTCTGCTTTGTTAGGTCCATATGATTTCTATCCTTTATTGTGCCCATATTTGCATGAAATATTCGATAGAAACAACAAGCAGGTGACCCACAAACTCGAGATTATACCAAAGAAGTTCTCTCACTGTTTTGAAAGTTCAAAGACCCACGGCAGATTTCCCAACCTGGGCATCCAGCAAAGGGACTGAAAACCCCTAGAAAATTTGACTTTGGAGGGCGGTGGGATTTGATTACAGAACTTCCATGGGACTGGGTAAACAGACTCTTGGAAGGCACAAAAAAAAAAAAAAACCCTGTTCAGTATTCTTGCCTTGATAACCCCATGAACAGTATGAAAAGGCAAAAAGGACACTGAAAGATGAACTCCCCAGGTGTATAAATGCAAAATATGCTACTGGAGAAGATTGGAGAAATAACTCCACAAAGAATGAAGAGATGGGGCCAAAGCAAAAACAATGCCCAGTTTTTGAGGTGACTGGTGGTAGAAGTATAGTCCAATGCTATTAAGAACAATATTGAATAAGAACCTGGAATGTTAGGTCCATAAATCAAAGTAAATTGGAAGTGGTCAAACAGGAGATGGCAAAAATGAACATTGAACTTTTTGGAATCAGTGAAGTAAAATGGATGGCAATGAGTGAATTTAATTCAGAAGAGCATTATATCTACTACTGTGGGCAAGAATTCCTTAGAAGAAATGGAGTAGCCATTTAGCAAAACAAATCTCAAGCCTATATTTATTGTACTATTTTAACTTTTGTAAATCTAATCAGTGGATTTGGGAATGCATTACTTAAATATTGTAATAATCTACATGAGATGTTTTATTACTTATTTCTAAGGACCCTATCATATTTGCCAGGCTCAAAAACTTACTTTGTGTTCTGAGGAGATAATCATTAAATTATATGTTATAAATATTTAAGGACATATAATGAAGAATACATTTTCATTTACTTCCAAAAATGTTTTCATTTCCCTCGTGTGTGTAGACCATTAAGCCATTACAACATTATAAAAGATTAGCATGATAGATGAGCCACAACAGTGTCTTAGGTACTAGATACAATCTGCTGCCTGACAGAAAGGGAGGAGAGCTTTTTGCTAATGACAACAGTAATGGTCCTCTCTAAACCTATTGCTTTAAGTTGGAGTAGAAAATGATATGACTGATTTCTTAAAATTATCATACATTTTAAGACCTTCCTTGTCTTCCAAAAATTTTAAAATCAGTAAGGTGAGTATTTTCTTTGATTAAAAATGGTAAATATAGAGATAGTGTTATAGATAGAGACAGAGATATGTATTTATGTTCCAAGAGTTTTCAGACAGCAAGGTTGTTACATGATTTATTTACTTTTAAGTTGCTTTCCCAGGTGGTCTGTGCTATTGGTAAAGAACCCGCCTGCCAGTTCAGGAGATGTAAGAGACACGGGTTCTGTCTATGGGTTGGAAGATCCCCCTGGAGGAAAGCATGGCAATATGCTCTAGTATTCTTTCCTGGAGAATCTCATGGAAAAAGGAGCCTGGTGGGCTATAGTCTATGGGGTTGCACAGAGTTGGGCACAATGGAAGTGATTTAGTATGCATATACACATAACTGAAAAACTCAAGGTGTTTTTTTTTTTTTAATCACTGGAACCATGATTGAAGATGTAAAATTTGGGTCTATTGCAAAGACTAAGATTCATGGATTCTTCTACCTGATTTTCCCAGAATAAATTTAAAAAAATGTATCTGCTATGCTATATCCTCCAATGACTCAAAGCCAGAAAGCAAAACACACTCAGAATATTCTGAGTTAGAATTGAATATAATCACTTAGACTAACCCAACAAGACAACACTTTGAATTTGGAGCTTCCTGATTCTAAGGAAATGATACTGATAAAAAGCTAATGGGAAAATATCTAATATTAGAAGATAGTGTTAATAAATTTTGTTTTAATTATATAATTAAAGAAATTTTAGGCATTAAAACATGATTTTGGGGAAAAAATGACTTTGAAAATTTTCTATAACTTCTGTGAATAACAAGAAAATATGTAAGTAGAAAAATTGGCAAAAAATTCCTCCATAATATTGACTAAACATCTCTTAGGTTGTTAAATTTTGACAATTTAGAACTATCTATACTGTTGTGTATTTCCAAGTTTTCTATACCTAGAGAGTTTTTTTTTTAATTAACAAAATTGTTAGGTTGGTCAAATCGTTCATTCTGGTAAGAACCCAAATGAACTTTTCGGCCAAACCATCACTACTCAAACAACAAGAGAAATGACAATTGCTGAAAGACAGGATAGAATCCATGGAAAAGCAGAAGTTCGAGAGTGAGCTCAAGGGAAACATGTGCTGTGCCTCAGGATTGAGGATGATTTGATAGGGTCAAAGATATTGCCAGTAAGAACTACTCTTAAGGCCGTGAGGATGCTCTAGTGCTTGGATTCCAACCCACTGACTGCCATTTGCAAAACAGAGGAGATAGACTGAGGTATACTGTCTTAACAAATTCTGTCTTAGTTACATTCTTATACAATGTGTGAATAACTCAGAGAGAAATTATCTTTTTTTTAGACACAATTTGTAAGAGTTAGTGATTTCATACCTTCAGCTGGGCTTATTATGGTGAGGGTTTGGAGAACATATTTTTGAGAACAGAGAGAAGACCAAGAACAAGGTCTGCTAAGAATTTAATGCAGCTTGCAGGTCATGTGAAATGGTACTGATAAATTTGTCTGTGTGATACATGTTCCACCTAGCCCAGTCATTCAGGAGAGAGATCAGTAGAGATCCAAGGCTGAGGAGGTCGTGGTGACTTAATAGAGGTAGTGTGTTATAGTGTTTATAAAAATGATGGCAAGAAAAACAAGAACCCAGATGTTAGGATCAGGTGCAGGGCTTGTTAGGCAGTTCTTTTAATCTAATAAAGCAATTATACTAGAGTTTCAGAGTGATGTGGATGAAATTAAACAGATATGGCAAGCTCTATCATATTTTCTGCTATCTGACAAGATCCTAGCTCCCAGTAACTGAAGACTATCATCATTGTATTACTTGAGATCTCCTGTGAGGATGAGATAGAACAGAGAAACTGTACCCAATAACTCTCAAAAACTTACCCTATAAATGTTGCCCAGATACTTCCTGGTAGATATAATTAAGACTTTATAATTTTTTTAAACTATAACTTACATAACATTGGTATATCAGAATGCCCTATTTTGCTAGTCATCAAGCTCAGCCCTCTGTGAGACCTCCTTACTTAGGACCATCTCTGAAGTTTAGGAGAGAAGTCACAGTGTTATGAAATTATTATTATTTGAGTTAAGATAAAGTGTTTTGCCTATAATTCAGGTTTGTTTTTCTCAGTGCACTTGTGTTGATGTAATGCTGCAGATACTGTTGATATCTGTTCCTTCAAAGGCAATATTGCATGCTTATAAGTCCACATCACCAAAGAACACATTTTATTTATAAACCATAGCAAGGCTTTTGGAAGACGTTTTCTAAGGATAGACCTATGGCTTCTCATCTTCCTTTCTAGATCTACATATATTCTGATGAAATAAAAATGTTTTAAAATGACTTCAGACAAGTTTACTGCTTTCTAGTCTCCTTATGCTAATTTGCAAACTTTAGGAGCATGCGTTGGTTTCCTGGTTAGATATGTGTTTTAATAGCCTATATTTACAGAGATTTTAGGTTTACAGAAAGCATAGAGAATTACTATATAAAATCCATCTCCAAGCACAGTTTCCCCTATTACTAACATTTTTCCTAATTGTGGTACATTTGTTAAAACTCATGAATCAACAATAGAGCATTATTACCTAAAGTCCATAGTTTACATTACAGTTCACTCATGTCATACAGTTCTATAAGCTTTGACAAATCTGTAATGTCATGTATCCATCACTATAGGAATGTAGGGAATAGTTTTGCTGTCTTAAAATTGTTATATGGTTTTACCTAGTCACCCCTCTTCTTTATATCCCTCTGTACCTTTGGCAACCACTGATCTTTCTACTGTTTCTATAGTTTTGCCTTTTCCAGAATATCCTAAAGATTGAATCACACAATCTGCAGCCTTGGTAGATTCTTTCACTGACCACACTTTTACAGTTCCTCTGTATTTTGTTTCTTTGCTTTGGGCTTTATTTTGTATGTGCCTTTATAGATCAGTATTGTATTATGGAATATTTCATTAATAGGTATACCATGGTTGTTTTATTCATTCACTTATTTAAGGTCATCTTGGTTCTATCGAAGTTTTGGTGATTATGAATAAAAGTGCTATAAAATTCATACAGCAGTTTTAGTGTGACATAGTTCTCATCTCATTTTGGTAAATATTTCAGTTCAGTTCAGTTCAGTTCAGTCCCTGAGTCGTGTCCGACTCTTTGTGACCCCATGAAACACAGCACACCAGGCCTCCCTGTCCATCACCAACTCCTGGAGTCCACCCAAACCCATGTCCATCGAGTCAGTGATGCCATCCAATCATCTCATCCTCTGTCATCCCCTCCTCCTCCTGCCCTCAATCTTTCCCAGCATCAGGGTCTTTTCAAATGAGTCAGCTCTTTGCATCAGGTGGCCAAAGGATTGGAGTTTCAGCTTCAACATCAGTCCTTCCAATGAACACCCAGGACTGATCTTTAGGATGGACTGGTTGGATCTCCTTGCAGTCCAAGGGACTCTCCAGAGTCTTCTCCAACACCAGAGTTCAAAAGCATCAGTTCTGCACTCAGCTTTATTTATAATCCAACTCTCACATCCATACAAGACCACTGGAAAAACCATAGCCTTGACTAGATGGACATTTGTTGGCAAAGTAGTGTCTCTGCTTTTTAGTATGCTGTCTAGGTTGGTGGGCCCTGGGTGGTAGAAAACTGCTGTGGCCATTACTGTCCATGCCAATAGTATTCAAAAAGATTAGGAGAGATATTTCTTTTAGTATCTTACTGGCCTAATAGTATTTCTGGGATTATAGTGTTTTGGAGACACTAGTAGTTTTCCTTGACATCTTTATTAGCTTTATGGGTAGTAGAAATACCATTCACATAAGTACCTATACTTTTGCCTTGAACTTTTTAGTAGCTTGACTTAATTTCAATCCTGCTGTAACCAAGGCATTACCTACAACAATATGACCCATGTCAGAACAATGTTGGAAATACTATGATTGTAATTTTCCTTGTATCCAAGTTCAGGAGTAGATGATAGAGACTAAGCATATTACTCATTCTCTGGGTAAACAGATAGAATTGCTTATTGGAATGAACTTTAGAGGACTGGTGAGAAGTTTTAAAACAATCTGGTTTGATAAGTGAAATTTTCAAGAGCTATTATCGCAAAAAATATGGAAAAATGTCTTTATACTATAATAAACACAATGTCTTCAAGTCTAGAAATTATTATATGAGAAATTTCCTTATTTTGCCACCAAGTCATGCTTTCCATATCTGACCCATTAATATCCCTCTTCAGAGAGGACTGACACAAACTAATATTCAATAAAATGTATCAAATTTGCCTATCCTGAAGAACTAAGTTATTTTCAAGATTTGTCTCTTAAAATCTGTTCTTTTCCTTTCTGAATTTTCTTTCTTCCATATACTCCAAAAGACATATTTCTTTAACTTTTAACAGATTCTCAAAATGAGTAACAGCTTCTTGTCATTGTTTAAATCCTTATTTTATTCCCCTTACCCTCAAATTAGAAATACTTGAAAAGCACTGAAAAATACACTTGGGTATAAACAAATAATATACACAATCTGAGAAAAATCAGAAATAATAAGCATGTAAATACTGTTTACAAACTTCTTTCTGGAAACAAGAAGTCTAATTGCAAAGGCAATGTACAGAAAATTTGTACTTTAAGAAAAAGTCAAAATGAACAATGAAAGAATATTTTAAATATAATCTATGCAAGCGATTAATTTCAAAATGGTTTTATCATCTTTTCCAGGCTCAAGAAATAGGAGTGGTTTTTACTTTATCCCATTAAAAAATTAAGACAAAATATTAAGACAAAAATATGGTTACTTTTGGACTTCACTAGTGGCTCAGATGGTAAAGACTCTACCTGCAATATGGGAGACCTGGGTTCGATCTCTGGGTTGGGAAGATCCCCTGGAGAAGGGAGTGGCAGCCTACTTGAGTATTCTTGCCTGGGGAATCCCCATGGACAGAGAAGCCTGGCAGGTCACAGTTGATGGAGTCTCAAAGACTTGAACACGACTGAGCAACTAAGCACTAAGCACATGGTTACTTTCATTTCACTAGAGTGAAAATTATGGAGTAATTACTTTGGAGATTTCTCTCTATAATTAATATTGTAGATTGCATCAATTACATCATGAAAGTACACTTAAGAAATTAATGTTTCAGAAATCAAAATAAAGATAAAGCTTTCGTTGAACTGTTGGATGAATGTGTGGATATGCTGCCATTTCTGTTCTTGATATTTATACTTAGTTCACCTCTGTTTAAATGCTTGGACTCTGGTTTCAAATAAACCACTAGTACAAATCTAGCTTCCTCTACTATTTAGGACTGTGATCCAGTTAAGGTACTTAATATTTCAGGCCCTCAGTATTTTCATCTCTAAAGTAGACAAAGTTATCTATTTCATGATGTTATCGAAAAGGGTTAACTTATAAATGATTGAGTGCTTGTGTGTGCATGCTAAGTCATGTGAGTCATGTCCAACTCTTTGCAACCCTCTAGATTATTGCCTGCCTGACTCCTCTGTCCATGGGATTCTCCAGGCAAGAATACTGGAGAGAGTTGCATGTCTTCCTCCAATGGAGTGTTTAGTGGCCAGTAAAGCAGAAAATGGACCTTAGAGGTTATTGTTATTGTTCATGCTATTTCACCATATCTATTTCTTACCAACTCAAAGGAGTCTTTCCAAATTGAAATGTTGCAAAAATAGAAGGAGAGAAATGGTCATTTGGCAATCAGAAAAAAAATATTTCACAGTTTATTTCAATGGGTCATAAACCAATTGGGTAAGAGGCCACATATAAATTCATATCCTTGAATAAACAGTAGTGTATTTGTGTGTGTGCATGTATGTGTGTGTGAATGCTCAGTCATGTCAGACTTTTTGTGGCCCCATGGACTGTAGCCTGTCAGACTCTTCTGTCCATGGAATTTTCCATGCAAGAATGGTGGAGTGGGTTGCCCTTTCCTACTCCAGAGATCTTCACCCAGGGATCTAACACAAGTCTTTTGCATCTCCTGCACTGACCGTGAATTTTCTTTACTACTGTGCCACCTGGGAAGTCATAACAGTAGATTTAGTCCGTAATCTCTAAGCATTAATAGAATTGACTTAAAAGTAATTTTTAAAAGTAGTGTGAGAGAATACAACAGAGTTTGACAGTACAGAATAGAATGAAAAGGATGTCAGGACATTAAGAGAAAAGAGAGGAAATAAGAAGCGTCAGGAAGGCTATAGGTGTATGTCATGGAAAATACTAAGAATAATTGCTTTTCAATAACGCATGACTCAGTGGTAATCACAAGCTTGTTTGTGGTCTTATTATATAAAATGTAATTGTTTTTATTAGAAAAGACAATTTTGGACTTTGTAGTCTTTGTACTCCAAGAATACTGGTATAGTCTAAACTGTCACCAGCTAACTGAATGCTTGATGACACCTGGAATTGATTAAATTGCTTAGAATTGTTTGTGTTTTGTAACAAAGCTACTAAAGTGACTAAATCAAGCCATATTGTTTTATTAAATATATGTGATCTGGCTTACTTTTATGAAAGCTACTCAATTTAATCCTAAGGAAATGCTATTTAGAATATAGTTCCAGTTATATGTACACATTTAGTCAGAAATAATTCATACTATTACCCTCCTTTTTTTCTGTTTAAATCTTTCAGAGATAATTATATGACAACAAAAATAGCCTTTACCTTAAAACATAATAATAATATTAAATATAATAGTAATAGTAGCATAAATAATAATAGAGATATCTGTAATATTTATTGAATTCTTACTATGTCAGACATCATACTAAGCACCACTCATACTATTTATGGATTAGATATATATAATAATTTTCTTTTAATAATGTGAAGATTTTATGAAATAATACTTGTGAAAGAGTATCTCAGTATAATATAAAAATATTTAGTCATCGATTCTACACAATTTCAAGAGTATTTAGTTCTTGCACTTACCTATGCCTAGAACACTTCTACCCTCTATTTTCAAAGTTCAACTCCTTTGCCACATTTCATTCAAATATTCTTGAATTTCAACACTTGTCTTCTTATCATTATTACCTAAAATATGATATTATATATTTGTTTGATAATTTGCTGAATGGCTTTATCCACAACAGAATGTAGTTTCAGTGAGAGAATTTACATGGTTTGTCCTGTTTACCACTATGCCCCAATGTGGAGAGAGTGCCCAATTGTTGCCATTCAATATGTAACTGTTGAATGAAAGGACTATCTACTCTGTGATTCATGTATGGTTGTAACATAAAATTAGGTATATTGAGTGGTTATTTTTTGTTGCCTTCCAGACTTAATCTTCTGCCCTGATCTGTGCCTTAGAAAGTTATTTAGAATGACTCTCTTTGCCTTTTGAGTTCTGTTATAGTTTCTGTTGTCCAGCTTTAAGAGCCGAACAATCTTTGAAAGGACTGATGCTGAACCTGAAGCTTCAATACTTTGACTACCTGATGCAAAGAGGCAACTCATTGGAAAAGATCCTGATGCTGGGAAAGACTGAGGGCAGAAAGAGAAGGGGGCAATCAAGGATGAGATGGTTGGATGGACTTACCAATTCTATGGACATGAACTTGGGAAAAGTCCAGGAGATGGTGAGGGACAGGGAAGCCTGGCATGCTGCAGTCCATGGGGTTGTGAAGAGTCAGACACAACTGTGTGACTAAACAACAACAATAATAGTTTCTAAAATGTGAAATACCTTCAGGAAGTCAGCAAATTGGAGGAGAATGATATTGGAGTATTTTTTTTTTCATTCATGCCATAGGTTGCCAGTTGTTATGCTTCCTTAATGAAGAGCTCAGATCTATTTCAACAGCCCTCTCCTAAAGCTTCAGCTTTCCTTGGCCAGCTTTTACAAAGACCTTTTCTCATTTATATCTATGTTAACAGTTGATTCCAGTAATCTTGTAGCCTCTGAATGCTTTAGAATGCCTTGGTCATTCCTGATAATCCTATTCGTACTTTTAAAATTAGTGAAGCAGAATGTGAGAGGAAGGTTGATGAAGGAACAGCTGATCACAGCAACTTGAATTTGTTTTGAAGGTAGAGAATACAAAATTTGCTGATAGATTTGATGTGGGGTGTGAAGTACAGAGATGTCTTGGAGCATCCTGCATGGGTGGCGCTACTGGCCTCTTCCAGTCCCAGGAACTAGAATTGAACTGGAAAAAATTGAAGTCACTGAAAAACATGATTCTCACAGAAGTACAGGTTTCAGGGCAGGGTCTTACTTGTCCTTGTATGAATATTATCTGACCAAATCAATCAATCAGATATTTTTGCATTGAAAATCATGACTATCAACTGATATTAATATGCAATATTCATTAGCACATGTCTGTGAAAAACATTTTGATAGCATTCCCTCTTTAATGGTGGCTCGGCAGTAAAGAATCTACCTGCAATTCAGGAGACAAGGAGATGTGGGTTCGAACTCCAGGTCAGGAAGATTCCCCTGTAGAAGGAAATGGTGACCCACTCCAGTATTCCTTCCTGGAGAATTCCATGGACAGAGGAGGCTGGTGGGGTTGCCTCCTCACAGAGAGTCTGACACAACTGAACACCACACCAAAAATATGTTCATCATATGGCATATACTATCCTAAGGATATAATAAACTTTATGATATGTTTCCTATACCTGCTGTAATTGATGTAGAGGGCCAAAAGAACGTTTATAATCTTTATTTGCTTAATATAATGTTAGAATTTAACAATAAGAAATAAAAGCAAACTATGAAAGCTATAGGCAGGAAAATGTACACTTGTCATTCATTGTATTAAATATTACTAATAACCAAAATATCTGTTATTAGTATGTGAATTTCTAATTCAACTCTTCAATAGAATATTACCTATCTATTTAAGTTAGAATTATGAAAGTACTAAATTAATTTTAAATATAAAATAGAAAAATACAAATATGAGAATCTCTTGTGGATAACATCCATAAAACCGTTAAAATAAAAAATTATAGTTTTTCATATTCCTCTTATTAAATGTGAACAGGAAAGAAATTAAAAATTAAAGAAATATAAAAATAAAAAAAAGAAATCTCATGTTTTACTATTAATAATGTATCTACCATAGGTGTCATTTTTCATTAACAAGGCATAATTTACATGTAGAACATGAAAAAAACCTTTACCTTACAGTGTAATCAATTTTCAAATATTTGTGAACCCAGCTATCACACACACAGCACACATATGTCAGTTACATCAGAATTTAAACTTTTTGTCCTTTTCTAATCAATGTTTATTATAATTTTAAAATATCATCAAAGATTAGTTTTGTTTTAAAATTTCTAAAATGTCATAAAATATACTTATTTGGCTCTTTCACTGAATATAATGTTTTAAAGATTTATCAATGTTATTAAAATGTATGAAAATTTTATTGCTGTGTAGTATTCCCTTGTATAATTCATAGCACATTATTTATCTATTTTTTTATGAATGGTCATTTGGATTATTAGATCCTGTTTTGGACTCATTGATTTAGAGTTCTTTTTATTTTTAATAAAATATAATTGCTTTGGCTATTTATATATGCATTTAAAATTTCCTACTCTTCAGCTTATTGTTAAGTTTTAATAGAGAAAGAGAAGAGCGAGAAATCATAGACAAATTATTTTGAAATTTCAGGATTTTAAGGGTGGGCTTCTCTAGTGGCTCAAACCGCAAAGAATCTGCCTGCAATGCAGGAGAAGGGTTCGATCCTTGGGTAGGGAAAATTCCCTGGAGAAGGCAATGGCAACCCACTCCAGTATTATTGCCTGGAGAATCCCATGAACAGAGGAAACTGACAGGATTTTAAGAGTAATAAATTGTAGTTCATAAAAACAAAACAAAAAACTCAATACAGGGATAATATGCAATAAATATACAAAATATTTTAATCTCTTAGAATTTCTATATGTTCTGTGGTTTCACTTTCATGTCTTTCTTATTTGTAGATATTGTATCCTCTCAATTATATCTATTTACATTAGAGAGTTTTTTAAGTTATTTTTTATTCCATTTCTAATCCCTCTCATCACATTTTCTTTTAGTTCATCTAGACCTTTGTCTTTTAAGTGACTGCAATTATTCAGATGTTGAATATCTTGGTTATTCATTCATATTTTTAGTCAACTGGATTTCCTTTCCAGTTGTGTAAATATTGCTTCTTTCTAAACCTTGTGTGTGAATAAGAAAATTGATTGAGAGCATAATTACAGGGACATGAAGCCATGCTTTCTTTTATGAGGAACAGAAAGAAATCAGTATTGAACTGGCTATCAGACTCTGTTCTCTGTATGTCAGAATTAGCAGATACCATAGACTTACTGTGTGTAGTTGTTTTTTACCTATGTGTACCACAACATCTTAGCCTTGAAAGAATTTTTTTTTAAAAATCTAGATTACAGAATTATAATCTATGTAACTATTATGCAGATCAGAATGATCCTGATGACTGAGCAAACTCCTCTCTCTGTTGGAAAGCTAGTTGCTTAATGATTATGTCATTAGTGCAAGGGGAGTTATTAGATTATATATCAATTACTGGGGTTTCCTGCTATGATAGCCTGAGGCTTTCATACTTATTATAGGATTATTCTTGACCAAAATTTGAATGCTCACATCCCTGACATGATCCTTCATTCTTTCCACCAGAGAGTGCTAGAGAAAACACTTTCCTAAAGAAATGTTTAATGGGGTTATTTCATGTGAGGATGCAGACCAGTAAATTAACAGAAAATTGCATTCCTGGGTCCCTTATGCTTGAAGAACTATCATATCTAGATCAGTTCTGTGCAATAAAATTTTCTGTGATTCTTGAAAGTTATTTTATCTGTACTGTCCAGTATGGCAGCCACCATCCACATGTAGCAATTGTAATGTTGGAATGTTGCTAATGTGACTGAATAAACTGAAATTCTAATTGTTTCTAATTTAGCTAACAAAAATTTAAATTCATAAAGCCACATTCAGTTAGTGTTCACTTTGTTGTAGAGCCCAGATCTAGAAACTTGATGTCAGCTCATCATTCATAAATTGAGCTCATATCTACACTACAGAACAATGTAAGGATAGCATATTAAAATACTCAGCATATAGTAAGCACTTCATGAATATTTTGAAATTACCTAGGATTAATTTGTCAGTATACACACCAAGGCTTACAGGAACATCTACTGAGAATATCAGTTTAGTAGCTGATGTCAATTTTCAGTCAAATATATTATCAATTGACCCAAGATGATTTTCCTTTTATGTGTTTGGATATCTTACATGGTGAATAAAATTTATACTTTCTGTCTGCAAAACCATCTTGCTTTTGCAATTATACACTTTGGTAGTCTGTATTTCCAAGGTGGTGCTAGTGGTAAAGAATCTGACTGCCAGTGCAGGAAATATGAGACCTGGGTTTGATCCTTGAGTTGGGAAGATCCCCTGGAGGAAGGCATGGCAAACCCTGCCAGTATTCTTGCCTGGAGAATTCCATGGACAGAGGAGCATGACTGGCTACAGTCTATAGGGTTGCAAAAAAGTCAAACACACTGTAAGACATGTATGCACACAGCACAATCTGTACTTTAAATTCAGACATTCAGTTCAATTCAATTTAATTAAATTCAATAAATTTATCTTTAAATATGCCACAGGCTCTTCAATGGGTATTCTTTCTTTCTTGTGATTCACTTACATCTTAGGTGCTTCTATTTACTTATTTATTTATTTTTATAGAAATAAAGAGGACTTTTTCTGAAAGAACATGGGTCAGCTTGTCTTTCCATTTATTTAAGTATCTATGTATTTAAACAAGTATATATATATATACTTATATATATGTAGTTACAAGCATATAGGTAAAGTTAATTAAATAAAAACTACTCATAACTTGTAGAATAATTGCTTAATGCATATATTCTGTAAAGTATAGGAAGGATTTTGTTGTTGTTGTTTAGTTGCTAAGTCATGTCGGACTCTTTGTGACACTATGGACTGTAGCCCATGGGATTTCCCAGGCAAGAATACTGGAGAGGATTGCTATTTCCTTCTCCAGGGTATGTTCCAGGCTCAGGGATCAAACTCATGTCTCCTGCACTGGCAGGTGGATTCTTTACTGCTGAGCCACTGTTGAAGCCCAAGGAGGAATTTACTGATAGTGATATGCATTCCCCACCAAAAGGTGACATAGAGTAAAGGGAAACAGTCAGAATAACTAAATTTTAGTAGTGACTCTGTGCTGTTGGTGCCATAACCTTGGGACTAGTCATGCAATCTCTCTAAGAACTAGTTTTGCATCTATTAAATATAAATGGCACTTCTAATGCAAGGTCTTTTATAGTTTTAATTATTAATCAAAATAAGAAAAAATAATAAGTGGTGAAAAATTAAGAAGGTGGTAGATCTTAAAAATCCCAGTTGGAGATTCTAAAGTTCTACATATATATAATAATTAAATAATATTACAATATTTTATAACACAATGGAAAATAATTCTGGATTTCAGGCTAGCCTCAGCCACCTAAATAGTTGACCTTGAGGAGGTATGTAAACTTTTATTTTCTCATCCTCACAGTGGGGAAAAATAATACCTATCTTTTCTAGACTCTGGTGGTTATTTTGCAGACCCCAGGTTAATTCATGTAAAACATTTATGTGAACTAGTATGACTTTATTATTAAAACATTGTAAGACATACACAAATTAACTGAATGAATAATACAAAAAGACATCAGGTGCTTTAGGAGTTCAAAGGGAGTGACAAATCTCCATACTAGCCTGGCCAAGGAAAGCTTTATAGAGGAGCTGAAAGCAAATTGTAATGCACTCTAGTCAACTCCACGTTTCAACAGCTTTGTATTTGCATTCCTTTCATTTCAAAATCTAAAACAAATTAAGATAAACTTGAGGTCAGGGAAAAGGCAGCAGAAGATAATTGCTCTGTTTAATGAAATATTATTGTGTCAACACAGAAATACAAAGTGCTCAAATAAATTGTTAGTGTTTCTTTTTACATTCAGTGAAGCCTGTATCTCCGCAAAATAATAATCAGCAGAGACACCAAATTCATGATGTGTCAGAATTATTTCTATTTTATTTCAAATGCTATTGATAGCAATAAAAATAAAAACAAAGATATAATAAAATAAAACAACTTGATTTCCTTTCACCTTAACCTTTTCCCTTAATTTCAATTTAACAATTTCAATGGAAATTACTTTTCTATTCTTGATGATTTTTAGTGATTTAAAGTCTATGTTCTCCAAATATGCCATCATTATATGTATTAGAAACGTACTGCTTAATTTTTTGAGATAACCTTTGATATATTTTCTTTTCATTTTATGTTAAGGTCAAACTTTAAAGCATGCTTTTTGCTACTAAGAGTAGTACTAATAGAACACTTTTATTTATTTATTTATTTATTTATTTATTTATTTTACTTGTTTTTGCCATACAATGTCATGATATCACCATGGGTTTACATATGCTTCCCCTCCGGAACCCTCCTCCCTCCTCCCTGCCCCCCAGGAAATCTCGCTGCACCAGTCCCGAGCATCAATCCTGGGCTGGTGATTGATTAGACACATGACAATTAACATGCTTCAATGCCCTTCTCCCATAACATCCCACCCTTACCCTCATCCACAAAGTCCACGAGTCTATTCTATACATCTGCGTTCCTTTTGTTGTCTCCCATGTTGGGTTCTCGTTACTGTCTTTCTAAATTCCATATATATGCATTAATATACTGTATTGTTGTTTTTGCTTCTGGCTTACTTCACTCTGGATAATGGGCTCCAGTTTCGTCCATCTGAGCACATGTACCCCAATGTTCATCGCTGCATTGTTTATAATAGAACACTTTTAAAAAGGATAATTCCATTTTGTCTATTAGGAAAAAAATATATATAATGCTGTGATTAGAGTTTCAAAAGTTCTTTCTTTGATGTTTCTGTTTTTAAGACATTTCAATTTTTAATTTCTTTTCCCAGTTTCAATGATGTTTCTTCCTTATGTTGGAAAGAATATTGATGGTTTACTTAAGTATTTTATTTTATGCTAATCAAGTAAAGAGCTATTCTCAAAGCAAAAATAACTTGCAAAAATTTTACTGGGATTGGATATATTGTCCACATTTTTTGTCGTTTATCCTAAGAAATATTTGGCTCTTTATCTCCTATCTTTTTGTAACAATAAAATATAAATAAAATTATTTAAGTAAAATATCCTACTCCCAGAATTTAAAAAAAAATTATGAATTGCCAGTTTAAAAGGTCTTTATGGTTTGAAAATAAAGAAAGTAAACATGCAATCATAATTCTAACAAGATAAATGCATGATAATCTTTTTGTGTCATATATTCCTTTGTACCATTGACTCTATAATTTTTCTATTGTAATGAACTTTTATATCTGGAGAGAAAATGTATGTGGGTTTCATACATATTAGTAATGTTTATATTAAGTGTTAATTTGTTCTTTAATTTTATTTTAGATATATTAAGTCACACACAGATTCTTATAACAAGTACTATAAATATATAATAATAGCAATACAGTATTTTGTTAGACATAAAAACATTTGATCACATGAAATCACATCATCATAAAATATTTTAAACTATGAGCTCAGGATAGTTCTATTATAGTAGAATAGTGTACAAAATTAGTATAAATGTATTCAGTATATCCATAAATGGACAGTGACTCAACTATAAACAGCTTCCTCTGAGACTTAGCAGTAGGCTAAATTACTATGTTTATTTAATAACTGATCATTTTGCTGAGTCTGACTACAGGATGGCCAATTAATGTTACTAATTTGATTTGTGATGGATTTTCACTGAAAGCATTAATATTCTATAAAACATTTAACCAAGTGTCTGTACAAATATTTTAACAGAGAGAGAAAGGACAGTCATTTTTTAGATTTAAAGAAAAAAAGTTTTTCTTTGTTATTTGAAGATTATAACCTAGTGGATGTTGTTGTTGTTTTGCAGTCCCTAAGTTGTGTCCAACTCTTTATGACCTCGTGGACTGCAACACGCCAGCCTTCCCAGTCCTTAACCATCTCCCAGAGTTTGCTCAAACTCATGTGCATTGAGTCAATGATGCCATCCAACTACCTCATCCACTGTTGCCTCTTTCTTCTCCTACCCTCATTCTTTCATAGCATCAGGGTCTTTTCCAATGAGTTTTCACATCAGGTGGCTAAAATATTAGAGCTTAAGCATCAGTTTTTCCAATGAATATTCAGGGTTGATTTCCTTTAAGATTGACTGGCTTGATCTCCTCGCTGTCCAAGGAACTCTCAAGTCTTCTCCAGTACCACAATTTGAAAGCATCAATTCTTCAGCACTCAGCCTTCTTCATGGTCCTATTCGCATATCTGTACATGGCTACTGGAAAAACCATAGCTTTGACTATATGGACCTTGGTCAATGAAGTCATGTCTCTGCTTTTATAATACAATGCCTAGGTTTGTCATAGCTTTTTTTCTGTGAGCAAGAATCTTTTAATTTCTTGGCTGACAAAATGTGGTCCGCTGGAGAAAGGAACTGCAAACTACTTGTTTTCTTGACTTGAGAACCCCATGAACAGTTTATGAGTGTACGTATAAATATATATGGGCTTCCCTGGTGACTCAGGTGGTAAAGAATCTGTCTTAATGCAGGAGACCTGATTTCTATCCCTGGTTTGGGAATATCTGCTGGAGAAGGGAATGACAACCCACTACAGTATTCTTGCCTGAAGAATTCCATGGACAGAAAAGCCTGGCTGGCTACAGTTCATGAGGTCCCAAAGAGTCAGACATGACTGAGTGACTAACAACACTTACTTAGTTATAAATATATATGTGTGTGTGGGTGAGAGTTTTTAAAAGAAAACCTTTAAAGGGCAAGAGTATTGCACTTCCACAATTGCACCCAATTTTATATTTATTTTAACTGGGTATCTCAATAATATTTCATGGCTATGGTGATACTGAGTTGCTCCTTGCAGAACAAATCTAACCCCAAATTTAAAATCAGAAAAATAATAGAGTCCTACAATGTTACGTGCATGTGGATCCCTAAAGGGAGATACCTGGAGAAAGGCAGATTTACTCAGGTGCTTCTGAGCTTCACCCCAATTCCTCATTAGAGATTTGATTCTAACAAAGTTGAGAAAGGATGTTAAGCTAAAAATATAAATGTAGAAGATTTAAAGTTATAAAACTCATTTAGGTTCATTTACTGCAATAGCCAATTCTATGCTTTGTTTATTTACTGCACCTTCGTAAAATAGATGCCTAAATACGGCTCACACCAGACAGTACAGAGTCTGCCTGCAATGCAGGAGACCCAGATGCAATCTCTGGGTCAGGAAAATCCCCTGGAGAAGGGGACAGCAACCCACTCCAGTATTTTTGCCTGGAGAATCCCATGGACAGAGTAGCCTGGTGGGCTACAGTCCATGAGGTTGCAAAAAGTCAGACACAACTAAGCGACTAAGACTTTCACTTTTCAAGTAATATACATACTGAATAATGCAAACAAAATGTTTAAAATGAAAATAAGTACTTCAAAATGTTTTACTTATTTGGGCTCAATCACTTTGGAAAGAAATGAACACTCTACTTTGAAACTGGACATTTATATAATATATAAGTCATCAAGTCTCATCCTGGATATACACTCTAATAGTACTCTTGCACATGTGTATCGGGTTACATGAACACACATTTTCTTATCAGCACTATTCATAAAGGCAAAAGTCTGGAAAAAATTGAAATATTCATTGACAGGAAAATGGATAAATAAGTTATAGTATATAGGTTATTACAGAGAAGTAAAAACGAATGAGCTAGATTTATATGCAACAACAAAGATGAACCTTAGAATCAGTGTGGAATAAAAATAGCAAGTCCTAGATTATTACATGTTTAATAGCATTTTTATGTCATTATTAAAAATGATAAAGTTTATTGATAGCAAAAATTATGCATATGATTAAGATAAACCAGAAAAGTAAACAGAATGAAGAACAATGCACAAAATTAAGGGGACAAAATGGGAGAAGAATATATAGATGTAATGACATTAAAATTTTAATTCATAAAATTAAGAGTGGTTGATAAGTCTGTGTTCATTATATATGTCTATAAAATATCTTTTCTTGTATCAAGTATATTTGTACTGCTTAAATACCTAAAACCACCCTTTAGTTTAGATTATCTGATTCAGTCTTTGAAGGCACTAACCCCACACTCATTTCATAAGTCCAGGCAGCCCAGCTCAGAGAGAGAAAACTTCCCTATGGGAAAAGGAGAGTAAACCCAGCCCCAGATTTCACTGTGGACCCCAGAGTTGGCCTGTCCAAGTTGGCCTGAACCAGCATGAGGCTGACTTCCATAGTTCTAGCTCTGATGCAGACACCTGCTTGCACCAGTGGCCCCAAGAACCTGAAAGTGAAAGTGAATTTGCTCAGTCGTTTCAGAGTCTTTTTGACTCCATGGACTGTAGCCTACCAATCTCTTCCATCCATGATATTTTCCAGACAAGAATACTGGAGTGCGTTGCCTTTCCCTTCTCTAGGGGGATCTTCCCGACCCAGGGATTGAACCCTGGCCTTCTGCATTGTAGACAGATTCTTTACTGTCTGAGTCACCAGGAAGTCTAGCTGGGCTCCAAATGGCATCCTTGTTTAAGTTGCAGGTGGGCTCCCACAAACTCAAGACACAGCTGAGTATGCTACTGTGTTTTGTGAGTTTTGTGGTAGGGCTCCGGGGGACCCAGACTCTCATCTCACTCCATGGTGGCTGGCTTCAGTGACTTCAGGAGGCTCCTGTGACACCAGATTTCCCCCTTGCTTCTGGGAATGGAGCCTATTGTTTCACCTGGGCAGCTACTGGCTCCAGGGGCCCCAGGAGGCTCCTGTAACACCAGGCCTGCAGTGGGCTCCCAGGAGCCCCAGGTTCGAGTAGGGTGACACAAAGGGCTAAAAAAGAAAAATCTGCTTACCAAGAATGCTTTGCCCAGAAAATTGTCTTTCAGGAATAAAGGAAAAATAAAATCTTTCCTAAAGGAGTTTGTTCACTCTAGATCTGCTGAGGGAATTTATCAACACTATGTGAGAGGATGGAGGTGTTAAGGGGCCTTATTGTGGGAATCATTTTGCAATATAAATTTGTGTGAAATGGAATACTTCCTGCCTTATAGGTAAACAAGGATGTCACAACCGTCAGGGATCCCAGTTTTCCAAATGTAAATTTCTGAGCCCAGGAAGAACGTTAGGCTATCCAGCAGCCATCAGCCACTTCCTTGGTAAGTGATGAGAGCTCTCCCAGTAAGCACTTAGGAGCTGGGAGGGATGCAAAGTATTGCAAGTGGCAGCCATCTGCAACATCCTCCACTTCCTCTGGTGAATGAGGAATTAAGGATGTGATTAATCAAGAAGTAAGATGTGGCACCAGATAGCTGAGATGCATATGAAAAAAATGAATTCAGGGAGCCCAGCAATTTACATCTTCCCACACATAGAAGCTTCCCTATAGGCCCAGAGGGTAAAGTCTCTGCCTGCATTTCAGGAGAGCTGGGTTCAGTCCTTGGGTTGAGAAGATCCCCTGGAGAAGGAAATGGTAGCCCACACCAGTATTCTTGCCTGGAGAATCCTATGGATGGAGGAGCCTGGTAAGCCACAGTCCATGGGGTCGCAAAGATTCAGACATGATTGAGAGATTTCACTTTCTCTTTACATATAGAAAAACACTAAATTCTATAGTTTAAGGTATCTAATTTTCCTTAATTTACAATAATTTTTAGTATTCAGACTCTGTCCTCTTTGTTGCAAACATCTATTAATATATAGACTGACTCCTTCCCCTACATCCTTAAAGCAGTTTCTCAGGGCTACTTGAGATACTGTCTCCTGGCCTTGAAATCATTCATCCAGCCCAGCATTTCATCTGGTGTCCTCTGCATATAAGTTAAATGAGCAGGGTGACAATATACAGCCTTGACATACTCCCTTCCCAATTTGGAACTGGTCTGTTGTTCCATGTTCAGTTCTAACTGTTGCTTCCTGACCTGTGTACAGACTTCTCAGGAGGCAGGTCAGGTGGTCTGGTATTCTCACCTCTTTAAGAATTTTCCAGTTTGTTGTGATCCACACATTCAAAGGCTTTGGCTTCAAATAAAACAACTCTCAACTTCCAGGCTGTGACTATTTTTTAAATAGACTCATGTATCAAATCATCATATGACATATATTAAATTTACTTGTATGTCAATTCTATTTCAGTAAAGCTGGGGAAAATTAACAATAAAATAATTTAAAAAGTCAAATATTTCAAGAAAATAGTTAGAAACACTCTAAAATTGACTAGGGAATTGTATGCTTTTATTCTGAAAAATACTTCAGTAAAAATGCATAAAATTCACTGTATAATTTGGAGTAGAGTAACCTGGTCAGACTCTCAAGGTAATGTGTTAGCTTGTGTGTGAAAAATTGACCCCAGGATGGCAGAGATTGATGCTGGGAAACCAGTTAAGAGAAAATTTCATTTGATGAATGATTATAGCTTGATTAAAATTGGTGGAGGATATGGTGAAAAGTGTCTGGATTTGAAATATATCTTATAGTTATATCTATTGATATTAAATGTGAGAGAAAAAGATACTTCAACTTATGGATTTTGAATTGGAGTAGCATGGAGTTTTCATCTGCTGAAATGAAAAACACTATTGGAAGGGCACATTTACTGGAGGGAAGACAAGACTGTATTCTTGAACATTTAAATCTGTGACATATGTATATAACCATCAGAAGATGAGGGCTACGTGTCTGAAGTTCAAGGGAAGCATCAGTGATGCAGCTATAAATGTGGACATCAGTGATGAGACTGATATTTACAGCCCAGTGACAAGAACTGAAATGATAAGGAGTGAGTCAGGAACTGAGCGTTGACAACCTAAGGACACTAAGCTCAGGAGATCAGAGTCAGAACACTGTAAAAAGGCAGTCCTGATGTCCAGGAAGGAAGAATGAATGAGCAACTGTGTTGAATGTGTCTGCCTTATGGTAAGAGGAGGCTGAGAAATGACACTGGGTTTGGCACTATAATGAATATTTGTATCTGAGACAGTAGAGGTCCACATCCTATGCCTATTACAACTTAAACGTCATAGCAGTAGATTCTTAAAAAATCTCTACACATTCAGCTTGACAAAAACACCTTCATAACAATAAAATAGAAAAATATGGGACTAAATGTTGTCATATTATTAAGGATGAGCCACAAATTAGGTTACAAAGAAAAAAAGAATAGAAAAAAAATTATATATGGTCCCGCTAGGAAACCATACACTTCTTTGAAATATTCTACTGTATTTGGAAGACTCCATGGGTTCTTTAATAACATTTTGAGCCTTGGGAATGGGGAGTAGAACTTCATGATCTGTTTGGGTTCACAAATATAAGCCTTTATAATTGTTTGTGAACCTCTTCAACTGTACTCTAGATCTGGTATGGCTAAAGGTGAGGAGACTCAGAGACTGTGCTTCCTTAGGATTCCCTGTGTAGCTCTCTGATTCCAGTGCTTCAAAACGGGGAACACATAGAGGGCACAGAAATCCTGGACTTGAACAGACTCTGCATGTTACATCTGAAACTTTTATTTCCTTTTTTTTTTCCTATTAAAGAATGTAGATATTGGGGGGGGGGAAATATGCTTAGAAGTAAGTTAGTTCATACCTTCTTTATTCCATGCCACTTTATATTTCCTAGAGCTAAATAGATGATCTGGCATCATTTATATGCATTCCTGATACTCAGAGTAAGATCAAAGCCTGCATTCTAAGGCCTGAATATAGCACAACTGCTTATTTTGTTCAAGGCTACTTCTCAGATACTTATATTTTTCCTGACAAGCCAAAGAAGTTAAAATTAGAATAAGGAGATCTAATGAGAAGCTAAATAATTATTTTTTGCTCAATGGAATTCATAAAAGTGGCTTTTAGAATTCAGGTATCACACATACTTATTTTTTCATGCATTTGAAGTTGAATATTATGCTGCATATGAAAGTCATGAAATTATTTTATGAAATTAATTTAATCATTTTAGTTTGATTACATAAAAATATGTTCACAGAAGCTATGGCAAATTGATTTTTGGATGGAGAGGGAATTCCAAGGCATTAAGCGATTTGCTCTTGCCTGTCAGCGAGACAGAATCAAGAAATATTTTATCTCATTTGGTCCTGTGGTTCTTCTTTGGTTCATTAGCTTTCATTCAAGTTCATCTACATGCCACAGTTAATACACTAATGCTTTAATGAGTGTGTATAAATAAGCTGAGGCAGAATTTGGTCTATAAATTCCCAAGATAGAATTGCTTCTATAATATATATAGTTCTTCTCTTCTAATTATCTTCAATTAATATAGACTATAAGCCAAACTACTACTTTTCACATACAAATGTGTGTGTTGTCACTGCATTATCCAGAGCTCTAGAAATTTGTATAATTAGAATTTATGTAAATGATGGTTTAATGATTGCAAAGTCTAAGAGTAATAAAGCTTGAAAACTTTCATGCAGATTTATTTAAATGCCAACTACTTTCTAATTTTTTTCTTAATTTTTCCACTTTGGTGCAGGTATAAACAACTTCTTTATTCCATGAAAAACTGATTAATTTTTCAGTTGTAACATATGTCATGTTTATTTTAATTATAAAATAATTTTCACAGTGAAGGCACCGGCTCCTTGGGGGCAAGGACGATAAAGCATTCACTGAGGTTCTCAGCTAAAAAGTACAAGGAATAAAACCAAGTAAGCTTAGCAAATATTTGTTGTCTCTTACAATGATCTTCCTCTTTCTCCCTCATAGTAAATCCTTTCCTCTCCCCTTCCTGTGTCCCTCCTCCCAGTATTTAATTTAGCACTACCAGCTTAAAGCCTTATATATGTTTACTATATTCTTTCAGAGTTCATCTGGTTTACAGGTACAGCTACTACCTCTAAATTATAGTCATATTTAGCCTTGTCTTCTCATTTGCTCTCTATCTCATACTTAAAATTGTTGCATAGGGTTCCACATTTCTCCCACAAATTTTTCCTGCTCTCCTAATTATTCTTACTTCCTACAAACTGGCCTATTGGTATATCCAGTTCTTAATCTGTCTTTGTGATTTCAGTATCTTTCCTTTCAACTCTATTCTTTACCTTTTCAAACATCTAGCTTTTATTCTAATATCAATGTTTTTTCTAAAATACATATTTAATCATATCACTATTCTGTTTCAAAATCTGTATTGCATAAAGTCTTCTGATACTCATTGCACAACTTAACCCAGATTTCCAGTCTCATTTCTCATGGTAATTTCCAGTCTACCAGATTACTCATTAGTCCCCAGTTGTGCCATGGGATTATCTACCTTGGTGTCTTTTCTTGTGATTTCTCTTCTATCTTGAAAAAAATTCTCTCATCTCTTCTTTACTCATTCCTCAACAGTGAGTTCAAATGTAAAGCCTTTTCTGTAGTTGGAATTAACCTCTTTCTTTCAGAAATCACATTTTATTTAAACCTATATTATATGTTGGAATACATAACAAATGTAAATACTTACCTGTCCTGCCATATTTTAATCTTCCTAAAGACAAATAAGACATAGCTTTTGCCTTGGTAGAATTCATCTTCAGGCATGAATGATGGTAATGTTTTCCAACTGCATCTTTCTTCCCTGACTATATCTGGAACATATTTACAAGGTACTAGGGAGGTTTTTTATCTCTATAATGAACTCTCTGAACTTATGGCATTGTGAAGAGTGAACCCAGCTCATTCTTCTATGTTATACCAATTCTTGACAAGCAGTCAGGGTCAGCAATGTAATTTACAAAATGGCACTAAAAAGATTAGCATTTAATTATATTCTCCATCAACTAGTTTCTTCTTTTTGTTGTTGTTGTTGCTGTGCTACTTCTGTTTGCACAATTAACCAGAAAACTCTTAAATAATAGCCAGCACTGCCTTACCTCTATTGTGTCTGCCTATATAATACCCAACAGAATTTTGTAAACACAGTAAAATCTAATTTGGCAATTGAGCTTTTTGTTTGTTTCTTTATATCTTAACCCCTATAATTCTTGTCATGAATTATTCAACATACAATACTTAAAGTTGCACTCTTAGACATTTTGAGGTCTCTTTATCTGGTAAATTTTCCATTACAATCATATATAAAGTTTATCACCTAGCTGTTTAGGTGAGCATATTCCCTTTTCATCATTTAAAATATTTTAAATTATTTGATCTAAAAATTAACCTATTCTATTAATGTCTTTCCTTCAGATCAGATTTAGTCACCATCTTTAAAAAATACAACACATTTACAAAGAAAACATGAGCCATATAATCTGGCCGCTAAGTCTGACAAAGGACATTCATTTGAAAATAAAATAAAAAGGTTTTCCTTTATAGGAAAAGAGATTATTCTGTAAACACAGTAACTAGTAATAAAAATATTAAAGTTTTCATTTCTGTGGTACAAATGCCCAGGAGTATGATGACTAGATTATATAATCATTGCATTTTTAGTTTTATAAAAAGTTTCTGATCTATTTCCCAGAGTGTCAGTTCCATTTTATATTTCCATGAGTAATGTATCAGGGATCCAGTGTCCCCACATTCTTGTCAGAAATTTTTGCTATCATTGTTTTTATTTTATCTATTATAATAGATGTGTAGTGACATCTCATCATGATCTTAACATTTGTTTTTCTTATGGATGTTGATGCTGAACATCTTGTTTGACGTACATTTGCCATCTGTATAGTCTCTTCAATGATATTTTCCAAATATAAATAACCATGTCAGATATATGGATTACAAATATTTCTTCCCAACCTATAGCTTATCTTTCCATTTTCTTAACAAGGCTTTTTGCAGGACAAAGAAGTCCGATTTTAATTGGACTGTTAATTTTAGCGAAGTCCAATTTATCCATTTATTTCTTGTATAGGTCATGCTCTTGGTATTACATTTAAGAATTCTTTACCAAAACCTACCTGCCAAAGACTTTCTCCTATTTTTATTTCTAAATGATTTATAGCTTCATATTATACATTCAAATATTCAGTATTGACTTTTGTATAAGGTATGAGATTTAGGCTGAGGTTCATTATAGAGAAATTATGATATAAAATATATGTCTTATAATGATATAAAATAGCTTCACTGATGGCTCAGTGGATAGAGAATCCACCTGCAGCACAGAAGATGCAGGAGACATGTGATCGTTCCCTGGGTCAGGAAGATCCCCTGGAGGAGGAAATGGTAACCCACTCCCCTATTCTTGCTTGGAGAATCCCATAGATAGAAGAGCTGGATGGGCTGTGGTCTATGGGGTCGCAAAGAGTTAGACACAACTGAGCACACAGCACAATCTATGATATAAAATTGAATCAAAATAATAACATAGACAATATATAAATAAAAATGTCTACCTAAGACACTTTGAATAAAAGGTATGATTTATTAAATAAAAATCAGAATTCATAGTGGTGTATTTATCTTGATAACAACTATGTAATGAGTTTAACTTAATTATTAATTTATTCTTCAAAAAAGGACAACTGTGTTTTAACTATTTAACTGTGGATTTCAGTTAAGCACTGTGAGTTTTAAAAAGTGCTTGTAAGCAGGATGTGTTTGTCATGACAGTTTAATTTATTTTCTGTCATTAAGCTGCTGTTTTTCTTTCTTCCAACATCTGTCTGAAATATACTATATAATTATGTTTATTGTGAATAAGAAAATATCAATTTACAATGAGAAAATAGAAGAGCTGCACTGTGTGTGTATATATATATATATATAAACATTTTAATAATAGTGGCCAGTTACAATCAAGAAATTGCTGGTAACAGTTACAAACTGTTAGAGTCCCTGTCTGCTGATAATGATGAATCATTCTTGCAAGTAGGATGAATATTAATATATGTGCAAATATATAATGCTTTATATAAAATCCTATGAGCATCACTTCAAAAATAACAACTTTTGGATGGAAAGTCATCCTTAGGGTAATGACAAAATGTGATTCTGTTAATCTTAAGTATCCAGTGTGATGTTATTTGAATACCAGCCAATAATACTTTCTACCATTTAACAATGTCTGATACGACTCAATTCTGTACGAGTTTCTGAGTACTCAGTTCTGTGCAAGTACTACTAATAGATATAATTATTAGAAAAGCAAATAAAGTGTTATAAAAGTACAGAAAAATTCCTGAAAATTCTGATTTCCATTTCCAAATGTAGTAATTTATGTCTGCTGTAAATTCAGAAAGAATAAGTTATAAGTTAAAGGATTTTAGATGGATGAACTGAAAAGTAAAATTTAAATAAGAAAATAAATTTTGAAAGGTATAATTTCAAAGGAAATCACTGACACAAAATTAATGTCCCTACTTGACAGATAAAGATTGAAAAGGAAAACAAGTACTACATTTTCCATAAGAGCTATAATAATCATAAAATATTTTAACAATTGAAACCAAATACCTTAGTTATATCAATATGATGTTAATAAGGTTAACTTGCCTATTGATATAAATAGAATTGATAGAATAAGGATCAAAGTTCAATGCTAAAATGTAATACATATATATATATATATTTATAATACCTAAATATAGAAATATACAGATGTTCAATTATATTACTCTTTACAAAAAAAATGGATAAATATTTTGTCTTTTACTTAAATTGCAGCTATCCCAACCTAATGCTAAGAAAAAGCATATAATCTACAAAATCATAACTTTCCTTGAACACATGGGAAAGCTGAGATTTCAGAGTAATTAACTAGCATAATATCTAAATAAAAACAGGTACTTTCAAGGAGAGAAGGAATACAAAGCACTGTCTTATCTGCCCAGGATGATGACTTAGTCACCATAAAGGGTAAAAAGATTTCAGGTACGTTTTTCACTGCATTGCCAAAGGCTGGGTATGGGCTAGTGGGATTGTATAGAGCCCTGGGAAGTCACTGACATAGAGGAATTTATGTTCACTCTTAGGCTTTTTACATGGATCTCCCTGAAATGAAATTCACACTAAAAAAAGACTATAGACAGTGCAGGAGATTGGAAAAGATCTCCCTCCTGGTACAAGTCAGTGAGGGTGGGTATTGTTACTGGGGGATAGGCATAAAGCCTATTGTGTTATTCTCTTAGTAGCTAGGTGAAGGAAACAGAAAACAAAACAATAACAAACAAAGACACAAACTTAAAGCATGCAAAAACTTTCAGCCTCTAAAGAGGGAGCTCAGGATCATTATAAAATCTCTAGCCCTGAGATGAAGAGATACAGTACCAATCAATAAGGCTAAAATAAAACTGGAAATGCCCCAACAACAGCACTCCCTGCACACCACATTAGCAAGCACTAAGCGCCAATTGACATTGATCTCCCCCTGGGAAGGGGGCAAGAGTTAGGAGACAGATTCTTTCTTAGGTTTTGGCTAATAGGAAAAAACTAAAATTGAGAAAAAGCCTCCAGTAGCCCAACCATTACTTAAGCAAAGGCTAGGGTACCTTAAAGGCAGTTGTAAACTTAGGATAATGATAATAAGAACAAAATTTGAAAACCACCTGAGGTCTTGACTAAGTTAATACCTACTGAATACTCAATAAAATCCTAGAGGAAGAAGACTGCTTATTTCCAGATAAATGTATTTTTTACCTCAATCTTCACTGTTTTATATACAATGTCCAGTTTTCAACCAAAAAAGGAGTAGGAAAAAAAGGTAGGGGAACAAAGAAATAAACACAGTATCACCTAGATGTTGAAACTGTCAGACAGTGAATATAAAATAAATGATTAATATGTTTAAAGTCTCCAAAGAAAACAATGGAAAATGCACATTAACAGAAGGGGAATCTCATCTGGGATGGAAACTGCAAAACCCTAAAACTACCACGATGCCATTTCTCATCTAGGTGAAATGTCAAACACATGAAAATTAGAAGTGCAGCAATATATTCTCAGTGCATCTGTAAGGAAACAGACACTTGTACACATTTTTGCATGCCCACTGGTAGGACTCATTTGGAACGGTATTCAAAATAGTCAATAAAGCTCCTTGCTAGCCTACCCATCCCACTTCCAGGAATTTACCCTGAGGATAAATCTCAACCAAATGAAAACCCATATTCAGTTCAGTTCAGTTCAGTTTAGTCACTCAGTCAGGTCCGACTCTTTGCAAGCCCATGAACTGCAGCACACCAGGTCTCCCTGTCTATCACCAATGCCTGGAGTTTCTTCAAACTCATGTCCGTTGAATCCATGATGCCATCCAACCATCTCATCCTCTGTCATCCCTTCTCTTCTCGCCTTCAATCTTTCCCAGCATCAGGGTCTTATCAAATGAGTCAGTTCTTTGCATCAGGTGGCCAAAGTATTGGAGTTTCAGCTTCAACATCAGTCCTTCCAATGAATATTCAGGACTGATTTTCTTTAGAATGGACTGGCTGGATCTCCTTGCAGTCCAAGGGACTTTCAAGAGTCTTCTCCAACACCACAGCTTAAAAGCATCAATTCTTCAGTGCTCAGCTTTCTTTATACTCCAACTCTCACATCCATACATGACTAGAAAACCCATATATACAAGTGTATTGACCGCAGCATTGTTTGTAATTTCAAAGAATGGAAGCAACCTATCTGTCCATACAAAGGGGAATGATTGAAGAGATTATGGTCTATTATCCACTTGATAGACTACAATGAAAATAACACATCAACTGACATAGAGTGATGTATACAGTATATATGGTTGTGACAAAAAATTATTTATTGCATGCTATCTTTCATGTAGAAAGAAGAAACAAGAATATATGTATCTTGGTTGGCAAAATAAAAAAATAAACAAGGAAAAAGTAAGAATGGTTATCTAAAGGAGTGAATGGATGGAGGGCTGGAAATAGGGTAAAAAGAATTGAGGGAGGCACTTCATTAAGTATACTTTGGAAAACAGTTTTGACTTTTAAATCTATGTTAACACTTCTTATACTAAACACATAGATTAATTATTTAACTGAGGATGAAATTTTAAGTCCAAGGACTCTTTAATCATTGTCTTAAACAGGGCTTTGTCTTTTCATACAAGCTTACTTTTTCTCTATCTATAAAAAGTTAGGTTGAAAAAGTAAGAAAATGTTAACAGTTTCTATATTACTAATAGTATATATATATACACACTATTATATATATTCTATATATACATCTTTTTTTTTTCCATTTTCTAACCCACCTAGGGGAAATATCAGACCCAAATAGAATGAACACTGGACTCTGAGTTGGGAATCTTAAATTCAGATTTAAGAAAATCATAATATTTATGATCCTCAAACTATCCATCTATGTAATGGGGATATTAATTTTTTTTCTGGCAAAAAGAAAGAATTTTGAAGAATTTTTAAAATAATAAATTAGCAGAAGAATCCCTTAGGTAATATGGCTATGTGAAAGTGACTTATGTATGTTTGGTGCTTGGCTTTGGCACAGAGGTGGCTGAATTATTGAATAAATTATTATATAGCTAATCAGGTCTATTCATTAAGATTTCTGAAATAAAAAGCAATTATCTGCTGAATTATTGTCTTAATGATTGTATTTTGTTAACTTCAGGTTGTTTGCTCAATAGACAAAAATGTGTTAGAAACTTTGGATGGAAAATGACATAAAATAAGTTGCTCTGAATATAAAAGCATTCAACTTTCAAAAATTAAAGGCATTCAAATCCTATTTGTACAGTTTCTATGTAACATAGCATATTTTTCTTAAATATACTAAGCTTACTCATACTTACCATAAAACTGATATAATAATAAGACCTACCTAACAGGGTAACAGTTAGGACAGTGCTTGACTGATAGTACCTAGTGAATTTTGGCTATTACTATTGTTATTATTAGTTGAATAACTCAATGATTTAAATTAATAAATTTAAGCATAAGAAAATTGTAGGCATGTTAAATACAACAATCAGCTATTCATGAGTTGCAGAATAAATCGAGCTACTAAATCATTAAACATGGTAGAGAAAGAGCAAATTCATAAACATAAAATGATAATGAAGAAATTATTTGTCAGTTATTTTAAAGTATCATGAGTTCTCTGCAACTTTCAAGGGTACAATAGAGGATTCTTAACTGTAATCACAATGCTATTCATTAGATACCCTGACATTCTTCAATTTCTAGTTGGAAGTTTATATTCTTTAATCAGCATCTCCCCATTTTCTCCACCCTGCCAATTCCTGGTAACCATCACTCTACTCTCTTTATGAGTTCAGCTTTTTTAAATTCCAAACATTAGTGCTTTCATATAGTATTTGTATTTCTCTATCTGATTTATTAGGGCTTCTCTTGTGGCTTAATGGTAAAGAATACCTACAATGCAGGAAATGTGAATTCGATTCCTGGATCAAGAAAATCCCTTGGGGAAGGAATTGACAACCAACTCCAATATTCTTACCTGGGAAATCCCATGGATCCTGGTGGGTTACAGTCCCATGGGGTTATAAAGAGTCATACATAACTTAGCAACTAAACCGCAACAACCATCTGACTTTATTTCACAAAACATAAGGCTCTCCAAGCCCATCCAAGCTGTTGCCAATGGTAGGTTTCCTTCTTTCTCATGGCTGAATAATATTCATTCAACTGTGGTACTGGAGAAAACTCTTGAGAGTGCCCTGGAGAGCTAGGAGAACAAACCAGTCAATCCTAAATTAAATCAACCTTGAATATTCATCGGAAGGACTGACACTGAAGCTGAAGCTCCAATATTTTGGCCACATGATGTGAAGAGCCAATGCATTGGGAAAGACCCAGATGCTGGGAAAGATAGAAGGCGAAAAAAGAAAGGGACAACAGAGGATGATATGATTGGATGGCATCACTGACTCAATGGACATGAGTTTGAGCAAGCTCTGGTAGTTAGTGATGGACAGGGAAGCCTGGTGTGCTCCAGTCCATGGGGTCACAAAGAATTGGATGTGACTGAGTGACTGAATAACAACGACATTGTGAATAATACAGCAAAGAACATGAGAGTGCAGATGTCTCTTTGAGATCCTGTTTTAATTTCCTTTGGATACATACCCCAAAGTCGGATGGTAGAATCATTTAATAGTTTTATTTTTAATTTGGGGAGACCCTCTATATTACTTTCCATTGTAGGAGTATCAAGTTGCATTCCCACCAACAGTGTAGAGCCTCTTCTCCACATTCTCACCAGTGTTAATTGTACTATGCTAATAAGTATGAGGTGATATTTCATTGTGGTTTCCATTTGCATTTCCTTGATGATTAGTGGTGTTGAGCACATGTTCATGTACCTGTTGGTCATATGTCTATCTTCTTTGGAAAAAAATGTATATTCAGTTTTTCTGTTCATTTTAAAATCAGATGGTATTTTTGCTATTAACTTTATGAGTTCTTTACAGATTTTGAATATTAAACTCTTATCAGACATATGGTTTTCAAATCTTTTCTTCCATTCCAGAGTTTGCCTTTTCATTTTGTTGGTAGTTTATGTTGCTGTGCTGAAGCTTTATAGTTAGATGCAACTTACTAGTTTACTTTTCTCTTTGTTATCTCTGCTATTGGTGATGGCATAGCCTAAAAAATCATTGTCAAGACCAATGTCAGTGAGTTTTTAATCTACATTTTCTTCTAAGAGTTATATGGTTTCAGGTCTTATTAACACATTCATGTCTTCAGTCCATTTTAAGTTAGTTTTTGTGTATCATATAAGATAGGGATTCAATTTTGGTTTACTGCATGTAGTTACCCAATTTTCCCATCACTATTTAATGAAAAAACTATCTTTTCCTCGTTGAATATTATTGGCTACTTAGTCAAATATTAGTAAGAATTTCAGGTAATTAATTTTCATTTCTTAGTTTCTTTGGCTGTATCTATTTAGTTGTGTCTTTAAAAAATATGTTTAATTTTGACTGTGCTGGATCTTCACTGTTGCCTGGGTTTTTCTCCAGCTGAGGCAAGTGGGGGCTACTTTCTAGTTGCAGTGTGCAGGCTTTTCATTGTGGTGGCTTCTACTGTTGTGAAGCACAGGCTCTAGGGAGTGCAGGCATCAGTATTTGCAGCACATAGGCTTAGCAGCAACTCCCAGCTCTAGAGCACAGGCTCAATAATTGTGGTGTCTGGCTTAGTTGCTCCACAGCATGTCAAATCTTCCCAGATCAGGGTTTGAAGCCATGTCTTCTTCAGTGGCAGGATAATTCCTTAGCACTGAGCTACCAGGGAATCCCTGTATCTATTCATTTCTAAAAAATCAAATCTTACTCATAAATTTTTGGACTTGTCATATTTTATATTCTTTGAGTGTAAAGGTTAGAGAATTCACTGTTTGTTTACTTGTTTGTCTATGTTTTAAAATAATCTACCATTAGAATATTTTATGTTCCTCTTACTTTTTCTAATTTCATCATGTAGTGTTATGCTGCTGCTGCTGCTAAGTGCTTCAGTCATGTCTGATTCTATGTGACCCCACAGATGGGAGCCCACTAGGCTCCTCTGTCCCTGGGATTCTCCAGGCAAGAATACTGGAGTGGGTTGCCATTTCCTTCTCCAATGCATGCATGCATGCAAAGTCGCTTCAGTTCTGTCCAACTCTGTGTGACCCTATGGACAGCAGCCCACCAGGCTCCTCCGTCCACAAGATTCTCTAGGCAAGAATACTGGAGTGGGTTGCCATTTCCTTCTCTGATGTAGTGTTTTATGTAAGTTTTCCCATTATCATTCAATCATTTAAATTTTAAAATATAAACAAAACTTAATTGGGCTTTGTATATATTTATCTATTTGGATGATTTGAAAATTTTAACTGTGACTATAAACTTATCATCATTTTAAATGTTACTCTGAAGTTAGCCAGAAGGAAAAACAACAATACAGTATACTAACGCATATATATGGAATTTAGAAAGATGGTAACAAGAACCCTGCATGCGAGACAGCAAAAGGAATGCAGATGTATAGAACAGACTCGTGGACTCTGTGGAAGAGGGCAAGGGTGGGATGATATGGGAGAATGGCATTGAAACATGTTAATTACCATATGTGAAATCAATCGCCAGCCCAGGGTTGATGCTCGGGGCTGGTGCACCAAGATGTCCCAGGGGGAGGGAATCGGGAGGGAGGAGGGAGGGGGGTTCTGGAGGGGGAGCATATGTAAACCCATGGCGGTTTCATGTCATTGTATGGCAAAACCAACACAATAAAGAAAATTTAGATAAATAAATAAATAAATAAATGTTACTCTGGTTGATTTAAAACTCATATAGTTTGTGATTTTTAACATTAGCTTATTCTAAGTTGTGATGACTTTAAGCAAGGTTATTATATTACTGCCAGACAAAAGATATAGCAAACTACAGATATTTAATCTCAAATACCATATATGCAATTTATTATGATAAATTATGCACATTTTCTCCTTGTCTTTGTATCTTTTATTGAATATATTGGCATAGGAATTTGGAATCAATTTTTATTGAAATTATATGCTAATACCCATCTGCTCTCTTTAGTTAGAGATTTGATTTCAAAGGGAAAATTATTTGTATTCAAATTCAAAACTTTCACTGAATAGTCTGAAATCCTGGATTATCTTGGGTAGTGAAGGACAAAGTATGTCCACTTTTAATAATTACAGGCAATTCATAAATTCACATTATTTTATACAAGTTCATGTAGGTATATATAGAACACCTCTGAATTTTTCATTTCTTATATAGCTATTTTAATGAAGGAAAAGTGAAATACCATGCAAAAACACTTATCTATGCAAAATATGTTATAATGTTTTAATTTAAAAGGTAAAGCAGATTTGTTAGTTAAAAGTCAAGCTGACTCCATGTGACCCATTTCCTTCGACAGTTTCTGTGGGTAAAAGAGAGCATAAACTGTGTGTTAAATTTACCTGAACTCCTCAACTGGGTAAAGGGTATGATAGGACAAAAAATTTAGAGAAAGTCCAGATAGAGTTGTAAGTATTACTGGGGAAATTAAAAATTATGATGGGGAGACCTCGGGCACACCTGATATTCCTGGATTTCACCTGTACTTTCAATTTGGAATTAAAGGGAAAACAATTTTTCAAACACTGAACTCTGCTTCACAGATGTGAAGATGAACATTTTGATGAACTAAAATACACTTTTTATATAATATGATAACAAGTTTAAAGACCAGACAAAACTGAAAGAGAGGAAAAAGATAACCAAAGCAATGTTCATTCCATAGAATGTACACACTCCTGAAGGTGGATAAGCAACAAGATTTTCATCAAAGAGCAGTAGTCATTTTTCACTAATTCTATCAAGTTATGCCATTTTATGTTTAATTGTTACACATTGATATGTTGAATTTGAGTATAGTTGTATTCCAGCAAAGAGAGAATTCATTAAAAATTTCCACTATGTACTGAAAAAAGCTTTAAAAAATGTTTAAGCTTATAAGAGGAGACTGAATCTGAATCTTGGCTATAGAAATCTTAACTACTCTGAGTTTAGCTATGTCACATGTAGATGTCTTTTTTATTTTCATAGGAGAATTTAAAGCTCTTCCTCAACATCAGAAAAAGATAGATCTGAATTTGAATCTTTGTTTTCAAATATAGTAAGTGTGGCCTTGGAGAAAATGATATCTATGAATTTCAGTTTTTTCATTAGTAAACTGTAGATTAAAAATATCAATCTAGTAGGATTGAGAAATTAGAGATAATTTTAGGTAAATTTTGGTGATTTACTTTATCTCCACTTTTCAGGTGCATTTTCTATATTATTTGTATGTAATATGATTATATTCAGAAGAAACCTCTAGAAAAAGAACTAGAAGACTTTCTAACACCATACACAAAAATAAACTCAAAATGGATCAAAGATCTAAACATAAGACCAGAAACTATAAAACTCCTAGAGGAAAACATAGGCAAATCACTCTCTGACATAAACCAAAGCAAGATCCTCTATGACCCAACCCCCAGAATATTGGAAATAAAAGCACAAATAAACAAATGGGACCTAATTAAAATTAAAAGCTTCTGCACAACAAAGGAAACTAAAAGCAAGATGAAAAGGCAGCCTTCAGAATGGGAGAAAATAATAGCAAACGAAGCAACAAACAATTAGTCTCAAAAATATACAAGCAACTCCTGCAGCTCCATTCTAGAAAAATAAATGACCCAATCAAAAAGTGGGCCAAAGAAATAAACAGACATTTCTCCAAAGAACACATAAAAATGGCTAACAAACACATGAGAAGATGCTCAACATCACTCATTATCAAAGAAATGCAAATCAAAACCACAATGAGGTACCACTTTACACCAGTCAGAATGGCTGCCATCCAGAAGTCTACAATCAATAAATGCTGGAGAGGATGTGGAGAAAAGGGAACTCTCTTACACTGTTGGTGGGAACTGCAAACAGAACTGCCATATGACCCAGCAATCCCACTGCTGGGCATACACACGAGGAAACCAGAATTGAAAGAGTCACGTGTACCCCAGTGTTCATCACCGCACTGTTTACACTAGCCAGGACATGGAAGCAACCTAGATGTCCATCAACAGATGAACGGATAAGAAAGCTGTGGTACATATACACAATGGAATATTACTCAGCCATAAAAAAGGAATACATTTGAATCAGTTCTACTGACATGGACGAAACTGGTGCCTATTATCCAGAGTGAAATAAGCCAGAAGGAAAAACAACAATACAGTATACTAACACATATATATGAAATTTAGAAAGATGGTAACGATAACCCTGTATGCAAGACAGCAAAAGAGACACAGATGTATAGAACAGTCTTTTGGACTCTATGGGAGAGGGCAAGGGTGGGATGATATGGGAGAACGGCATTGAAACATGCAAATTATCATATGTGAAATGAATTGCCAGCCCAGGTTTGATGCATGATACAGGGTGCTCAGGGCTGGTGCACTGGGATGACCCAGAGAGATGGAATCCGGAGGGAGGTGAGAGGGGTGTTCTGGAAAGGGAACACATGTATACCCATGGCAGATTCATGTCAATGTATGGCAAAACCAACACAATAATGTAAAGAAAAAAAAAATTTAAAAAAGAAAGCCCTACATTTATTACCTCCCCTACAATATTTATAACATGTACAATAGCCACTTGTGAGTAGTGTTGCTTCTCTAATAAGGTTCTCAGTAAGAACTAAGTCTTCATGCAAAGGACTGTCTTAATAAATTGATTTACTTTCTGTGCATCTGTAATGGTACTGATTGTATAAAAGTCTTAAGAGACCGAAAAAATAATCACTCAGTTATTTTCCCATTTTGATTCAGAGGCGAAACATCATCCAGGAAAAGCATTGTAATATGTATTGATTGTAATCAACTCAGCAACTCCCCCAAATGCCACAAAATGTATCTTTTGAAAGTCACCAGACTAGAGGCAGTCTCTTTGGACCATGATATAGTTCTGTGACTTTAACTGCACTACTCAAGTAGGTGAGGGAGAAAGTAGTTTGAAATGCATATTTTATTAAAAGCACTTGATAGGGTATTCTCAAGATCATGCATAATCCATAGAATTTACACTGATAATGCCTTTAATTTAAAATTTAAAAAAATATGTTTAAAAATATTAGTCCTGTAATGCATAAACTGGGGGCTTCCCAGGTGTTGCTAGTGGTAAAGAACCTGCCTGCCAAAGGAGGAGACCTAAGAGATGTGGGTTTGATTCCTGGGATGAGAAGGTCTCTTGGAGGAAGAATGGCAACCCACACCAGTATTCTTTTCTGGAGGATCCCAAAGACCGAAGAGCCTGGCGGGCTATGGTCCATAGAATCACAAAGAGGCAGACATGACTGAAGCGACTCAGCACACAAGCACTATGCATAATTTACAAAACTGACACATACAATGCAATATTATGTAGTCTTTGAAAAATGAGGCTGATCTGCAAGTACTGATATTGAAAAGTTTTCATTATGTACTGAAAAAAAACTGGAGGGGGTATCAAAAGTGTATTTGGATTGTTATACCTTATAATCCAACCAACAAAACAGGACCTGGAAAGTAAGGATCATGAGCCTAGAAATCAGAATTGAGGTGAAGAATATCTTTTTACTATAAAAACTTTTGTCCTGTTTGAATAATTTTTACTATGTACCTCCTCAATTAAAATTTAAAATGAAGTGAAATAAATCAAACAGTAAAAGAAATAATAAAGTGTTTGGCATGAATTCTCAAACTAAAGCATGATAATATAGCTCTTATTTTATTGGAAGGAATTAAAATAAATACAAATTTTCAATGTAGAGGACTGCTGCCTTTGGAATATCCTCCAAATTCTGGATACATTGAGTTAATTGCATCACTATTTACAACAGCTAGGCTATGGAAGCAACCTAATTGTTCATCAACAGATGAATGGATAAAGAAATTGTTGTACAAATATACAATGGAATGTTACTTAACTATAAAAAGGAACACATTTGATTCCATTCTGGTAAGGTGGGCGGAGCTAGAGCCTATTATACAGAGTGGAGTAAGTCAGAAAGATAAAAACAAAATGTCATAATTTAAAGCATATAAATGGAATCTAGAAAGATGGTAGTGATGAACCTACTTGTAGGGCAGCAAAAAAGATACAGACATAAAGAACAGATTTGTTGACAGAGTAGGGAAGAGAGAGAGTGGGACAAATTGAGAAAGTAGCATTGAAACACATATATTACCATATGTAAAATAGATAGCCAGTGGGAATTTTCTGTATGATGTAAGGAACTCAAATTCTGCATTCTGTGACAACCTGAGGGGTGGGATGGAGTAGGAGGTGGTAGAGGGAGGAGACATAAGTATACCTATGGCTGATTCATGTAGATATATGGCAGAAATCAACACGATATTATAAAGTAATTATCCTCCAATTAAAAATAAATTATTTTTTAAATATACAACAAAAAAGTTCTGGATACAAAATAACATATGAAGAAAGAGTCTTTTATTTACTAGCTGAGACAGTCCTGACATTTTAATTTTCCTTAGTTATAAAACAGGCAAAAGAAAGTGTGTCCAAGAGTTAGTAAAGAAACAAAATTTCAATATGTTTATACTACAGCAATGTAACAAGCCTCAATCATGAATTAAAGGGAAAAAAAACTTTTCATGTTAAATAAGCCTAGAAATAATATGTTCATGGAAAAATATTCAGTAAGTGACTGTTATAGCCTCAGAGTATGATATGAGTTGTAAGGTGAATGAAGAATGCTAATGAATACTTGAAAAACTCCTTAACTCTTAATTACATAATTTTCCAGTTGAGACAACTTGCTGTTATCTTCTATAGAGTTCAGATTCCCCTCTGTAGCATACCTGATATTTATCATTAAGTGGGTTTAATTAAATTAACAGCAACCAGCATATATTTATTTCATGTCTTATACAACTTTCAAATACTAAATCATACATGTATTTTGCAAAATTAAGTGCTAAATTTATTTTGACCTCAAATTTAAAAAAATGGTTTAGTCAGAGATTGAAAGTTTCACTTATAAAGTCCAATTAGTAAGACAACTTCAATTATTATCACTTTTACTCTAAAAGTTACTGTTTTGTTTTAAATCAAAAGTTCTTTAGCATCACTATGCTAACATCAGAGCCATAAATTCTTTGAGAGATTTTTTTCCTCAAATTCATATCTGCCAGCTCTCATAAAATTGCCTTTTGTTTTTTCCTTCAAGAAGCCACATTATATGAATGTCTTTATTGATGTATTTTTTTTACAGTTTAGTATTGATATTTTTGACCTTTTAGTATTGATGTATTTATAACTTTCTCTTTTATGATTGTTCCCCTTCCTCTTATTACCACCTATATGAAATATTACCTTTCATCCTAGGTCCCCTGGAAAACAACTCCCACTATTCTTTCTTGTTTTGTTTCTAAGTTAGAAGTGACTACCCCAGCCCTAGCATGTTCTTTATTTATGCTTTATTAGTGACAATCAACACAGTCTGTATTGTCTTCCTCACTAATGATTTGCTTCTTCTAGAAAACTTTCCAAAAAACAAAATAGTCAATACATTAAACTTTTCTCTGAACTTTTGTGACATGATATATTTATATATATATAATGCGCATTTTATACATAAGTATTTTGTGGTATATATAATGTATATAGTACCTATATAATATATATCTGCATACTCATACATAATTGGTAATCAAAGTTAGCTTTGTGGGATAAGTCAGTCGCCTGATTTTTCTTACATATTCTTCAGTGTATAAAACGTGGCACCCTGACAAAATGTAAACTTTTAGTCAGATGGATCTATAAAGTTGCCATGTGAGCTAAAATAAAACAATTATTTAGTCAAACTCTGTGGCATGATAGGGAAAAATAGTAACAAACTCTAATGCTTAAATTCCAAGTTTTTAAGTTCAGTTTCACTTCTCTGACTTTTTTTTTTGTAGATAATAAATTTTATTTTATTTTTTATTTTTATTTTTTTTCTCCCTTTTATTGTTTTTGTCATACAATGCCATGATATCACCATGGGTTTACATATGCTCCCCCTCCAGAAACCCCTCCCTCCCCCCTCCCTCCTCCCTACCCCCTGGGAAATCTCGATGCACCAGCCCCGAGAATCAATCCTGGGCTGGCGATTGATTAGACATATGATAATTAACATGTTTCAATGCCATTCTCCCATATCATCCCACCCTTTCCCTCATTCACAGAGTCCATGAGTCTATTCTATACATCTGCGTGAACTTAGATGCAAAAATCCTCAACAAAATTCTAGCAAATAGAATCCAACAACACATCAAAAATATCATACATCATGATCAAGTAGGCTTTATCCCAGGGATGCAAGGATTCTTCAATATTCGTAAATCAATCAATGTAATACACCACATTAACAAATTGAAAAATAAAAATCACATGATTATCTCAATAGATGCAGAGAAAGCCTTTGACAAAATTCAACATCAATTTATGATAAAAACCCTCCAAAAAGTAGGAATAGAAGGAACATACTTCTCTGACTTTTTATTCATGTTTTGAAACTGTTGCATCCTGGCCATTCTATTGTCCACTCTTTCAATTTGATTTTTTTTCACAGCTACAGATATTGTGGCTGCCGTCTCTGCATCTTCATCATGCTCTGTTTGAATGTATGTTTTCTTTTTATTCCATGTGACAAATTTCAGCAAGGTGACTTACTTTCACTTAGCACTATCTGCAGTTTTGGTCTATGGAAACTTAGATAAATCTCCATTGGCTTCCATAAACTAGGGAATAGATTATGGAGGGTTGTAACTGAAAAGGATTCTGACACTGTGTTAGTTACAGGAAAATATTAAAGCTGTATGTTGTATTTTCTGTGTGTGTGTGTGATTTAATAATCGGTTAGTATTTTAAAGGAACTCAGGTGCCCTTATCTTTATTCTTATGTATTATAATGCTGTCCACTGCCTTTAAAAATGAACAAAATTTCAGTGTGTGTAATATTCTCAGTTCAACTTTACTTCCTTGATAGTTTTGTCAATATTTCTATATTTTGCTCTGATGTTTATTTTTTTAATTTTATTTCTACCTTTTCTTTTAAATTCTCCTATTACTTGCTTTTTTGAGGTATATGTTAGTTGCTCAATTGTGTCCAACTCTTTGTGACCCCATGGACTGTAGTCCACCAGGCTCCTGAAACCATGGGATTTTCCCATGGCAAGAATACTGGAGTGGGTTGCCATTTCCGTCTCGAGGGTATCTTCCTGACCCAGGGATCAAACCCTGTCTCCCGCATTGCAGGCAGACTCTTTACCATCTGAGCCTCCAGGGAAGCCCTGAGATATATAGTTGTTTGTGATATTATATAAGTTTCAGATGTACAACATAGTGATTCACAAGTTTTAAAGATTATACTCCATTTATAGCTATTATGAAATATTAGATATATTTTCTTTGCTCTATAATGTATCCAATAACTCATTTACTTTATTCACAGTCGTTTGTACCTCTTAATATGCATTGTTCTTTTGCAGTTCCCCCTTCGTTTCTCCACTGATAACTGTTACTTTGTTTTCTGTATCTGTGAATGTTTCTATTTTGTTTATTCTCTTGTTTGTTGTATTTATAAAATTTCACATAAATTTGGTAACAGTGTTTCTGTTTCTCTGACTTATTTCACTAATCATAATAATTTCCAAGCAATCCATGTTGCAAATGACAAAATGTCATTCTTTTTTATGGCTAAGCAATATTCCATTGTGTATATATGCCACTTTTCTTTATTCATTCATCTGTTGATGGAAACTTAGGTTGCTTCCATATCTTGACCATTATAGATGATGCTGGTATGAACATTGGGGTGTATGTATCTTTTCCAATTAGTATTTTTAATGTTATTTTAAATGTTGATGCAATTTTTTCCAACTAATTGTAGATGATATATATTTTTTAAATTTCTAGATGACTAAAAATAATTTCTTTATTATTAAAATTGAAAAATTAGTAAAGGCCTTTAGTGTACATCATTCTATATTCCTTTTACCTGGATCACAAGAGCCTTTTCAAAGTATTTCAAGAGCTTTTTCTTTTTATTATATTTCAACTCATTTTACCAAGTTTTGGGCTTCAATTACAGGGATACTTGTTCATATTTTGGAAAGCTTTTGTTCTCTATATCTACTATGGTCTTCCTGAATGCTTTAATCTTTGATTTTTTTCCCCTCAATATAATAATTTTAACACTTTTTCCCATTTCAGTAATTCAATTATCATTCTTTGACAGAAAATTCCTGGGCTACAGTCCATGGTGCTACAAGGAATCAGACACGGCTGAGAAATTGAGCACACATTAATGTCTATAAAAATGCTTTATTTGTCTTCACATAATTGCCTTAACTTAGTAATATAGTCATATTATCATTATTTTTAAAAACTGATTCATAATTTTATAAAATTCATGTTTATATTCTAAAGTTTGTCCATTTTCTTATATCATTAGGCTATTTGTTAAACATCTAGGTTATTCTATTTGTAAATTATGAATGATGAACAAAAATGTAAGAAATTTGTATCATGAAGACTGGAAATAATAATTAGACTAGAAATTTAATCAAAAGAAAGTGTTGAATTTAAAAATTGAGCACTTGCTTTTTTTTCATTTTGACTGTGACAAAGTTGCACCATATATTATGAAATTGCTTTTTAAAAAATTAACATTTCCCCATAAAATCTTTTTGCATTTAGACAATGGAAGGACAAGCTCTAAGAAAAACTTAAGGCAATTTGACCATGACTAGACAGAGTCCTCATAACAACTATTTTAAGTATGCCCTTACTTTGAGCTTTCCTGGTGGCTCAGATGGTAAAGAATCTGCTCGCAATGCAAGAAACCTGGGTTCAAACCCTGGGTCAGGAAGATCCCCTGGAGAAGGAAATGGCAAACCCACTCCAGTATTCTTGCCTGGAAAAGCCCAGGGACAGAGGAGCTTGGAGGGTTACAGTCCATGAGTTTGCAAAGAGTCAGACACGACTGAGCCACTAACACTTTCAAAAAACTTTCATGTTCTTACTTTATCTGAATGGCTTATTCAGAGAATTTGATAAAACTATAGTTTGTAACTGTTCGAGTGTTAGGTTTCTTTCAGGAGTTGGAATAGATCAAATAAAGGAATGTTTAATATGTGTCTTGCTCTACCAGAGCTAATTTGTACAGCACCGTGTGCAAAATTGTTTACATCATATTATCTTGGTGCAAAGCAGTTTATACATTGACTATTTTTAAAGCAAAATTTCACATTTGATAGATTTTTTTTAAGTAGGCCTGTTTTTAGAGACATTTTAGGTTCACAGCAAAATCGAGAGAAAGGTATAGAGATTTCCCATATACTCTCAGCTCCCATACATGCATAGCTTCCCCTGTTATCAAAACCTCCTATCAAGGTGCTATATTTTTATAAGTTTTGAATCTACATTATTCAGTTTTATCATCCTTAGTTTATCGTAGGATTCAATATTGGTGTTGTACATTCTATGTTTTTTGGTAAATTTATAATAATATGTAATATAATGATATGGTAGGCCATAAAATGACTTGGTGGACCATTACAGTATTAAATAGGGTAGTTTTACTTCTCTTAATATCCTCTGTATTCCACTTGATCATCCTTCCCTCAGCTCTAATTCCTGGAACTATCAATCTTTCTACTGTGCCATAGTTTTGCCTTTTTCAGAATGGCTGTGTTCTTGGTACAGTACAGTGTGTAGTCTTTTCAGATTGTCTTCTTCACTTAGCAGTATGCATGTAAGTTTCCTCTATGTATTTCAATGTCTCAACAGCTTATTTATTTTTAGCACTAAAAAAGTATTACATTGTTTAATTATAACAATGATTATCTATTCATCCACTGAAAAACATCTTGATTGCTTCCAGATTTTGCTGATTATGAATAAACCTGCTATAAATATCTGTGTGTGGGTTTTGTGTGGATAAACATTTTCACATAGGGAAGGGAGTAGGTCAAGGCTTAATTTGTCACCCTGCTTATTTAACTTCTATGCAGAGTACATCATGAGAAACGCCAGGCTGGATGAAACACAAGCGGGACTCAAGATTGCCAGGAGGAATATCAATAACCTCAGATAGGCAGATGATTCCACCCTTATGGCAGAAAGCAAAGAAGAACTAAAGGGACTCTTGATGAAAGGGAAAGAGGAGATGAAAAAAGTTGGCTTAAAGCTCAACATTCAGAAACTAAGATCATGGCATCTGGTTCCATCACTTCATGGCAAATAGATGGGAAAACAGTGGAAACAGTCTTTTTGGGGACACCAAAGTCACTTCAGATGGTGACTTCAGCCAGGAAATTAAGACACTTTCCTTGGAAGAAAAGTTATAACCAACCTAGACAGCATATTAAAAGCAGAGACATTACTTTGCCAACAAAGGTCCATCTAGTCAAGGCTATAGTTTTTCCAGTAGTCATGTATGGATGTGAGAGTTGAACTCTAAAGAAAGCTGAGTGCTGAAGAATTGATGCTTTTGAACTGTGGTGTTGGAGAAGACTCTTGAGTTCCTTGGACTGCAAGAAGATTTAACCAGTCCATCCTAAAGGAGATCAGTCCTGGGTGTTCATTGGAAGGACTGATGTTGAAGCTGACACTCGAATACTTTGACCACCTTATGGGAACAACTGACTCACTTGAAAAGAACCTGATGCTGGGAAAGATTGAAGGCAAGAGAAGAAGGGGATGACAGAGGATGAGATGGTTGGATGGCATCACAGACTCAATGGACATGAGTTTGAGTAAACTCTGGGTGTTGGTGGTGGATAAGGAGGCCTGGCATGCTGCAGTCCATGGGGTCACAAAGAGTTGGACACGACTGAGCAACTGAACTGAACTGAAATATTTCCAACTCTTTGGGTAAATACCACATAGTGCATAGTGTATTGTATGTTCAGAGTACCTTAGGTTTGTAAGAAACTGCCAAACTCTCTTCCAACACGGTCATAACCATTTTGTATTCCCATCAGCAATGAATGCCTGTCTCTCATCCTCGACAGCATTTGTTTTTGTCAGCATTCTGGATTTTGGCCATTCTAATAGCTGTGTAGTAGTATTTCATTGTTGTAACTTGCATTTTCTAGTAACATCCAGAGAATCTTTTCATGTTGTTGTTATTTAGTTGATAAGTCGTCCAACTCTTTGTGACCCCGTGGACTGTAGTCTGCCAGGTTCCTCTTATCCATGGGAGTCTCCAGGCAAGAATACTGGAGTGGGTTGCCATTTGTTTCTACAGGGGATCTTCCTGACTCAGGGTTCAAATCTTCATCCCTTGCATTGCCAGGAAGGTTCTTTACTACTGAGCTATCTTCTTATTTGATATCTGTTCATCTTCTTCAGTGAACCATCTGACTGTTAATGTCTTTGGTCCATTTTGTAATCTGGTTGTGTGTTTCCTTATTGTTGAATTTCAAGAGTTCTTGAATATTTTGGATGAAGGGTGTTTTGAAAAAGAAATGAAAATTGTTTTCTGATTATATTAAACCTCTTCTTGTTCACTATAAGACAACAACTACTATTTTATTGGTATCTAGCCATACAGATAACAGAAAAATAAAATAAGGGTCAGTTAAATTTGTCAAATGATTAAATCACTAACTTTACATGTCTAAGTACAAAAAATTGCAGACATTGATGGCATGTGAAACCTAGGTATATGCGAGGTCAGTTGTAAAAAAACAGATTAATGTTATTGAATTCTATGACATTTGTTAAGAAGATAAAAAACAAACTCTTATAGACTCAGTCTCAGCAGATACAGGGCATTAAAACATGAGTAGTCATTTGTATTGTGCATTAAAAGTACATATATATTGTATTCAAAGCATAGCTTAAACATATTACCACTTTAGGTCTTTGTGTTAAAGAATTATCCACAGGGTCCACATTTTCTGTGTGTCTATTCAGATTTTGATCTCTTATTATCACTGTCAGAATATTAATTGATAAATTTCACTATACTCTGTGGAACCATTAAAAGTTTTCCTGAAATTAAAATATGATTATATTTCTTTTAAGAAATGACAGCACTTGGCTTTATAAAAAATTCATCTTTTAATCAAGACTTAACTAGATTTAACTTTTTTGTCTCCTATGTAGTCATAGACTTGAGGAGTCAGAAAGACTCATATCAGTTGACAATGAGTAATTACCTAACTGTATTTGTGTATGTTTTTACTTTATGTATCCCGTAATGTGAGGATCCCAAATTTTGCCTTCTGAAATGTGTCTGCCTAAGAAATGAATTAATTTTACTTTAGTAGTTGGAGTGTCTAAAATTCCATTTCTAGGTATTTATCCAAGGTAAATGAAAATATGTGTTTACACAAAACATATGTGAAGTTGTTTATATGAGATCTGTATGAAGTAGATAAAAGCTGGAAACAACCCAAATGTCTACTAGCAGGTGACTAATTTAATTGTGAGGTAGTCTTATGATGGCATGAAATAGAGTAGAACTTTGGACAACACAAGTTTAAATTGCACAGCTCCAATTATGAGTGATTTTTTTTTTCTCAGTAAATATGTAATACAATACTACATGATCTGTGGTTAGTTGAATCGTTCATGCAGAATGATGGATAGGTAAGGCTGAGGGTTGACTGTAAAGTTATAGGTGTATTTCTGACTTCTTGAGGTGCCCCTTACTTCAAGGGTAATTGTTAAAGGGTCAATTGTACTATTCAGCAGTAAAAGTAACAAGCTACTAAATACACTTAAAATGTGGATGCATCTCAAGATTTCTGAGAAAAAGTCACACACCCATCACTGAATAATTCTATATCATTCAAAGACTGAATCATCACATTGCTTGTTTGAAACTCTTTTTAAGACAAATTTCATATAAATTAAGGGAAATAGGTCATTTGTTCCCTAGATTCTAGGTGTGAGAGAATGAGCCATAAAGGAAACTTTCTGGGTGATGGAAATGTTCTGGATCTTGAATGTATTGTGGTTACAGGAAGTACAAATTGATTAAAACCTCTGAAAAATCTGATTGATATGAATGCATTTTATGTATTTAACATTTATCTCAATAAATATGATTTTGAGACATGAGTATTTTTTTCTTAAATTATGCAGATATATAAATTAATTGTCAACATTTAAATTTTGTTTTGGTTTTTAAATTCTTCATTTTTGTGAATGATACATTTTTCAGATATCCTAAATTCAGTTCTGTATTTCATTTCTAGTGATTTTTTTTTGGCTTGAATTTCAACTTTTAAGTTAAGGTTGTTTTATAAAAATCACTGCATTTTGAGATGGTTTGTAATGTAGTGAAGACCAATAAAATCCTGACTGCACTAGTTAAAATTGCAATTTGCTCTCTGATATCCATCAGTGCTTATTCTGTTCTATTTTGCTTCTGTAGCACTAGGGACTTTTAACAAATTGTATAATTTAGTTATTATTAAAGATTTTATTGAGGTATAATTAGTATCAGGTGTACACATAATTGATATTTGATATATTACTAAGTGATCACCCCAATAATTTAATTAATATCTGTCATACATAGTTACAAAACTCTTTTTATTGTGATGAGAACTTTTAATTTAATTATTATTGATAATTTTGTTTTTTATTGTTTTTCTCATCTACAAAAGTGTCAGTACTATAGCGTGAATTTTTGTCTGATTCGTCTAATGATACTTGACACATAGAATCAAATAAATAAACGAATGAGTGAATAAATCTGAACTGTGATGTAATGTTGGTATATTTAATATTTCTGGAAAAGTATCAAAATTAGAAGTGTTGATCATGTGTGCGATTGTGTCATATCACAAGTGGAAATTAAATTTTCCACACCACAGATTTTTGTTTTTCCTTAAATAATTCTTTCCAGCATTTTTTCATATTTTTAGAAGAAGTTTTATTGTTAATTATTCATTATTTTAATTCAAATCTAGTTCATTATATTTATCCACTAAAGTTGCCTTGAGTTATCTCTGCAGGCCCTATGAGCTGAGAGAATTATAAAATATTGAGAAGGCTCACCTATGGCAATTACTACAAGGACATATTTTGTTTAATAGTTGGAAACCTGAAAAATCTGCTCAGCTCCTGATGCCAGCATGAGCCAGTCTCTAAACCCAATCCTTGTCACCAACTTCAAACAGTAAAGTAAGGACAAGTTAGGGAAAGGCAGTTTTCAAAGGGAGGTGCCAACCTGTTCTCATAGCCTTCAATGTCAATGGATCTCACATCTCAAAGGTAGCCTTGCAATATCTGATTCACTTTAAAGAAATTCTGCATTTTGAACTTTACCAAGCTAATCTCTTATGACCTTCCCTAGCACCATATCAAAGGATTACTGTTAACAACATAAAAAGATCTCCATAGGCTAACGTTGACCAGTTTTGTATCTATTTTATTACTCAATAATCATACAGAAAGTCTGAATATTTTCACAGCTATGATTTTTAATTTCTCAGTTCCTAAATTTCTAGTGAACTGATAGATTTCCCCCTTCCCAAAAAACCAAAGAAAAATTTTAATAGCCCAACATACAAAATAATGCCAAATGTGATTTGAATTACTGGAAACTGCTGCCCCACTCTTCACACTGTGTAAATTATAGTATTCGTATTAGTCAAGATTGTACCATATCTTACAGTTTGCATTTGTCTAATTTAATCATCACCTAAATCTTTGAAGAAACAGAGATTTTTATAGATTTTCAGTCGCTTAAAAAAAGTGTTTTAGACATATGGAGAAACAGATCCGTCTCCAACTCTAGTGTTTTTTTTTTTTTTTTTCTTCAAAACTACAGTTGCTCCTATTGGCACTGAATGGTGATTTTGCAGTTTGGGTTATCTGGAAATACACACTGGGATGATGTTTGGGCTGTAAGATATTTCTTTAAAGATAAACATGTGTGCAAAGAAAGGGGGAGAAATAGGATCAGGCATCGGAAGAGTCTTACTGGGCTTCCTTGGTGACTCAATTGGTAAAAAATCTGCCTGCAATACAGGAGACCTGGGTTCATTCCCTGGTTGGGAAGATCCCCTGGAGAAGGGAAAGGCTACCCATTCCAGTATTCTGGCCTGGAGGATTTCATGGACTGTATAGTCCATGGGGTCACAAAGAGTCGGACACGGCTGAGCAACTTTCACTTGACTTCACTACTGGGTTACAATCAGGACAAGCCACAGGCAATCTGGCAAGAAGCTCAGGGAATATTAGGATCCATCGAAATGGCCTAGACTAGGTCAGGATGGTGAGTCCTGATAATCCTCCCTGTCTCTTTCAGTCACCAGCAATGGACTGACACCAGACTAGTCAGTTCTCCACAACTGGGGCAGAGCCAGAAGGAGTGGACAGCTGCAAACCATTGGCTGACTGCATGCTCCACAGCAAGCAGGCAGCAGTACTTCCTGGAAGTGGAATTTGGACAATGAGATCTGTGTCTAACACACATGTTGTAAAAAGAAGTGTCTTCCCTAATTCTCCCCATTGCTCCTATTCTTCCACATCCCAAATATAGAGATGGAGGGAGAAATCAAACCTTTTGGAAATGACTCTTTCCCTGTTTTGTCTTTCTTGCTTTCATTCTGTATTTATTAAATTAAAGTATAGTTGACTTACAACATTATATTTACTTCAGGTATACAACATAGTGTTTCTATATTTTTAGAGATTATAATTCATGTAAACAATCTGCCTGCAATGCAGGGACCACAGGAGACGGGGATTCAGTCCCTGGGTTGGGAAGATTCCCTGGAGGAGGGCATGGCATTCCATTTCAGTATTCTTGCCTGAAGAATCCCATGGACAGTGGAGCCTGGAAAGCTACAGTCGTTGAGGTCACAAAGAGTTAGACATGACTGAAGCAAATTAGCACGCATGCAAAGATATTAGAAAATATTGACTACATTTCCTGTTTTTAAATACATGTAAAGCCTATCAAATCTCATAGATTTTAAAAGGAGGATACAAACAAAAGAGTTATTTGGAAAACAAACTGTAAGATAACAATTCTTCATCTCCTATAGTAAACACCCCCCAATCCCTTAATGCACTCTAGTTAGATGTTGATAATTGTGATTATTGTACTTGCTCTGTTTTATTGTAATTTATCTTTTATGTATTTAAAAGGTTATGGAAGCTGAACACTATGTATTATTCAGTTTTGTGGTATTCTATTCCTTCCATAATGCCTAGCCCTTATTAGGCACTAGCTAAACATTTTCTGAATGATAGTGTAAGTTTCACATCCTTCTTTCTCTACAATCCTAAAACTATTTTCTCATTGCATATTTTCCTTCTTGACTGGGTTTAAAAGAACACAGAAATTAAAGAAAGGGAATAAACATTTAAATTACTAAAATTTTTAGGTAATTCTACATAGACACATCAAAAGAATAGGTGTTTTGTAGATATTCACATAGCAATTCATTAAGAAATAAAAATTTAAAGTTTCTCAAAGTAATTAATTTCCACCAATATAGTAGTCTGTTAGTGAGTTATTACCTTATATTTATGCTAGGCACTAAACAGCTAGAATATAAGAACAAGTGATAACTATAACCTTAAATGCATATCCATCAGAAAAAATAATTTTAATGTAGCAACACTGTATAGAAATCTAAAGAAAGAAAGGGAAAGATTGCTGAAAAAATTATAAAATTGGAGACCAATGACATTTCTAAAACAAACAGAAAATCAAAGTAATGTGAATTTCCTGACAACTTAATTTGATGGTTTAAATTCACTCCTATGCTAGGTCCAGGTAGGTTTTAATTCTCCTGGATCACTGTCTTTATCTTCAGATTATTATTATGGCATCATTCAAATCTTCCTTTAATTTTGTCTCATTTTATTTCTGTTACACTACCAAGTAGTCTAATTCCTTCTATTTTACTTTCTGACTTCCTTGGTGCATTCTTCAAGTTCTTTAACTTATAAGTTTTATTTGTCTCCCGTGATCATCTGGGTCGGTCAACTTCAATGTCCAAATTGATGAGTTATCTAATCCCACTTCATAGCAGTTGACCTCCTTAATTTTTCACTCAATATTAAGGCTGTGAGATATATCTATGTTAATTCATTAAGCTGTAATCTATTTTTGACAATGTTTAAATACACTAAAATTTATTACTCCATGGTGCCATTGTTGGACATTTGATTTTTTCCCAGTTCTTGGCTATTATCAGCAAAACTAATTTGAATATGTTTTGCATATAGCTCATAAATCATTTGTCCAAAAACTACTATACTTGTACACAATACACATACAGAGAGAATTGGGTTGTAGGAATATGTGTTGTTAAATTTATCAGGTGATCTCAAGCTATTTTCCAAAGTGATTGTTAAATTTCACCCTTTGAGCCACAAAGTACAAGAGAACATATTGCTTCATATCTTAGCCAAAATTTGTGACTAATAGACATTTTAATCCTTGCCCAACTGTTAGTTATAATATATGAAGTAGTATCTCATTGTGGTTTTAATTTTATTTTCCTGATTAATAATGGATAGATACCTATTTTTTTTATAATAAAATGCCTCCTCATGAGATTTGCTCATTTTTTATTTGTTGTTTATATTTAAACATATTCATTTATAAGGGTTTTACAGCATGTGAATGCTACTCAATTTTTAATATGTGTTTCAAATATATTTCCTAGTTTTTAGAATACCTTTTCATTCTTTTCATGCTGTCTTCTGAAGAATAGATTTTCTTAATTTTAAGGTAGTAAAATATATATCAATCTCTGTGTTTTTATGGTTAGTGATTTTTTAAAAGTAACTGTGTTATCAAGGTTTGAAATGGTTCTTCATTATATTATAAAAGGTTTATGGCTTTTCCTTTTACATTTACATATGAAGTGGTCTTATACTGATTGTTTAGCTTGCGTGAAATAAGAGCATGAGTGTTTTTTCTGTCATGTGGATACTCAATAGTACTAGAACACTTTTTTAGCAAGTCCACTGCGTAGATTATCAAAAGTTGATTGCAATGCCATCTCCCATCCTCCAAGATATTCTATAATGTAACATTTCTTCTCTGCCTTCAAAATGTGTATTCTAGGTTCTCTCCTTATGAATGGGCTTATGACAGTCCCATTACATAGAAGTGTGGCAGAACTTATTACAATGTAAAAGATATACTCTCTACAACTCAGTATCTGAACCACTTGACATTTATTCCATGGAGGTTTACAAATGTTTTCACTACAGTATTTTTGAGACATTCACTGCAGCATTATTATAGTAATAGGAAATAGGAGGCCATCCAAATGTACATTACAAAAGGAAATGGCAAAGTATGATTTATTCATTTCATATATTCTAAATACTTGCAATAGAAGGCAAAAAATGGATGTGAATCTATATATGCATTTGTGCATGCTCAGTCATGTTTGACCCTTTGCACTCTATGGACTGAAGGCTGCTAGGCTCCTCTGTCCATGGGATACTCCAGGCAAGAATACTGGAATGGATTATCATTTCCTCCCCAAGAGGATCTTCTAACCTAGCAATGAAACGGGCATACCCTGCATCTCCTGCATTGACAGATTCTTTACCACTGAGCCACCTAGGAAGCCCATTAATCTATATGTACTGATATGTAAAACTCTCCAAGAAATATTGTCGACTAAAATACAAGTTGAGAACAAAGTGCATAGCATAAAATTTTCTATTAAAACTTTATTGTGGAATGTCGTTAGCCGTGGGGAAAGATGGCGGAAAATTTAAAAGGCTGTAGTGTGTGTTGCAAATCTTCTTGGAATCAGCTACAGGACCTGTGCCGCCTGGCCAAGCTCTCCTGCCCTGCCCTTGGCATCTCCAAGAGGAACCTCTATTACTTTGAAGTTGAGTACCTGTGCGATTACAAAAAGATCCGCGAACAGGAGTATTACCTGGTAAAATGGCGTGGGTACCAGGACTCCGAGAGCACCTGGGAACCACGGCAGAATCTCAAGTGTGTGCGCATTCTCAAGCAGTTCCACAAGGACTTAGAAAGGGAGCTGCTCCGGCGGCACCACCGGTCGAAGCCACCCAGGCACCTGGACCCAAGCCTGGCCAACTACCTGGTGCAGAAGGCCAAGCAGAGGCGGGCACTCCGGCTCTGGGAGAAGGAGCTCAATGCCAAGCGCAGCCACCTGGGACGCATCACCGTGGAGAACGAAGTGGACCTGGATGGCCCCCCACGGGCCTTCGTGTACATCAATGAGTACCGTGTTGGTGAGGGCATCACCCTCAACCAGGTGGCTGTGGGCTGCGAGTGCCAGGACTGTCTGTGGGCACCAGCCGGAGGCTGCTGCCCTGGAGCGTCACTGCACAAGTTTGCCTACAATGACCAGGGCCAGGTGCGCCTGCGAGCTGGGCTGCCCATCTACGAGTGCAACTCCCGCTGCCGCTGTGGCTATGACTGCCCCAACCGCATGGTACAGAAGGGCATCAGCTACGACCTCTGCATCTTCCGCACAGATGATGGACGTGGCTGGGGAGTCCGCACGCTGGAGAAGATCCGAAAGAACAGTTTCGTCATGGAGTACGTGGGCGAGATCATTACCTCAGAGGAGGCAGAGCGGCGGGGCCAGATCTATGACCGCCAGGGTGCCATCTACCTCTTCGATCTGGACTACGTGGAAGATGTGTACACTGTGGACGCCGCCTATTATGGCAACATCTCCCACTTTGTCAACCACAGTTGTGACCCCAACCTCCAGGTGTACAACGTCTTCATAGACAACCTTGATGAGCGGCTGCCCTGCATTGCTTTCTTTGCCACCAGAACCATCCGGGCAGGTGAGGAGCTCACCTTTGATTACAACATGCAAGTGGACCCCGTGGACATGGAGAGCACACGCATGGACTCCAACTTTGGCCTGGCTGGGCTCCCCGGCTCTCCCAAGAAGCGGGTCCGCATCGAATGCAAGTGTGGGACTGAATCCTGCCACAAATACCTCTTCTAGCCCCATGAAGTCTGAGGCCAGACTGACCACAGGGGCCTAAAAAGCTGCCCACCCCACCCACCCACTGCTGCCCTCCTGTTGAAGAACGACTGCCAGGGCCTCTTGCCTGCCTCCACCTGCCCCCTGCTCAGGGCTTCAGGACCATGGGGAGGACGGACTCCAAGAGTCCCCTCTCCCTGTCCCAGCCCCATCCATGGGTTGCACTTACAAACCCCTGCCCACCTTTAGAAGTGATTTTTCAACACCAGGACTTTCTGCAGTTGGGATTCATGGCCTAGGAAGGCGGTCTGAGGGCTGAGCCCCAGCCCATACCCAATGTAGAAACATTTGTTTCTGTACCTGCTTCTGGCCACAGCTTGAAGGGTCTGCTGCAGGCCCTCTCCCTACTGTCTCAAGGGTGTGAGGAAGCAGCCCCAGGACAGGTTGACCCCAGAGCCCAGGATTCCTAGCCCATTCACCTCCCCTACCACAGAAATGTGCTGGTGAAAGAGGGGGGTTCTTCAAGGGCTGCAGGCTGATGCTGGGTCCTGCTCATGCTTGTATGCTGGCTGGTGTTGGCCTGACAGCTGTAGGGTCTCCTTTTCAGAGCTGTGCCTCTGAGAAGCAGACACCCACATGCCACTAGAGGAGAGTGGATGCCCATGGCCTGTGGCCCGTGAGAGGCAGTCCAGACTTTGCCTGCCCTTAAGGTGGGCTGGGACTCAGCTCTGCCTTTGCAACTGCTAGAAGGTGCCCAGGGCTCTCGAGCTCAAAGGGTGCTGGGAGCCCTTAACCCAGTGTGTGAGGACTGCTGATAGCACCCAGAGCTGGACCTGAGACCTAGCTAGGCTGGAGACAGCACTTAGACAAAACGTGCATGAATGGGGTGCTGAGGAGGTGCCAGGCACTGGGCTGAGCACCTGGTCCACGTGGATTGTCTCAGGGAAGCCTTGAAAACTATGGAGGTGGATCCCAGGAAAGGGCCCGTGTGGCAGAAGGCAAAGCACAGACCGAGAATGAGGTGGGGCTGGCTTACCCACCAGGGTGTGGCGAGGTGAGGGGAAGCCCCTGCCGCCTCCTAGCCCCCCAGCCCCTTGCACTCACCTTGGGTCCTCTGGTCTCGGTTCCCTGCCCACAAGTGTATAAAAGGCGAAGGCGCTGATGGCTGTCTTGTCTCTTGCTTCCCTTGTGAGGTCTTCTCTAGGAAGCCTTCCTTCCCTGACTACCTGTGCACAGTGTCCCCATGTGAGACTGTGTGCCCTGCCAGCAGATGCCAGATCTGTGTGTCTGTTTTTGTGTCCGTCTGTGTGTCTGTGCTCCCCACCCCCAGACTGACCTTCAGGCTTGGACTGAATCTTCTTCTTCTCTTGTATATCCCCTTGGCCCTCCCAGTCTGGGAATGGGCATCAATAAAACAGATTATTGACAGAAAAAAAAAACTTTATTGTGACTAAATATATATATATTATATATGTATACACATAGAGTTATGCATATAAACATTTTATATACACAATAAATATAAAAAGCCTTTGGAAGGTAGAGAGAAGGCAGATAGGATACTAAGAAACTATACAATGATGAGTTCCATGGGTTTTCTTTTTTCCAACAAACAAACAGAAGCTTCCCAGAGGACCTACTCCTAGGATTCTTTGTCTAAATCATCACTGCTATTGTGTAGGATAAGTTCATGAAATTCTGGTGAATGGAAAGACATTTTTATTTCTGTCTGTAGGACTGAAATATATCATCCAACCAGAAAGCATCAATGACTCTAACAGTTCTGCAGTTTCTCTCAGATTTCAGAATTCTGGTTAGAAGAAGAACAATAAATAAATAAATAGAAAGATAGATAGATAAAATATACAGTGATAAAACTCAAATACTGTGTCTTCTATTAAAAAACAAAACTACAAATTTTAAACTATAGGGTAGATAATATATATATTTTTTAATCATTTAATTTTCCCACTTCCCTTCTTAAAATTTACTCTGAGCTAATAACTTCTCAAATAACATGAAATATGAAAATTTCTCTTCTTGAAATTTTCTGTCTAGCATATTCTTCTTAATTTAATACACTATGTTTTTTATTAGGAAAGAAATAAATATTATATAATATTAAAATGTTAAAAATGTTAATTTTGAAATATTTCATTATTTATCCCAAGGTATATCATACCACAGCTTTTGAAAAATTACATCATTGCCTTCAGATTATTTTACTCATCATTGAAACTTTCAATAAAGCCCTTTGTCTTTTTAAAATGTTTCAAAATTTATTACAGTTTAAATGTTTTTGGCTGGTTGGTAAGATAATTCAAATATATTAGAGAAAAAGTATCCACTTAAATGGAAAAGAAGACTGTTTTTACACAAACAGTCTGCTCATCTCAACCAAAATAAGAATGCTGATAGTGATATCATGTTGTTTTTGAAAACAAAATTCATAAAGAGTAGAAGTAACATTCTTCTCTACATCTGTACTTAGTGCATTGTGATCATTTCTTTTCAAAAATGAATAATTTTATTTTCCTGTATTACAATCATTGGAGAACCATATCTAGTAGAATGACAGGAAACTTGTCTGCAAAATGAATAAAAGCTTAGCATTTCATACAAGTTTTCAAATATGACAATTATACGTATTTTGATAATTGTACACTATTCTTTTGATTTCAAATACATCAACAATAATACTAGTAATAACAATGGTTATTGTTGTTGGTCAGTCACTAAGTCGTGTCCAACTCTTTGCAACCTTTAAGTCCAGCTTTTTGCTGGACTGCAGCACACTAGGCTCTTCTGTCCTCTATTATCTCCCAGAATTTGCTCAAAGTCAGGTACACTGAAGTCAGCGATGGTATCTAACCATCTCACTCTCTGCCTTCCCTTCTCCTTTTGCCTTCAATCTTTCCTAGCAGCAGTCTTTTCTAGTGAGTTGGCTCTTCACATCAAGTGGCCAAAGAACTGGAGCTTCAGCTTTGGCAGTAGTCCTTCAGATGAATATTCTGAGTTGATTTCCTTTAGGATTGACTGATTTGATCTCCTAGCAGTCCAAGGGATTCTCAAGAGTCTTCTCCAGCACCACAATTAAAAAGCCTCAATTCTTTGGCACTCAATCTTTTTTAGGGACCAGTTTTCACATCTGAACATGACTACTGGAGAAACCTGTAGCTTTGACAACACGGAATTTCGTCACCAAAGTGATATCTCTGCTTTTTAATACACTGTCTTTGTTTGTCATAGCTGTCTTTACAAGGAACAAGCATCTTTTAATTTCAAGGTAGCAGTCACCATCTGCAGAGATTTGGAGCCCAAGAAGATAAAATCTGTTACTGCTTCCACTTTTTTGTCTTCTATTTTCCATGAAGTGATGGGGCCAGAGGTGTGCTAATAAGCTTACTGGCATATTATATAGATTATTCCATTTCATACTCACTCATAACAATCCTAGAAGCACCAGGATAAAGAAACTGAGCTTAGAAAGGACAGTTATCTTGCACAGAGTCACATAAATAGCAGATTTAAAAGTACTCTTTCCAGAACTCAGAGCCTTTGCCTTGATGGCATTTGCACAGTGATGTGGTGAAAACAAAACTGTGTATAGTACTGAGTTTGCCAATATTATAGTGAGAACGTGTCAAAATAAACCACTAGCATTATTCCTCAAAGTATATCCCTTGACTTCACTCTTTCTGTCTGTACTGAGACATAAGTCTTGAAATATTAACTCCTATGCTTCAATTCCCACCATTTTTGGTTTTCTTAGTTGTCTCATAGATTTCTGTCCATTGATTCAATTTCAGTTTATGCTTCAGAAAGCAGGATCAGTTTAGTTTCAAGTTTACTTTTCCTAAGTACTTAATTAAAGCAATTTTTCTTAAAAACACTTAATTGAGAGATAATCTTTTTGTTTGTTTTATTATGCTACTTTTAATTTCAAAAGAAGTCTGTCTTTAATCATCAAGATCTAGAATCTGGCTAATGTAGATCACAGATGTTTTGAAAAGTAAAGTTGTGTTTTTAAAATGACACTAGTTGAAGGGAAGATGCAAGAGAATGATGCAACAGTATATTTATAGCTTTCCAAAAAGCTGGGTCCCAGCCTGGGGAGACACAGGAGCAAAGACATTCCTACTTCTTTGCATATGTACAACTCCAGTAGTGCCTTCCACTACCACTTCTTTGAGGGTGTGGAAAAGTCTGCAAAATTTATCCTTATCCCCAGCCCTCATGTGTGAGTACAAGCTAAAGTAGAGGAGGATTCAGGAACATGAGGCAACATACATATCTGAGGGAAACTGGCTTGGGGTGAAGGGGTGGACCACATAGGCTGTAAGATAAATATCCCATGCAAGAGACTGGATTAAAAAAAAGATACAGCCAAGTGATTAGGTAGGCAGACTCTGATATCCCCTCCAGCCCTTGGACACTGAGAATGGACCCACAAGTCACATTGTCTGGTAAATTACAGCCAATACAGGTAGAGATGAGTCTAATATTTCAGGCTAGTTGTATTTATTTCAAGATCAGAAACCACTCCCTTGATGACAAGATGATTAATAGGTCCCTTCTCTTCATAGATACACCCAGAAAAAAAAAAAAAACAGAAAATGAGAGAAAAGGAAGAATCATGAATTTGTCTCCACTTAAGTCTTGAATTGACTCGAAGTGACCTTCATTTATCAGGTTATAGCTTTTTTCCCCCTGCCTTCAATGCAAATAGGAGATTGTGAGCTAAGTTGAGCTAGCTCTGTTATAAAGAAGAAAGCTGCAATTTGGCACACAAAATACTAAGCTTAAAGTTTAACTGTGAACTTTAAAACTTCTAAAATTATCCACACTCAAATTCTGACAGTCAAATTTTATTCCTTTACCCTCAGCCAACTATATTAAATCAGTCATATACTATTGTTCATTCTTTAAACTTTCTAAAATAGTAACTACCTATTTCTTTAGAAATATTCAAAATATTCTAAAATATTATATATTAATAGAATATGACCTAGTTATTAAGTTGAAAATACAGTAAATGACATTGTAAAGGAGAGTTGTGTAATAATGGTAAATATTGGGAAAATTGTTATACTAGAAATTAGAGTTGAAGATAAGTGTATATTTTTGTAACCTAAACTGAAATATGTCAATATAAAGATGTAAGTAGTGCTTCACATAAGATGAAACAGCTTATAAAGTGAGGCAACCTTTTAGTATCTAATATTGATACTAAAATGGATTTGCTTCCTGGTTTTATCTATTTACCTGTATCTATATACTTCCACACATAGAGTATTAGTATCCTGTTGCTGCTGTAATAAAAAATACCACAAACTTTGTGACTTAAAATAACTTAAATTATTATGTAGCAGTTCTTGAGGTCAGAAGTTCAATCTGGGTCTCACTGGACTAAAATGAATATGTTGGCAGAGCCGCCCTCCTTCTGGTGGTTCTAGAGGACTCTCCCTTGACCTTTCCAACTTCCATGAGCCACCTGCATTCCTTGGTTTGTGTTCCTTTTTCCATGTTGAAAGCAAGAAGCTGCTTCACTCTGACTTCTGTTTCTATCATTACTTCTCTTTCTCTTACTCTGACTGCCCTGTCTCACCTCTTACTTATAAAGATGCTTGCTATATTGGTTTCAGTTGAAGAAGGAATAGTCCAGAATAGTCTCCCCATATCAAAATCCTTAATCACATGTGCAAAGCCCCTTTCCCATGTAAGACAACATATTCATCATTTTCAGGAATTAGGAAGTGAACGTTTTGGAGAGATAATTAATTTTCAAACCACACACATATATTGTACAAAATGAGGAAACACTGTCCATTTAGGTGCTTCTTGTATTGATGTGCTATTGCAGCAATAAATTTGAGGGAAACATTTAAAATGTACCTCTCTGCATTCATGTAGATGAAGTATATTATTTTTGGTAATGAAGCTTAATACAAGTTTCACTTGTCTTCAAATGTCTAAATGTAATCATTTGAAATTGCTGAATTAAAACTAAGCTTTATGTATGTGCTGTGTCCAGTCACTCAGTCATGTCCGACTCTTTGCAACCCTATGAACTGTAGCCTCCCAGGCTCCTCTATCCATGGGATTTTCCAGGCAAGAATGCTGGAGTGGGTTGCTATATAAGTGGGATTCGCTGGGGCTCAGGAAGTAAAGAGTCTAATCTGCAATGTGGGAGACCTCAGTTACATTCCTGGGTCAGGAAGATCCCCTGGAGAAAGAAATAGCAACCCACTCCAGTATTCTTGCCTGGAAAATCCCGTGAACAGAGGAGACTGGCAAGCTACCATCCATAGGATCACAAAAAGGTGGACACAACTGAGTGACTTCATTTTCACTTTTATATATAAGAGTATATGAAGCAAAATTCTCTTATTATTATGAAAACAATTGAATCCTTGCTGGTATGTGAGATAATAACAATGCAACCTGTACATGGAAGAAGTCCTCTTCCTTTCTTTTTCTTTCTTCTTGTGTTCTCACTTCTTGTTCTTTATTTCTGTCTCTCTTCAGTCTTCCTGAATTTGGGGGTGGGGGGTTACTTAAGCATCACATATAATTCTTTTCCTTTTCTCCTCTTAGTATATCAATTGTAATTTTTAACTTATTTTTAGTAATTGTCTTTAAGTTTTCAGTATAAGTTTACAACAAATCCTAGTCCTCTTTCAAATAATATTATACCACTTCACAGGGAAGTTAATTACCTTTTATCAGAGTATTCAGAATTCTTCCTTCCCCACCTGAAATTTTTGTCATTCATTTTCCTTATCTATGAACTATTGTCACTGCATGCTTTATTGTCTCTATTATTTTGAACAAATTTTTATCTGTTAGATTCTGTTATCTGTTATCTATACAGTCCTTGGAATTCTTCAGGCCAGAATACTGGAGTGTGTAGCCTTCTACTCACTTCTCCAGGGGGTCTTCCCAGCCCAGGGATCCAACCCAGGTCTCTCACATTGCAGGCAGATTCTTTACCAGCTGAACTACCAGGGAAGCCCATCTGTTTTATTTGCCCAACTTCTTTTATTTCTTCTCTAACACTCTTCCTTTTATTATGAAACTCCAAATTTCTTTTTTGTTCTTTTTGAAGAGTTTCTTTGAACATTTCTTATGAGGTAGGTTAGCTAGCAGTTTTTGTTTATCTGAGAAAGTCTTTCTTTTTATTTTTTTCGTTTTCACTGTTGAAGAATCATTTTGTTGAATACAGAATTCTGGTTTGGTGATTATTTTTTCCTAATACTTAAAATTTTTCACTTCTCTCTGTTTTTTCTTGCATGGTTTCTGAAGACAAGACCAGTGTAATTCTAATTTTATTTTTTTAATGCAAGGTTTTTGTCTCTTCCTTTTCTTTTTAAGATTATTCCTTCAATTCCAATTTTCTGAAGCTTGACTATGATATGTCTATGTGTGACTGTTTTGGCATTTTGCTTTCTTGGTGTTTTCTGAGATCCCTATGTTCCTTTGTTTATTCTGATATTCAGATTACACACATTATACTTTTTATAATTATTTCACAGTTCTTGGATATTACGTTCTGTCTTTTCCATTTTTCTCTACATTTTAGTTTTAGAAATTTCTATTAATATATCTTCAAAGTCATTGATTCTTTTCTGAGGTCTTCCTTGGCTTCACTGGTATGTCAGCAGTAAAAATATCCCCCTGCCAATGTAGGAGATACAGGTTCGATCCTTGGGTTGAGAAGGTCCCCCAGAAAAGGAAATGGCAACCCACTCCAGTATTCTTGCCTGGGAACTCCCATGGACAGAGGAGCTTGGCAGGCTAAAGTCTAAAGGCTCTCAAAGAGTCAGACACGACTTAGTGACTAAAGCAACAACAAGGGGAAGTGTTCTACCATCCTCTGATGTGAACCTGTACTCATTGGCTGTAATATTCACAAATGCTTCTCTGTTTGTTTGGCTGGTTCTCCCTCGTATGAGAGAGGAAGATCAGTCCAGGCTGCCTTGGGCATATGTCTTCAGGGAAAAACAGAGGGGTAGGAGTTAGATATTCTCTTCTACCATGGGGAAGGCTAGAAGGGGCTGGGATTATGTATTCCCTTCTCCTTGTTGGTTTGTCTCTGGCTAAACTCCAGTCTGGTTCCAAATTAGGAAAGGAGTATGTCAAGGCTGTATATTGTTACCCTGTTTATTTATCTTATATGCAGAGTACATCATGCAAAATGCTGGGCTGGATGAAGCACAAGCTGGACTCAAGATTGCTGGGAGACATATTAATAACTTCAAATACACAGATGACACTATCCTTATGGCACAAAGTGAAGAGAAACTAAAAAGACTCTTCATGAAGGTGAAAGAGGAGAGTGAAAAGCTCTTAAAACTCAACATTCAGAAAACTAAGATCCTGGCATCTGATCCCATCACTCCATGGCAAATAGGTGGGGAAACAATGGAAACAGTGATAGACTTTATTTTCTTGGGCCCCAAAATCACTGCAGATGGTGATTGCAGCCATGAAATTAAAAGACACTTGCTCCTTGGAAGAAAAGCTATGACCAAACTAGACAGCATGTTAAAAAGTAGAGACATTACTTTGCTAACAAAGGTCTGTCTAGACAAAGCTATGGTTTATCCAGTAGCCATGAATGGGTGTGAGAGTTGGACTATAAAGAAAGCTGAGTTACATGAAACAGTCTTTCGGACTCTGTGGGAGAAGGCGAGGGTGAGATGATCTGAGAGAACAGCATAGAAACATGTATACTATCATATATGAAACAGATCACCAGTCCAGGTTCGATGCATGAGACAGGGTGCCCAGGGCTGGTGCACTGGGATGACCCAGAGAGATAGGATGGGGAGGGAGGTAGAAGTTGGTTTCAGGATGGGGAACACATGTAAATCCATGGCTGATTCATATCAATGTATGGCAAAAGCCACTACAATATTGTAAAGTAATTAGCCTCCAACTAAAATAAATAAGTTAAAAAATTTTTTTAAAAAAAGAAAGACAGCTGAGTGCCAAAGAATTGATGGTTTTAAACTGTGGTGTTGGAGAAGACTCTTGAGAGTCTCTTGAACTGCAAGAAGATCAAACAAGTCAATCCTAAAGGAGATAAGTCCTGAATATTCACTGGAAGGTCTGATGATGAAGCTGAAGCTCCAATACTTTGACTACCTGATGTGAAGAACTGACTCATTAGAAAAGACCCTGATGCTGGGAAAGATTGAAGGTGGGAGAGAAGGGGATGACAGAGGATGAGATGGTTGGATGGCATCACAAATTCAATGGACATGAGTTTGAGCGAGCTCTGGGTATTGGTGCTGGACAGGAGGCCTCACGTGTTGCAGTCCATGGGGTCACAAAGAGTCGGACACAACTGAGCAACTGAAACCCCCATCAGTTAGGATCTACTAAAACAATTTGTCTCAAAACTGGGTCTTGTTAGGAGGAATAGTATGCTCCAGTCATATTTCAAAGTGGCTACATTCTGCCTCTTGCTGCCAGTAATAGCATGAAAGGAATTTTCTCTAACCTTTGTTATAAGAACCAGGTAAGGCACCTGTTGGTAAAAATCACAAATATGTGCAGACTTTCTTAAGACTGGACACTCCTGGAATTGTTATGTCTCAAATCTACCTACACTGAGCCTTCAGTAATTCAGTTACGGTTTCAGTTTCCCTACCCCAGTATAAGTTCTCACAGAAGATTTTGCTCCTGAGCTTCTGGTCTAGTAAGCTGTGATCCTCTGAATTTTTCCCTCTAATTTCTGGGGTAGCAGTTTTTCCTGTGACCTCGATTCTCTGTTGCAGAAGGAAATGGCAACCCACTCAAGTATTCTTGCCTTCAGAATCCTGTGGATGGAAAAGCCTGGTGGGCTGCTACCCTTAGGGTGGCACAGAGTAGGACATGACTGAAGTGACTTAGCATGCACACATGCATTGGAGAAGGAGATGGCAACCCACTCCAGTACTCTTGCCTGGAGAATCCCAGGGACAGAGGAGCCTGGTGGGCTGCCGTCTATGGGGTCACACAGAGTCAGACATGACTGAAGCGACTTAGCAGCAGCAGCAGCAGCAGCATCAATTCTCTGTTGAATCTCATCTCAGAAAGTTACTGATTTTCTTTTTTCTTGTTGTGAAGATTCTAAGAGATAATGTCCAATCTCCTTACATGCTGAACTAGAAACCAAAAGTGACTTCACTCATTTTTGTTACTAAATTTTAACATTCCATTTTATGGATATCGGATTTCAGAAAAGTTCTTAGTTTTAGTGATTGTCTTTTTTATTATCTAAGTTGTATTCGAAAATTATTTGGAATCAAGCATCTTTATATCTTGCTTGATACATCAGAGTAAATTACTTGTAAGATATACTGACCTAGTAAATTTTCCACTGCTTCTCTTCCGTGTTAGAAATTCTGAAATGATTGGCCAATACTGGATCAAAAAGTGGAAAAAAAGGCATTGTCTTCATCCCTTTGAAGCTCATTTAATCAGAAATTTCCCAAATATAGCAAAGGAATTGTGATATCATTTAATCCCCCCCAAAATAAACTTTAATTAGCCATTATCCACATATTTTCTTTCTCCATGTATTTTATAACATGATTTGGGTCATAGATTTATATTCTGGTCAACAGTATATTGTAGGAATTAATACATACCATTTCCAGTCCTGCCCACAAAAATTTTTGATCAGTAGTTTTTCCTCTCTTTTCCTATCAGCAGCAAGTTTGGGGTAACTTGTATAAGGTTACAGTGACAGAAAGATGGAAGACTAATTGATCCCTGCGATATTACTACTAAGGATAGCAAATCAACTTGAATTTAATTTTGACATAAAACAAGAAATAAACTTGAATGCGAAAAGCCAAAAAAGATGTGAAAGCTTATTTGTAAAAAAGAATTCATCTGGTTTATTCTAATATCTAAATCATAACAATGTATGAAATAATTATTAAGTTAAAATGGTAGAACAAAGAAAATTTGGGAGGCAGATAAAGAAAACTTAAATTCTTAACTATTTTGGTAATGAAATTTCACTGCATATTCCGTGAGGGAAATGATCTATTCTAATCAACCCAATGCCCTCTTGGGTATAGTACCGATTTAAATACATGTAGTTTACAATTACTGATGGAATTTTGGACACTTGAAAGTAGAAATAGCACGGTTGAGTGATGAGCCATGTATAGCCTCCACAACCTTTTTGTTCATAGGCCCATTAAGAAAGTGCTAGGGTGTCTGGGAAAAGTTAACCGACTTCCACAAAGTAGGAAATCTTGATATTATAAATTGCCTCCTCCCAGTAAGAGCTATTAGTCTTGCCGGGTGGCTCAGTGGTAAAGGATCCGTCTGAAATGCAGGAGACGCAGGAGATGTCGATTCGATTCCTAGGTCAGGAACGTCCCCCAGGGAAGGAAACGGCAACCCACTCCAGTATTCTTGCCTTGGGAATCCCACGGAGAGCGAGCCTGGGAGGCTACAGTCGATAGATTCACAATGAGTCGAACAGGACTGAAGCGACTTAACACACACACACGGAAAGAGCTGTTAAGGGACATTCACCTGCAGAATCCACATTCTCCTAACCTGGTCCGCATGCTCTTATGGATGCTTGCATTTATGCCTAGGTGAATAACTTGACATCTCTTTTTTTTTTATTGAATTGCTTGAGTAACACAGTCTTCTGGTGGTCTGTGGTCGGGTACTTTGTCTCCACCAAGACTTAGGGGCAGGTCAACAGCTATTTCTCACATGGGGTCTATGTGTTTACTGCACAGAGAAGGACTGTGCTCCAAAAGTACACGGACCATCTGCTGTGAAAGTGATTCTCCTGCTGAGGTTTGCAAGAGATCAACAAGGTATCTGGCGCTTTCACTGATACTGTGCCCATTTACTCTTCTGTCTCTGTCCTGTCAGCCCTTTTGAGCTTCTGAAACCTATCTACTGTGCCCTCTGAGATTCACTGTTTATTGTCAGCAAAACCGTTTGGATTTTCAATCCAAACAATTTTTTTTACTTTCTATCTTCAGTGTAAACCTGACTCTCCCTGAGGATTTTGGTTACCCTACAGCATTTTTAGGTGATTCCCTGCCCACACATACTTTATATATTCCTTGGACTGAGATGGAGGTTGGGGAGGACATAGGGGTAAGGTAAAATCCTTACTGCTTCTCTTGACAATTTTAGAAATTTTCCTTTCCTGCTCCCTAACGACTCCCCAAATTGATTTCTGTGTAGATGAAACCAGATGCCCATCAACCCTCATTGTTGCAATTATATTCCCATTCCTAGAACAATCCCCCTTTACAGATGAGAATAGTAGAAAATTTGAAGATTAAAGCAATAGACTCTGTTTGAAATGGAACACACAAAGAAAAATGATTAAAACAAATTTAAAGTGTATCATTGAGATGCACATTGGACAACTTCAAGCACCTAAACCAATGTCCAATCTCAGATAGCCGCCCAGACCTAGAAGAGACAATACAGCTTTGAAAAGAAGAAAACTGTTTGAGGATTTAGACCTATAGCAATCAACAAAGTATATCACTGGTGTCATGATAGGCATATTGATCAGTGGAACAGAAAAGAGAATCCAGAATAAACACAGACCTACATAAAAAATTATTTCCTTGAACAGTGGTGTGATTCCATGTATGGAAAAAGGATACTATTTTCAATAAATGATGCTGGAACTACTAGATACTCATATGCAGAAAATAAACTTCAATTCATATTTTATACCATAAATTAATCTAAAATAAAAAATGACCCAAATGTAAAATCATAAAATATTTAGACGAAAATGTTAGAAGAAAATTTTTGTGAACTTAAATTAGAGAAAGATTTATCAGCCATGTCACCAAAAGCAAAATACAGAGGAGGAAAAAAAATATTCTTTGGATTTATAAATACTAAAAGTTTTACTTTTCACTTCCTGGGACAGGTGATCAAGGTTAACTTAAGATTAGCATCAATTGAGGGACATGCTATAAAATATAGTATTTTCATCTCAGAATTGTTATCAAAGACAAATTCTAAGAAAGTCTTACAGCTGAGAAATAGAAGCCTAAAGAAACATGAAAACTAAGTGTAATGCAGCATCCTATGTGGAATGCTGGAACGTAAATAGGACATTAAGTACAAAGTGAGAAGATGTAAGTAGTATATTGGCTATATGTAATGATAATGCATCAACACTGGTTCATTAATTGTAACGTGCTGTACTTAGTTGCTCAGTCATGTATTACTCTTTGTGACCACATGGACTGTAGCCCACCAGGCTCTTCTTTCCATGGGGATTCTCCAGGCAAGAATACTGGAGTGGGTAACCTTTCCCTTCTTCAGGGGATCTTCCCAACTCAGGGATCAAACCCAGGTCTCCCAAATTGAAGGCAGCTTCTTTACCAGCTGAGCCACAAGGGAAGCCCATGTGTAAAGATAATATATCAACATTAGTTCATTAACTGTAATGTGCTATGCTTTGTCACTCAGTCCTGTTCAACTCTTTGTGACCTCATGGACTCTAGCCCACCAGGCTCCTCTATCCATGGGGATTCTCCAGGCAAGAATACTGGTGTGGGTTGTCATCCCCTCTTCCAGGGGATCTTCCTGACCTAGGGATCAAACCTAGGCCTCCTGCATTGCAGGTGGATTCTTTGCTGTCTGAGCCACCAGGGAAGCCCATAATTGTAACAGATACCCCATATTAATATATGGCAGAATAAATATGCCATACATAAATTAAAAGACACTTTCTCTTTGGAAGAAACACTATTATCAACATAGACAGCATATTAAAAAGCAGAAACATTACTTTGCTGATAAAGATCTGTCTAGTCAAAGCTATGGTTTTTCCAGTAGTCCTGTATGGATGAAAGAGTTGGACTATAAAGAAAGCTGAGCACTGAAGAATTAATGCTTTTGAACTGTGGTGTTGGAGAAGACTCTCGCGAGTCCCTTGGACTGCAAGGAGATCTGACCAGTCAATCCCAAAGGAAATCAACCCTGAACATTCATTTGGAAGGATTGATCCTGAAGTTGAAGCTCCGATACTTTGGCCACCTGATGCAACAAACTGACTCATTAGAAAAGACCCTAACGCTAGGAAAGATTGAAGGCAGGAGGAGAAGGGGATGACAGAGGATGAGATGGTTGGATGAGATCACTAATTCGATGGACATGAGTTTGAGCAAGTTCTGGGAGATGGTGAAGCCTGGCATGCTGAAGTCCATGGGGTCTTAAAGAGTTGGACATGACTGAATGATTAAACTACATTGGACTGACGCCATACTAACGTAGAATATTAAAAGTAGGGAAACGGTAAAGAATATGATAGGAATTCTCTGTACTATCTATGTAATTTTTTCTGTAGATGTAAATTAAAAAAATATAAAAATTGTTAAAATATAATTTGAGGAAAGAAAACAAAAGTTCTTATTTGTAAGACAGTGTTAAGAAAATTTAAAAGCCAAGCCAGCCTAGGAGAAAATATTTGCAAAGCATATATCTGATTAAAAAAAAAAACTTATATCCATAATATATAAAGAATTATCTAAACCCAATTACAAAAACACAAAACAAAACAGGCATCATACAAATATGCAGAATATTTGAATATATGCTTAAACAAAACAAAAACATACCAATGACAAGTAAGAACATAAAAAGATGCTTATTACCATTTGCAATTTTGAAAGGATAAATTAAAACTATAATGATTTGCCAGTACACAGATATTTCAATTGTTAAAATTAAAAATCTTGGTCCTGCCAAGTGTTGGGAAGGATGTAGAAAACCTGGAACTCTCATACATTTCTGATACGAGCATAAACTGTACAATTACTTGGGAAAATAGCATTAAAGTTTCTTAGAAAGTTACACAAATTTTAACACCTGAATGTTTCTATTCCTACTTATTTATTCAAGAAAAGAGAAAACTATTGGCCCAAAAACTTCATAGCAGGTTTTTCTGAAATAGCCTCAAATTGTAAATATTGTAAAAGTCTAGCAACAGATTATAAGAATGAAACTGTAACTCAGTATTAAATTAAAAACTAATGTACTATGGATGCATACCACAAAATGGATGAATCTCCAATTATGCTCAGTGAAATAATTCACACAATACAGAGTACATACTATGCAATTCATCTATATAAACTATAAAACGTACACATAGGGGTAAGGAAATATTTTAAGTTGTTAAAAATGTTCACTACTTTGATTTCTGTTATTATCTCCTAGGTATGTATGTCAAAACTTATCAAACTGTATGCCTTAAATGTATGCATTTAAATTTGTCAGTTATATCTCAAGTTCAGTTCAGTTCAGTCACTCACTCAGTCATGTCTGACTTTTGCCACCCCATGAACAGCAGCATGCCAGGCTTCCCTATCCATCACCAACTCCAGGAGTCTACCTAAACCCATGTCAATCGAGTCAGTGATGTCATCCAAACATCTTATCCTCTGTCGTCCCCTTCTCCTCCTTCCCTCAATCTTTCCCAACATCAAGGTCTTTTCCAGTGAGTCAGCTCTGTGCATCAGGTGGCCAAAGTATTGGAGTTTCAGCTTCAACATCAGTCCTTCCAATGAACACCCAGGACTGATCTCCTTTAGGATGGACTTGTTGGATCTCCTTGCAGTCCAAGGGACTCACAAGATTCTTCAACACTACAGTTCAAATAAATTTTCCATTTGATGGGTCTACATTTTTCTCTTTCAATTATCTTTTTTTCCCTTTAGTACATGAGAAACAGTGAATCACATAAGCTTCTGCTTTCTAAATTGACAGAGATGGACGGAAGTGACAGAGACACAGAGAGAATAAAGGAAATGATTGTTCATGCTAATGACAATTATGGTGAAGAGAGAATATAGATTCAGTGTTGAATCTTCCATATATATACTGATATTTTCATAATCAGATATTATCTATGCGAAAATAGAAAAGTTAAAAGTTATTGTTCTGCACTACTGTCTGAAAGAAAGCATGGCTTCAGACAGCTAACCTTTTCACAAAGTCAATTTATACTTCCATATCAATCAGAATACCCTAGAATATTTGAAAAAGTAGACGTGTAGTTTTTAGGAGTACTTTTATAAAATTTTGTCTTTATTTGCTTATAACCCACCAGATTCCTCTGTCCATGCAATTCCCCAGGCAAAAATACTCGAGTGAATTGCCATGCCCTCCTCCAGGGGATTTCCCTAACCCAAGGATCAAACTTGTGTCTCCTATGTCTCCTGCATTGACAGGTAGGTTCTTTAACTACTAGCACCACCTGGGAAGCCCTATACACACATTCATTATTATATAAAAGAAAACTAAATATATAACTATATATAAATATTTATATATAAATTCTTATATACTTAGTTATATCTAATTTTCTTTTACATAAAAGCCAAAACTTGCTTGGATAAAATGAAAATTCAACCTAATATGAACTAGATTTAATATAAATATTGAACTTAGAAAGTACCATATTTTCAGAGTAAAGGCTAAAATATTTTATAATGCATATATAAAATCATTATCTGCTTACTTGAAATAACCAAATTAGTGGCATGTTATAGAAAAGAAACCAAGATGATTTATTGCATTTATCTGAGTAGAGAAATTATATTAGGTGATAAATATCTTGCCTTGCTTTCAATTGAAAAGTTGAATCAAAATTTTCCATGATATTGTTTAGTCTGTATCTACTCCTTTATTTTCCATACTCAGAAAATTACAAGGGCTAATGCCACCATTCAGACGCCATTGAATATCAGGCCTCTCTTAGTATTAGAAATTTAAAGTTTAGTATGACTAATGGATATTCCATTGCTTAATGAGGAGCAGTCACTGCCCTTATCACCAAGTACCCTTTCTGGCTCCTCTAAAAGCTCTCAGAATTCTGTAGTCATTGATGGTAGAGTTTGAGGGAAACATCTGTGTTAAATAAATATGTGCAAGGAACTGTCTTTTCCACAGGGATCTTTTCCTCAAGTTTACATAATAGTACAGGCAACATGAAGTAAACCAACAATTACAGTCTGTGTAATATATGTAAACATAAGGAGCTTGTGTGTAAAGAATTGAGAGTAAAAGATTGGAATTTTGTTAATGTAGAAATTTTTCCCACTGGGAATTATGCTTGTATTAAATTTTAAATACAAGTAAGAATTATTCAGATGTAGAAGAAGAAATTAAGGTATTCCAAGCAAAGGAGACACAGCATGTAAGAATGTACTGAGGTGAGAAATAGCATGTTAATTGTTGCTTTTCCACCATTATTACACCTTAGTAGTTTAAAACCCATTGGGGAAATTGATGAGTTCCCAGAGAGTAAACTCAAACACCTGAACAGAAAAACACTGTGGCAACTGGGAACACAGAGACTGGCTGGAAAATCACCTGGAAACATGCTGAGTGAAATGTTGTACCATATTTGTTTGGCCATCTGGCTGTACTTCTAAACAGTGATGCCAGAACAAGACAAAAATTTGGCAAGAAGTATAAACTACGGCATTCAGAAACTAATGAAAATGCATCCTAGAAGCAACAGACAGATTCAAATTAATAGGCCAGGGTTACCGCTTCACAGAATGAACTGATAATTCAGTTCCATTATTTATGTCCTTTTCTCTCTCACCATACTTTCCTGTGAAGGAAAAAAAAATAATTTATTATATGTGCATACTATAAATTTAGTTCAAGTCAAATTTTGCTCTCATTTACAAGCCCTTTTGTTTCTTTAAGGGGACAGTTAATGGATGTGGGCTCATCTCCTATATGTAGGTATTATATTTCAGATTTTAGGGTACATTTTATTTCTAAGATTTGGGGGAGAGAGTATATAGCAAATTATCATTAAACATTTCTCCAAGAGATTATATATCAATATGCACTATAAATATGAGGGGTTTATCATAAAGATGGCCGTGAATCTTTGCCTCTCTGCACCCACAGCCATGCAGTGTGAACCTCTATCAGCTGCCCCTCCCTTTGGCCCTAGGGGGAAGTACAAACCACGCAAAGGAAACCGCCCCTGGGCCTAATCACTTTAAAAAATACCCGGTGGATTTTCTTTCCTTGTGCTCTCAGGACATTTTTGTGTCTGCTTGTTCCTACGGAAGGCAGAATGGCAAGTGGGAGGTGTGAAGTGTAAAAGTAGTTAGCAGATAAACATCAAAAATAAATTGACAGCCTTTATTATAATTCACCCCTGATGTTTGCCTGATGACTGAAACATGCTATGTTTCATTTAATTGAATTGAAACTCTTTCAAGTGTGCTATTATGGTAATCTATGAGACCTGCAAAGTGAGGTCATTAAGAAATATGAAAGTTTAATTGACTAGTATTTTTAGGCATTTACATTTTAACTGTTCTTTTCTAAATGGTATTGAGTATTGAAGAAAAAATATGATGTGAAGAACACATCACAGGAAATAAAACTGTGAAATCTGGGCAAAATATAACAAAGCAGAACTATTTGAAATCACCAGTAAGCACCCAAGGTCCCATAGAAGCTTGGAGGTAGTTAGCCTTTGAAAGACCCGGAAATGAAAGGGCAGAATTTACAGCTAGTACCTGTCCTGCCTGATACTTTCAGTTGCAAATTTCAATCCAGCAGCTATAGCAGCACAGAACCACAGCCTTACATGCTTAATGTGGCAGAGAACGAGTTCAGGAATGTAAAAATAGCTGGGAATTAAGACAGAAAGCCCTCTATGTAAGATTCCCATAGAAAAAGTCAAACATGCATAAATACCTCCCAAATGCTTCCCTGATCCCTAACATAAATACCCAGAAGAGACTCCAGGGTTTTTCTTCCATCCAAGAAACCAGAGAATAATTTACCCTTGAAAGAAAACTGTGCTGTGTAAGCTTTGCAAGTTTGCTCTGTTGGCTGTACATTTGTGAACATAGGAGCAGCTTCAAAAGCCAAAACCCAGGCAAGTTAACTGTCGACTAGAACAAAAATCTCATGAATCCTACAAGAAGATAACAAAATTTAACTTTGACACAAAATATTATCTATGGTGTCCAATGATGAGCAAAAAATTACTAGACTGAAAAAAGAATAGTGTAACATATTTACAGAGAAGGAAAAAAAAACAATTAATAGAAATGGATTCTGATATGTTGTTGCTATTGTGAATTTACTTGACTTCAACTCAGCTATTATAAATAGTCAAAATAATTAGAGGAACAAATGTGACTGTAATCATTTATATTTGGAAAATCAGATGCCTTAATATGTGTGTCCTGATTGAAATTTCAGTGTTAACATAGTTCTGTTGTTGTTGAGTTGCTAAATCATGTCCAACTGTTTTGTGATCCCATAGACTGTAGTCTGCCAGTCTCCTCTACCCATGGGATTTCACAGGCAATAATACCGGAGTGGGTTGACATTTCCTTCTCCAGGGGATCTTCCTGATCTAGAGATTGAACCTGTATCATCTCCACTGGCAGGCAGATTCTATACCACTGAACCACCAGGGAAGCCCCTTAACATATTTTATGATATTATAATGCTGAAGTGCACATCTTCCAGTGTGCATTGTCTTTTGATTTTAATTTTTTTATTTGTTCAAATTAATAAAAGTGGAATTCATAGGCCAATGATTTTAAAGATTTTAAGGATCTCAATAGTACATACTGTAGAATTACATCCCAAGAAAAAGTTATAGGAACTCTGACTTTCAACACCAATATATCAGTACTCACAAGCAAAAGATAGCACTTTATTTTAATTAAATTTCTTTATTCATTCTTAACAGTATATAAAGTTTATAGGACAATTTGTCTTTTACATACACATAGGTGTGTATGAATTCTTTAAATCCTTGATGTTATGATGTATTAGCATATTGTCCCCGAAAAATCCATACTCAATATTGCCATAATGTTCATTATCTAGTTGGGTGAAGCTGACCATTTACTACTGAACTTCATGGAATTTAAACAATAAAGAACTAGAAATTCTAAGTACATTACAGATCCAGAAAGTTACGTTTAGTATTTCAAGAAAATTCTCTGAAATTTAATGTGTCACACACAACTTTAAAAGAATGTTTCTCCAAGATTTTTTCATTTAATTCTTGCCATAATCTCTAGAAGGAATGTTAATTCATATTCTATAAAATGTAAACTATCAGAAAATGATATAGAATTAATTAGAAGACCACTGTGTTGTTTTTTTTTTTTTCCTAGCTTAATCATCCACCTTTTTGGATAGCAATGGTATAAGACATTCTATAGTAGAGTTTAAGAATATCTCCCACTCCAGTGACATTCCAGTGCTGTAAAGTTACTGTTTTCTATGTAATCTCCTTCGAGAGAATTTACTTAAGTTCCAGAATAAAAATAAGACCACTCTTAACTTCAGTTTTTTTCCTATAATGTAGCATTATACATGTGCCCTCATTAGGTCACCTTGTGCGATCTGGAGGTTCAGGGAGCATTCTTGAGAAGTTGCTCTGACTGCTGCCTTTGTTGTGAATAATAAACCATCTGTGTTTCTGACCCAGATTTTCATGTTTTCTGCCAGTACACACACATGCACAGACACACACATGTGTGTGCACCTACCTATGTGTGCCTATATTTATTATTAATGGGTAACTAGAACATTCAAATTATTTCAAATATAAAGAATCCTTGCAGAAGATTATTTAAAACACAAATACAACTGAGGATACAGTCTAAAGAAAGGTCAATAGAAATTTCCCAAACTGAAATATATCTCAGCCACTGCAATAATGTAATACAAAACAAATAAACAAAACCCAATAGCCATATAAGCAACTTGAAATGAAAGAGGCAAAACTGTGCGTATTTGCTCAAAATATATCTGACTACATTGAAAGTATCAAAGGTTAAAAAATAAAAACTACTAGATCTAGTAATTCTGGTTAGCATGCTGGCATAGCAAAGTTTATATATTAAAAATCCACTGTATTTCTACATATTAGCCATGAGAAAATGGCATTTGAATTAAAATTATACATATACCACCATAATAGTGCCAACTATCTTGAAATATTTAGGTTCAAGTCTAATCAAATACATGCACAATTTGTATTTAGAACACCTCAAAGACTGTTGAAATAAATTAGATATAAACAAACAGGTATATTGTATTCATAAATTTAAAAACACAAAACGTTCATCAATTTTTCCAGGTTTTATATATGGATTCATTGTTAACACAATCAAAATTCCAGCAAGGTGTTTTACAGAAGTTCCTAAGCTGGATCTAAAAGTTACATGGAAAAACAAAGAAATTAGAATGGCCAAAATTTTTTTGAAGAGACAAGCTGTTTGTGAACTATACTTATTTTAAAATATTTATTATTAAAGTAAAATAAAAAAGGCAGTGCAGTACTGATTGAATTATAGGTACACATATAACTAAAACAGAATGGGGAGTCCACAGATTTACCCACACATACACAAAGCCAATTTATTTTTAGTAACATTGAAAAGGAAACTCAATGATAATAGGAAGGTATTTTTAAGAGTGGTGCTGAAACAACTGGATATCCATATGTAAAATAAATAAATGTTCCTTGAGCAATATTTTATATCATATAGACATATTAATTGAATTATTTTTATCCATTTGTACATGTGTACATGCATATTATTATTCAATAACTATGCTAACTGTATTTGTATCAGGCAACTTCATGGTTTTTTGAGTTAGACCAAATAGGGTTCAAATTAGGTTCTTCACTTGAACTCTGGGTAACTTGGCAAATATAATTTTTCTTTTACAGGTTTACTTGTTCGTATTTCATAGGTGTTATGGTGATAATTAAATGAGGTTATTCATATGAATGATGATAAAGACATTTATTATAATTGTTTCATGTTAGGCATCAGCTTAAGAACTTTGGATGTATAGACTGCTTTACTCTCATGTTAATTCCAGGAGGTTAATTTTAATCCACATTTAGGAATTATAAAAGGAAGCATATACAAGTTAAAGCAATATATTTAGAGACTGATTAAGCTTTAGAGCCAGAATTTTACTCAGACCAGCAGTCTCCACAGTAATAATCACTCCATTCTAGTGTTGAGTGGAGCATTTGAATGGAATTCATTTATGATTAAAACATGTACAGAAAACACACATGTGAAACATTTCTTGGTAAGTCGGTGTTTTTTTTTTTTTGATTTCTTTTTTTTTTTAATTAGTTTTGCCTTACAATGACATGATATCACCATGAGTTTACATATGCTCCCCGTCCAGAACCCCCCTCCCTCCTCCCTCCCCCCCGGGAAATCTCGTTGCACCAGCCCCTGGGCTGGCGATTGATTAGATATATGACAATTAACATGTTTCAATGCCATTCTCCCATATCATCCCACCCTTTCCCTCATCCACAGAGTCCATGAGTCTATTCTATACATCAGCGTTCCTTTTGCTGTCTCATGCTGTGTTCTCGTTACCGTCTTTCTAAATTCCGTATATATGCGTTAATATACTGTATTGTTGTTTTTGCTTCTGGCTTACTTCACTCTGGATAATGGGCTCCAGTTTTGTCCATCTGAGTAGAACTGATTCAAATGAATTTTTTTTTAATGCTGAGTAATATTCCATTGTGTATATGTACCACAGCTTTCTTATCCATTCATCAGTTGATGGGCATCTAGGTTGCTTCCATGTCCTGGCTATTGTATACAAAGCAGCGATGAACATTGGGGTACACGTGGCTCTTTCAATTCTGGTTTCCTCTGTATATATGCCCAGCAGTGGGATTGCTGGGTCATATGGCAGGTCTATTTGCAGTTTTTTAAGGAACCTCCACACTGTTTTCCATAGTGGCTGTACTAGTTTGCAATCCCACCAACAGTGTAAGAGAGTTCCCTTTTCTCCACATCCTCTCCAGGATTTATTACTTTAGATTTTTGGATTGCAGCCATTCTGAGTGATAAATTCAAAATGGATCAAAGATCTAAGCATAAGACCAGAAACTATAAAACTCCTAGAGGATAACATTGGCAAAACACTCTCTGACATAAACCAAAGCGGGATCCTTCATGACCCACCTCCCAGAATATTGGAAATAAAAGCACGAATAAAAAATTGGGACCTAATTAAAATTAAAAGCTTCTGCACAACAAAGGAAACTATAAGCAGGGTGAAAAGACAGCCTTCAGAATGGGAGAAAATAATAGCCAATGAAGCAACGGACAAACAATTAATCTCAAAAATATACAAGCAACTCCTGCAGTTCCATTCTAGGAAAATAAACAACCCAATCAAAAAGTGGGCCAAAGAACTTGACAGACATTTCTCCAAATAAGACATAAAAATGGCTAACAAACACATGAAAAGATGCTCAATATCACTCATTATCAGAGAAATGCAAATCAAGACCACTTTACACCTCTCAGAATGGCTGCAATCCAAAAATCTACAAGTCAGTGTTGTTAATGATACAACTATTGTACTGTAGGTTATGGATTATTGCACAATGTTAGCTTTTCATTTATTAATCATATTATGATTTTTGTTATTTTGAGTTTTGTTATAGAAATTATTTACTTTTCCTTTAAAAAAATTAAGCTATCAGCTGTCACTTCATGTTATGTCTTAATAAAATTATTTTTCTCTTCCTAGGCTTTTCCTCATCTTTCTAATTAAACATAATTTAAACAATGTGTGAAAAAGGAAATTGAACAACCTGATATGTTCTCCTCCAAAATATATAAATTTTTTTGCATTGATTTATGGTCTAATTTGAGAAATTACATTTTCATTTTTAATTTTGATGTCAGATGTGTACTGGTACTAGTTAGAATTTATTTATTTATTTATAAGTGTCATAATAGTATCTTGCTACAAGTGGACTCATGTAGTTTCATGTATTTACTTATGAAGGCTATCAATTTGATATAGATGTTACAGAGCAAAGAGAAAGTAAATTGTTCGAGAACAAGTATTCAAATCATTAAGTTCTTTGCATCATATTACTCTTGTTCTAATAGAAATGTCTGTCCTTTATGAATTTAAAAAATACTGTAATAGCAATTCTTCTTTCAAATGGTAGCGTGGAGTATACCCGGAATTACCACAAGTTCTGTCACAGGATCAGTATTTAAAATCTCATAGGAGAATGATATATCCATGAATTGATATAAAGAAATTATAATTTTTGAATGAGAATAGAAATAAGAGAGGAAAGCAGGATAACAATTCACAGAGTGATTATGGGCTTCTATTTTTCTTTTTCTTATGTTCTTCATATGTTTATAAAAATGGCTTTCAAATTCCAATATGCATAGCAAAAATAGGATGTTTCCACATGAATACCAAAATTGTAAATCAATATTTCAATAAATGTTTACTTTCCTTGACATTAAAAAGTTTATGCTTTGACATTTTATTTAGTGGCTTACAGTGAAAATGCAAAATCTTCCATGATAATTCTGATATACTATTAAAAAACATAAAATATTTCTGAAGGCAAGACTCTTTGTTATTATAGGCTATGTCATTAAAAAGAATACTAGTTAGAGCAACTGAATTATATGACTGGTAAACTATTCAGTGATTCTCATTTTCAAATGGGTAGAACTGGCTTTAGGCTATATACAATTAAGTAAAAGTATAAATGTCTCTCACCATTTTATTCATTGTAAATACATTAGTTCAGTCAGTTGATTTATACTAAAATAAATTTCTTGACATTTAACTTGAATTATTTTTCCCTTAGGATTTAAAAGCTGCTCTTGGAGGTTACATTTATTTGGTTGACACATTTGTTCAACCGTTTAACGCACTTCTGAATCACATGGCTACTTTATTGATTGGCATACTCAGATAACAAGATAAAATGAGCATACATTTGGGGATGAGATATTATTTCCCGTAAAATATGAATTTTGTTGAGAAAACAATCTGGGGACTTACCATCCATCAATGAAGGTAGAAGCAATTAGGAATAATTGAAAGTATTAATCAATGTTGTAAGAGAACTAGTTTACTGATTTTTAGTGTCTACCTAATTAAGAGACATTAAAAACTAATGATTGTTTTTACTTATATCCCACGTCCAGAATATAAATGAAGGAGTCACTCGTCCAAGACTTCTATGGCTGAACTGTACAGTTGAGCTGTCAACTGAAACCCAATCAGGAAACTCACAGATGCTTTGAGAAGATATCTCAATCAAAAGCAAAAACAAAAATAATGTTGGGGAAGGTTGTCCAAGATGGCGACTTAGAAAGAGCTGAAACACACCTTCTCAGACGGACACAACAAGCCCACAGTTTCATATGGAACAATTCACTCTGAAGAGCCCAAGAATCAGCTGAACAGCTCCTCCACAACAGAGGGCCAAAGGGCACATGGACAAGGTATGAGAGGCAGAGATGCAGTTTCACCCACAAATCCCACCCTCAACATTGTGATCCACAATTGGGAGGAATCTCACAAGTACAGAACTTCTCCCTGAGGAGCAAGGAATTTGTACCCTACATCAGGCACACCAGTTCTTAGGATCTGCATGAGAAATGAGTCTCTAAAGCATCTAGTTTTGAAAACCAATAGGGGTATGTCCAGGAGAACCAGCAGGCTATAGGGAATGGAGACTCTGCTTCTGAAGTGGTCTCACACAGACTCACTAACCCCAGACCTATGTAAAAGCAACACTTGGGAAGCCTACACTTTATGTGTGATTATGTTAAACCAAAAATAATGGTCAGAGGGGCAAAATTCTTTTGGGACTCTCTCCAGGGCTGGAGTTACTGGCTGTGTGATTAGTCACGCAGTCGTGTCGACACTTTGAGACCCTATGGACTCTAGCCCATCAGGTTCTTCTGTCCATGGGGATTCTCCATGCAAGAATAATGGAGTGGGTTGCCATGCCTTCCTCTAGGGGATCTTCCTGACCCAAGTATTGAACCCAGGTCTCAGGCATCACAGGTGATTTCTTTTTGTCTGAGCCACTAGGTACCATTTTTTAGTTCTCTTTCTCCCTCACTATTGCCTGTTCTGACAGACACCATATTTTTGCATTCTCACTCTAGCCTGCTAGCTTGTGCCCCTCTACACTGCTGTTGTGACCATGCCACAGGTGGGGTGCAAACACTCTGGTCCCCTTCGTTCCCCCATCAAAGCCAGCAGAAGCAAACAGCCCAAACTGTTGAGTGTCAGGCTCTCACTGTCAAGGGGCAATGAGTTTCTCAGCTGGACGGGCCAGTTGGAGAGATAGATGAGAGACAACCAAGAACTAAAATGTAGTTAAACAATACAGATCATTGCCTACACAGGACTACTCCTTTTAATCTGGAAGAGATAGCTGTTTCATTTAGCAAGTAGAAATACAGAGAGCCAAGCAAAATGGGGAAACAGAGGAAAATGCTCCAAACAAATCACAAGAAAATGCTCAGAAAAGAAATCTGAATGAGAGATAAGTACTATAACCTATAATTCAAAGTAATGGTAATAAAGATGCTCATTAAACTCAGAAAAAGAATAGATGAACACAGAGGGAATTACAACAAGTTGAGAAAATATAAGAAAGAACTAAACAGAATAGACATAGTTGAAGCATACAATAACTGAAATGAAAAATACTCTAGAGGGTTTTAACAGCAAACTAGGTAAAGTGGAGGAATGGATCAGAGATCTGGAAAAAACAGGCAATGGAATTCACCCAAAAAGAGCAGCAAAAGATAGAAGAACTTTAAAAAGTGGAGATAGATCAAAGAACCAATGGGGCAACATATAGCAAAATATCATTTGCGTTGTAGGGGTCCCAGAAGGAGAAAAGTGAGAGAAGTGGGCAGAAAACTTATGTGAAGAAATAATGGCTTAAGGAGGAAGGGTGAAATACGTAAAGGGGTTCAATATATGGTGATGAATGGTACTTGCATTTTTGGCAGTGAGCACACTGTAGTGTGTACAGAGGTAGAAATGTAATGTTGCACACATGATATCTAGGTAATATTATGAATCAACATGACTTGAATAAAAAGATAAATTCAAAAAAAATGAAATAGTGACTGAAAATTTCTCTCATCTGGAGAAGAAAGCAGACCTCCAGATGTAGGGAGGCCAGAGAGTTTCAGAAAAGATAAACCCAAAGAGAACCACATCAAGTACCACATTATATTTTAAATGCCAAAAATTGATGAGATAATATTAATATCAGAAAGGGAAAAACAACTTGTTATTTACTCAGGAACCCCTGTAAAACTACCAGCAGATTTCTCAGCAGAAATTTTGTAGGCCCGAAGGAACTGGCGCGATAAATTCAAAGTGCTGAAAAGAAACAAAACAAAAAACTTCCAACCAAGAATACTCTATTCAGCAAGGTTATCATTTAGAATTGAGGAGAAATAAAGAGCTTTCCAGACAAGTAAAATCAAATAAGTTAATCACCATTAAACCAGCCCTACAGGAAATGGCATAGGGATGTTTTAAGCTGAAAAGGAAAGGAACTAATGAGTAATAAAAAAAAAATAATGAAAGTAAAAATTTCACAGGAAAAGCCAAATATATGGAAAAGGAAGTAGTTCAATCACATACTTTTAATGTTAGCATGAACTTTAAAAGACAAAACTGGCAAAAATAACTATAACTGCAACAATTACTCAAAGTGTGTGTTGGTCGCTCAGTTGTGTCCAATTCTTTGTTATCCCATGGACTGTAGCTTGCCAGCTTTCTCTGTCCATGAATTTCTCCAGGCAGGAATACTGGAGTGGGTTGCTATTCCCTTCTCCAAAGGTTATACAAAATATAAAGGTATAAAATGTGACATCAAAAGCATGGGAGTGGAGTAAGATGCAGAGTTTTAGAACGCATTTAAACTTAACTTGCTATTAATGTAAAATATATTGTTACTTTTACAGGCAACTATATAAGTATATTTGTGAATATACAGAACATTATGATAACCATAAAACAGAAACACCCACAAAAACCCCATAATATACCTATAAAACCTATAAAAGACAATGACAAATGAAGCTAAGCATAACACTTAAAAACAGTTATCAATTCTATGTAGTATTCTAAAAAGATTTAATATTTACCTTTTCCACATCCCTCCAAAAAATTGAAGAAGGAACACTCAATTCATTTTACAAGACCAACGTTACTCTGATATTAAAACCAGAATAGGGTACCACCAAAAAGAATATTATAGACCAATATCTCTGATATAATACCAGAAACCATAAAACTTCTAGTAGAAAACATAGGCAATAGGCTCTTTGACATCATTCTTGGTAATGTGTTTTGGACTGACTCCAAAGGCAATGGCAACAGAAGCAAAATACAACAAATAGACTATATCAAACATAAAAACTTTCTGCCTGTAGAAAGAAGTTATCAAGAAAATAAAAAGGCAACCTATTAAATGGGAAAAGATATTTACAAATTATATATCTGAAAAGAGGTTAATATAAAAATATGTAAATAACTCATAAGCTCAATAACAAAAACAGCATAAAAGCTTGATCAAAATTGAGCAGAAAACCTGACACTTTTTCAAAGAACACATAAAGATGGCTGATTAGGCATATGAAAGTATGCTCAAAATCACACATCATCAGGGAAATGGAAATCAAAACCACAAATGAGATATCACCTGACACCTGTCAGAATGGCTGTTATCAAAAGGACAAGAAATAGCATGTGACAAGAATATGAAGAAAAAGGTATCTTCTTGCACTGTTCCTGGGAATGTAAATTGGCATAACCACTATGGAAGACATTATGGAGGCTCTTCAAAAATCTAAAAATAAAACTAATAATTTCTATCTCATTTCATGGTTTATTCTAAAAATATAGTTGTGTTTTCAGTGAAAAGTTGCTTTTGTCTATTTTATGTTTTGGTCTTTATGTGGAACATGGAAGAAAGAGGTGATTCACAGAGTGCAGAGGATTTATTGACACATGGCTTGTTTATGTAAGTAAATAATGATTAGATCATACACAGTAAAGGTAATCAGGAATATTTTATCAGAAGAGAAGATCTTTGAAGTGATCCTTGCATCACGATGAGTCTATGGTAAGTGAAATTATGGGGCCTGTTCTGTTAGATTATTAACACACACAAAATAACAGAGGAGGAAATGTAGCAAACTGTTAAATTGGGAATAGTACAGCTAACCCACAATATATATGGGATATTGACTTAAAATACTGAAATGGGCATTGTGCAGAAGTTATGCACTGCCTTGTTTGTTTGCTGTTTGTTTTATAAATAAAAATGTGAGAAGTGGAAGAAAAGCAAGTTAGACAAGTTATTGAAAAATATTCTCTTTTTACAACTTTATTGCTAGGTTCTGGGGAAAGACTCAAAGTTTTATATTTAAAAAAATCAGAGGAAAAGGGAAAAAAAGAGAGATGAGAAGGAAGGACAATGCTCTGGGAATATATAACAACCTGGTCAGATGTTTTATTTGACATTATATTCAGGTCTCAGTCAGAAAAATGTTCTATTATAAAATGTTGATGAAGACTAAAAGCTAGGGCTCTGCAGGATCTTAATTGTGGTTGCGAGTCCAGTAACCTAAGATAAAGTTCCACAGAAAACTCTCTCCCTTTTCACAAGACTTTTGAAAAATTTGCATGCTCAGTTGCTTCGGCTTTGTCTGACTCTGCATCCCTATGGATCGCAGCCCATCAGGCTCTTCTGACCATGGAATTCTCCTGGCAAGAATACTGGAGTGGGTTGCCTTAGCCTTCTCCATGGGATCTTCCCGACCCTGGGGTCAAACTCGCATCTCTTTCATCTCCTGCACTGGCGAGTGGATTCTTTACCACTAGTACCACCTGGGAAGCGCACACATGTATTTTAAACAGATTGCAAATATGAACTTTCCTGAGGAGTGACATTGCCAACCGCACCTGTCAGACTGATGTTTTCACATAAAATTCCTGAGGCAATGCCCCTCCTTTCCCACCATTCTTTTCAAACTGTGGTAAAGAATAGGTGGTCTGTGATGTTCACATGTATGTGATACTGATCTGTAAGTATCAGAGTGTGTTGGGGAAAATTATTATTGAAAAAAAATCTCTGTGTAGAAGCAACAATTCTGTACCCTCTGTGTGCTCATGAAGAGCGTCCCGTCCCTGGGCTCGTTGCCTCAGTCTGTTTTTGCTGGAGATTCTGCCTCTTCCCCTTGCATTCTTTCTGAAGGTAACACTTGGAAACAACTATCTGGCTCCTCAGTGCCACCCGCCAGGCTGATTTGTCTGAGACCTTGTTTCCCAGCAGGTCCCAACTAGTTATGTTGTTTGAAGTTGTGCTTCAGTGAATTCTTAAAATGTTGCTTATGCCCTCTCTACTTTCCAAACAATAGCTATAGGAACGAAGCATCTTTATTCTTCGCGGTATGCCAAAATTGAATATTGTAAAAGTCCTCCCTTTGAAGAAACTCTTAAAAATTCAGAGCAATTACTCTAAGATCTACATCTTTTTCTAGAATTTAGTTGGCCAGTAGAGACATATCCTTAGAATTCTATTTCAGTTAGAGTTAACCCTCAAGTAGATTTAAAAAAGACATCTTTTTAAAAAGTATATTTAGACCAAAGTTAATAAAAGCTGAAATGAAATGGAAAAGAATAATCAGTATTATTTAAAAAACACTACTTTGAGCAACATTTCTCAATGTTCCTGACCATGACATGAATTTTTTGTCAGTGGACCATTTCCCCAATCATTGAACTGTTTACTCCACAAGCAGGTTTCCTGCTCATATACAACATCAGAGAGGGAGTGAGTGGTGGGATGGTCCGCACCTTCAGTCATCTCAGATTTCAGACAGAGAGGTTCAGACTGGAGGAGAAGAGTCTAACAAATGAACCATATATGCAACTGGCAATATATTGGCCAGTGGCTGAATAAATGGTTGCCGGGACCTGAGGCAGAACCATTCTGAGTTCTGAAAGTTTTCATCGGAAATCTTTTCTGCAATAGGATGGAGTCCTATGTCTTTTCCTCTGTATTCAAGCCACAGTTTCAGGGGTAAATCAGTAAAAAATGTCATCATCATAAAATTGCAAACATTTGAAAGATCCCGCTAAGAATCAGGATTCAAGCATAAATAGACGCTTTGTAAATGAGTTTATTAGTATAGCCCAGGAAGCTCCGGAGAAGGCACTGGAGACCCACTCCAGTACTCTTGCCTGGAAAATCCCATGGACGGAGGAGCCTGGTAGGCTGCAGTCCATGGGGTTGCTAAGAGCCGGACACGACTGAGCGACTTCCCTTTCACTTTTCACCTTCATGCATTGGAGAAGGAAATGGCAACCCACTCCAGTGTTCTTGCCTGGAGAATCCCAGGGATGGGGGAGCCCGGTGGGCTGCGGTCTATGGGGTCGCACAGAGTCGGACATGACTGATGCGACTTAGCAGCAGCAGCAGGAAGCTCTGCTCAATATTATGTAACAACCTAAATGGATAAAGAATCTGAAAAATAATAGATACATTTATATGTATAACTGAATCTCTTTGCTGTTCATCTGAAAATATCATAACATTATTAAGCAACTATACTCCAAATAAAATAGAACGACTGAGAAAAAATAAATGATTGGGTTATCAGTTCTGAACCTAACAACATTTGGGGGAGTCACATAGCTTTTGTTTTCTATTGCTTCATGCTTTTGTTTTTAGTCAGGTTCAGGCTCTAACTAATGATTTCCTAAAGGAAATCAACTCTGAATATTCACTGCTGCTGCTGCTACTGTTGCTAAATCACGTCAGTCGTGTCAGACTCTATGCGACCCCACAGACAGCAGCCCACCAGGCTCCTCTGTCCCTGGCATTCTCCAAGCAAGAATACTGGAGTGAGTTGCCATTTCCTTTTCCAATGCATACATGCATGCATGCTAAGTCGCTTCAGTCGTGTCTGACTCTGTGCTACCCCATAGACTGAAACCCACCAGGCTACTCTGTCCCTGGGATTCTCCAGGCAAGAATACTGGAGTAGGTCACCATTTCCTTCTCCAAAATATTCACTAGAAGGACTATTACTGAAGCTGAATTTCCAATACTTTGGCCAGCTGTTGCAAAGAGCTGACTCATTGGAAAAAATACTGACGCTGGGAAAGATTGAGGGCAGAAGGTGGATGGAGTGACAGAGGATGAGATGAATGAATGGCATCACCAACTCAGTGGACATGAGTGTGAGCAAACTCCAGGAGATAGTGAAAGACAGGGAAGCCTGGCATGCTGAAGTTCACCGGGTTGCAAAGAGTTGGACATGGCTCAGCAACTAAACAACATGGCTCTAACTAGGCTAACTGAGTCTGCCAAGTAGAGTTAATTGTCAAAAATAAAGCTTAGTCATAGAATAGTTGCACTTGCATACTTTCCTTGAGAGAAATTCTATTGTTTTCATCAGATTCTCAAAGAATTGGCTCCCAATGAATTTAAAGAACATTCATGCTCTCTCTTTCTTTTTTTTATTATACACACATAGACACACACACACAATTCTTACTATTTTAAATAAATAATACACACATGAGTAATATATGCACAGTTAATGACTATATGTATGTATCAGAAACTATAAACTCTCTATGAAGCTCCACGATGTGCCTGGAACTAGGTTATAATTTTACATTTTTCTTTAAAGTAAGTAGCCAAAATAACCCAGAACTACAGTTTTCATGTTTCAATTCACAGAAATTGAAATTAAAACTCAGAGAGTTTAATTATTTGCTCAATATCATACAACTGGTAAATGCTAAATATCTGTCTTTCTGCAATAATTATCCTTATTTCATTTGCAAAATAAAGTATGTAAAGCTGTGTCAATGGTCAATAAAGAAAAGTTCACTTGTAACACATATATGCCATGTAGTATATATGCAGTAAAGTCATGTTCGATTCTTTGTGACCCCATGGACTGTAGCCCACTAGGTTCCTTTATCTGTGAGATTTTTCAGGCAAGAATATTGGAATGGGTTGCCATTTCCTCCTCCAGGGATTTTCCTGATCCAAAGATCAAACCTGCATTTCCTGCAATGTTGGTGGAGTCTTTACCACTGAGCCATCTGAGAAACCTCAATAGTATAATAGGAATTACACAAACTATTTTTTACATAATTTATGATTTTTTATAATTAGCACACATAAAATTATGAATACTGTGCCTGCACATTTCATTTTATCTCATAACCATTATTTTTTGGTAACTTATCATATATTAGGCTTTGGGTTAAGCACTTTATGTACCTATATTTTTTTAACCTCAACTACAAATCTATGAATGGTCTCTTCCATCTATAAATGAATAAATTATCTTAGGTAACTGAAGTAAACTATCTGAAAGTATTAATATTATTCCCATTTTACAGATAAGAAACCTGAAGCAGAAGGCAATTAGTAACTTGCAAAATGACAGTTATTTAAATGATCAAATTGCAACAGAAACCCACATCTATCTGACTGTATAGTGTGAGACTGGATAATTAGTATGTAAGAAGCATAACCTAATGAATCAATTCACAGGCTGTGGAGCCAGACTACCAAGTTAAGATTCTTATTATTTCACTTACTAGCTGAGTGAGCTTGGGCAAGTTAATTAACTTTTCTGTTTAAGTTTCATCATTTTTAAAATGAGAATACTGACAATACTTATCTCATACGTTTGTAGTGATAAATTCTAATTCATATAAATTACTCAGAAAATACTGCAGGCACATAGTGGGTACTCAATGAATTAATATTTTAACACTTTATCATCAATTGCATTATTATTATATTATATTATATTATTATTTTATACTGTGTGTGCATGCTCATTCAGTCTTGTCCAACTCTTTGAACCCCAGCTCCACCAGGCTCCTCTGTCCATAGGATTCTCTAGGCAAGAATATTGGAGTGGGTGGCCATTTCCTTCTCCAACAATACTGTGTAAACCAAATTAAAAAAACAAAAACAGAAACCTCAACTAAATAGATTTAGAAGACCAGAGGGGGAGCTCTGAAGCCCTATGATGACAGCACAGTCCAGTAAGTAGAGACTTCTCTTCCTTTCTGGCAAGGATTCGGCCTTTTCCCCTCTATAAAATGTATTCTCCTTCCCTTGCTGTCAGGGAACTTGCATGTGGCTTCTCCTGGTTGCAGACTTGAATTGCAATTCTCTGCTAATCCCAATTAAACCCATATTTGCTGGAGAAATATCTGGCGACCTACTTGTTTCAGATCAATGACCATTATATTCAATTATTATTTTCTCTATGTCAATTTGTTATTAAAAAAAAACTAATAAGAAGGAAAAACATTTACCTAAAATAAGCTCCATTATTACGAAGAGTAAAAGAGAGTCTTAGTTTGAATGGATGGCTATGATGATATATCAAAAACTAGCTGGTTCTTGACAGATATTTTTTAGTTGTGATATATAAACTCTTATTTGTGGTATATGGGATTATGGGATCTAGGTCCCTTTCCCAGGATCGATGAGGCCACTACATTGGAAGAGTGGAGTCTTAACCACTGAAGCAACTAAAGACATTCATGTCCCAACGAAGATTGAAGACCCCATTTATTTTAAACAAGATATGGCACAACCAAGTAAATAAATATTGAAAAAAAAGAAAAGGCTTTTTTCTCCCATTTTTGGGCATCCACAGTCATGAGGCCTACATGGTCAGGTTGTGGTAAAGAGTCCCTTCTGTTGCAGATTGCCGCCTGCACCTTCTGTCTTCCGAGCTAGCTAGATGACATATTCTTATGAAGACACTAATTCCTTTCATGGGAGCTGTACCCTCAAGATATGATTGCTTCCCAAAGGCCCATCTTCAAATGTAATCACATTGAGATGAAGGCTTCAATATATGAATTTTGGAAAAGGTAGGACACAAATATTTAATCCCTTGTTTACGGCAATTAGGTTTGTTGGGGCCAGTGTGAGGAAAGCAGGAGAGAATCCATCTTGAAGTCTGTCATCCATATTAAAGACAAGCTGTGAACTGGGCCTGAACCCTGGCCAAGAGTGAGGAAACCGTTGCTAGTGAACACTGGTCTCCTGCAGACTTCCCTCCCTACAGATGCCAAACGGAGATTGTAGTTGAGGTCAGGCTGCCCCTGTTAGATTAACCATGGAGACATCCCCCCGCCTTGATATATAATCATTGTCCTCCTCCTTTAATCTTAATTGTTTGTTCTCCTAGCATCTACTTGTTGTAAAACTTAATCACATACAACAAAGAGGTTGCTAACATGTAGCCAGTCACAAAGTGGGGGGTATAAAACTGGGCCTCTCAGAAACATTAGGGTCCTTGTTGGGAACTGAGTCCCCTGGGACCTGCTGGTGTAATAAACTGTACTCCGCTGTCTTGAGTGTCCTCCGAGGTGTGTTTTGTGACTCTGGACTCCACAACAGTTTCTGAGCTTTGAAATGGGGTGAGGTCAACTGGAACTTGTGCTCCTTGAAGTTTGATCTGATGTAGAAAAGCAATGAGTTGAGAGAATTGATACTGTAGAGACAAGGAAAAGAACCCATTTTTCAGTTTTCAAACAAACTCTTAAAAATCAAGACAAAGAGACTAGAGAGACAAAAGGGTTATATAAAAGGCTTTTTGTGCATTCCTAAGGTAAGAAGACCCTGACATAATCAATAGGAATAATGGAATATAGGTCAAAATAAAATACTTTTTTCTTGAGTTTTCCCTACTTTGGTCAACTTTGGAGTGCTCTGTAGGTAAGTGAATGTTTTCCCTGACTGAGTAGAGGCAGTGGGGAAGAGAGCAACAGCAAATAGATGAAAATAAATTGTGTCTCAGGGACAAGTTGAAGTTCCTCTCCCCATGTCACCATGGAGATTCTGATGATGGTATCTGAGAGAAGGCTCAGTCTAAGCTGTTTGTGATAAGAGTGTACATATATCCTTGACTTTGGAACAGAAGCAATCATGAAAGCTGAACCCAGGGCTGAATGTGTTTCTTTGATTTGTTAGACAAATCTAGACAGCATATTAAAAAGTAGAGACATGACTTTGATTAAAAAGGTCCATCTAGTCAAAGCTATGGCTTTTCCAGTAGTCATGTATGGATGTGAGAGTTGGACCATAAAGAAAGCTGAGCACCAAAGAATTGATGCTTTTAAACTGTGGTGTTGGAGAAGACTCTCAAGACTCCCCTGGATTGCAAGGAGATCCAACCAGTCCATCTTAAAGGAAATCAGTCGTGAATATTCATTGAAAGGACTGATGTTGAAGGTGAAACTCCATTACTTTGGCCACCTGATGTGAAGAGCTGACTCATTTGAAAAGACCCTGATGCTGAGAAAGATTGACTGCAGGAGGAGAAGGGGATGGCAGAGGATGAGATGGTTGGATGGCATCACTGACTCGATGGACTTGAGTTTGATTAAGCTCCAGGTGTTGGTGATGGACAGGGAAGCCTGGAGTGATATAGTCCATGGGCTCAGAAAGAGTCAGACATGAATGAGCAACTGAACTGACTGACCTTTGTCATGACAGACATTCTGCCTCCAACAAGCTCAAGAAATAAATGAAATTTAATTATAAAAATTTGAAATTAACCTGATAGTTGAAAACCTTGGCCTGTGACTAGAAATTCTAATTTTGCTTACTTATACTAACCAACAAACAATGCTTCTTCCATTATGCTTGCCCTCACAACTCAGTCAACGGGATTGGCCTTTCCTGTAGGGAAATACTCTTCACCTGATGGCTGAATGCCCAAGGTTGCTCAGGCAATTACTTAAAGCTAGAGATATACTCTTACAATATGATATATTCTTGCTAAGCTCTGAACTCCTAATGCTGGGTCTCTACCTGATATCTTGGAGAAAGCACAATCCCCTTTCCAGCAGGGCCTGGTCCTCAATTCTTAGAGATAGTAGAGGCCATTATAACTGACAGGAGTCCAAAACATATTATTATGTTGAAGCAAAGGAGATAGACAATTAATACTTATTGGGTTCTTTCTATTTTACAAGTCCTTATTCTAATCTGTGCTTCTAATTTGAAAGGTAAGTATTCTTACCTTGTTTTTCAGATGAAGAAGTTAAAAGTCAGAAACAGGAGTCTTGCTCAAGCATGAAGTAGAGCTAACATCAAACCCAGGTTTCTGTAAGCATGTCAGAATTTACTTACACTGCAGAATAATCACACAGGTAGCCAGAAACTGACCTTGGTCCACATTCTTCTCAGGTAAAATCTGTCCTTGTTTTCTCGATCCAGTATCAGAATCAGCCCAGGCAGAATCCTGGGCCCCAACCCAGACATACTGAATCAGATTATCTGGCAGTGAGGCCTGGCAATTTGGATTTTATGAATTCCTAATGTAATTCTTCATGCTTTCTCAAATTTCAAGAATTTTTTAACATAAAGTCTCTATCTGAAACACAAAATGCATAAGAGAATTTCAAATTTACCAAGCTTTAATATTTCTCAGAAGACTCATGTTTTACATATACATGTAATTACAGTTTTTCAATTATTACAGAATATTGAACAGCATCCCCTGCCCTATACAGTAGGTCTTTGTTGGTTATCTTTTAAATATAGCAAAGTATACGTGTCCATTCCAAGCTCGTAATCTTTCCTTCCCTGCCATCCTTCCCCCTGGTAACCCAAAGTTCATTCTCTGTGAGTTTTTGTTTTATAAAGTTCATTTGTATCATTTTTTTTTTTAGATTTCACATGTAAGTAATATCATATTATATTTTTTGTTTTTAAAATAATTGCTAAAATATTTAATAATATCTCTATCATCCCAGGACTCACTATAAAAAACTGAAAGTTTAAGGTCAAAGCAAACAAAATATCCAGAAAATCTTGAAGGAAGCCACAAATCATAAAATATCATTCTTTACTCCAGCTCTTTTCTGATGTTACAGTACTTTGAGATGTATTGTATCATTATTATTTCATCACTTTTTAGAACTTTTGAAAACTTAGCGTGGAATGATTAAAGGTAATTTTTATCTCAGAAAAATGCACCTTTAGCAAATGTGATGTATTCACATAAGAATTCATTTTACTTTTTTCATTATCTCAGCTGTAGAAGTTGCACCAGTACTTGATCAATAAATCTTTGTGATTTAAATGTAAATTAATGATTATCTTTTGACTTTTCTCTACAAAATACCACTTTGATTAATAATTAGAACCTCCATAGCTCCCTCTCCAGCATCCTTGTTATTTGCCTCTGCCATCAGCAACTCTTGTATGTAATTATGTTTATAGCCACTTACTTGCAATGAATTCTCCTAAGCTGTTCCTTATATTACATATATTTCTTCCAGACAAAGAGAAGTGGATACTTAACATATATTCTTTGATTAAGTTAATTCCCCCAATTTTATTATTATGTGAAAATACTGTGTGCTTAGTCGCTCAGTAGTGTTCAACTCTTTGTGGCCCCCATGGACTGTAGCCCACCAGGCTCCTCTGTCTATGGGTATTCTTAAGGCAAGAATACTGGAGTGAGTTGCCATGCTCCTCACAGGGATCTTCCAAACCCAGGGATCAAACCAGGGTCTCCTGCATTGCAGGTGGATTCTTCACCAGCTGAGCTACTAGTGAAGTCCTATGTGAAAATACTTCAGGCTTTTTTAAGTTGATGACTATAGCTATGTGCATGCAATTAGTAATTTTAGGTAAGATATATAGAGGAAATAAGTCATATACAAATGATGCTATTTATTTATTAATATCTTTTTATCAAATTATATGAAATAGCTATAAATTATTCCAATATTGAGCAGAAAGAGATAAGCTCTCTGCTTTATAAAAGCAGGGAGCTTCATAAAAATATGAATTAGACATGAGAAGTAGAGAGAGGATAAAAATTTTATTAGAAAGAACAAAATACTATATGATAGAAACATTGAGGTAAACAGTTAAAAGTGAGCAATCATGAGTTATTAATTTATTTAGAACACAGTGTAAGAGACAAAGAAGAGTGAGAGATGACCCAGGAAATATAGGTTGTAGACATTGCAAAATAACTTTCTAAGAAATTTAGGTGTTATTGTGCAGCTTCCATTACCTGGCCAACTAGCAAGTCCGCTATTAAAATAAGCACATTCCATATGTTAAATAATGCCTGCAAACATCAACAGTCTTTTGTTTATTGATTCAGGACCTTTGCAGTTAATTGGTTCATACTCTCAGAGTAAAATGAAAAGAAGGAATGTTTCTGAGCAAAAATTACAAATTCATTTCCTATTGTGAGTCAGCTTAATATTCTAATTTTGACACATATATTAAAATTATCCAGTAAATGCTTCATATGTATATATTAAAGCATCAATTTTTGTTGTCAACATAGCTGTAGTACTAGTTTAATTCAGGATATCAGTTAGTTTGTGAAAGGTCAAGTAACTGATTAGTACAGTGCTGAGATTAGAGCTAAGACATTTTGACACCTAATTCTAGATTATTTTTTCTACATTACTGCTCTAAGCACATTTATTAAAACTCCTAACTCAGACTGCCTGGATGAAGATCAATTTGTATTTTTAAAAGACTGCACTATACTGTTATTGTGGTTTGTTACCATAAAGAGAAACTCTAACTAGGCTAATGGAGTCTGCTAATTAGGGTTAATTGCAAAAAATAAATATTATTAGTGTTAAATTAATGGCTTACATGAATATCAATCTTTGAAAGGTCATTGATGTCAACTAAATATTACTTGCATAATTTTGTTTACATTATTAATTTAAACTGAAACATTTTTATTCCCAAAGTGCATACATTCCCAAAGAACATTCATAGCTCTTGCCCATATTTTCAATATTTCCAAAAAGGAGATTTTTTTGCTTGTTTGTTTTTGTTTTTTAGAAATTTTGAAAAAAAATTCCTACTAGGAAACTGAACAAATATACTGAACCAGGAAGATTTTACTCTTCCAACCATCACCTGCCATGATGTGAATTCGTGTCTATAAAAGCTTAGAATTCTTCAGCTTAATTAGAGTTAGAATAGTATTTGTGAGGATAATAAAGCTATGTTATAAGGACTCATGACATGAATTAAAGATACAACTGTCCCCTGAGAAGTCAAGCTGAAGCAGCTAAATACAAATTTCAATTGAAATTAAATCTTTCAAACCAGCTGGTATCCTTCACGGGAGAGTACACGTTTCACATTTCAAAACATATGAGTATAGTACTATTTCATGGAATATCTAGATTAATAATAACTATAGTAAGTACTTATGTATGATTAAAAAAATGTATTCCCACATTCCTAGGAAAATGTGGATTATTGTGTAGCCGAGTTAACAACAGTCACCAGAACTAGTTTGAACATGCCTAATTAATGAATGAAAGTCTATATTTAGACTTTAGCTAATACACAGCCACTGGAAAAGTTTCTAAAGCAGTTCAATCATTAAGTAATGAAACTTCACCTCATTGAACATGTTTTTGCATGCCCACCAATCAATGAGAGTTCCTCACTTCTAAAAGTCAAGCAATTAAAAATGGATTCTCTTATGAATGTCAACCACTCAGCAGCAGCTTCACTATAGACAAATTATGTCAACCCACTCATCTGTAAAAGTCCACCAGTCCTTGGATTTCATGTTTTCAAAATAGTCTATAAAACATAAGCAGTTGGGTCTCCTTGGAGAGATTAAGCTTAACCAACAAGCTCTCCCTAATAATAGTAAAAGTATATTTAGGTTTGTGTTCTTATTTTAGATATTGAGTAAAAATTAATCTTTTGACATTTTTGAAGATTACACCAATATCATGTTAAATATCTTTGTTTATCAGCATTTTAAAGGGTCCTTGAATTGACAGGAATGCACACTGGGCTCTTTGTGTTCAAATTCCATTTGTTTATAGGATTTGTTTTTGCAGTCAGTTGCTTGAGTTCTGTCTTCTTATTTTAAGATTTTAGATAATTATCTTTGTATCATGTCATTAGACCTAGGCCTTGGTATAATTAGATCTTTTCACCATTTACTGTTGACTACACTGACCACTGGGATTTCCTGGTAGCTCAGCTGGTGAAGGATCCACCTGCAATGCAGGAGACCCCAATTCGGTCCTTGGGTCAGGTAGATTCCCTGGAGAATGGAATGGCAATTCACTCCAGTATTCTTGCCTAGAAAATTCCATAGACAGAGGAGCCTGGTGGGCTATAGTCCATGGGACTGTAGTCACAAAGAGTCGGACACTACTGAGCAGCTAACATTGACGCTGACCATTAAGAATCTAAACACTTATCTTTTCTGCTGTATATTACTGGGTGTAAGATTATCTAGTATTAATTCTAGCACACTAAACTACAGATTGAGTGACCCTTAGCAAGTCTTTGAAGCTCACTGAAAGAAAGCTGAGCATGGAAGAATTGATGCTTTTGAACTGTGGTGTTGGAGAAGACTCTTCAGAGTCCCTTGGACTGTAAGGAGGTCCAACCAGTCCATCCTAAAGGAAATCAATCATGAATATTCATTGGAAGGACTAATGTTGAAGCTGAAACTCCAATACTTTGGCCACCTGATGCAAAGAACTGACTCATTGGAAAAGACCCTGATACTGGGAAAGATTGAAGGCAGGAGAAGAAGGGGATGATGGAGGATAAGATGGTTGGATGCTATCACCAACCCAATGGACATGAGTTTGAGTAAGCTCTGGGAGTTGGTAATGGACAGGGAAGCCTGGTGTGCTGCAGTCCATGAGGTCACAAAGAATCAGACACGACTGAGTAACTTAAGTGACTACTGAAGCTTCATTTATCTATGTGATATGAGGATAATAATTTCTACTTCATAAGTGGTTTATGAAAAAACTGAAATAACACACAAAAAAACATGTAAACATTACTTAGTGATAATTGGTTGTAAAATCCTAGTGGTAGTCTTATTTACACAGCAACAAATTTTAGCCACACGACTATCTAATATGCGGCAGTATTCTGGTACTTAATCTTTATCTATAACTCTAAACCAGATTAAGGAATGCTGCACATTTTCATCTTTAGGTTTTAGATAGCACTGTTGAACATAAAAATTGGATATGTTCTTTTTATTTCTCATTCTTATTTTCTTTGTATTTCATTTACCTTCCTTTTTATCACTTTCAATCCTTGAGAGCCTATGAAGTATGTAGAGAATAAAAACACTCAATGCTACTAAAAAAATGAAACTATTTGAAGCAACAGTTATTTGGGGCATAGAAAATGAACTTATTATCTAAAAATGTGAAGAACAGATGGTGGAAATTACATTGTCAAAGTCCTCAACAGATTTGCCTCATGATAGAAGAGACTGGTAATTACTTAAAGAGAAGAAATAAATGAAGAATATAGGTTTTTTTTTTTTAAGTTTGAAAGGGTATTTTTATTGCTGAATTATATGATGGTAAATTGGGAGAATAAAAATAAATTAGTGTAATTTAAGCCAAATCCATTTGTATTTATTTTAAAATATAACTCATTTAGTAACATTTTCTTTACAAGAGTTCTAATTTCAGTTTAGAAATTAGTAGGCCTTGGGAAGCATCACTATGAATAAAGCCAGTGGAGGTGATGGAATTCCAGTTGAGCTATTTCAAATCCTGAAAGATGATGCTGTGAAAGTGCTGCACTCAATATGCCAGCAAATTTGGAAAACTCAGCAGTGGCCACAGGACTGGAAAAGGTCAGTTTTCATTCCAATCCCAGAGAAAGGCAATCCAAAGAATGCTCATACTATCTCACAATTGCACTCATCTCACACGCTAGGAAAGTAATGCTCTAAATTCTCCAAGCCAGGCTTCAACAATATGTGAACTGTGAACTCCCAGATGTTCAAGCTGGATTTAGAAAAGGCAGAGGAACCAGAGATCAAATTGCCAACATCTGTTGGATCATTGAAAAAGTGAGAGAATTTCAGAAAAGCATCTATTACTGGTTTATTGATTATGCCAAATCCCTTGATTGTGTGGATCACAACAATCTGTGGAAAAATCTTAAGGAGATGGGAATACCAGACCATCTGACCTGCTTAAGGAGAAATCTGTGTGCAGGTCAAGAAGCAACAGTTATAACTGGACATTGACGATGAACTGGTTCCACCTCGTGATAACAGTATGCCAAGGCTGTATATTGTCACTGAACTTATTTAACTTATATGCAGAGTATATCATGAAAAATACCAGACTGGGTGAAGCACAAGCTGGAATCAAGATTGCTGGGAGAAATATCAGATATGCATATGACAACATTCTTATGGCAGAAAGTTAAGAACTAAAGAGCTTCTTGATGAGGTGAGTGAAAAAGTTGGCTTAAAACTTAACATTAAGAAAACTACAATAATGGTATTTGGTCCCATCACTTCATGGCAAATAGATGGGGAAACAATGTAAACAATGAGAGGCTATTTTGGGGGGCTCCAAAATCACTGCAGATGGTGACTGCAACCATGAAATTAAAGGCACTTGCTCCTTGGAAAAAAAAAAAGTTAATGATCAATCTAGACAGCATATTAAAAAGCAGAGACATTACTCTGCCAATAAAGATCTGTTTAGTCAAAGCTATGGTTTTTCCAGTAGTCATGTATGGATGTGAGAGTTGGATGGTGAAGAAAGCTGAGCACCGAAGAATTGATGCTTTTGAACTGTGGTGTTGGAGAAGACTCTTCAGAGTCCCTTGGACTGCAAGGAAATCCAACCAGTCCATCCTAAAGGAAATAAGTCCTGAATGTTCATTGGAAGGACTGATGCTGAAGCTGAACTTCCAATACTTTCACCACCTGATGCGAAGAGCTGACTCATTGGAAAAGACACTGATGCTGGGAAGGATTGAAGACAGGAGGAGAAGGGGGTGACAGAGGATGAGGTAATTTTATGGCATTACCAACTTGGTGAACATGAGTTTGAGTAAGCTCTGGGAGTTGAGGATGGACAGGAAAGCCTGACATGCTGCAGTCCATGGCCTCAGAAAGAGTCAGACATGATTGAGCATCTGAACTCATCTCAGCTTCAGTTTATTTTTTGCCAATGAAGCACAAAGAAATGAACCTATAAAGCATTTCTGCATAGTACTGAATTAAAAATCTTGTAGTATCATTAAAGGCAAACACTCAATATTATGGGACAAAATTTCTTAAACTGCAAAGCATTTGCTTTGTCAAAAGATGAGAGCTGACATTATAGACTTTGAAAAAATTTATATCAACGCTAAAATTTTAGAGACATGAAAATTTCAGGAAGAAAATGCTAAAGAATATAAATTATTATTTTTACCTAATGCAGTATCCTTCTAGATGATGGCAGTTATGCTCATCAAACATACATTCATATATTGTTACTTTCAAGGCAAAGTTTCAACAAGTCATTTTCCAAAAGAACAAGTAGATGGCATTATATGACTATCCTTAACATATATTTCTAATGGTAAAATTGAAGAAAATAAAAATTCCACAAAACATTCTTAAAACTCTTAAGGTGAGTAAATAAATCTGATTTTTTTCCAAGAATTTTGCCACTTGAGTCTACTAAGATCTAAAATTATTTCCAGTCTAACACTTTCCTTGAAATAATTGCTTTGCTAACTGAAACTAATTAAAGAAAAACTACTTAACACAGAAAGTAATATCTCTAAAATGAAGTTAAATTCCTTTTATTTTATGACATTTAAAGCTCTATGCAGAGTTCCAGTTTATAATGAAATAGTGGACTATACTACAAAGTACTCCTCCACTGCATACTTAAATAAGTGAACAAAATAATTAAAACAACAAAAGCAAATAGCAGCAGTCTTTACCATATTATTCGAAAACCACTCACAGGAAAAATACAGTAAAAAATTCTAAGAATCTATGTGTAGTTCTTATCTAGATATACAGGAAGGAAATAGAAACCATATAATTCTCACTTACACACCTATTTTTAAGTGTGCTATATGTTATATCTCCTCTGCTAAGAAAAGTCTCAAGATATTCGCTAGGATAATCACCAGTAAAGATGGAATCTATCTGGATTTGGCATATTTCTATTGCTAATTAGAAGTATGGGGAAAAAAATCTATATACTATCTATATTCTATCTGCCTATTTTATAATTACCAAAAGATATTTCCAACAATTAAAAAAAAAACTAAAAAACAAAAAAAGAGAAAAGATGAGGAGATTTTAAAAACAAGTATGGATATTGAAGCCTTTGATTATTCAAAGTTGAGGGACAATGAAAATCCAAAGTTAAGTCTTCCTTTCTAGCTGAAAATTTATACCACTTCTCTGAGCCAGGGGAAAGACTTTCATAAAGAAGAGATAGAAGCAAAACAAGAGAATTGATTGGCTATAGGTTAAGTGGTTGCATTATTTGGAATAGCCCTCTTGGCTGTTTGTGATTGGTTGTCCTTAGGTTTTTACTTTTTTAACCTAGAGACAGGACATTACAGACCAAGGTTTGGTTTGTTTATAAACATCCCAAGGGCATTAAAACCACATCATTCTGATTTTTTTTCCCCCTATTTAGTTAATTTGACAGGAGGAAGATGAACAGTGCCAGGATATCCCAGAGATCAACTGCATCGGTGGGGACCATGGTTCATGCCCCTAGGAAAGAAACCACTAGAGGAGCTGCTTTTCAACAGGGACAGAGGAGTAGGGTGGACTGTGGTGATCATGCAAATGCCCATCTCATATCTTACACTGCAGTTGATAGTCTTAGGTGCTACAGTCGGAGTCCAAGATCATATTAGCTTCGAAGCTCTGTTTCCCACAGTAGTCTCCCCAAATTAATTATGTCTGACAAGGACTAAAAGCATGCCCATTCAGGTCAAACTGTAGTTTGATAAATCCCCATCAGCCTGACTGAAATTTTCTTTGAACTGCTTTGCAGTCTGAAATTCCTCCTTCTCTCTATCGTTCACAGAATTCAGACCTCACCACCCCTCCTCTTCTGACTTTTACCACTTCGTTTTTTCTCTCAGTATATATCTTGCATCTATAACGGTATCTTGGTGTCTGCTTCTCAGAAACCCTGATCAAGGAGCTTGTAATGTTCAAATAGAATGAAAATATAATTAAAAGCTAGTATAGACTGAATATAAATGTAGAACGAAATTCTTTAAAAACTAATTTATTTGGTTATGATGCATGTCTTAATGAGTGAAATGGATCAAGCGTATATCTTTTTAGTTTCTGAGGCTCATAGATGGTTGGAATAATGCAGCAATGGTAATTACAAATATTGAATACTTGTAATTGAGTAAATAAATTCAAGGTGAAAATATTCAAATATTAGTGGACTACCCTAGTGGATATCCTAGTGAACTATCATTTATAGTCTGTTTTATTTTTTATTGATGGTTCTGAGTTTTTAAAATGAAAATATTTTTTCTCCTGTAGATCACAGTGGTGGTGGTTTAGTCACTAAGTAATGTTTAACTCTGGACTATAACTCGCCAGGCTCCTCTGTCCATGGGATTTTTCAGGCAAGAATACTGGAGTGGGATGCCATTTCCTCCTTCAGAGGATCTTCCTGATCTCAGGATCGAATCCATATCTCCTGTGCCTCTGGCATCGACGTGTATTCTTTATCACTGAGCCACCTGGGAAGCCAAACCAGGACAAAATGCCATTTCAAATCTTTGTCTTTTCTTCTATACAGGCATGATCACAAAGACTGAAATGTCTAGATTTCTCTTAGTGTATTACCGAGTTGATAAAACTAATACACAATGGTCAAGGTTTAACCAGTGAAAAGGTTAAGTAATGAAGTAAATAGTTCATTATTGCTCTTCTGACAGTAATAATGGCTTTACAAAATAGCAAAGTCTAAGTAAAGGGATCACTTCATCTGAGATGAAGAGATATAAATCAGCTCTTCAAATATATTCTGATGACACCAATACATGAGCCTATATCTTAATTTTTATTTGTTGTTGTAGGATTCAAAGAGTAAAATTTCTTGAGTTTTTTAGTTATTTTTATGAGCAATACTATGTTTGTACTTGTTACCTCACTATTGCCTTTATAATGGATTTTTAAAATTGGTAGATCCTAAATGATCCTTCTGTTTGTAGCACAAAGTTTAATCTAAAATAGGAAAATGATTTATTGAGCCTAAAATATTTGATTTTCTTCAATTCCCACTTGCTAGATTGAACACTCTTTGTGGAATATCAGGGCACTGTTTCACTAGTTCATTCATGTTGGATGACAGCCAAATACAGGAAACGAAGATGAGAAGCCAGGCACAATTCTTTATTCCACAATGATTGAGACACGAAACTCATGTGATGTTCATTTCATTGATGGGAAGTTTTGTTTCACAAAGTTGTAAATTATTACCACTCTTCTTGTGGGAAGGACCTAACTAACATTGTCCCAGTTTAAAGGGAGACAATTGTAGATAAGTGTGTTGACGTTGCAAGATGTACAGGATGTGCACTTTTATATTATATAGATATGTGATCTCGTCTCTGAAAATTTATCCTTCTAAAAGGATATGCTGAGGGTCTGGGACCTGTGCAAAAAGTGAGTAGGAAGTGAATGAAAGGTCTCTAAAACTAAAAGTAGCTATTAGATTGTATTCCTTCAAATTTTAAACCAGACTTACTTAGACATATTCTAGGATAATATTTTTTTAACTCATGAGCAAATTAAAGGACAGAAATATGTAGACACTTTTTAGGATTTCCTCAGTTCATAAAACTGGCAGAAACAAAAGAAAATACTCATGACTTAAAAATAAAATATCATTACATTCATTTATTCAAAACAAATTTCCTTTTTGCTTGACAGCGTACTTGAAACTGGAAAAGGGCATTGGCTAAAAACAACAGCAACAACAAACAGCGTGAAACATACATTCTAAAAATAAATAAAAAAGATAATTTCAAAAAATCTTAGGTTCCCATGAGGGAAAGAAGTAATGTGAGAGAGACTGACTTCATTAGGCTATTTCTTAACATAGATGGATCAAGGAAAACATTTTTTGAGTTTATATGCTTTGACATTTGAGCTAAGATCCAAATAAATAATACTTATCTGTGAATAGTGCTCGTGGCAGATTCATGTCAATGTATGGCAAAACCAACACGATAATGTAAAGAAAATTAAAACAAATAAATAAATAAAATAAAAAAAGAACACAAAGTTGCTCTAATATTAAAAAAAAATAGTGCTCGATTTACTATAACACCATGGGTCTAGTAGCTTAAAAACTGGCATACATTCACAAAGTATATACATTTATTTACTTATTATTATCTATATGCTTAATGATACCACAAAATAGAATTTAAAAACAATTACATTATGATGAATTATTTTAAAATTAAAAATATATGAGAACTTTAAATATAATTTACCAGTATATCAAAGTACAAAGTGAAGTTTATTGTTTATTGTTAACAGCAGTGGTTATAAATCCATACCAAACAAGTTTCCATAGGGATTTCTCATCCTGTCAACTCCAGATATATCATTACTTTTTTAACCTCATTGTGTACCTGAAGCACTTGTACTAAAGTTGTGCCTAGAATCAGATAATTATCTTCTTTTTGTTCGTTTATGCTTTTATTTTCAGAGGTATTTTCAACTTGTGATTTCTTGGAAGGAGACATTTCTTACCCATTGGCCTATTTTGTGAGAGTTAGTTCAGTTAAAAATTAACAGTATGCTTTGTATCCATTTAGCCAGGCATAGGTAGGACTCCATAAAATACAAGTGAAGGAACTGAAACATGGAAGGTGCTACTGTCAAGCACTTCCTCCCCTAGAATTTATACCTTTCCTTCTCAGTACTTCACACAACCCCCATGCTTGGTGATACATGAGACAAGGACCAAATGGAAGCCATATGATCACCCTATATACAAAAAATTAGTAATTTTTAAAAATTTTGGTTATAAACATAGAAACTTCAGTTCTCTTATTTATTTAATGACCTTAGTGGTTCATTTCCCATGTTCCCTGAGAAGTATTCTTAGTGGAAAATTCTGGTGTTTTTATATTTGGACCGGCGTGAGGAGCTTAGCCAGCTCAGAAGCTAAAGGACATTTTACTTAAGAAAATATCCCAAGTATTCATATTTGCTATTTTACCATTTATTAATATAACAGCTAAAACACTAAGGCTACAAATGCTCTGTTATACTCTTGGCCAATAGGGCCATGGATAATATGACAGTTTAAGGAGCTGCTGAGAGAAAACAAAAATTGAGGTGTTTGCTAGCAGTAAGCTAGCTGTTCAGTTGCTAAGTCATGTCCGATTCTGCAACCCCAGGAACTGCAGCACTGTAGGCTTCGCTGTCTTCCACTGCCTCTCTGAGTTTGTTCAAACTCATGTCCATTGAGTTAGTGATGCCATCCAATCAGCTTATCCTCTTTATAGTACTGATGCTGCTAAACATCAGTTACACTTTAGCTTTTATCCTCTTAACTTAGGGTTAATTAATATATACACTCAGTAATTAGTAACTTTTCCCAGTAGATTTTCAAGGTTAAAATTAAAAGCTTTTGTACAACAAAAGAAACCATCAAAAATGAAAAGACATAACACTGAATGGGAGGAAATATATGACTGATAAGGTGGTAATATTAAAAAATACAGAAATAGCACAAACTCAAAATCAAAACATACATTAAAAATGGGCAAAACACTTGAAAAGACATTTTTCCAAAGAGAACATGCAGATGTTCCACAGACACATGAAAAGATACTCAGCATCACTAATTGTGTCTCAGTTGTGTCCAACTCTTTGAGACCCCGTGGACTGCAACACTCCAGGCTCCTCTGTCGTCCACTGTTACCCAGAGTTTGCTCAAATTCATGTACATTGAGTAGTGATGCTATCTAACTATCTAATCCTCTGTGGATTCCTTCTTTTGCCTTCAATCTTTCCCAGCTTCAGGGTCTTTTTCAATGAGTCAACTCTTACTATAAAGTGGCCAAAGTATATTGGAGCCTCATCTTCAAAATCAGTCCTTTCAGGGTTGATTTCCTCTAGGACTAAATGGTTGATTTCTCTTCAGTCCAAGGTACTCACAAGAGTCTTCTCCAGCACCACATTTTGAAAGCATAAATTCTTCAGTGCTCAGTCATCTTTGTGATCCAACTCTCATATATATATATATATATATATATATATATATATATATATATATATACATGACTATTGGAAAAACTATATGGACTTTTGTCAACAAAATGATATCTCTGCTTTTTAATATGCTGTCCAGGTTTTTCATGGATTTCAAAAGTGGTAAGGAATCTGCCTGTCAATGCAGTAGATGCAAGAGACACGGGCTGGATCCCTGGGATGGGAAGATCCCCTGGAGAATGAAATGGCAACCCACTCCAGTATTCTGGCCTGGAAAATTCCATGGACAGAGGGGCCTGGCAGTCTACTGTACATGGGACTGCAAAGAGTCAGACACAACTAAGCACATACACAAAACACAGGTTTGTCATAGCTTTCTTTCCATGGAGCAAATGTCTTTTAATTTCATGGCTGAAGACATCATCCACAGTGATTTTGGAGTTCAAGAAAATAAAATCTGTCACTGATTCCCCTTTTTCTCCTATATGCCATAAGTGATGGGGCTGGATGCCATGATCCTAATTTTTTAAATCTTGAGCTTCAAGCCAGATTTTTCGCTCTTCTCTTTCACCCTCATCAAGAGGCTCCTTAGTTCCTTTTCACTTTCTGCCATTAGGGTGGGTATCACTGTTGATATTTATCCTGGCAATCTTGATTCCAGCTTGTGACTCACCCAGCCTAGCATTTTACGTGTTTACTTTGCAAATAAGTTAAATAAGCAGGGTGACAATATACAGCCTTGTCATACTCCTTTCCACATTTTGAACCAGTCTGTTGTTCCACTTAATGTTCTAACTGTTGCATCTTGACCTGCATGCAGGTTTTTCAGGAGACAGATAAGGTGATCTGGTAATCCCATATCTTTAAGAATTTTCCACAGTTTGTTGTGATCCACATAGTCAAAGGCTTCAGCATAGCTAATGAAGTAGAAGTACATGCTTTTCCAGAATTCCCTTGCTTTCTCCATTATCCAATGAATGTTGGCAATTTGACCGCTTTTTCCTCTTTCTCCTCAAAATGCAGCTCATACATCTCAAAGTTCTCAGTTCACATACTGCTGAAGCCTAGCTTGAAGGACTTTGAGGATAACTTTACTAGCATGTGAAATGAGGTCAATTGTGTGGTAGTTTGAACATTCTTTGGCATTGCCCTTCTCTGGGATTGGAATGAAAACTGACTTTTCCAATCCTACACCCACTGCTACGTTTTCCAAATTTGCTGATATATTGAGTGCAACATTTTAACAGCATCATCTTTTAGGATTGAAATAGCTCAGCTGAAATTCCATCACCCCCACTAGCTTTGCTTGTAGTAATGCTTCCTAAGGCTCACTTGATGTCACACTCCAGGATGTCTGGCTGTAGGTGAGTGACCACACCAAGGTGGTTATCTGAGTCACTGAGACCTTTCTTGTATAGTCATTTTGTGTATTATTGCCACCTCTACTTAACCTCTTCTGCTTCTGTTAGGGCCTGCAATTTTTGTTTTTTATTGTGCCCATCTTTGCATGAAATGTCCCTTTGATATCTCCAGCTTGCTTGAAGAGATATTTTGTCTTTCCCATTCTATTGTTTTCCTCAATTTTTTGCACTGTTCATTGAAGAAGATCTTCTTATTTTTCCTTTCTGTTCTCTGGAACTCCACATTCAGTATTATATCTTTCCCTTTCTCTCTTGCCTTTCACTTCACTTCATTCCTCAGCAATTCGTAAAGCCTCCTCAGACAACCCCTTTGCCTTCTTGCATTTCTCTGTCTTTGGAATGGTTTAGTCACTGCTTCTTGTACAATGTTATGAACTTCCATCCATTGTTCTTTAGGCAATCTGTCTACCAGATCTAATCCTTTGAATCTATTTATCACCTTCACTGTATGCAAATCAAAACGTCAATGAGATATCATGTTAAATCTGCTGGAATTACTACGATCAAAATCACCACAAATAGCAGGTGTTAGTAAGAATGTGGAGAAAAGGGAGCACGCCTGCAGTGTTAGGGAGAATATAGAAAATAGGATGGCGGTTTCTAAAAAAACTAAAAATAGAACTATTATGTGTGTGTGGTAAGTTGCTTGAGTCCTGTCCAACTCTGTGCAGCCCTATGGACTGCAGACTGCCAGGCTCCTTTGTCCATGGGATTCTCCAGGCAAGAATACTGGCATGGGTTTCCATGCCCTCCTCCAAGAGATCTTCCCAACCCAAGGTTTGAACCAGTGTCTTATACATCTCCTGCATTGGCAGGTTTTTTTTTTTTTTTCCACTAGCACCACCTATAGAAAATAGTATGGAGGTTGCTCATAAAACTAAAAATTGAACTACCTTATGACAGAGCAATTCCACTCATGGGTATATATTTGAAAAAATGTAACAACGCTAATTTGAAAAGATTCACTCACTTCAATTTTCATAGTAGCATTATTTACATTTGCCAAGTTATAGAAGCAACCTAATTGTCCATCAATAGATGAGTGGATTAAGAAGATGTGGTTTATATATACAGTGGGATACTATGCAGCTGTAAGAATGAAATTTTGCCATCTACCACAATGTGGATATACATGGAGGGTGTTATGCTAAGTGAAATAAATCAGACAGGGAAAGACAAATACTTTATCGTTTATTTTATATGTGGAATCTAAAAAGTATAACCACATAGTGAATATAACAAAAATGAAGCAGATTCACAGATATAGAGAACAAACTAGTGGTTATAGTGGGGAGAGTGTAGCAGGGAAAGACAATCTGGGGGTAGCAGAGTAAGAGGTATAAATATAAGCTACAAGAACACATTGTACAAAACATGGACTATAGCCAATATTTAAAACTATAAATGGAGTATAATCTTTACTGTGAGTCAGTATATTATATACGTGTTGTTTTGTTATTGCTCAGTCACTCAGTCGTGTTTGCCTTTTTGTGACCACATGGTCTACTTCATGCTAGGCTTCTCTGTCTTTCAGTGTCTCCCAGAGTTTGCTCAAATTCATGTCCATTGAGTTGGTGATGCCATCCAAGTATCCTGTCCTCTGTTATCCCCTTCTCTTCCTGTCTTCAATCTTTCTCAGCATTGGGGTCTTTTCTAATGAGTCAGCTCCTCACATCAGGTGGCCAAAGTATTGGAGTTTCAGTTTCAGCATCAGTCCTTCCAATGAATATTCAAGGTTAATTTTCTTTAGGATCAGCTGTTTTGATCTCTTTGCTCTTCAAGGGCTTCTTAGAGTCTTCTTCAGCACCACAGTTCAAAAGTATCAATTCTTTGGCACTTTCTATGAGTTACATGTGAAACTCAGAATATTATACATTCACTACAATTCAATAAAAAAAATAAAATATAGAAATGATTTCATACTAGCTGTTAGTCAGGGTTCTCCAGAGAAGCAGAAATAATAGGAAAGAAGTTTAAGAAATCTCCTCATGTCAATACCGATGCTGACAAGTCCCTCGATCTTCAGGGTGATTATGCAAGCTAGAGACCAGAAGAACCTGTGGTGTAATTTCAGTCAAAATCCAGAGGCCTGAGAACCAGGAAACCAAGGGTATGGTTCCAGTCTGAGAACTGGCAGGTCAAGATCCAGGAAGAGCAGTTGCTTCCATTTGAAGGCAGAAAGAACTGTCTCTCACTTGAGAGAATTTCAGCCTTTTTATTCTAATCAAGCCTTCAAGGCATTGGATGAGGCCCACACACAGTAGGGAAAGCTATATTCTCTGTTCACATTATCAATTTAAATGTTAATCTTATCCAGAAACATCCTCACAGGAACAGTCAGAATAATATTTGACCAATGTCTAGGCATCCTGTAGCCCAGTCAAGCTGACTTGTAAAACTAACCATTACATTACCCATGCTGGTAAGGGCTAGTTTTAAAAATCCATTAGAAATGTGAAGATTATAGTCCTCCTCATTTATGTCAAATATTACCTCAAGAGAAATATTTTTGTTCAGGTGATATTACTATCATGTCAGTGACATTTCATTTTATCTATGTAGCTGCTACATCTCTCATCTGTAGTGCCCCTCGCTGTAAATGACAGAAGAGAAAGGCGAAAGAGAAGAGGGCTCCTTGATCTCTGTGTTCGCTTTGTGGTATTAACATTACTGTGACATCCAGGAATCATTCAGACTATTGAAAGTCAAATAGCAAAGAATCAGGTTGTAATCATCGGCTAGTAATTTCTGAGTAAATACACTCTACAACAATCCCTCCTGTTTCCATTTATCAAATACTAAGTGCATATGATTTTTTCTAATTTAGTATTAAATCCTATTGTGTCCTTTGGCTTTGCTTTGATTTTCTTTAATGGTAACAGGGGTACCAAAATCCAGTCAAGGAAGTGTTAGCTTACTATGAGAGAATTATGTGTCACAAAATATACCATCTAACAGTCTATAAATCATAGTGTGAACTATATTCCCATATTAATAAAAAACTATGGAAATAAGATCAACATAAGTAAGATACAGAGAAATATGAAACAGAAATAAGAAAATATATGCATACTGTATAAGAAATTCAAGGGTGTACAATGCATGTTTTTTCAAAGATTTGCATCTAATATTTATAAAATATAAATAATGTACTAGTCTTAGAATTGAGTACTAAATTTCATACCATTGTTTTACTGATTCAATGAAAATTATTAATTTCTACTCCTTCACTCTCACCTGCATAACGCATCACTCTTGCTTATTTTGATTACAATGCAACTCAAAGTTATAATTCACAATGATGAATATAAAGCTCTGTATTTTCACTTTGGCACTTTGTTATATGCATATTCTACTTGCATTTCATGGAGACCTCCAGACAATTTACTGTTGATAGATATTTCTGACTCCTACAGGAAAAGTCAATACAGGAAGACAACTGTCTTATTACATCCCAGTTTAGTTTTATATGGATAAATTATCATTTTTAAAGTATTACTTGTTTACCTGTGGTTGTTTTCTTGATACTGGATTTTATCAATATTAGGTTTCCATCAAAATTAGAATTTTATAAAGATTAAATTTACTCAATTTAATTAACAATTGGTTATTTACTTGTCCCAGCAACACTTTTTCCTTATGTACTCAGCCAAAGAAACGGGTTGATAGATTTTCTTCCTTCAATCCATCATTAATTTAGAAATCCTATATTGCCTTGCATGATGATAGCCACAAAGAATATGACAAAGATTTTTTCCTCAATATGCTTAAATTGATTAGTATTTTAGGTAGTCTCACACATTTATACAGACAGCATTTATAGAGGTTCCAATGGTAGCTAAATAATGATAATTTTATATATATATGTGTGTGTGTCTGTATATATATATGTTAGTATATATACATACACACACATAAACTATATCGTTATTCAGTCCCTAAATCATGTCTGACTCTTCGTGACTCCGTGAACTGCAGAACGCCAGGTTTCCCAGAGTTTGCTCAAATTCATGTTCATTGGGTCTGTGATGTTATCTAGCTATTTCATCTTTTGTGGGCCTCTTCTTTTTCTGTCAATCTTTTCCAACATGAGAGAAACCGTATATGTATGGATATATATGTTTACCAGCTTTTACTAGGAGATAGAAAGTTTGGGATTAACCTATTTTCCAGATTTCTGAAATGAATATTCTTTGAAGCCAACATTAAAATTATTTTAAGTATTGAAATAATAAAATTTAATCATTTTAATTTCTACTTGTGCTTAAACAGTGGTCTAGTAAAAGTCCAAATACTGGAAGAGGATTAATCTCAAGTAGAGTTGGAGTAGATAAGTTCATTTAAAAGGATTTTCTTATTTCATGAAAAATGTCTGCCCTTTTCCACACATGAGAATAGAAGAGTTTTTACCTGAGACAGTGTCACGATCAGATAATATTGGATGAACCATAAAGTGCAAATTTTCTTGGAGAAAATAAAATATTGACTGGGACTCACAATGTCTTAGTTGGTTAAGCTGCTGTAACAAAATTACCACAAGTTGGGTGGCTTGTAAACAATAAATATTGATTTCTCACAATTCTGGAGACTGGGAATCTGAGATTCTGGCTCCGGCAGATTCAGTTTGGGGTTAGAACCTGCTTTTTACTGATAGCTGTCTTCTCACTGTAACCTCCTGTGGCAAAAAGGACAGGGTGCTCTATGGGGCCTTTTTCCTAAAGGCACAAATTTCATCCAAGAAAACTCTGATCTCTTGAACTGATCACCTCCCAAGGGCCCCATATCAAAGTATTTTCACACATTGGGTATTCAGTTTTCACATACACATTAAGGTGGGGTGGGAGGATACTAACATTCAATTCACAATGCACAATAAATTATGAATAATTAATCGTATCTATGTTTGTGTTTAAAAGATATTGTTGTGATGAAGAAAACTGAAGTGAAACTATGGGAAACAAACTGTACACAGAACCAGGATAGCTTTAAGCTAACAAACTTATATTGAGATATTTAAATGATTGGTACATTCAGTACAAATAAGAAATCAGATGCCTTTGCAGGTGCATGAGAAAAAGGAAAGTTACCAGCTTAAAAATTCTCAGTCTTTTTTTTTTTTTTTTACATATCAATAAGAATAGTCCACTTTTGGATTTTATTATCTCTTCGACTCACAGATTTTCATAAATGTTACTTGGAAGGTAAATTTTTTTGTTCATAATGATTGGCAAGATCAATGTAATGTTTATTTTTGTTTAATGCAATGAATTATATGTCATTGACAGATTTTGTGGATCACACTAGTTTATATTCTCCAGAGCTCTCTGTATGTTTCTGTATATTTATGTGTAACACATCTGTTGCAGTCTGCAGCTCCTCTCAGAGTAATTTTCTGGTTTCTGTTAAGCTAAAGGGTGAAAGAAAAACAACTTCGATGACAAAAATGAAACTGTTGCCAGGCTGCAGCTCTGAATGAGACTTGGAGGCTCCCTCAATTCTTTGAAGCAGCATGTGTCAAACTCGTTATGAATCAGATTTTTACATTCAGAATCAGAATCCACTCAGCTGACACAGCTGAAGTCAAAGCCTGGAGGGTGCAGTGCAAGATCCCTGTTTTGCACTGAAAAATGAAACACTTCCACTGGAAAGTCTTTTGCCTAAAATAATTGCCTCACTTTCAATTGAATGCTGGAGTGTAGGCACCCAGGCAACCAGCATTCTTTTTTAGAAACAAAGACAATAAAAATGTGATGTGACCTTTCCACAAACTGCCTCTGAGAGCATATCTACCTGTCAGTTTGCCTATTCACCTTCCTATGTCACCAGCTCTTCACTGCTTAATGATTGAAAAGGTGTAAAACAAAGCTCATTATAGAATCGTTTTATTAGATAAAACAATTCTTCGTGATACAGAGCACTGGATTGAACTGTGGTGCTTTGCTTGAGAGGATTGAATGGGAGATTTTTTTTTTAATAGGCTCATTTTGAGGGGTGGGTAGCCTCTCTATTTTGAAGGCAAATCTATCACATTTAGAAATTTTGGTGGTAACATATACATAATAGTGTTGGCTATGTCATGGTCCAGACATCTTAGATCTTTTCAATGGAAATTTTCAAGTATATAATGGAATTTTCCAGGCAGTTTATGAAAAGACATACTTATAGGAATCATTTTTAAATAGCTTTACTACCTGCTTCTATAGCACTTTAAACTTCACAAGTGATTTTTCATTTGGAATTGTGTTTCACAGATAAAACTCTGATTTAAAGAATCCCTGACTCTTGCCTATAGCTTGAAAGATATAATCTGACCTTGAAGTGAATTTTTATTTTAGATCAAAGTTATACTTAATAGTACAAATACTCATGGTAAACATTGCTGTTCAAATATAAATAATAAGATACAATATATAAATATACAGTAAAGAGCTGCTTAAATACACACACACACACACACACACACACACACAGACTCCCAAACACAAAGCTTGATCTTCCATTCTATCAGCTCCAAACAAATTAAGTAATTCTAATTTAAATTTAAAATTTTTCAGTATTTTACTTTTAAGGTGGCTGAAAATTTTTTAATTTGTTTACCCAAACAGTTGGTGACAAAGAACATTTTACTAATACCTAGTTTTAGGGGTGAAGAGACTGAGGCTCACAGAATCCTAGCTAACATGCAGAGATGACACTACATAATAGAATGAGTGCATTGGTCTACTGCTTTATTCACAGACTGAATGAACTGTCTTTAAATGAAATGATTTTCCTTTGTTTAAGTGTTTAAAGAAATGGTGTTGCTTTTGTTTAGTCACTCATGGACTATAGCATGCCAGGCCTCCATGTCCCTCACCATCTCCCAAAGTTTGCTCAAGTTCATGTCCATTGAATCAGTGAGGGCATCCAACCATCTCATCCTCTGACACCCTCTTCTCCTTCTGCCCTCAATCTTACCCAGAATCAGGGAATTTTCCAATAAGTTGGCTGTTTGCATCAAGCAACAAAAATACTCGAGCTTCAGCTTCAGCATCAGTCCTTCCAATGATGTCCTTCCAATTCAGGGTTTAAGATTTGACTCCTTGCTGTCCAAGGGACTCTCAGGAGTCTTCTCCAGTCATACATATAGTTCAAAGGCATCAATTCTTTGGCACTCTGCCTCTTTACAGTCCAACTCTCAGAACCATACATGATCACTGGGAAGACCATAGCTTTGACATATGGACCTTTGTTGGCAGAATATTGTCTCTGCTTTTCAACACACTCTTTAGGTTTGTCATAGCTTTCCTGCCAAGAAACAATTGTCTTCTGATTTCATGGCTACAGTCACCATCTGCAGCAATTTTAGAGCCCAAGAAGCAGAAATCTGTCACTATTTCCACCTTTTCCCCTTCTATTTGCCATGAAGTAATGGGGCTGGATGCCATGATCTTAATTTTTTTTTTTAATATTTAGTTTTAAGCCAGCTCTTTCATTCTCCTCCTTCATCCTCATCAAGAAGCTCTTTAGTTGCTCTTTGCTTTCTGCCATTAGCGTGGTATCATCCACATATTGGAGGTTGTTGATATTTCTCCTGCCTATCTTAATTCTAGCTTGTAACTCATCTAGCCTGGCATTTCCATGATGATGCTCCGTATATAGGTCAAATAAACAGGGTGACAGCAGATAGCCCTCTTGTACTCCTTTCTCAATCTTGGAGATATCAGTTATTCTATAGATGGTTCTAAATCTTGCTTCTTGACCCGGATACAGGTTTCTCAGGAGACAGGTAAGACGGCCTGTTATTCTCATCCCTTTAAGAGTTTTCCACAGTTTGTTATGATCAACACAGTCAAAGGCTTTAGCATAGTCAATGAAACAGAGAGAGAAGTTTTTCTGGAATTTCCTTGCTTTCTCTATGATCCATCAAATGTTGGCAATTTGATATCTAGTCCCTCTGCCTTTGCTAAAGCCAGCTTGAACATCTGAAAAGTTCTTGGTTTGCATATGTTGAACTGAACTGAACTGAAGCCCAGCATGCAAGATTTTGAGCATGGCCGTACCAGCATGCACTCATCAGTGAAACTGTCCAGTGCTTTGAACATTCTTTAGTACGACCCTTCTTGGGAACTGGGATGAGGACTGACATTTTCTATTCCTGTGGTGGGAAAGAAATGATACCTGAATTTAAATAGATATTGTATATTTATTGCTTCCAACTTTAAGTATTCATCATTATACATAACAAAAAACAAACAAACAAAAACAGTAGATGTTTACTGTTATAGACTGTTTTGTTGTTCAGTCACTAAGTTGTGTCTATTTGTGATCCCATGGTCTAAATGTTTATGTCCCCCCAAATTCATGTGCTGGAGAATAGAGTTCTCGCTCTCACCCCCTTTGCCATGTGAGGGCACAGTAAGAAGGTGTGAAGGTGAAAAGGTGAGAAGCACAGCTCATCTGCAAACTAGAGAGAGAACTCAAAATAGAAATGAAATCTTCTGGCACCTTGAACTTGGACTTCCTAGTCTCAAAACCTAGAGGCAAATCCCTGTTGTTTAAATCATTCAGTCAATGGTATGTTATTATAGCAGCCCTAGCAGACTAACACACATACCAAAAGATATTACCTATTTATTTAAATGTAGAAAAATTAACATGGGTTTAAGTTAAAAATAACTAAAAGAACAGAAGAAGAAGATATTAAAAAGAGGTGGCAAGAATACATAGAAGAATTGTACAAAAAATATCTTAGAGACACAGATAACTATGATGGTGTGATCACTTACCTAGAGCTAAACATCTTGGAGTATGAAATCAAGTGGGCCTTAGGAAGCATCACTACAAACAAAGTTGGATCATAGAAAAAAACAAGAGAATTCCAGAAAAACATCTACTTCTGCTTTATCGATTATCCAAAGTCTTTGACTATGTGGATCAGAAAAAAACTGGAAAATTCTTAAAGAGATGGGAATACCAGGCCATCTTACCTGCCTCCTGAGAAACCTGCATGTGGGTCAAGAAGCAAAAGTATGTGAACAGTGAACTTCCAGATGTTCAAGCTGGATTTAGAAAAGGCAGAGGAACCAGAGATCCTCTGGCCCAAAGCCAGGGATTTGGCCTTGGAGTACAGAATGAATCAGGGCAAAGACTAATACAATTTTGCCAAGAGAACACACTGGTTTTAGCAAACACCCACTTCCAACAACACAAGAGAAGACTCTACACATGGACATCACCAAATGGCCAACACTGAAATCAGATTGATTATGTTCTTTGCAGCCAAAGATGGAGAAGCTCTATACAGTCAGCAAAAACAAGACTGGGAGCTGACTGTGGCTCAGATCATGAACTCCTTATTGCCAAATTCAGACTTAAACTGAAGAAAATGGGGAAAACCACTAGACCATTCTAGTATGACCTAAATCAAATCCCTTATGACTATACAGTGGAAATGAGAAATGGATTTAAAGGACTAGTTCTGATAGACAGAGTACCCGATGAACTATTGATGATGTTTCATGACATTGTACAGGAGACTTGGATTAAGACCATCCCCAAGAAAAAGAAATGCAAAAAAGAAAAATGACTGTCTCAGGAGGACTTACAAATAGCTGTGAAAAAAAGAGAAGCCAAAAGAAAAGGAGAAAAGATACACCCATTTGAATGCAGAGTTCCAAACAATAGCAAGGAGAGATAAGCAAGCATTCCTCAGTGATCAATGCAAAAAGAAACAGGAAAACAATAAAATGGGAAAGACTAGAGATCTCTTCAAGAAAATTAGAGATACCAAGGGAACATTTCATGCAATCTGGGCTCAATACAGGACATAAATGGTATGGAACTAACAGAAACAGAATATATTAAGCATAGGTGGCAAGAATACACAGAAGAACTGTACAGAAAAGAACTTCATGACTCAGATAATCACAATGGTATGATCATTCACCTAGAGCCAGACATCATGGAATGTGAAGTCAAGTGGGCTTTAGGAAGCATCACTATGAACAAAGCTAGTGGAGGTGATGGAATTCCAGTTGAGCTATTTCAAATCCTGAAAGATGATGCTGTGAAAGTGCTGCACTCAATATGCCAGCAAATTTGGAAAACTCAGCAGTGGCCACAGGACTGGAAAATGTCAGTTTTCATTCTAATCCCAAAGAAAGGCAATACCAAAGATTGCTCAAATTGCACTCATCTCACATGCTAGTAAAGTAATGCTCAAAATTCTCCAAGCCAGGCTTCAGCAATACATGAACTGTGAACTTCCAGATGTTCAAGCTGGTTTTAGAAAAGGCAGAGGAATCAGAAATCAAGTTGCCAACATCCCATGGATCATCGAAAAAGCAAGAGTGTCCAGGAAAACATCTATTTCTGCTTTATTGACTATGCCAAAGCCTTTGACTCTGTGGATCCCAATAAACTGTGGAAAATCCTGAAAGAGATGGGAATACCAGACCACTTGACCTGCTTCTTGAGAAACCTATATGCAGGTCAAGAAGCACCAGTTAGAACTGGACATGTAACAATGGACTTGTTCCAAATAGGAAAAGGAGTATGTCACGGCTGTATATTTTCACCCTGCTTATTTAACTTAGTTCAGAATACATCATGAGAAATGCTGGGCTAGAAGAAGCACAAGCTAGAATGAAGATTACTGGGAGAAATATCAATAACCTCATATATGCAGATCACATCACCCTTATGGCAGAAAGTGAAGAGGAACTAAAGAGCCTCTTGTTGAAAGTGAAAGAGGATAGAGTGGAAAAGTTAACTTAAAGCTCAACATTCAGAAAATTAAGATCATGGCATCCAGTCCAATGTCTTCATGACAAATAAATGGGGAAACAGTGGAAACAGTGGCTGACTTTATTTTGGGGAGCTCCAAAATCACTGCAGATGGTGATTGCAGCCATGACTTTAAAAGATACTTACTCCTGGGAAGGAAAGTTATGATCAGCCTAGACAGCATATTATAAAGCAGAGATATTACTTTGTCATCAAAGGTCTGTTGAGTCAAGGCTATGTTTTTTCTAGCAGTCACGTATGGATGTGAGAGTTGGACTATAAAGAAAGCTGAGTGCAAAAGAATTGATGCTTTTGAACTGTGGTGTTGGAGAAGACTCTTGAGAGTCCCTTGGACTGCAAGGAGATTCAAACAGGCCATCCTGAAGGAGATCAGTCCTGAATGTTCATTTTGAAACTCCAGTACTTTGGCCATCTGATGTGAAGAGCTGACTCATTTGAAAAAAACCCTTGCTGGGAAAGATTGAGGGCAGGAGGATAAGGGGACAAGAGAAGATCAGATGGTTGGATTGCATCACCGACTCAATGAACATGAACTTTGGTAAACTCCAGAAGCTGGTGGACAGGGAGGCCTGGCATGCTGCGTTTCATGGGGTCACAAAGAGACAGACACGATAGAGTGACTGAACTAAACTGACTGAATGGAAATGATTGGTAATATTATTTTGTAGTTCTAAATTTTTTATTGATCTGCAATTATATAGAATTTTGGAGGAAGAATTTATATAGATTAAAATTATTTATCTTAAAATGTGTATATATTTATCTGGGCTTCTATTATGGCTCAGTGTAAAGAATCTGCCTGCGTTGCAGGATATGGGTTTGATTTCTGAGTCAGGAAGATGCCCTTTAGAAGCAAATGGCCACCCACTCTATTATTCTTGCCTGGGAAAGTTCAGGGACTGAGGAGCCTGGCAGCCTACAGTGTATGGGATCACAAAAGAGTCAGAAATGAACTGGTGACTAAACAACAATAACAATCAATAGTGAGCGGGTGATTTAGAAGTGTTAAATTAATAATGAACCAACTACAAAATGTTAAAATCTGTTAATTAATATTTTTTAAGTTGAAGATGTCTCACTAGATGATATCTTCACAAAAAAAACAACTCTAGTATTCTTAACAGAAAAAGTGAAGTTAAGTCCATCATATGTTCAAACATATAAATTTTATACTGATTCAACCATAAATTTATGGAAAAAATCAGAAAATTATTTATTTTATCTGCAGATAAACTCAACTAATTCCCCAAAAACTTAAGAAATAGTGTCACTGAGCTTTTTGGTTTTGCTTTTTGTATATTTCTCTTGTCAAATTCTAGGTATTTATAGATATTCATTCATTTATTAAAAAGTTTAAGAATGAAAGCAGTGACCATCAACACTGTTTTCCATTTCTTGGGATTTATGTCATCCATTTATTTCAAGATGATTTCTACTTCCTACACTGGAAGACTCCTTTTACTTTACTACCTAGTAATGACAGGGTTACAGTCAAACTGTAACCGGAAGGATAAATTATATGGAGCTTAATAAAAATGACTTGGGCACTGGCCACTAAGACAAAATAAGCAAAGCAAAAATGGTAAATACAAAAAATCCCACAAAATAACAAAACAATTTTTAAAATATTAATCCACTTCCTTTTTTAGTAATGGCTACTGTTTATATTAATACTTTAATAATGTATACATTATTTCCATTACTATTGGAAGTGGATTCAAAATGAACTTAAGAAATAAAAAGCACAACTATAGCACTTACATTAGATATTTATAACCCAGAAAGAGAACAATGAACAGTTAATTTATATAAACATCAAGCTATGTCATGCTGTCTTAGAAAGTTTTAGAACTCATGGAAAGGGGAGAGATGGGTAAGGGATTGCAAATAGAATGAAGGAAATATGAAAGGACAGAGATCAATCTTGATACATGATCTCAAGTAACTTTTGATTCATTAATATTATAACAAGGATCATTGGTAATTGGACTAATATTAAATGATTCTTATTTAAAATATCTTCCTAAATTATACTTTATCACATCATCTAGTTTCTTTTCATCAAAAGAATTAATTAATTCCACTAGACTAGAGGAAAGCCATGATTTATGTATTAGAGCGTTAGAGAACTTTCACATTCTACTGGGCCTTGCTAGAGACAGAGAATCTAACTACAGTATATCAAATGTAGCCAGAATTTCCTGTCATGGATAATGTCAGACCACCAACTCATAGGTCATGTCCAGAAAATATGCAAAATATGAAATATCCATTGTAAGATGAAGCAGTATATTCTAGAGATCACCTAAGCAGTAGCAGAGGACATAAGAACACTGTGCAGGGAGCTCAGAACTGTTATGTAAACCACCACTGTTGTACAGTGTCTCTAAAGTTAATCTCAGAGAGTGCTCACATTTATGACTAATGAAGGAGGATGGCTTCAGAGTTTTGTTCAAGAATGGATTGGTTTGGTATATGAGGTGACCTTGAAATACTGTGAAAGAGGAAATCTTCCCAATGAAAGGGATCTTGAATGTTGACTGGTCATCTAGTTTGAATGGAAAGAAAAACTGTTTTGGAGTGAGCATTGAATTGTAGGGAGTGGGGAAGGACTTGGATGACTGGTCAAGGCCTGGAAGGGGAGATTGTAAGTTTGAGAGGGAGAAGATCTGGAGTAGAGACATATGGGTAGACAAATATTTATTGTTCTCAACAGCTCAGAATTTAGGAAGAATGGATAGCAGAAGATACGATAATTTAAAATTCTTATGAATTACAGTTGATTTAAATTATCAAAAGGCAGGAGTGTTTAACAGAAATTTGGGAGAAGAGTAACTTATTAGGGGAATGGACTCATAGAAGATGGTAAACACTGAATTTTTTTTAAGTGCTATATTATCAGAATATATTTATCACAGAATAAATATTTAGTAAATACTTATTGAAATATCCATTGAGTAGTATGTATGAACTTATCAAACACACCAGTCAGCAGTTGTCTCTAAATTAAAATTATGCAAACATATGAACAAAATATGGTATATGTCCAACTGATGATTTAGTGATGGATAATGAGGAGTTTGTAACTAAGTAAACCAAATGATGTTAAAGTTATTTAACATACTCACTATTCAATTTCCTTTATAAAATGTGTTTAATGACATTATTTACCTCATAGATTTTTGAAATAATTAAATGTGTAATTGCATCTAAATACATTTAAGTTTGCTGGCAGTCATTTAGTAAATGCTTAAGAAAATTTAGCCATTTAATGCATTTATTTATGAACTCATTGCAAGTAATTATAATCTCTACAAAAGAAAAGATCAGTATCAGTGTTTATTCTCTGTATTTGCCAATGCATAGCAGTATGTTTTCTCTCAGCAGGAAAAGATATACACAAATGACTGTCTCTATTTAAAGATTAAGTGAAAATTGAGAGAGTGAAGAGCTAATTCCATAAAGTCAGTTGATTGTAATTTTTTTTTTTACTTTTAAATATGCTTATTGCTTATTGCCTTTGGCATACTTGAATGTTTAAATCTGTTCATTACATTTATACACTGATTCAAGAGCTAAAAGACAGATGACAAGTGATTTAAACAAAATGAGTGGGAAATCAAACACTTGTCTCTTATGCTGATGTATGCTTTTTCTTACATAAATGCATAAATGTGTTGACTGGAGTGAGGCTGGAAGGATCTTCATTAATACTTACTTCTGTTGTTGCAGATGAAGATAATATATCTTTTTTTTTAATTTTAGAAAAATAGTGATGACATACTTGAAAGACTTACATTTTGAAAGACATGTCTCCATTTTCTACATTTTTATCCTGAGTATTAAGATTTATACATCTATATTATCATACTATTAAAATGTATGTATGTGTGTATATATATATATATATATACACACATATAACAAACACATATATATTTAAACCACAGTTTTTAAAAACAGATCTCCACAGCTAAAATGGGGAAAAGAAAACAAAGAAATACTGTTTGAAATATAATCAATTCATATCAACCTGAAGAACTCAAAATTTTTGAAACAGATACTCTCTACTCCTTTTCCTACTTAAGGTAAAGACTTTATTTTCAGATGATCACTTTTCCAATCTCTCCTTCACAAAAAAAAAATGCGCAAATTTAAATATAAAGTTACGTACGAGAAAAATAAAAAGAGAAATAATTTTCATTCCAGATGATTTGGTAGCTCCTCTTAAAGGAGCCTGTCTGCCTCAGAGTTAGGTTTTAATATCAGTGACCTGTGTCAACAATCTTTATTTGATAGCCATTTCTTCCAATGCCATGTCATTTCTCAAAAGCTAGGCCAGAATTCTGATGAAAGGTGATCTCATAGCATGTCTTTGCTACAGCAAAAAATGTGTTTTACTTATAAATTAGTGTTAAATTATTCATTTGAGAAAAAGTTAAGAATTCAGTGGGGTTGAAAATTAGATTTGAAATGATAATGACCATCGTGTGGATGTCAAACATCTTCATTCTGGAAGATAAAACACAAAGGGAAATTTCAGTCTTTGTCTGACTTTGAAGCATTAAGGGATAAAAGTCAAACATCCAGAAATTCTCAGGTGAGAGGCCTAAGAAGAGGGGTCAGGGTGGAGCTGCGCACAGGATACAGCAGGAATCTTGGGTGCCAATGATCTATGCGTCTCTCTCTGATGAGGCCCAAGATTAGGAAGGGAATCAAGTCAGAGAAGTAGTGAAGCAAAGCCCGACACTGGAGGAGACAAGCTCATGACCACATCTAGGAAGCAGACATGAAAACGATTCTCAAGAGACAAGACTCTTACTACTGGAATCAGTATTTTCCACCTGTCTAGGTAGATAAATCTTGCTTAATAAAAATAAAAAACTGAGGCATTGGTGGAGAAAAGAAGCAAAAGCTATAAGTAGTATAGTAAGGACAAGCCAATTAGTACACAGCTCAAAATGATTTATCTTATCATTAATACATAATTTAACAAGAATTTGGGCTTCCCAGGTGGTACTGGGAAGAACTCACCTATCAATGCAGGAGATATAAGAGACATGGGTTCAATCCCTGGGTGGAGAAGATCCCCTGGAGGAGGGCAGGGTAACCCACTCCAGTATTTGTGCCTGGAGAATCCCATGGACAGAGGAGCCTGGTGGGCTATGGTCCATAGAGTTGCAAAGAGTTGGACACAACTGAAGTGATATAGCATGCACATGCACTAACAAGTATTTACTCTATAATTACTGTGTACTAGAAAACATGGTGACTGCTGGGGACCGAGTGGAAAGCCAAAGAGACACTGTTCTTTCCTCAAGGGGTTTGTACTGTAGTAAGGGACACAAATATATAAACGAGATGATTCCAGAATGCCTTAAAAGTCTCTGAACAGACTTAAGTCTCTGAACAGACTTTAAAGAGACTAAGCCAGCCCCAGGGAACAGTGAAGGGGGAGCATTCAAGGAAGGCAACAAAAAACAAATGACAGACACACAGGTATGACGGTACTTTGCTAGTGCGGGGTGCGGGGCTGGAGGAGTAGGTGTGGCTGAAGAACAGGGAGGAGCCCACCACGTTCCTCCATTCATGGTATTTTCCAGGCCAGAATACTGGAGTGGGTTGCCATTTCCTTCTCCAGGGGAGCTTCCTGACCCAGGGATTGAACCCAGGTCTCCCACATTGCAGGGGGACACTTTGCCCTCTGAGCCACCAGGGAAGCCCTACTGATGATCTTGAACTGGGCTGGAGAGACTGACAGAGATCGGAGGCCAGAGGATTTGTGGGCCTCCCTAACAGGTTTAGATTTCATCTGAAGAGCAAGGAAGAAACCTCAGAATGTTTGCCTTTCCTTCCTTTCTTCCTTCCTCTCCCCCTCCCTTCCTTCCTTCTCTCTTTTTTTCAAACCTGACCTAATTTTATTTAAAAGAATCTTTAGCCCCTCTGTGGAGAATGGATTTTAGGGATTGGTGAATGGAAGATGAATCAACGAGACCCAGTCAGGAGGCTGTCATGATGTCCAGATGACATCTAGCTAAACCAAGGCTTACAAAGGTAGAGAGAGGTAAAGAGAATTTGAGATATAGGACTAAAGGTGCATTTGCTGAATTGCATACCAAATAGAACTGTTAAGTAGTTACAAATACCAGTATGAGGAATACTTTTCAATGTGCATTAGTTTATTTTATTCTTCTTTAGTTTCTAATTTTTAAGTAAAGTTCATTCTGAAAATTATATTCTATCATTCTTTAAAAGGAAGGAAAAGACAATGAGAAGGAAGGTTTTTTCCATATTTATACCTGAAGAGCCAAGAATGTTAGAGCAATCTCTAAAGAGCAGTGATTAGTTCCAGTGATTACATTATCTTGAAATATATTGAGGAAACTATGATTTATTTTACAATGAGTTTCCTAAAGTGGTGTAGTTATAGCATCATGATTGCAGATTATACCTCATGATGGGGCTCTTGAGTTGTTCATTTACCTCCTTTCTAAGCAATTATCAAACTGTCATGGCTATTAATATTTACTCACATCTACTTCATTGTCAACAAATATAAATGATTAAGCTCTCTCTGTGGCCTCACTCTGCCTCACATACACTTCTAATGTAGCATCCAATATATTTCAGTTCCTTATTCAACTAGATTGTAACCCCCTCCATGTAGTGAGATGGTATCTTATTTTTCTTTGAATCTCTTTCATTAGCATCAGAACATCCTAATATATAATTGATCGGTGGGTAGATGAATGGATAAATAAATGGGTGGATGGGGAAACATGAGGGTACAGCTAAGTGGAGTTATCCTCCAAAGTCCTTGATTTTCTGGAACCTGCTCTGTTGGCAATTTGTCATTTATCTTAGGTAAGAACTAGAGATGGAAAAAACATAATATCAAATGTCCCTAAACAATGGAAAACAAAATTCTGGTTGTTGTTCAGGTGCTCTGTCATGTTTGACTTTTTGTGATCCCATGGACTGCAGCACAAGAGACTCCCCTGTCTTTCACCATCTCCCAGAATTTGCTCAAACTCATTTCCATTGAGTTGGTAATACCTTCCAACCATCTCGTCCTCTGTTGCCTATATTTCATTTTTCTATATAGCATCTATGAATTGCAACTCTTTCTTGAAGTGTACAAGAGCAACTGCATGTTTTTAATGCATACATACCACACAAGCAAAAATTTTGTTTCATTTATAATAAAACAGAATAGAGACAGACTAATTTATTATAAAATCTGTCACTGTTAATGGAACTCAATTCAGCTTGTCAGGCTATCATATATTTTTCATTATAGGCAAAAGACAGGAGAAGCCAAACTGGAATCAATGGGATGCTTTAAAAGCATGAAATTAGAACAAGAAAATTGAGTTCTATGATTCAACAACTAGAGAGCATAAAGCTAGGATAGTCATATATCACAGTAAAAATAGATCGGTAACTGGCATTTACCAAAGTCTGGTCGCTGAGTGAGAGAACCTCTAATATAAACAATCCTTATATCGATAAGTCTAATATTTGACTTCTGTTCTTTGTACTCTCTAGTTTGTACCTTATTCTCCTCTCTGCTTCTTGAATACAAAGCTTCATATTTATTCCCCACCATTGATACAGGTAGAGTACCTCCCAGAATATTGAATAATAGTGCACCTATATACAGTCATGGAGATTGAGAGAGAGAAATGCTGGGACACACTTTTTTTCCCAATACAAGAGGCCCATGTTATTACACAGACTGGATGCAGCTTTGAATATAGTTTGAATTAGGTTGGTCACATTGACTCCCTTTTCAGTGCTCCTGTTATGTAACAATATCGTGCCAGTTAAAGGAATGAAAATACAAAGCAAGGTGAAGTAGATATGTAGGCCAAATTCAGTACAAAGTGTAAGAAGAAAAAAATATGAAATACGAATAAGAGTCAGAGTCAGAGTCAGAGTCAGAATTATGGAGACAGCGATTACCATTGGAAAGAGTGCTTGGTCTTCCAAATGAGGTTTAATTCAGCAGAGACTTGAAAGATAGAGCTGTAGCTGATGAACTGATGGAGAGAGCTTTCCAAAAGATGTAACAGCACATCTACAGACATGAATCAGCATAATGCGTTCAGAAACAATAACTGAGCACTGAGCAAAATTCCATGAACTCATTTCAAAGATATTGTTTCCAAAGACCAGCATTATGAAAGGTACATTGTGTTTATGTCTGCTGCAACCCCATGGACTGTAGTCCTCCAGGCTCCTCTGTCCATGGAATTTTCCATGCACAAGAATACTGGAGTGGGTTTTCATTTCCTTCTCCAGGGGACCTTCCCAACCCAGGGACTGAACCTGAGTCTCCCAAAATGCAGGCAGATTCTTTATCATCTGAGCCACCAGAGAAGCTCATGTTATAATAAGATATATATAATTTTACCAATAAATCAGTAATATTCTTTTATAATAGAATATTATTTTGAAAAATATTATGTAAATTGGTGAAGCTGCCATAATATCAAAATTAAATCATCATCCAATCAAATTAAACTAAACTAAATTAAGTATTTGACTTGAGACTGTATTATTGATACTACTGATGATTTAGAAAATTAAAATTTCTTCTCTAAGTGAAAAGTAAACTAACTCTTGGGCTCAGTGTTTGAAAATACTGAGGGAATATACAGTTGGGATTTTAAAATATGAATTATAAAGCTGGGCTTTTTAAATACTCAAAGAAAACCAATATTTTTTTCTCATCTTACTGGCTTCACAAGTTGTTTGCTCTTGTGCTGATAATGAGTCCTCTTTTATGATCTGCAGATGTTTTGAAATATAATCTAAAGTCTCTTGGATGCTATCCATGTCTACACAACTCACATAACCTTATGGTGGGAACGATACTCTGCAAAATCTTTCAAATGAACTGGAAGACTGCAGATAAGAAGGAACTTTCTTTAAGGTCTAGGTCGGCTGTGACTTGTTCTTTTAACTATCTCTGAAGAAAAGTAGTATTGGACTTTCCTATTTAGTCATCCCATATAAAACTAATATGTAACTATTTCTAAGGCAAATAGTATTGGACTTTCTTATTCAATGATCCATATACTATATATATATATGTACATATTCATACCTATTATATATATATGTACATATTCATACCTATTATATATATATATGTACATATTCATACCTATTATACGTACATATTTTTGTATAAAAATATGTTTATGTCTTTATTTACAAATCTATTTTTCATAACCTAGAAGAACTTAGAGACAGCAAAGAGACTCAACTACTTCTAATATCCCAGCATCTATTGACAGTGCATGACATGTATGAAAATACTTGGTGATATTATTTTATCAAATGTCTAATAGGTTAAGTTGAAGTGAATTGTAGAGGGAGGAGACAATTTATCTGAAAAATCAAAATTTTCATGAAGTGATGAGAAAAACTTGCAAAGCATATTTTTGGAACTCCTTAACTCATATATAACAGTATTGTTTCAATAAACTACTTAAGTCAAAGGTCAGTTTTTTATTAGTCTTTCATAATCTACATTTCATGTTAGCTATAGAATGGCCAGTCAGACATTACAAAGATGAAATAGCAAACAGATGTGGCATAAATTTGAAAAGACAGGAATTAAAACTCAAAATTAATGGAAAAGTACCACTCCAACCCCTCCAAAATTGCCATAGTCCAAAATATCAGTCACCTTGAAATAATAACTATTATCCCACTGCTGGGCATACACACCGAGGAAACCAGAATTGAAAGAGACTCGTGTACCCCAATGTTCATCGCGGCATTGTTTACAATAGCCAGGACATGGAAGCAACCTAGATGCCCATCAACTGACGATTGGATAAGAAAGCTGTGGTACATATACACAATGGAATACTACTCGGCATTCAAAAAAAATTCATTTGAATCAGTTCTACTCAGGTGGACAGAACTGGAGCGTATTATCCAGAGTGAAGTAAGCCAGAAGGAAAAACAACAATACAGTATACTAAGGCATATGTATGGAATTTAGAAAGATGGTAACGAGAACCCTGCATGTGAGACAGCAAAAGGAACGCAGATATATAGAACAGACTCGTGGACTCTGTGGAAGAGGGCAAGGGTGGGATGATATGGGAGAATGGCACTGAAACATGTTAATTACCATATGTGAAATCAATCGCCAGCCCAGGATTGATGCTCGGGGCTGGTGCACCGAGATGTCCCAGGCGGAGGGAGTCGGGAGGGAGGAGGGAGGGGGGTTCTGGAGGGGGAGCATATGTAAACCCATGGCGGTTTCATGTCAATGTATGGCAAAACCAACACAATAAAGTAAAGAAAATTAAAAAAAATTAAAAAATGAAAATATTAATGAAAATTAAAATAGCTTAGCTTTTTCTTTTCTTTTTTTTTCCCTGTCTTAAATGTGAATTAGAATTTGATCACAGGGAAAAAAAAGGCTGAAAAGAAAATGCAAATGTTACCTTCAAAGTAGAGTTTATAAAGTAGGAAGTCTTTATAAGTTGGAGGTGATAAGATAGCATTAGTCAGCATAATGAATTGTTCCATAGAGATAAACATAATAGCCATCATCAGAGAGGGTAATCTAGTAATGTGAGATGTTTCAGATGACATAATGGGATGAAATCTGAAGGCTACAGCTAAATTACTTAGAAATTCAATAAGACTAACTATACTATCTGAGATAAGGGAGTATAGAAAGTATATAAATTATTATACTAAAGAATGATACATGGCTTGTCTTTTTGTCTTGGAAATTGTAATGTTTAGAATTTTAAAACCCTCATGTATTTTATATTTTTGTGTTGTAATTTGATTAATAAAATATTATGCTTTTATTGATGAGCAATGGTAACAGTACTGTATGGGATAAATAGATAGGATCAGGTCCTTTTTTTTTTTTTTAACTTTACATTTCTACTAAAAAGACAATCCAAAATCATTGTTGACAGTAATTGTAGCCAAAAAATTAAAAGATGTCTGTTTCTCAGAAAGAAAGCTGTGACAAACCTAGAGAATATATTAAAAACAGTGACATCACTTTGCAGACAAAGTTTCACATAGTCAAAGCTATGATTTTTCCAGTAGTCATGTACAGTTGTGAGAGTTGGACCATAAAGAAGGCTTAGCACTGAAGAATTTATGTTTTTGAGTTGTGGTGCTGGAGAAGACTCTTGAGAGTCTTGAGAGTCCTTGAACTGCAAGATCAAACCAGTCAATCCTGAAGAAAATCAACCCTGAATATTCATTGACTGTTCCAATGAATATTGATTGGAAGGATGCAGAAGTTCCAATATTTGGCCACCTGATATGAAAAGCTAGGGATGGATGCTGGGAAGGATTGGGGGCAGGAGGAGAAGTGGAAGACAGAGGATGAGATGGCTGGATGGCATCACCGACCGGATGGACATGGGTTTGGGTGGACTCCGGGAGTTGTTGATGGACAGGGAGGCCTGGCGTGCTGCAGTTCATGAGGTTGCAAAGAGTCAGACACGACTGAGCAACTGAACTGGTACTGATGAAGAGCTAACTCATTGGAAAAGACCCTGATGCTTGGAAAGATTGAAGGCAGAAAGAGAAGGGAGTGGCAGAGGATGAGATAGCTAGATAGCATCCCTGACTCAATGGACATTAACTTGAGCAAACTCGGGAGATAGTGAAGGACAGAGCAGCCTGGTGTGTTGCATTCCATGGGGTTGCAAAGACTCAGACATGACTCAGTGACTGAACAACAAAAATAACAAAAAGACAAAACAAGGGGTGTGGGAAGGGATGTAAAGACAGAGCACAGAGAATTTTTAGTGAAATACATAATAGTGAAAATATATGATACCATAATGACAGCTATGTGCCATTATGCATTTGTCCAAACCCATAGAATGTACAAAGCCAAGAGTGAATTATAATGTAACTTTGGGTAATGTGAACTTTGGGTAATTATTAGCTGTCAATGTAGATTCATCAATGTACATTTGTAGTTGTAACACATGTACCACTGTAGTGGGGATTGTTGATAACTGGAGGTGTTATGCATATATGGAGGCAATGGATACCAGAGGAATCTCTATACTTTCTTCCCAATTCTGATGTGAACTTTAACTGTTCTAAAAAAGTAATAAAGTTGTAACAGAAAGGCATGATGATTTCTGGAAACATTACTATGTTTGATTGATTAGGTGTTAAATAAAAATGTGTGGCTTACATAAGGATAGCAAGAATTTTTAAGTATATTATTATACTTCAAAGATATATTTAAAACAAAAAAATTAAAAACAAAGTTTTATATGCCTGTTTTGTTTATAATAACTCCAATCTGGGCTTTGAGCTGAAAAGACGCTGTCACTTGATATTTCATTTTTTTTTTCCTTTTTCCTGACAGTGTTGATATCTGCTGGGCAGTAGTTAGGGAAATACTCATTTAAAAAAAAGGAAGAAAAATGGAAAGAAAAGGAGAGAATAGAAGAATTAGGCATGTGTGAATTTTTCTAGCTTGTCATGATGTTCTTCTTCAGGCTTAATCACTCTTTATGTGTTCCAAGTTTTTCTTTTCATCAAAAGGAGCCTCCCAGTTTACTAACAGAAAGCAGCATTTCTTAGAATTTTTTTTATAGAACATTAGTTTTATGAGATATTACTTAGAAAACAAAATATTCTAGGGTTAAATAACTTTGAGAAAGGCTGTGTTAAACATAGCTAGGCAGAATTCCCTATAACATTTTTGTTTAGAGAATTTATGATGCTAATGTGCATTGTAAAACTCCAAAGGGAGATATTATGTATGTGATGTTTTCAAATTTATTTGATGACTAATAGATTTGTCTGAATACCTAAGCACTTTAAACCAAGGATTTGGCAAAGCAAGGGCTCCTGAGATGTGAGACTCAGCTTTCTGAAAATCATCAGAGGATAACTTAAAGTGTGTTGATCTTTGCTTACAATATAAAGAATGATTACAAGAGCATACCTGGAGAAGGAAATGTCATCCCACTCCAGTATTCTTACCTGGAGAATTCCATAGACAGAGGAGCAAAGAGTCCAACATCACTGAGCAACAATCATTCACTCACAAGAGTATGGGAAAGGGATTCCTAGTTTCAGCTGGTATATCATTCAGAGCAGGATAAGCAGTGGCTGGTTAAGGGTAATATTTGACTCCAAGTTTGCCCAAGCAGAACTAAGTACAAACACTACCTCACTCTCAGCACCCTACTACCATAATCTAGGTATTATGTTGGAAAAAGGTAGAGTAAGAAGAAATAGCTGCTCACCTTCACAAAGAGGGAATCACAATACCTGAAGGGATGATGTCCCTTAGATGTAGGGCAAATGGCGACTTATCAAGGTGGGGTGGTAATAACCTAACTTCTACATACAGGCTTTCATGACCTTTACTAAGCTTATCCTTCCTCAGGCTCCTCAAAAGGGAACTGGTAAGACAAGAAGAATCCAGTATCTTCCCTTAATGTGCCACTGACATGATGAGGCTGGGTACCTACAGCAAACCTTTTGAGTATTGGAGGGAGCTCAGACTCATAATGAGAATAAGGACATTGCTCAACTGGGGAGGGTGAAGCAATTCGTAAGCTACAACTGAGACAAAACTCAACTATCATCCCTTCTCATTAGGTTGGTTAATTAAGAAAAGGGGTATTTCTAGCAGACATTACCCAGATAAAAGTCCTACAGAATCTATTCAAAAGCTTAGGCTTGCAATTTGGATTCTGGAAAAGTTTGGAGAGTAGAGAAACCCTAATGCTACAACTAATTAGACACCTCTACTCTCTTGCCCTTGCAAAACGTTAAGTGGGACAAAGGAAGACGGAGAGATAGAGTCTGAAAAAGTAGCAAAATAATGATTGCCGCCAATAGGTAGAGATGTGTAAGTTCACGATACCACCATTTTAATCTGCTGCCTAACAGGGGAGTGTTGCTAAACTCTAATCTAACATTACGGGTTCATTATAGAGACAGAAGGAAAGTAAGAAAACAGATACTTGAAACATAATCAAAGGGTCTGATGCCAGTCTATGAGTCCACATGTGAGCCTAATAGAAAAGTGACCAGAAGGCATAGCAAGGACTCCAGGTCCACTATACAACAGAAGAAGCAAAAGTAATGTTGATAATACCCATGGGCCAAATACACTTTTTTCTTTTCCTGAGCAAGTCTTAGGATTCTTAGTATTGTTGCCAATCTCAAGTTGAGAAGATCTATATTTTAAGGGGAGAGGGAATCATATAACTATAAGAAAATGGAGGCCATCCTCGCTTACTAATGTTTTGAAAATAAATTAAAAAATAAGGATAGTTAAGATTAAAAAGACCTGAGAATTTTTTAAATCATATTTTTTATTCCTTTTAACACATTTTTACCTGGGAATATGTATATCTTAAAGATTTTATTGTTTATGCTGAAATGAAAGAGAATATCAATAATATACTGTTATCTCTAACAGAATATGTATGAAAGATTTTTTTTAATCTCTAAACTTCTAAATAGGGCTTTGTGAATTTTAGCAGCCATAAATCGTGGACACTGGAGCTTAAGCATTTCAGTGTCTACACTGATCTTTCTTCTTTTAAATTAAGGTAAAATTTTTAAGCTATTATAAGCATCCATTGCTATATTTTCCAAAAAAGCAGCTGCCATTTTTACATATCAATTAAAAATATTCAAATAATGATATTGGATTTCTTCACAATTGAAACATACAAAATGAGTTCAAATCTGTGGTCATATTTTAACAACTGTTACAAAGCTTTGATAGAGACTATTTTCTTACCTTTTAAATATTAGAAAGGTATCATGGATGTAGACTTGCTCTAAAATGAGAGGGTGATCATGTTGTAACATGTCAACCAGCTAATTACCAAATATTATTGAAGATGTCTGACTGCCTTGGCAGGTGTCCTCCTCCTCCTCCCTCACAGCTCTATGTGTGCCTTTCCTGAATTATAACAGAGTTATACTTATTTTGACTAAATTATATAATTGAGTCTATGGTTTCTCTTCTAATTTTATTTTACTTTAATAAGCATTTGTTCATGTTTATAATGTGCAAGCACTGCATGGCATCTTGAGGGAAAACTACCTGACTTTATGGTTTAGTAGAGGAGCGTCATAAATAATTAAAGTACTATATACATTTAAACAAAAAAATACAAATAAATTAAAACACCAATATGTCTTATTGACTGCTTAAAAAATTAAGGCTGAGAAACTCCTTGAATGGCTTCTAGAGGCCAGTTATATTATAATAGCTAGAGAACTGAAAGGGAAGAGTAAATATTGCAAGAAGTGGTAAAACCATAAGAAAAGGGAGTGGAGGTAGAAAAAAATAGATGGATTGGGTAGGGAATGGGCATTTATAAAATTTTACACATGAACTTCATGGTAAATACACATCACTTCATGGGCAATAGATGGGGAAACAGTGGAAACAGTGTCAGACTTTATTTTTGGGAGGCTCCAAAATCACTGCAGATGGTGATGGCAGCCATGAAATTAAAAGACGCCTACTCCTTGGATGGAAATTTATGACCAACCTAGATAGCATATTAAAAAGCAGAGACATTACTTTGCCGACAAAGGTCCATCTAGTTAAGTCTATGGTTTTTCCAGTAGTCATGTATGGATGTGAGAGTTGGACGGTGAAGAAAGCTGAGCGCCGAAGAATTGATGCTTTTGAACTGTGGTGCTGAAGAAGATTCTTGAGAGCCCCTTGGACTGCAAGAAGATCCAACCAGACCATCCTAAAGGAGATCAGTCCTGGGTGTTCATTGGAAGGACTGATGCTGAAGCTGAAACTCCAATCCTTTGGCCACCTCATGCGAAGAGTTGATTCATTGGAAAAGACTCTAATGCTGGGAAGGATTGGAGGCAGGAGGATAAGGGGATGACTGAAGATGAGCTGGCTGGATGGCATCATCGACTCAATGGACATGGCTTTGGGTGGACTCTGGGAGTTGGTGATGGACAGGGAGGCCTGGTGTGCTGTGATTCATGGGGCTGCAAAGAGTTGGACATGACTGAGTGACTGAACTGAACTGAATACATGAACCTGACAAAATCAGGCCCAGAAGATATTACATTTGATGTCTCACTAAAGAGTTTTATTTGAGACATTCTAAAGCCTTCTGAGAAAGTTGAAGAGCTCAATCTTTTTCTGAAGAAAAACATGATAGACTTAGTGACCCAAACAATAGACTGCTGCATATTTCTCCAGAGAAGATGGTTTTATTTGGGATCAGCAGAAAATTGCAATTTGGGGTCTGCAACCATGAAGAGTCATGTGCAAGGTCCCATACAATAAAGGGAGAACACATTTATGGAGAGGGGAAAGGAAGTTGGCACATATACACCCGTGACTGATTCATGTGAATGTATGGCAAAAACCACTACAATATTTTAAAGTAATTAGCCTTCAATTAAAATAAATAAATTTACAAAAAAAAAAGAGAGAGAGAGAAAGAAAGAAAGAAAGAAAAAAAAAAAAGGCGAGAGTCCATGGCTTTTCATTTCCTGAGTTCTTGCTCAGAGGAAAAAAAAAGACTTCTGTCGGGCTCTGCTATCCTCTTAAGGCATGAGCGTGCCCCCTTCTGGTCTCCTCAGTCTATTTAAAATTTCTATTCATTAGTTTTTAGAATCTGGAGAAGTGGAAAACCACCTTAAAACGGAAAGATGGCAAGAACTGATGAAGTCTCTATTCAGGAAGGGGAAGTGTTTAAAATTACTGATGATGTCTATTTAGGGAAATTAAAAGGATTACAAGACCTTTAAACATGAAAGAGAACCCAAAGAGAACAATTTTTGATAGCCAATAACTTTTGATCTTGGATATATTGAGTATGTACTGTCTTCAAGATATCCATGATATATGTCCAATCCAGCCTCATATAAAGGTTTGAAATACAGTTAGTTAGAGCCAGCCTTCAGAAGTGTTCAGAAACATGCTACCTATAATTGTGGGAGTAGATGAACACAAGAAGAGGGCAAGAGGAGAAAATTGAAAAAGACCTAGTGCATGATGTTAATAAAGTTCTTAAAGTCGGCAAGATAAAGAGAAGTCTGGTATATGGACTTAGAAGGCATAGTTAAACTTTATAAGATCAAGAGAGAAAAAATAAACTTAGGGAAGCCAAAGGAGAGTTTTTCAAGAGAAGAACTGAAATGGTAAGTAAGCATGGACTATAGATGAGGTGATAAGAATGAGATACAAATTTCAAGGGATAAGTCAATGTACGGCAAAACCAGCATGATAATGTAAAGGAAAAAATAAATACATTAATTTAAAAAAAAGAAATCAGAAGGTGGTAAGGAAAATGTTAATATTTTAACAATTAAAGGAATAGCAACAATAGAACAATTCACACTTTAACATTTTAACAAAGGAATAGCAACAAGAGGGCAATTCATGAGATCACAAACTAGAAAAAAACATGAATGAATGAATGGATGAAAAAGTCATGAATGAATGAAACAGCCATGAACATACATCAAAATGAAGTTTTTTGAAGGAAAAGATGGCAAAATTGTGCTAATTGTCTGAGACCCACTCAGCCAATTTACACATATAAATCTATCCTCATAATGATTTGTAATGTGGACAATGTTATCCCTGTGGTAAAACACAGACAATGGAGGCTCAGAAAGCTTGTGTAACTTGTTGAAGATCCATATGATGAGTAACAAAACCAGGAATCACCTCAGTCGCTCTGAACCCAGAAACAATTTTCTTGATCTCTTGATTCACCAAGATTGATACTATACAGTCAACCAGAAAAACACATACTCTATGGTCTTACTTATTTGTGAAATATAACAATTAAAAAAAAAAACAAAAAAACAAAACTCATAAAGAACAGATTAGTGGTTGCCAGAGACAGGGTATTGTAGGTGAGGGAAATGGGTTAAGGTGGTCAGTGGTTTTGTTTTCGTTGTTGTTTAGTTGCTAAGTCATGTCTGATGCTTTGTGACGCTATGGACTGTAGCCTGCCAGGTTCCTCTGTCCATGAGATGTCCCAGAGAAGAATACTGAAGTGGGTAGCCATTTCCTTCTCTAAGGGATCTTCTGGACTCAGGGATTGAACCCTGTGTCTCCTGCCTGGCAGGAGGATTCTTTAACACGGAGCCACTAGGGAAGCCCTTGGTCAAACAGTACAAACTTTTAATTAAAAGTTTATGAACTTAATCTTAAAAAATTTCCAATTTTAATTTCTGGGGTTGTAATGTATATTACATTACATAATGTAAATGTGTAAATAAAGTTAATGAATATTTGAAAGTTGCTAATAGACAAGATCTTAAAAGTTCTCATCACAAGAAAATAATTGTGTAACTATGTGAGGAGATGGTTGTTAACGAAACATTGTGGTAATCATTTTGCAATATATACTCATATCAAATCATGCTGTATACTTAAACGAATACAGTGTTATACTTCAATTAAATCTGAATAAAACTGATGCTATAAAGCAATGAGCAAAGTAAATTTGAACAGTAAACCCTGTTCTTTCCTTCGGTAATTACTAGAAATCATTTCCTCACCATAATTCTTCCATATTTTTAAGTCTCATTCTTTAGCTGGCATGCTATGCCCTTCTTCTGCCAGTCCAAATATAATTATCAGCCAATTTAGTTTGCATTGTATAATCAGGAAGTAAGAGTCTAAAATTTTGCTTCAGTAGCAGATACTACATCGGAGGAAGCTCTTGTAAAGAAATCCTATCCTCTTGAAGTTCTATAGATGCATTACTCACTCTTTTTCTGCTCCATTGATCACATTGGCACCATCTCCCAGCACACAATGAAATTTTCAGTACATAATATAATAAATAATTTGATATCTTGAACACATGATATAGAAGTTCTATTAAGTATTTTCCTGTCTGGTATTTATAGATCATATTCAGTTCAGTTCACTTCAGTTATGCAGTTGTGTCCAACCCTCTGTGACCCCATGAAAAGCAGCACACCAGGCCTCCTTATCCATCACAAGCTCCCGGGCTGACCCAAACTCATGTCCATTGAGTCGGTGATGCAATCCAACCATCTTATCCTCCGTCGTCCCCTTCTCCACCTGCCCTCAATCATTTCCAGAATCAGGGTCTTTTCAAATGAGTCAGCTCTTCGCATGAGGTGGACAAAGGATTGGAGTTTCAGCTTCAATATCAATCCTTCCAATAAACACCCAGAACTGATCTCCTTTAGGATGGACTTATTGGATCTCCTTGCAGTCCAAGGGACTCTCAAGAGTCTTCTCCAACACCACAGTTCAAAAACATCAATTCTCAGCACTCAGCTTTCTTTATAATCCAATTCCCACATCCATACATGACTACTGGAAAATTCATAGCCTTGACTAGATGGACCTTTGTTGACCAAGTAATGTCTGTGTTTTAATATGCTTGTCTAGTTGGTAATAACTTTCCTTCCAAGGAGTAAGTGTCTTTTAATTTCCTGGCTGCAATCACCATCTGCAGTAATTTGGGAACCCCCACAAAAAAAAGTCAGCTGCTGTTCCCCCATTTATTTGCCATGAAGTGATGGGACTGGATGCCATGATCTTAGTTTTCTGAATGTTGAGCTATAAGCCAATGTTTTCATTCTCCTATTTCACTTTCATCAAGAGACTCTTTAGTTCTTCTTCACTTTCTTCTCTAAGGATGGTGTCATCTGCATATCTGAGGTTATTGATATTTCTCTATGCAATGTGAATCCACTTAATGCTTCATCCTGCTCAGCATTTCTCATGATGTACTCTGCATATAAGTTAAACAAGCAGGGTGACAATATTCAGCCTTAACATACTCCTTTTCCTATTTGGAATCAATCTGTTGTTTCATGTCCACTTCTAACGGTTGCTTCCTGACCTGCATACAGGTTTCTCAAGAGACAGGCCAGGTGGTCTGGTATTCCCATCTCTTTCAGGATCTCCTACAGTTTATTGTGATCCACACAGTCAAAGGCTTTGGCATAGTCAATAAAGCAGAAATAGATGTGTTTTCTGAAACTTTCTTGCTTTTTTGGTGATCCAGTGGATATTGGCAATTTGATCTCTGGTTCCTCTGCCTTTTCTAAAACAAGCTTGAACATCTGGAAGTTAACATATTGCTGAAGCCTGGCTTGGAGAATTTTGAGCATTACTTTACTAGCATGTGAGATGAGTGCAACTGTGCAGTAGTTTGAGCATTCTTTGACATTGCCTTTCTTTGGGATTGAAATGAAAACTAACCTTTTCCAGCCCTGTGGCCACTGCCAAGTTTTCCAAATTTTCTTGCTCATTGAGTGCAGCACTTTCAGAGGATCATCTTTCAGGATTTGAAATAGCTCAACTGGAATTCTATCACCTCCACTAGCTTTGTCTGTAGTGATGCTTCCTAAGGCCTACTTGACTTCACATTCCAGGATGTCTGGCTCTAGGTGAGTGATAGGTCATATTATATTTTACTTATCACATTTTTTACCAATTATATATGAGATTTACATTAAAGAATTAGTAGTATAGAGATAACTTGCATTTTACCATAAAATGGAGTAGGTAGCCATTCCCTATTCCAGGGTATCTTCTCAATCCAGATCTCCTACATTGCCGGGTGAGGAAGATTTGAAAAAAGATGAGCGCTAAATGAAAAAGAGAGACACATATAATTTGGCAAGGGGGGAGTCAGCGGGCCCTCCTGCTCTCCATGGCAGGAAGACATACTGTCTCCTTTCAACCCGCACTTTTATTGGCAGAAGTCACATGCGATCATTAGGGATAGCGATACTGGGGAGTTTGATTAGCACAGGCTCTGCTGCTTATCAGAAATATCTTGTTTTGTTTCCATGCAGATGGATGCAGGGCTAGGCAGTGAAGTGGAGCAGAGAGCATGCCCCGCCCCCAAAAATGTCCCTTCGGCATACTTACCACGACAATCACGAGCTCGCAGTTTGCCGCACTCTCCTGTCATGGGGCAGGTTCTGGTCTCTGCTCCGCCAGTCTGCAACGCCACATTGCAAGCAGATTCTTTACCATCTGAGCCACCAGGGAAGCCCATAGAAATATAAACTGGTTGTTAAACGTTAAAATGGATCTGTAAAGTGAGTCCTGCAATGAAATGATCGGTAATAAAGTACCTATCCATTACCAAAACTGTTCCTTAAAAGTAGAATAGGAGGAGGATTAAAATTCTGTGGATAGGATATTTAATCATAGTCATTATTCAACAACTGACATTTTGTGACCTCATAAAAATGCTAACACCCATTTTCTCATTCATATGTAACCCCAGGAAAAATGAAACTGGCCCCAGTCACCAGTTATATGGTCACACAATACCCTACTTATACCTTAACATTATTTCATCAAAGAATCCTCATATTTGTCACTAAATGACATACTGAAATTCACAATAATCGCATACTGAAGTTTTGTTTTTGATTTTAATATTACAGTTTTGATATATCTGATCCACAAAATACAAATAGCAAAGATAAGGAGGATTCCCTAGATAATAAGATATGCTGATTTTTGTCAAGAATAATGTGTTACCTAGATTTTGCTTATAAAATAATCTAAGTTGAATTTGAACCAAAGTTTTAATATTTTTTTAAAAATCAAATAACATAGACCTAATATTCTGATCAGATGTCTTTTCTGCAAAAAAGGGTTAGTATCCTACACTGTCTACCAAATAATAACATATTTCAAATTTTGATATAGTGAGTAGTATAATGTCATGCCCTGTCCCCCCCAAGAAGTGGATTAGAGTTTCTAAAATCCATGAATATGCTGCCATACATGGCAAAATTGTCTTTATTGATGTGATCAAGATTCTTAAAATGGAGATATTTTCCTAGATTATCTAGGAAATAAGTGTGCCTAAATAAGGCACAATGAAATCATGAAAGTGAAAGTCGCTCAGTCATGTCTGACTCTTTGCCACCCCATGTGACTATACATATTCCATGGAATTCTCCAGGCCAGAATACTGGAGTGGGTAGCCAGTTTGCTTCTCCAGGGGATCTTCCCAATCCAAGGATCAAACCCAATCCTCCCACATTGCTGGAAGTTTCTTTACTAGTTGAGCCATCAGGGAAGTCCAATAAGGGTCCTTAAATATGGAGGAACAAGGCAAGAAAGTTAGATTTGGAGATGTGGCAACCCAAACAGAGTTCAGAATGATGCTATTGTTGGAAGGGGGCCAGGTGCCAAGGAACGCAAGGAGCCTCTAGAAGCTGGAAATGGCAAGGAAACATTTTCTTTCACACAACATACAAGTTATTTTATATTAACATTCTTCTCTTACCTACTATACATCCTGGTGCAACTCTTGGGAATTAGTGGTGCTGGCCATTCCCGCCATCATGCAGTCAAAAATCTGCATATGACTTTTGACAAACTCAAAACTACTAATAACCTACTGTTGACCAGAAGTTGTACTGATAATATCAATAGCCAATTAACACACATTGTGCATATTATATGTATTACATACTGTATTCTTACAACAAAATGCGTTAGATAAAAGGAAATGTTATTAAAAAATCATTATGCAAATACATTTACAATACATATATTTATTTGTTTATTGAGAAAAAAAAACTGAATATAAGTGGATCTGTGCCATTCAAATACATGTCATTCAAGGGTCAGCTGTATATGCTTTTGTATGGATTTGTGTAATAAAGAATGAATGTTGATATAACTCATCTTTGTTTATCCAAATAGAATTATTTGGGTGGCAAAGTTCTGTGAAACTGCAGGAGTAAGGCCATGGGGGCTTTGGTTTTGGTATATCAACTCATGCAAGCTGTGTTACATGAATAAAGTGGTAGTGCTGAGTAAATTGTGCTGACAGGCTGCATTTTGTGCTCTGTTGAACAGTCTTCACTGAGAAGGCAGCATTTTGCTTAATTTTGTTGTTGTTCAACTCTTTGTCACTCCGCTCACTGCACAATGCCAGGCTTCCCAGTCTTAGACTATCATGTTTGCTCAAATTCATGTTCATTGAGTCAGCGATGCTATCTAGCCATCTCATCCTGTACTGTCCTCTGCTTCATATGGACACATAAACTTGTGTGTTTCCTGAATCCAAGTGTGTTCTCTTGATCATTTTTGACCAAATTGTGTTCCTTCACTAGGACAGAGAGATGGTTCCAAATTTCTAAGAGATACATACAGCTCATTTGTTACTTTATTCAAGAAACTGATGAAGACTCTGGCAGCAAGAGCTATTTGGACTTTCTTGGCCTAAAGTTTCTAAGTAATAACATTAATCTTAAATTAGAACCAGGATTAAATTGAACAATGATACACATTTGTTGTTAATGTTGTTTAGTCACTAAGTCGTGTCCTACTCTTTCTGACCCCATGGTCTGTAGCACGCCAGGTTCCTCTGTCTTTCACTATCACCCAGATTGCGCAAGCTCATAGACATTGAGTCAGTAATGCTGTGGAACCATTTCATACTCTGCTGTCCCCTCCTCCTTTGCCTTCAGTTTTTCCTAGCAGCAGGGTCTTTTCCAATGAGTCTGTGCTTTGCATCAGGTGGCCAAAGTACTGGAGCTTCAGGTTCAGTATCAGTCCTTCCAATGAATATTCAGGGATGATTTTCAAGATTGACTGGTTTGATCGCCTTGAAGTCCAAGGGACTCTTGAGAGTCTTCTCCAAAAACATAATTCAAAAGCATCAATTCTTAGGTGCTCAGCCTACCTTATGGTCCAATTCTCACATCCATATATGACGGCTGGAAAAATCATAGGTTTGAATAAGTTGGCAAAGTGATGTCTCTGGTTTTTAATACATTGTCTTGGTTTATCATAGCTTACCATCCAAGAAGCAAGTGTGTTTTAATATCTTGGCTACAATCACCATCCACAGTGATTCTGGAGCCCAAGAAAATCAAATCTGTCACTAACACTTTTCCCATTCTATTTGCCAAGAAGATGGGACTGGATGCCATGATATATATATGTGTGTGTGTGTGTGTGTGTGTGTGTGTGTGTGTGTGTGTGTGTGTTTTCTTCCTATTGATTAGTTTTAAGCCAGCTTTTGACTCTTCTCTTTCACCCTCATCAAGAGGCTCTTTAGTTCCTTTTCATTTTCTGCCATTACAGTGGTATCATCTGCATATCTGAGGTTGTTGATATTTCTCCCAGCAATCTTGATTCCAGCCTGTGCTTTATCCAGCCCTGCATTTCACATGACTTACTCTGCATATAAGTTAAATAAGCAGGAATACAGCCCTGCCGTACTCCTTCTCAATTTTGAAGCAGGCAGTTGTTCCATGTACAGTTCTGTTGCTTCTTTACCTGCACACAGATTTCTCAGGAGGCAGGTAAGGTGGGCTGGTATTCCCATCCCTTAAAAAATTTTCCAGTTTGTTGTGATCCACACAGTCAAAGGCTTTAGCATAGTCAACGAAACAGAAGAGATACTTTCTGGAATTCTGTTGCTTTCTCCATGATCTAACAGATGTTGGCAATTCCTCTGCCTCTTCAAAATCCAGCTTGCATACCTTAACATTCCAGGTGCGTATGCAATATTGCTGTGTATTGCATTGGACTTTACTTTCACCACTACATACCTCCACAACTGAGTGTCTTTTCGGCTTTGGCCCAGTGGATTCATTGTTTCTGGAGCTATCAGTAATTGTGCTCCACTTTTCCTCAGTAGTATACTGTCCACCTTCTAACATGGGAAGCTCATCCTTTGGTGTCATATCTTTTTACCTTTTCATACTGTTCATGAGTTCTTGCAGCATGTATACTGGAGTGGTTTGTCATTTACTTCTCTAGTAGATCACATTTTGTCAGAACTCTTCACTAGACCTGTCCATCTTTGGTGGCCCTGCATGGCATGGTTGGTAGCTTCATCGAGTTATGTAAGCCCCTTTGCCACAACAAGGCTGTGATCCATGGGAAATACCAAATGTTCTAAAATATCTCAGCCCTGTCTAATGGAACAAGGATTAGACTGAAGGCAAGGATTTTGATTTGACATTTGCACATTCATATTAAATAAATGAATTCAAAAAAGCTAACTAAAAATAGTTTATATTCAGTTTTCTGCTTTTTGTTAAATGATCTTAGTTTCATACACAAATACCATGCTATAATGAACATGTCAAGTGGAATTTTTATCATCATAATAGATTTACTTATGCTTTTCTCATCTCTCCTGAAAGTATTCTCTTTTCCAGCTCCATATCAAATGAATTAGTAGATGTTTCAGTTCAGTTCAGTTCAGTCGCTCAGTCGTGTCTGACTCCTTGCAACCCCATGAATCACAGCACGCCAGGCCTCCCTGTCCATCACCAACTCCCGGAGTTTACCCAAACTCATGTCCATGGAGTTGGTAATGCCGTCCAGCCATCTCATCTTCTGTTGTCCCCTTCTCCTCCTGCCCCTAATCCTTCCCATCATAAGGGTCTTCTCCAATGAGTCAACTCTTCACATATTAGATGTTCAAATGTTTCCAAAATATGATTTTTTTTGCATTGATTTAGGTTTAAAGGACTAAATTATTACAATTTGGAAAATCAAATAGTAAAGTTTCAGAAGTATAAAAACAGAATCCATGTATATACAAATTGTTTTGCTGCAAACTACAAGAACATTAAAAACAAACAAAAAAAAACCCAGTGTTTAAAGTTGCTAGTCATAGAAAGCTACTTTTCCAATAAATATATCTGAAACATTCGGAAATTTCAATTTTACGTCTTATGATATACTAAGGTCTTATGTATTTATATAATTGACTTACCACATTTGGACTGTGGCACTTATCTTTACAATATTCAGTATCTCTTTTAAAATACATAGAATGTTACTTGTCTTTATGTGTCATTTTTTCCACAACATTGTAGACCCTGAGGTCAGGGACTATGTCATATTTAGCTATAAATTCTCATGGTCACCCAGTACAATGCTTTGAATATTGCAAGGCATCATTTAACATGTTTAATTAAAATATGATCCAAAAGAGTTAGCACAGCCTATGTCAATATACAAAGCACAAAACAGAATGTTTCCCAGTCTTGAAGTGTTTTCAGAGTTTGACCTTGATTTTCAGCAGAAATCTTGAGCAAAGGAGAAGAGGAAGATTTAGTTGCTGCAATTATTTCTCTTAATGAAAAATAAAACATAAATTTAACAGTCCTTACCTTTTCTTTATTTTCCTTTATGGTCTTTCATATCTATTTGTTGTTTAACAGTGAGCTAATAATGCCACAGGTCTGATTTTTTTTTGGTCCTCAACACCAGGGTGAAATTCTGTCCAATCTTTTACCACCTGAGGATGGACACACTCAATTCAAAGAAATCTATAAATGCCAACTACACAAACATGTAAACTGACAATTAGGAAAATTGATTATAGTAATTCACAATATTTTTATAGCACAGTGCAACAGTAAACACTTCTCTCAATGTTTAAAACAGCTAAGTAGTGTTTTAATATAATCTTCTTCAATTATTTCAATAATCAATTTCTTCTGATCATGTGCATTTTCAATTTAAATATGATTAAAACTGTGGGAATTTGATCCATAGTTGGTTGAATCCATGCATTCAGAACCTACAGATTTATTAATGGGGGATGACTGTACCTTAGTTTTACCTGTACATTCTTTGCATTATACTGATTATTAGTCAGTGCCTATAAAATGCACTCAAAAATAGGTCAGTAAATTTTATGAAGGTGATTAAAAAAAACATTTAAAATAGCTCTTTTACTACATCTTAATTAATGGGTTGTTATAGTCCAAGACAGACAAAGTTTAACCTGTAAAATGCACACAATTAATGACTAATATACTAACTGTTAATAAATGTGCATCTCTTTAATCAACTTAAAAATGGTTTTTTGGAGTCTACTATAGGCACAGAGAAAGATACTTTCTAGAACCATTATCTGTGGATGAAAAATATATAATGGCCTGTTGACTGAATAAGCTGCTTTGTAGCTTTAGTTCTATCTGTAACTGCAATTTCCTTTGACAGTGAAACCTAACGTATGTACAAGTTCTGTTGGTTAGAATGTGGCTGTCTTTGAGGGGTCATGATTATGCCTACCACAAGTATTTTTAGACTTTTTTCAAAAATAGACAAGACACCGCACTGCCAGTTACCTATAACACTATTTATTACTCTCAATCTAGAGACTGTTATAAAGGTCTAACTCTGTGTCTTCTTTCATTAAATAATAATTCATCTTGTTTGGCTCCTTTTGAATATGTAGATGTGATTATCAGCAGTTCTCATGAAAATTCTAGTCCAATAAGCTTAAAATTGGATATCAAATCAGCTATTAGAGGAATAATACTATTAGGTAATGAAAAAATATGCTAAGAAGCTGTGATATAGAGTATTATTTCCATTTTTATATCCTTCATTAATTCTGTTAGGAAGATTGAATAAAAGAAAAAAGCACACATTTATGATTTCAAATTGTTATAGCTTTTATAGTTGGAAAATGTCTATCAATTTATCATATTATCCAATATTTTCTTTATTTTTTCTAAAGACAGTAACTGTGTAACAATATATGTTTTTAAAAGATAGAATGTAATATATTAACAGATGTTGAGTTTTTAATCACTGAATATACACTGGGATAATCACTTGGCAAAAACAATGTAGAGAAGATATAAACACTGCATTGTATCTGTACTAAATGGCTTTAAAAATGGTTTATAATAGAGATGCATCATAAACATAATTTTTAATGCTAATTAAGATATGCTTTATATTTCAGAGATCTAAAATTCTGCCAAACATTTTTCTATTTTCCTAGTGTAGTTTCTTCTTTAATAGAAATAGAAATTGCTATGTTACATATTTCAAAGGATTATGCTCTTATACAATATCTTGCATCATATTTTCCTGAAGCAACTAATGTCTATGTTTAAAATTTCCATCAACGTAATTCTCAGCAATAGTGTGCTTTTATATCTGAAGAGTTTCTCCATGAAATATCATGAAAATAAATGTTGACAGTGGTGAGAAACTTTTATATGCCCCTTGCTGAAGAAAAATGACATGTGGTCGTTTGTTTCTTCCAATTCTGTCTTTGAATAGTTTCACAATTTTATTATAATTCATAAAATAAACCTGCAGGGAAATCTATGTGCTGCACTGAATTATAAAACACATGACCACTTAACTTCAGTAGAGTTGCTTTATACATTTGTATCAATTCTACTCAGGTGGACGAAACTGGAGCCTATTATACAGAGTGAAGTAAGCCAGAAGGAAAAACAACAATACAGTATACTAATGCATATATATGGAATTTAGAAAGATGGTAATGACAACCCTGTATGCGGGACAGCAAAAGAAACTCAGATGTATAGAACAGTCTTTTGGACTCTATGGGAGAGGGCAAGGGTGGGATGATAAGGGAGAACGGCATTGAAAAATGTAAATTATCATATGTGAAATCAGTCGCCAGCCCAGGTTTGATGCTTGATACACAGTGCTCAGGGCTGGTGCACTGGAATGACCCAGAGAGAGGGAATCCGGAGGGAGGTGGGAGGGGGTTTCTGGAAGGGAAACCCATGCATACCCATGGCGGATTCATGTCAATGTATGGCAAAACCAACACGATAATGTAAAGAAAATTAAAAAATAAATGAATAAATTAATTAATTAAAAAAGGAAATTTCTTTCATACTTCAAGATTCAAATGATATGATATATTTAAGTAGGTTAGAATATTTTAAAATGTTCTTAAATGCTAAACTATAATTTCTTTCAAAAAAGCATCTAAAAGAAATCCAACATTGAAACATTGATTAAATAAATTCAGCTTTTTTATTGGTATAACATACCAATCTAAAAATAATTTTATTGATCATGTTGATAGGCAAACACAAATTTCCATAAAATGTATTTTGTTTTTAAAAAACTGACTGCAATTTTGCAAATAAAAACAGTGTGCCTGAAAAAATTTAATCACATGGATCCTTTTTATTGCTTTTATTCACACAGTTTTTGAATTATTAGTGTTTAAAACATTAGCAGCATGATACATACGATGCATATTTGTACATTGACATTGTACAGTACAGGAAACAGGGAGCAAGGCCATCCCTAAGTAAAAGAAATGCAAAAAAGCAAAATGGTTATCTGAGGAGGCCTTACAAATAGCTGTGAAAAGAAGAGAAGTGAAAAGTAAAGGAGAAAAGGAAAGATATACCCATTCAAATACAGAGTTCGAAAGAATAGCAAGGAGAAATAAGAAAGCCTTCCTCAACGATCAGAGCAAAGAAATAGAGGAAAACGATAGAATGGGAAAGACTAGCGATCTCTTTAAGAAAATTAGAGATACTAAGGGAAAATTTCATGCAAAGATGGGCTCAATAAAGGACAGAAATGGTAGGGACCTAACAGAAGCAGAGATGTTAAGTATAGGTGGCAAGAATACACAAAGGAACTGTACAGAAAAGATCTCCATGATCCAGATAATCACGATGATGTGATCACTCACCTAGAGCCAAGCATCCTGGAATGTGAAGTCAAGTGGGACTTAGGAAGCATCACTAGGAACAAAGCTAATGGAGGTGATGGAATCCCAGTTAAGCTATTTCAAATCCTGAAAGATGATGCTGTGAAAGTGCTGCACTCAATATGCAAGCAAATTTGGGAAACTCAACAATGGCCACAGAACTGGAAACGGTCAGTTTTCATTCCAATCCCAAAGAAAGACAATGCCAAAGAATGCTCAAACTGCAACATAATTGCACTCATCTCACATGCTAGTAAAATAATGCCCCAAATTCTCCAAGTCAGGCTTCAACAATACGTGAACATGAACTTCAAGATGTTCAAGCTGGTTTTAGAAAAAGCAGAGGATCCAGAGATCAAATTGCCAACATACGCTGGATCATCAAAAAAACCAGAGAGTTCCAGAAAAACATCTATTTCTGCTTTATTGACTATGCCAAAGCCTTTGACTGTGTGGATCACAATAAACTGTGGAAAATCCTGAAAGAGATGGGAATACAGACCACCTGACCTGCCTCTTGAGAAACCTGTATGCAGGTCAGGAAGCAACTGTTATAAGTGGACATGGAACAACAGACTGGTTCCAAATAGGAAAAGGAGTACGTCAAGGCTGTATATTATCACCCTGCTTATTTAACTTATTTGCAGAGTACATCATGAGAAATTCTGGGCTTGATGAAGCACAAGCTGGAATGAAGATGGCCAAGAGAAATATCAATAACCTCAGATATGCAGATGACACCACCCTTATGGCAGAAAGTGAAGAGGTACTAAAGAGGCTCTTGATGTAAGAGAAAGAGGAGAGTGAAAAAGTTGGCTTAAAGTTCAACATTCAGAAAACTAAGATCACGGCATCTGGGCCCATCATTTCATGGCAAATAGATGGGGAAACAATGGAAACAGTGGCAAGCTTTATTTTGGATGGCTCCAAAATCACTACAGATGCTGACTGCAGCCATGAAAAAAAAAGATGCTTAGTCCTTGGAAGAAAAGTTATGACCAACCTGGACAGCATATTAAAGAGCAGAGACATTACTTTGCCAACAAAGGTCCATCTAATCAAGGCTATGGTTTTTCCAGTATTCATGTATGGATGTGAGAGTTGGACTGTAAAGAAAGCTAAGTAACGAAGAATTGATGCTTTTGAACTATGGTGTTAGAGAAGACTCTTGAGAGTCCCTTGGACTGCATGGAGATCCAACCAGTCCATCCTAAAGGAGATCGGTCCTGAATGTTCATTGGAAAGACTGATGTTGAAGCTGAAACTCCAATAGTTTTTCTACCTGAGGTGAAGTGCTGACTCATTTGAAAAGACCCCGAAGTTAGGAAAGATTGACGGCAGGAGGAGAAGATGATGACAGAGGATGTGATGGTTGGATGGCATCACTGACTTTATAGAGATGAGTTTGAGTAGACTACCTGTGTTGGTGATGGACAGGGAGGCCTGGCATGCTGCAGTCCACTGGGTCACAAAGAGTAGGGCAGAACTGAGCAGCTGAACTGAACTGAAAGTATTTGTTTAACTAAATGTATAAACTGACTATCTTGAGTATGGGTACTGAAGCAGACCACTTTCTGTGTTTTCCTTCCCTGATGGACTGTCTCTCGATAAAAATCAAGGCTAAACGATCAGTTCATGAAATATTTAACCACTTTAATTCTTGTATTTTCTAATCATCCCAACTTTAAATATGCATGTGATAAACAATGTAGTTCATGAATTTTTGTGTAGGTTGAAAAGTGAGGTTAGAATCAAAAAATAAATTGCTGAATAAATATAATTTATCTAATGTGGATAAAAAATAAAAAGGAAATAAGCTTAAAAACTAAGTTAGAGTTTTTAAATCATAGAAATAAAAGGGAATGAGATAGAAAGAATAGAAGAATGTTTAAACATTCATTTAATCAGGTGTATTCATTGGGATTATCACTTGACAGAGACAATGCATAGGGATACATTTGAGATCTGACTAGAAATACATCTTTCTATTAATTCACATTCTAACTCTAATCAATTTTATTGCATATTACCTGCCTTAATTTATACTTATGATACATTTGGAGTCAGAGCATCCATTTAACTTGTAGGAATTTAATTATATAAGATAATATATTCACTTTTCATTATTCAGCTAGTGGTTTAACAATGCAGACTCAATGGCGCTTGCAAAGGAGACAGGAGGAAAATTGCTTGATAAAAACACAATGTTCTTCTGTCTGCTTCTGTGCCTTTTTCCTCCCTGGTTCCTTCCTTCCCTTATTTATCTCTCCTTCCCTTTCTTCCTTCCTTACAAATCTCAGTGGTAGGTAACAATTTAACAACATTTCAAATGCCATATGTATCACTTATTTTGTGAAAAAGTGCATTTAAAGATGAAAACATGAAATCTCATTACAGATTAACTCTAATAGATGAACTTCTGCAATAGATATTCATGTAACACTAACCTTAAACACTGATTAAACAAAAATATCCCTACTCTTGTCATTATTAGACCTGTATCACAAAAGTTTTATTCACTTATTACTATTACTGCTATATAGTGAATTGTGTTCTCTCAAATTCATACATTGAAGCACTAAGTCTCAATATGTCTGGAAATAGTTACCATCCTTTTAAACTGATATTTACTACAATTAATGTTTTATTCTTTGCTATCTTGATATTCATTTTATCCCTCACTACACAGAAAACAGCTTCTTCTCTAACTATAGGCTTAAAAGTGTTTGTAGCAGGTGCTTAAACAGACTGTGGTTTGGGGTTTTTTTAAGCTAAGGCCAGTCTTTGCTGACAGCCAGTAAGGGAAAAGGACCTCAGTACTACAGCTTCAAGGTACTACTTTCTTTCAAAACCTGAGTAAGTATGGGAGCAAATTCTTCCCAGAGCCTCCCAGCAATAACTCAGGTTGGCTGAAGCCATCATTTTGATATTTTGAAACATGGAACAGAGAAACCTGTCAAGTGAACCCAGATTTTTCACAGATAGAACTGTGAAATGTTAAATTTGTGTTGTTTTAAATTGCTCAACTTATGGTCTTTATTATGGCATAGGTACAAGTGGGTAAATGTACTGTCAGCCTGGCCTATTTTTGCTTACATCAACATTTGACATTAGGGTTTACAAAATGGTGATTCTTCCAATTCAATCATTTCTTCTGCATTTATTGGCTAGAGTTCTTCTCTAAAAAGACTTTATTTTATAAAAAAACTAGTTATCCTAAAATAAAGTTTGTACATGAAACAGAGACTAAATACCTATGTTTTTTCTTCGTTTTTCAAATCAATTGAGATGTTGATTTCACCAATCTAAGGCAACTAAGTAGATTTTTTTGTATGATTATAAAGTCAAAGATTTTATTTATTTCAACCACATCACTGCCAGTTTCTTCATTGCACTTAAACAGTCTCATACGAGGACAATGCAAACCCCTTCAAGATGGATCCTGTGTCTTTTTGTCAAGACTCCACTATTCTATGATAGCACTATTATTTTCTGGCATTCCAGATTATCCAAGGTTTATCTTGTGCATTTCATGCCTTGGGCATTGCATTGTCCAGGCCCCCAAGAATCTCCTATTTCTTTAGAGCTTTTAGAGGCCAGAGATTGGACATTTAGGAGTGGTTTTTTAATTGCTTCAGGGTCATTTCAGTAAACAGTGATTGTTCATGTTGTTTTTTAGAAATAAAAGATAAATCATAAGTTTATAATACATTTACAGTTCAAAGGTTAGCGTGCTGTGTTTAACTATTTTGATTTTTATACTTGTTTCTTTTAATAAATTTTAAAGTTTCTAAAAACATTACTATAATTTATTATTGGTTTTCTTTATCTGATAATTCACATTATTATAATAAGATGTTAAATTTGGTTTAAGATTTCTTTGCAGGTTTTCTGTTTGGTTTGTTTTTTGGTGTTTAGAATTTATCCTTCTTGGAAATATAGTCAAAATGCTGTATCTTAAAATGTTAAATGGTTATGTTATCAAATTCACATGATTTCTGTTATTTTTAAATTTAGGGGTCATGGTTTTTATATATGCTTTAATTTTGTTTTGTTTTGAAATTTACACAATTTCCAAGTTAGAAAAATGTCATTCTGAAAAAAAAAATGATTGTAAATTAATTATAACATGGGAGGAAAATCAATGCAAATATTCCTAAAGTAGATTCATCTCCAAAATTATTTATTTGGGAAACTGTAGATAGAAACTCTATATAGATGCTAGATTTTACTTGATATTCCAAGCCAGAAATCTAGGAACCAGTTTGCTCATTTCTGCATGAAAAATTTAGCAGTTGTATCAATATTATAGTTTTAATATTAACTACTCCTCTCCAATCCCAGTATCATCATACTACTGCAGATCATCCTGACTTTTCCTGGATAGCTGTAATTGTCAATTATCTGGGCTACTTAGCTCATCTGGCTACTTAGCATACCCATTAATGTTAAGAAGATGGGGAAGGACTTTTAAAAATACAAATGGACAAGCCATTCACCTGCTCCAAAGAACTGAGAGGCTTCTCCATGCTCCTAAGCTAAAATGCCATCAGTTCTTGTTTTGGTAAATGTGTTGTCTTATAAATATTTTGTTTGTAATCTTTGAAAATAGACCATAAGCCTCATGAATACTGTGTGTGATAGGGTAGAGGTGTGTGGAGAATCAAATGTGATTAAAAAGTGAACATATTTTCTATGACTAAAGTTCATAATTTCATCAAACTGTCCTCGACTTCTTGTAGCTGATTTTGTTTATGAGTACTGTTTACTTCTGTATAAGACCAAATGTATCAGCTATTTATATAGCTGATTAAATTTCTAATAAATTACCAGTATGGACTTGTGGAGAAGGCAAAACAATTAAGTACCTTTGCTTTTGCTGTACATTAAATGGAGCTTCCCAGGTGGCACTAGTGGTAAAGGACCCACCTACCAATCAAGGAGACATAAGAGATGCATTCAAACCCTAGGTTGGGAAGGTCCCCTGGAGAAGGGCATGGCAACCCACTCCAGTGTTCTTGCCTGGAGAATCCCATGGACAGAGGAGCCTGGTGGGCTACTGCTCATAGGTTCTCAAAGAGTCAGACATGATTAAAGCAACATAGCACATGCATGTACATAATGTGTTAACATTCTCACTCTTCTATCTTTATTTAGGACTTATCCCTTGCTAAACTTAAGAATTTAGAGATAAAAATTTTAAATCTAAATTACTGCTTAATTTTTAAGATGTAAATATTATATATTAATATAAAGAATACTTATTTAAAAATTAATACATAATTTGTGTCATATTTCTAAAGAATCTGAAATACTCAATATGCTAAACATGAACAAAGCTCTGATACTGCTAACTGTCAAACAAGATTAAATAGGGAAAATATCAGAAGAAACTCTGGCCACTGTCCATATGCCAGGAACAGATTTTTTTCCTGTTTTCAAATATATTTATTTTTAATTGAGGGATAATTTCTTTACAATATTGCTTCAGTTTCTGCCATACATAAATATTTTTACTTTAGGAATTGTTTTAAAAAAAAGGAATGAAAAAAATGGGAAGGTAAGAAGGAAGGAAGGAAGGAAGGATAGGAAGGGAAAGAATATTAAGAGAAAGATATATTTCAACTTGAATGATTACCACTAAGAAGGGAAAGGAGACTGCATACACATATATACACACACACACACACACATATATTATTATATATCATCACATATATGTGGTCTATAATATGTAGGGTTAAAAATTAGTTGGGTTAAAACTAAGAAAATCATAATTGTTAGCTTCCCTGGGATAATCTAAGCTTAATTTCATGGTCCCAGCATCACGTCTAGTTAATGTTACTTTTATTCTGAAGGTGTACATGGCACAAACAATAAATCACATGGTCACATATAATACAATTACCTAAAAGGCAGTAAAATACATCATAAACTTATTTTCTATTTAGAACAATCACAAAATACATTGCTTGATTTCTACTAATCCATTGTAAAATTTCCTATTACACTGTTCTAAGACTATAATTTTGAAGTGAGAAAATAATATTTTTCTCAGTGAAGTTGGTGATTATAATTATTCTATAATTGTATCTAATTGAAACTCAAGTATCCTAAATATATCTTCAAATTTAAATGATTGTTCACAGTTACTTTTAAAACCTTACAAGTGTTAAAATCCATTAATTTTTTTTTTTTTTGGTAATCTTTCTACTTTTTTGTAACCTCAAAATACAAGTTAAGCCAAATGGGATTAAACACAAGTACTTAGAATGGAAACAATTTCCCACCTTAGTTATTACAGTCATTCTGTCTACTTTGGATTACAGCTGTTTTAAAAATGGACAGTGGAATTAATTTATGTGGAAAAACTATAAGGTGATTAAAACACTTTAGTAGGTATACATGTTATTAGGGAATATGATGAATCACAACTGACATAAAAGAACAGAGAGGGCTTTTTTTTTTTTTTATGAGGGAACTCACTTTTTATTTATTTTATTTTATTTTTTTTCTTAGTTTTGCCAAACAATGACATGATATCACCATGGGTTTACATATGCTCCCCCTCCAGAACCCCCCTCCCTCTTCCCTCCCCCCAGGAAATCTCGTTGCACCAGCCCCGAGCATCAATCCTGGGCTGGCAATTAATTAGACATATGATAATTAACATGTTTCAATGCCATTCTCCCATATCATCCCACCCTTGCCCTCATCCACAGAGTCCACAAGTCTATTCTATACATCTGCGTTCCTTTTGCTGTCTCGCATGCTGGGTTCTCGTTACCGTCTTTCTAAATTCCATATATATGCATTAATGTATATGCTTCTGGCTTACTTCACTCTGGATAATGGGCTCCAGTTTCGTCCATCTGAGTAGAACTGATTCAAATGAATTTTTTTTTAATGCTGAGTAATATTCCATTGTGTATATGTACCACCTAGATGCCCATCAACCGACGAATGGATAATAAAGCAGAGAGGGCTTTTAACACTCTACTCCACTCTTCGGTTCAGTTCAGTTCAGTAGCTCAGTCATGTCCAACTCTTTGCAACCCCATGGAGTATAGCACATCAGCCTTCTCTATCCATCACCAACTCCAAGTTACTCATACTCATGCTCATTGAGTTGGTGATGCCATCCAACCATCTCACCCTCTGTCATCCCCTTCTCCTCCTGCTTTCAATCTTTCCCAGCATCAGGGTCTTTACAACTGAGTCAGTTCTTCACATCAGATGGCCAAAGCACTGGAGTTTCAGCTTCAGTATCAGTCTTCCCAATGAATAGTCAAGACTGGTTTCCTTTAGGATGGACTTGTGGATCACTTTGCTGTCCAAGGGACTCTCAAGAGGCTTCTTCAACAGCACAGTTCAAAAGCATCAATTCTTCAGCGCTTACTTTTCTTTACAGTCCAACCCTCACATCCATACATGACTACTGGAAAAAGCATAGCCTTGACTAAATGGACCGTTGTTGGCAAAGTAATGTCTGCTTTTTAGTATACTGTCTAGGTTAGTAATATCTGGGTTTGTCTCTCTTAGGAATTAAGAAGATGTCTGGAGTCTATCTCTATAATTCTTTAAAACCACAGAATAATATAACACAGAAAACAGAATTTAAATTTTGTCTTTGCCTTTCCTCATTTTTTTTTCTGCTTAAGTACTATCTAAAATTTATTGTTTTTTAATTGATTTAAGATACAGACAATATAAATAAAGAAATAAAGCACCAAAATAAATTTGAAAATTTTTTCAAAGGTAGTCCTACCAGTCATATTTCAGATAAATTTTAATTTTTTTTTGTCAGTTCAGAATCTAATTCTGGTTATACAATTCCCAGAAATATATCCTAGCTGAGAATGGAAAGGTATAGAGCAAAAGACAATCACATTCATTGTTGTTTACTTGCTCAGTCATATGTGACTCTGTGATCCCGTAGAATGTCTAGCTTGCCAGGCTCCGCTGTTCATGGGATTTTCCTGGCAAGAAGACTGGTATTGGCCATTTCCTTTTGCAGGGAGTAAGCCAAAGAACAGCATTAAATTAATAAATTTCCTGAGTGTTGTATTATAGGGATATTGGTTCCTATGATGATAATGTTAATGATAGTAATTTAAGCTACTGCCACTATTAATCATTGCTTTTGATAATGGAATAACATAGACAGCTTAATAAAGTTATACTATCTTTTTTTTTTCACACACACACACAAAACAGAAGTAAGAGGCCAGCCTGATTTTTTTTTTTTTTTTTTAGTTTGTTCAGTTGTGGAACTTTATAGTTTTTCATTTATTGTTGTAAAACCATGGGCAATTTCATAACGTTTTAAAATTTATGTATTTTTAAGGATATATTCAAGGATAATGACTTTACAGAATTGTGTTGGTTTTTGCCAAACATCAACATGAATCAGCCATAGATATACATATGTCTCTTCTCGTGTGAACCTACCTCCTTTTTCCCTCCATCCCATCCCTATAGGTCTTTAGTTAATATGTATTATTTTTTCTTTCTTCAAATTTAAAATGCTTTAAAATTTTTGTCATTATTCTCATAGGCCAAACATTTCACCAACATATGTATCTATGGATATCTTGTCAGTTATGTTGCCTGGAATATTGTGAGCTCTTATACTGTACACAGAAGTTATTTTAATAAAAACTGGAAAAAAAATTCTATCCTTATAGATGGTAAAAAAAAAATTACTTCTCAAAGATGCTTATGTCCTAATCTCCCAGATTTGTATATACACTACCTTAACATGGAAAAATGGACTATGAAGATATGATTAAATCAATGGTCTCAAAATGGGAAGATTATCCTGAATTATCCCAGGTGATATAATTATAATAATCTTTACAGGAGAAAACCAAAAAGGTTAGAATTAAAGAAGACATGATGACAGAAGCAGATGGAAAAAAAAAAAAAGTAGCACTGAGAGAAGAAAGAGGTTGAAAAACTCACACTATTTGGCACTGAGGATCTAAGGGCCCCTGAGCCAAGGGATATAGATGGCCTCCAAAAGCTGGATTAGACAAGAGATGACTTCTGCTCTAGAGACCTCAGAAGAAATGTAACCCTATCAGTTCCTTGATTTTAGCCACATAAAACCCCTTTTGGGATTTCTGAAATCCAGACTGCAAGATAATAAATCTGTGTTGTTTTAAGCCACTAAGTTTCTGGTAATTGGTAGCAATAAGAAACTACTACAAAGAAAGTCTTTGATCACTGCTTCTGGTTTTGCTTTGCTCTCTTCATAGTTGCTGCTTAAATTTATATTTGGTCTAAGAATTTTGAATTTTTATACTTTGCTTTCATTTTGACAAAAGGTTTAGAAGTATGCCTCCACAGTGATTAATTCATTTACTATGATACAGATTCTGATTTACAAAATTGTACATCTTTTTCAAATTTGGTTCCTGTCAGTACTACTGCACCATGTCCTATTTCATTCTACCCCACTCTTTGTGTTGGATTCTGCTTTATAAAGATTAAAATAATGAACCTACTGAGAATATCAACCTTCTGAGTTTTTCTTTTGGTCTCTCTTCTTTCTTCTACCTCTGTGTTTGCTCAGTGAATCAGTGTTTTCTAACCTCCAGTGTGTTTTCACCATTGGTCCTTAAATGGTTGCTTTTCATTAGTCATTGTCAAAAAGGATGACAGTACAAGCTCAGTGAATTTTAAATATCAGGTATATGGACTCTTTTACTCCTCTATTCTGTCTGGTGATTGGGTAGTTTACTTTTGTCAGTGAAGAGCAATGTGACATCTTTTCAGTTTGATATGCCCCTGTTTTTATTTCTTTTATAAGACAGAGTAGAACATGAGTCCATTAACTACAAATATATATTATATGACCTCATATATAATGCTTAATGTATAAGAATACTGCTTATTTGAAACTTCATGCCATGCTTAGTCAATCAGTCTTATCAACTTTTTGTGATCACATGGAATGTAACCTGCCCAGGGTCCTCTGTCCATGGGGATTCTCCATGTAAGAATACTAGAGTGGGTTGCCATGTCATCCTTTAGGAGATCTTCCAAATTCCTGGACCTCTGGGTGTGTTCTGCATCCAGTTCAGCTTTGAAGGTTTCCAATTCATGCCTCTTATTTTTCTTATAATTTTCCAATTATTGAGACTGCTTTTGTTTTATTTTTACATTGCCCACATACATCTTCTAGGTTTAGTAGGTGGTTTTCTATCTCTTAAAAACTAGTCTGTACATATGAGAGGGTATTTATCTTACACTCATCTCACATGCTAGCAAAGTAATGCTCAAAATTCTCCCTTAAGGCTTCAAAAGAATGTGAACTGAGAACTTCCACATGTTCAAGATGGATTTAGAAAAGGCAGAGCAACCAGAAATCAAATTTCCATCATCCGCTAGATCATCAAAAAAGCAAGAGAGTTCCAGAAAAACGTCTGCATTATTGACTACGTCAGAGCCTTTGACTGTGTGGATCACAAAAAAAATTGGAAAATTCTTAAAGAGATGAGAATACCAGACCACCTTACCTTCTTCCTGAGAAACCTGTATGCAGGTCAAGAAGCAACAGTTAGAACCAGGCATGGAACAACGGACTGGTTCCAAATTGCGAAAGGAGTATGTCAAGGCTGTATATCATCACCTTGCTTATTCAACTTACATACAGAGTACATCATGTGAAATTCTGGGATGGCTAAAGCACAAGCTGGAATCAAGATTGTTGGGAGAAATATCAATAACCTCAGATATGCAGATTATACTACCCTTATGGCAGGAAGCAAAGAGGAACTAAAGAGCCCTTTGATGAAAGTGAAAGAGGAGAGTGTAAACACTGGCTTAAAACTCAACATTCAGAAAACTAAGATCATGGCACGCAGTCCCATCACATCAAGGCAAGCGGATGGGGAAACCATGGGAACAGTGCCAGACTTTATTTTCTTGGGCTCCAAAATTACTGCAGATGGTGTCTGCAGCCATGAATTTAAGATATGCTTGCCCCTTGGAAGAAAAGTTATGACCAACCTAGATAGCATATTGAAAAGCAGAGACATTACATTGCCGACAAAGTTCTGTCTAGTCAAAGCTATGATTTTTCCAGTAGTCATGTAAAGATGTGAGATTTGGACTACAAAGAAAGCTGAGCACCGAAGAATTGATGCTTTTGAACTGTGGTGTTGGAGAAGACTCTTGAGAGTCCCTTGGACTGCATGGAGATCCAACCAGTCAATCCTAAGAGAAATCAGTCCTGAATATCCATTGGAAGGACTGATGCTAAAGCTGAAGCTCCAATACTTTGGGCACCTGACGCAAAAAAATGACTCTTTGGAAAAGACCCTGATGCCAGGAAAGATGGAGGGCAGAAGGAGAAGGGGATGATAGAGGATGAGGTGGTTTGATGGCATCACCAATTCAATGGACATGAGTTTAAGCAAGCTCTATGAGTTGGTGATGGACAGGGAAGCTTTGTGTGCTGCAGTCCATGGGGTCACAAAGAGTCAGACATGACTGAGTGACAGAACTGAATTCAAAAAGGGGAGACCTGCTGTCATAAATTCTAAACCTAGTATTAAATCTGGAAGTTGCTGAAGCTACACCTCTAACTCTCTTGGGCCTGTCTTTTTCTTCCAGTGTGCTGAAAGTATAACCACCTTGCTATCCTCCAGCTCTTTAGCACCAGCACATCCTTTGTTTTTGCTGTGAAGTGCACCCACTGTATCTTCGTGTGTGTGCTCAGTTCTTCAGTCATGTCAGACTCTACCATCTCATGGAATATAGCCTGTCAGGCTCCTCCTGTTCATGGGATTCTCTGGGCAAGAATACTGGAAAGAATTGCCATTTCCTCCTCCAAGGGGTCTTCGACTCAGGGATTAAACCTGCATCTCCTGTGGCTCTTGCACTGGCAGAGGGATTTTTTACCACTGAGCCATCTGGGAAGCCCACATATATCTTCATACCTGCTAAGTAATTCTAGTCCAGCAGAGTACTTTGGCAAATGTGGAATATTTTGGGGCCATTGTTTTGTTGTTGTTGTTGTTGTTTTTCAGTTGTTGGAAAGCTTTCTGAATTATACTAGCTAAGTGAATTATAGAAAGATTGTTATAAGCTAATTCAAGATTTATCCCACTTCTTTAATCCTAATATACTACTATTCTCAATGACATATTTTAATATTTTAAAGCAATTAGACAGTTTAACTCATGCAAGTTCTGATATTTGATAAAATAAAGTATTCCCAGTTCTCCTTTATCTTCCTTACTTTCATCATGCTTGGATTCCAGTGCAGTATTGCTTATATCTCAGAACACTCTCATTTTGATATTCTGCCTATTCAAAGGTCTCTTAATGAGATAAAGAAATATTCTAATAAAAAACGCTTTGCTTTGTAAAGTGAAATTATCTCCCTTCTCTGGAAGACTTTATGATTTGGAATTCTTTCTAAAATCTGGCACCTTTGTTTCATTCATAATATTACTATAGAATTTCCAAGTACCTTAAAGATAATGGGAACTTTTTGAATTTGAAGATCTGCACACTCTCCAAGGGAAAAATTGAAGATCAGTAAAGTTAGATAAGAAAATCTTTCGTAGTTAATATTAACAGCATAGCTGGCCACAGAGAATACTATATGTCTTAAATTTACCTAAATAGTACAGAACCACCCAAGACCACAGAGTGTGTTTAATGTCTGTACTTAAGTGGAGACCAAACCTGAATGGAGTGTCACAGGAAACTGTGATAATCATGAGAGTACTGTAGGGTTTAGTAGAGATGGCCACAGATAACATCTCTGTGTGTGTATGTGTGTGCTCACGCTCACTCAGTCATGTCCAACTTTTTGTGACCCCACAGACTGTAGCCCACTAGGCTCCTCTGTAACATCTAATAATATTCACATTCAGAAACAAAGGGTCCTAACCACTGTAAGAAAACACAGAGAACATTTAATAGGGAATTAAACAGAATGGACTTTCAATTATGGGATATCAAAGATGGCATTGTCATACAAGCCATAACTCTGAAGACAATGAAGGATCTTTGGGAAGGGACTCTTTGGAGGCTTAATGGTGAAGAGATACAAAGAGATGGCTGAAAATCAAACTTTACTGGAATTAGAAAATAGTAAAGTATCAAAATGTGTAGAACAGAAGAGATTCCATCAATTTCCATTTGTTGAATAAATCACTATAGAACCAGGAAAGGTTGATCTTCCTTCATCAAGAAATGAAAGTGAAAGTGAAGTTGCTCAATCAGTTGTGTCTGGCTCTTTGCCACCCCATGGACTGTATAGCCTACCACACACCTCCGTCCATGGGATTATCCAGGCAAGAGTACTGGAGTGGGTTTCATTTCTGGGAGCCACCAAACCTCACCTTTACAGAAATTTTCTTTTGTTAGTTCCAGAAAAACTCAAACAATGATTTTTTAAAAAATCAATAAAATATGAATGATAAATCCATCACATTTATCATAAGAATAAAAGAAAACATGAGCATAATATTGTTAAGTAAAAGGTTTCTGTAAATCAAGCTAACAAAAGTGTAAAATAGCATTCTGACAAGAATTAAATGTAATTCAACAGCATCTGCGAATTGAAATAACACCAAAAATCAGAAATATAAAAAATATGATTACAAATGGACAGATAAAAGGAGAATATAAAATAAGAACTGAATGAATTCATCAAAGAAATGAGAATAAACAACTATAATCTCTGAAATGAAGACTAAGTGACAAAGATAGCCAAAAGAGAATATATCCAATAAAAAACATAATATGGGAGTTAGAAAATAAAAATGAAATAAAGCCCCAAAATGCCTAAAAAGGTAAAAGTGATGAGAAAGAACTGTTGGTGTGTGTGTAAACAGCAAGTTAGACGAATTTTTATAAGAATATTCTATCTATAAATTTAAAAGAATTATAGAATTAAAACATCATTATTTTTCTATACCTAGTACCAATTGATGAACAATGGTTATTATTATGACAAAACAAAAGACAGTTATGCTTTATGACTTTCTTTGTGGAAGAACACTGCTCCCCTTATGCTGTAATAGTCCAAAAGGGAAAAGTCTTCTAGATATAACTAGAATTTACCAGATGTAAAGAAGGCAGAGGGGTATGTTAAATCATACTATGGGGATGCAATCAGCATTATCCAGACAGTGGAAAGCTCTCAGGACAGGTAAATCTGTGTACTCAACAAATAAATTGTAAGAGGGGGCGAGGTGAGAGACAGAAGTAGAGGTCACAGATAAAAGAGACTTTAAGAGACAAAGCACCTAATATGAAATCCTATTTGGATTAGGACTCAAAGACAACATCATCCAACTGAAAATTTGAACACCGAAGGAATATTTGGTGGTAGTGATAAGTATTGTTAATTTTAAGTATGATCGTGTTGCTAACTTGATGTTATTTTTGAAATCTTTTTTCTTATAGAGATTGGACCACCTACTTATGCTATTCTTTTTCAGTTCGTGGAGTTAAAATGGAACTGTAAGGCCTGCCAAAGGTGAAAAAAAAGAGGCTTATTGCTAGAATCTTTGGTCAAGGTCTCTCAAGTTCTCCTGTTTTTCTGTAAGTTGGCATACAGTTCTCTGGCCTTTGGAGTCCTTAGGGCTCATCGTGATCCTTCCTTCTTCATGTTTCATTCCACATTTATTATGGGCTCTTACGGGCTATCATCAAAGGAAAATTTACAGCCTCAAAATTCACTCCATGTAGAGCTCCAGCACAGCTTAACTATCAATATAAAATTACAAGTTTGCTAAGGATTTTATGGTTTCCTTTGTGAATTTTAACACTAAACATTTCACTTCTACCTCTAACTCTACCTTTGCCTCTATGAAGAGGTATGGGAAAGATATTATAAAATTAAGGAAAAATGCAAGTTGCATAAAAATAAAAAACTTCAAACCTTAAACATATATTTCTACAAATATAGATTTAAAATTGATATTCAAAATATAAAATGAACATTTTAGAAAATGTTAGAATACATAATTAGAAAAAGAAAAAATCAGTAAAGTTCATTATCTTATCTTGTGAATTATGTGTTAATAGCCACTTGGTTAGAACATGTTTTAAAATTTCTGCTTCAGTATGTTTTTGTTTTTCTCAAAAAAAGCTTATACTGTACTTTTATAATAAAATATGGAAACTTGCCAAGAGCTTTAATTAAAAAATTCAAATATCTATGATGCCATATTTGTTAATGTTATATTTGTTATAGTATAAAATATGAAGTGCAAATGAAAGTAACAGTTTATATCTCTTCACAATTAATATTGTAATAAGAAATGCCTTGAAGTTTTCATCAATGTTAAAAGTGAACTCAGTTCAGTTCAGTTCAGTTGCTCAGTCGTGTCTGACTCTCTGTGATCCCATGGACTGCAGCAGGCCAGGCCTCCCTGTCCATCATCAACTCTCAGAGTTTACCCAACATGTCCAGTGATTCGGTGATGCCATGCAACTATCTCATCCTCTGCCGTTCCCTTATCCTCCTGCCCCCAATCCTTCTCCACATTAGGGTCTTTTCAAATGAGACAGCTCTTCTTATTAGGTGGCCAAGGTACTGGAATTTCACCTTCAACATCAGTCCTTCCAATGAACACTCAGGATTGATCTCCTTTTGGATGGACTAGTTGGATCTCCTTTCAGTCCAAGAGACTCTCAAGAGTCTTCTCCAACACCACAGTTCAAAAGCATCAATTCTTCAGCACTCAGCTTTCTTTAAAGTTCAACTCTCACATCCATACATGCCTACTGGAAAAAACATAGCTTTGACTAGATGGATTTTTGTTGGCAAACTAATGTCTCTGCTTTTTAATATGCTGTCCAGGTTGGTCATCACTTTCTTTCCAAGGAGTGTCTTTTAATTTCATGGCTGCAGTCAGCATCTGCAGTGATTTTGGAGCCCCTCAAAATAGTCTGCCACTTTTTCCACTGTTTCCCCATCTATTTGCCATGAAGTGATGGGACCGGATGTCACGATCTTAGTTTTCTGAATGTTGAACTTTAAGCCAGTTTTTTCACTCTCCTCTTTCACTTTCATCAAGAGGCTTTTTAGTTCCTCTTCACTTTCTGCCATAAGGGTCCTGTCATCTGCATATCTGAAGTTATTGATATTTCTCTTGGTGATCTTGATTCTAGCTTTTACTTCCTTCAGTACAGCATTTCTCATGATGTACTCTGCATATAAGTTAAACAAGCATGGTGACAATATACAGCCTTGATGTTCTCATTTTCCTATTTGGAAACAGTCTGTTGTTCCTTGTCCAATCTACCTGTTGCTTCCTGACTTGGATACAGATTTCTCAAGAGGCAGGTCAAGTGAACTAATAGCTTAATAATTCAAAAGATATTATTGCTTTCTGCTTCAAGCTAGAATCATCAGTGCAAAAATGACTAGGGAGAGAAAATCCTTAAGGTCAGTTGAATTTTTCTTTTCAGTTGCCCAATCTATTAATATATCCAAGAAAAATGGAATTTCCTTATCTTGAAGAAGTTAGCAAATAGTTACATTATAGAGTATGAAGAATTTGGTAAATGCTATACTTCATATAATTTGGAATTACTGTTTTGGTTATTTTATTTGTATGTCCTCTCCAGAAATGCAGAGCTCCTCAAAATTATTTCATTATTTACATCTACTGGCTTTTTAAAATGTTAATATAAAGTAGAATATGCACAAACAGCAAATCTTCATTACAGAATTAAGACATACAAAAGGCACACAATTATCTATCCCAAAATATTTGTCAATTTTAAAGCTTTTTTTTCTTCAAGAAATAAAATACTTTCATTTTGCTACATTGAAATAGGAAACAAGAAAAAAGAAGCTCATATGAATGTTATTTACAGTTTTTGTCTATTTCATATTGTGTCTGCCTAAAAAAATGTTTAAAATGCAAGCAATTCCATCTGCCTAGCCAGGCAATAATAAAACAGTCATTTTTTTCTAAAAAAATCAGAGATAACTCTATTATTATCTTCCATAAATTACAAATAATCTATAGAATAATAAAGAGCATGAACACTGGAGGTGAAAATTTCCTGGGTTCAAATATCAGCTTCACTAGTAAATAGAGCTTTTCTTTGGGGCAAGTCAAGCTCTATTCTTTTTTCAAATATAAAATAAGATAATACCATAGGGTGAAGATAGAAATGACTAATGTTAGACACAAAAATGCACTATATAAAATCTAGCCAACATTCATGGTTATGCTATTATTATTATTATTATTTTGCTAATAATACTGCATTTACTAATAATAATGTTAGAAACACTGAAGGTACTATTTTTTGAACTTTATTTGTAGCAAAAACTCAGTAACATCTTCTGACAGTCTATGGTAGAATGTTAATTCTAATTTTCTGATCATGAAATCACTTCTACTGTAGAATTGACATCTCTTAGTGATTTTCAGAAGAGAAGAAATGTTCTAGGATGTAGAGGCATTTATTATCTGCAGACTATTATGTGAAAATTTCCAAGCATGTTATTGAATTTTGCAACATTTGAGAGGTAATTATTTTTTATTCATATTGATAGATGCGGAAGTCAAATTATACTCTCTACAGTATTTGGCAGTGAACATTGCTTTTTGTAGAAAAAGGAAAATTCAATCTTTGACCCACTATATCATAATTAAACCATTCTTTAGACACATTACAAAGTAGCTCTATATATTTATGTTTCTGATATTGAAGTGATACTAATTGTCAATTATCTATTTGGAGAACATGTAGGAATATGGATTCAGTGACATATTTTGCCTTATTCACAGGGTTTTTTGTAAGGGTCCAAGGAAGTTTTTGGAAATTTTTTTAACTGTGAGAATATGTGCCACTGGAGCACTGCTTAGCTTTGAGAATGTTGTGGTCATTTTGTTTCTGTGTGTGCCCATTTTTATTTATTTATTTATTTTTTACAAATTGGAGTAGAATTTCTAAAAATTCAAGCTGGGAGTCACACATACCCAAGAAGAATTTGTTTTTTATTTTTCTTTTTTTCTTTTATCTTTACAGTATAATTTATAAAGTATTTTTTATAATACTGTGTTAAACATTATTTTGTTGTACATTCCTTTTCAAGTTTTAATATACTATACTGCTGCTGCTGCTAAGTCTCATCAATCATCTCCAACTCTGTGTGACCCCATAGACAGCAGCCCAACAGGCTCCTCTGTCCCTGAGATTCTCCAGGCAAGAATGCTGGAGTGGGTTGCCATTTCCTTCTCCAATGCATGAAAGTGAAAAGTGAAAGTGAAGTCGCTCAGTCGCATCAGACTCTTCTTGACCCCATGGACTGCAGCCTACAGGCTCTTCCATCCATGGGAATTTCCAGGCAAGAGTACTGGAGTGGGTTGTCATTGCCTTCTCTGTAATATACTATAAGCATTCAATAATGGCCCTTGGGAAAAAAAATTTTATAAAACATGTTAGTATTTCAAGGATAATTATTTTAAAAGAAGTATATGCTCATTTTGATGTTACATAATTTTTTTCAAAGATACTTCTTTTGTCGATCATGTTATTTACTATAAATAATGACACTGTCATCAAAACAGAATTGGTAGCCACAGTAGCTAACAATTTCTCAAATTTATGTCAGTCTTCTATGCACTTGCATTATGCCATTTCACTTTCATGACAATCTCTTAAGGTGACTTTCATTATCTCTGTTTTACAATTATTAAATTGAGATCTCAAGTAATTAGTTAGTTTGGACAATATATAAAATTGAAAAATACAAAGTAAGGTCTTGAACATGAGTCAAAGTTCAAACAAAAATGTCTGACTTCACGACCCATGTTCCAGTATGAGAGGTAAATTTCTGCTGAATTATGATTACTCTCTGAAATATCCCACAAGTTCAATTTAGCAGGAATTCACTTTATTCTCTTTACTTATGTTGTATGAGTATCTTTTTCAAAATATATACTAGTGTTCAGTATTCTAAGAGTTAAATCTTCAATTCATGCTCATTTTTCTCTAATTGAAATAAATGATTGTGAATTCTTAACCACTGTATCCTATTTTCCAGCACATCATCAGTATCATAAAACATTTGAATAATGCTTACTGTATCCTAGGCACTGTTAAACAATATATATATATATATATATATATATATATATATAGCTCCTTTTCCCTTAAAATTACACTCACTTTCATTTTATAGAATAAACTGCATTCACTGTTACTTGGTCCAATTTCAGAGAATTTGATTTTTAGCTCTAAAAAGGCACATCAAAACATAGGTACTAACTTTGACTTAATTTATATTTCTTCATAAATTGCATTCAAATCATAAATTAGGTGACTATATATTTTACATGTGAGCTGAAACACTTTTGAGTGAAATGGGCATTAATAATACATGTGCCAAAAGAAGAACATGGGACTCTCCCAGCAAACAAGCCAACCCATGACTGAGGAATCGCGTTCTCACTAGTAGGAAATGCTAGCTGAACTTCTCTTTTTATTTTATTGTTATTGAGTATCTTTAAATATAGATGCTAATTTTCAGCATTTCAGAAGTTAAATCATTAATTGGCACCCACTGTTACATTTTAAGCAAATCACCAAGATCACATTCTCAGCTATAGGCTTATACCTAAAAGAATCACTAGAGCATTAAATATTAGCCTGTAAAAAACTGAAGAAAAAACAAGATAGTCAGCAAGTTCTTTTTATAGATGAGGAAATCTCAGTGCAAAGCTGGATGAGATAGACCCTGGAAGTTTGCATTACATCCCCATATTCTCCTAGGGATTCTGTCAAAACAAAGCACCTAAAAGTAGCTCAACATGTTCATATTTTGATTTAGCATGTAAATCATTCAAGGAAACTTAAATTTATTAGTAGGGTTTATGAGTTAAATTTCAGAAATATAATAGGTTTTTATTAATAGAATATTTGCACTATAATGTTAAATTTCTTAAGCCTTTATATTTCTCTAGGTTTCCTTCTGAGAAAAAATGATTGTAAATTCTTCACCACTGTATGTGGTGAATTCTTCACTGCCAACGTGGTGGTATCTGGCACATTGTTCTCATAAACATCACCATCATCATCATCATCATTATCACCACCACCACCATTTGAATAATTCTTACTATATTTCTTTGGGCATTGGATAGATTATTTCCTTTTACTCTCACAATCAGGTCAGAACTATTATTATCATACTTACATTACACACAAGAAATCTGAGGTAGAAAGAGGCTAAGTTACTTGATGAGCATACACAGCTGAAAAGTGGCAAAATCAGTATTTAAACACAGAATTTAGTTCTTCAGCCTGCATTCTTTACCATTATACCATGTTGCTTTCAATATATGTCCCATTAATTATGCATTCATTATCTCATCTGATTTTTAGTATATCCCAGAGAGGTATTCAAAACAGATACTCTATTCTCAAAATCACAGAAAAGAATAATCAAACTCAAAGCATTCAAGTGCCTTATCCAAGCTTATTAAAGGTGGTATCCAGAAAAGGGGAAAACCTAAAGTTAATTCCAGTCCTTTTTCAAGATTGTCTTAAATTAACAGGATAGCATACATTGGAAGAAAAAATGGGCTATACTGAAGACTGATTCTAAATTTAAATTCATATTTTTCTAAGCTTAAATAGATATCAAGGTATCTTTAATATAAGATCATAACTTGGAAGACACAAAAAGAAACACAGACACAAAAGCAAGGCAAATAATAATTTTGCAAATGTCTCTAATAAACTAATTGTACAGAGTATTCCGAAGGCTTAGCAAGAGCTATTCTATTAGGTGAGCATGATTCATGTCCGCCCACATATGAAACTCCTCCATAGTGCTTCTTACAGCATATCTTTTGTGTTTCCTGCTTTAAATGTCCATTTTTAAAGAATCATTAAATTAAAAGGAACATGTTCTGGGAAATTCATGATAAGATGAATACTTAATATAGTTTTTGCTTACATTCTTTTTTCTCTTAAACTTGAATAAATTGGGAGTCTCTATGAGTAATATCTGTAACCTTATTGTTCTTATATAATCTTTAAGCACTGCACTGCAGAATAAAACTCTTAATCACCTGCTTGGGGCCCCTGAAATTTCAATTACTTCACCTAAAACTAATTCTGCCAAAAGTGGTATTCTGATTACCTAATGCCACTAGGATCAAAAGAGATAGTATAAAATAGAGCTTTATAAAATGTAAAAAAAAAATGAAATATAAAGTAAATTGTTGCAAATCATATAATACATGATTATCAAATGTAAAAAGCTCTGTATATAGTTATCTTCCTCATTTTATGAATGGTATATATATGGTATATATGGTGTCTGGAATTGTAATATAATTTTGATAAGGAAAGAAAGGCTAGGATAGTATGAGTTACAGTATATTTGATTTCACCAAAAATAATAGTACAAAACCTGTTTCCTGAGACTTGTTTTTAACATACCTACTCATTTTCAATTCAGTTCTTATTTATTATCATTCTCTTTTATCATTCTCAAACGTTAAGTCATGTCCAACTATTTTGTGACTCCATGGACTGTAGCTTGCCAGGCTCCTCTGTCCATGCATTTTTCCAGGCAAGAATCCTGGAGTGGGTGGACATTTTCTACTCCAGTGGATTTTCCTGATCCAGGAATCTACTTGCATTGGCAGACAGATTCTTTACTACCTCACCACTTGGGAAATCTTCTGATCTCACAGTGTCTTGGACATTATTATCTAGAATATCAGTGTATAGTGTTATGTAAAGTCACATGGCCAGAAAAGCCCCATCAAATGTCTCTTCCCAACTGCAAACTAGGTAATGTAAAATACAAATTGAATTATGTTATTTCCATGCTTAAAATCATTCAGTGGTCTCTGTTAACTATAAAAAAATCTTAAATTAGAAATGAAATAAATTATTGCCTATGATTAACTTCTTACCTTGGAAATCTTTACCCCATTGCTTTCTTTCTCATTTCTTAAAATAGAATAGTATTTGGCTACATCCACTTCCAGAACATACTGCACTGTATAATGCCTTCAGGCTTATAATCTTGTTTTCATCTGTCTGAAATGTGCCCTTCCTCTGTATATCCTATACTTCTGTTAGGATTCAATTAAAAAACAACAACAACGAAATGTTCACAGTATAACTAACCCAGAATAACTTCGTACACTCTTTTTAGGGGGAGTCACTCAAATTGTATTTTTTGTTGTTTTTGCATCAATACACAGTCAATGACTTAGATGCTCTTATTTGTGTGATTATTCTTTGCTGCTAATTCCACTGAAGTATCACCTTGCTTACCAGTTAGACCTAAATCCACTTTCTCATTCTATTTCTACTCATTTGATTCTAGACATTTCTTTCACTCTCCTTTCTCTTGAATAAGCTGGTACTTTTTCAGGGTCTACACTCATCTATTGCCAGGGTATATAATACCTTGCATAACCAGCCTAGGCTTTGAGCTACATTGCAGAGAAATATTAGAGATCCCTATCTGTGAGTCATGTTTAATTTATGTACAATAAATTGTCCATATTCTAATTGTACATTTTTGTGTTCCAAAAATATATTTATAACATATTAAGTCATCATTTTCTTCAAAGTCCTAAACAATTCTCTCATACCTTGCAAGTGATTGCAAAAGTTATTCAGTTGGGTCTGACTCTTTGCCACCCGATGGACTACACATTCTATGGATATCTCCAGACCAGAACTGGCATGGGTAGCCTTTCCCTTCTCCTGGGGATCTTCCCAAATTAGGGGTCAAACCCAGGCCTCCCACACTGCAGACTCATTAACATTTGAGCTACCCAGGAAGCCCAATTATAAGTAAAGTTCCTGTATATGTGCACCTAACTCTGTTGAACATGTGCTTTCAATCTTTCATGATAGTGAATTTACAAACATATTTCCAAATTGGTTTACAATGTGTCTTGGTCTATGTTATAGTACAAGATAGTATTTTTAAACAGCCAGGACCCAAATATTGGCTATTCATGTGGTACTTCTACAGCAAAGAGCAAAACATCTTCTATTGCAAAGAGCAAAGCATCTGTATCCCCCTTCTCTCATCTGTAAAATGCAGATTAAAAACATAAACCTATTCAAAGGTTACTATGAGCAAAAATAGTAATAAGCACAATGAGTAAAATATAGATTTTGGAAACACTAAATGTTCCAAATTGCATCCTCATTATAATGATCAAGATCATGATCTAATAGCAGATTATGGAAAAGAAATCTTTAACTAATTTTCCTTCAAATTACAACATAAAACATAGTACAGATAAAGCCTCTATGAATTGATATATACAAATAAGGCAAATCATCTATAAACTAAAATGTTGGTTTGGCTCATTTATCTTGGTTTCTATAAAGTAATGTGTAATCTATAAATTCTGTTATTTGCGGTCATAGGGATGAGACTGGCTGCGACAATAAATTGAACTAATTTCCACTCAATATGCTGTAGGTTTCTGTGTATTTGTGTGAAAATTTCCAGTTATTTGATACAAATATTTCCTTGGATTTTAATAAGATAATTTTGAAAATTTTATTATAGTAATTCCTACCTCGTGGCTTTTTCTGTGCCATCTTATGGAATAACTTGAAAGAAACTTTAAGCTAACCCAATACTTAAGTAACAGTGAATATGATAAGAATTGTACAAAAAGGAACTTCACGACCCAGATAATCACAATGGTGTGATCACTAACATAGAGCCAGACATCCTGGAACGTGAAGTCAAGTGGGCTTTAAGAAGGAAGCATCAATGCAAACAAAGCTAGTGGAAGTGATGGAATTCCAGTTAAGCTATTTTAAATCCTAAAAGATGATGCTGTGGAAGTGTTGCACTCAATATGCCAGCAAATCTGGAAAACTCAGCAGTGGCCACAGAACTGAAAAAAGGTCAGTTTTCATTCCAATCCTTAAGAAAGGCAATGCCAAAGAATGCTCAAACTACCGCACAATTGCACTCATCTCACATGCTGGTAAAGGAATGCTCAAAATTCTCCAAGCCAGGCCTCAACAATACATGAACCATGAACTTTCAGATGTTCAAGCTGGTTTTAGAAAAGGTAGAGGAACCAGAGATCAAGTTGCCAGCATATGCTGGATCATGGAAAAAGAAAGAAAGTTTCAGAAAGAAACATCTATTTCTGCTTTATCGACTGTGCCAAACCTTTTGACTATGTGGAACACAATAAATTGTGGGAAATTCTGAAAGAGATGGGAATACCAGACCACCTGACCTGCTCTTGAGAAACCTGTATGCAGGTCAGGAAGCACCAGTTAGAACTGGACATGGAACAACAGACTGGTTCCAAATAGGAAAAGGAGTACGTCAAGGCTGTATATTGTTACCCTGCTTATTAAACTTACATGCAGAGTACATCATGAGAAATGCTGGACTGGATGAAGCACAAGCTGAAATCAAGATTGCAGGGAGAAATTTCAATAACTTCAGATATGTAGATGACACCACCCTTATGGCAGAAAGTGAAGAACTAAAGAGGCTCTTGATGAAAGTGAAAGAGGAGAATGAAAAAGTTGGCTTAAAACTCAACATTCAGAAAACTAAGATCACGGCATCCAGTCCTATCACTTCATGGCAAATAGATGTAGAAACAATGGAAACAGTGACAGACTTATTTTGGGGGGCTCCAAAATAACTGCAGATGGTGATTGCAGTTTATACTTTGGAAGAAAAGTTAAGACCAACATAGATAGCATATTAAAAAGCAGAGAAATTACTTTGCCAACAAAGGTCCATCTGGTCAAGGCTATGGTTTTTCTAGTAGTCATGTTTGGATGTGACAGTTGGACTATAAAGAAAGCTGAGTGCCGAAGAATTGATGCTTTTGAATTGTGATGTTGGAGAAGACTCTTGAGAGTCCCTTGGACTGCAATGAGATCCAACCAGTCCATCCTGAATAAATCAGTCCTGAATGTTCATTGGAAAGACTGATGTTGAAGCTGAAACTCCAACACTTTGGCCACCTGATGCAAAGAGCTGACTCATTTGAAAAGACTGTGATGCTGGGAAAGATTGAAAGCAGGCAGAGCAGGGGACGACAGAGGATGAGATGGTTGGATGGTATCACTGACTCAATGGAGATGAGTTTGAGTAAACTTCATGAGTTGGTGATAGACAGGGAGGCCTGGCATATTACAGTCCATGGGCTTGCAAAGAGTTGGACATGACCGAGTGACTGAACTGAACTGAATATGATAAACTGGTAAGTTTCATTTTTTAAAATTAATTTATTATTTTTTTCTTTACATTATTGTGTTGCTTTTGCCATACATTGACATGAATCCACCATGGGTATACATGTGTTCCCCTTCCAGAAGCCCCTTCCCACCTCCCTCCCTATTCCATCCCTCTGGGTCATCCCAGTGCACCAGCCCTGAGCACCCTGTATCAAGCATCAATCCTTGGCTGGCTATTCATTTCATATATGATAATTTACATGTTTCAATGTCGTTCTCCCATATCATCCCACCCTTGCCCTCTCCCATAGAATCCAAAAGACTGTTCTATACATCTGTGTCTCTTTTGCTGTCTCACGTACAGGGTTATCGTTACTATCTTTCTAAATTACATATATATGTATTAGTATACTGTATTGTTGTTTTTCCTTCTGGCTTACTTCACTCTGTATAATAGGCTCCAGTTTTGTCCACCTCAGTAGAACTGATTTAAATGTATTTTTTAATGGCTGAGTAATATTCCATTGTGTATATGTACCATAGCTTTCTTATCCATTCCTCTGTTGATGGACATCTAGGTTGCTTCCATGGCCTGGCTATTGTAAACAGTGCGGCAATGAATAATGGGGTACACATGTCTCTTTCACTTGTGGTTTGCTCGGTTTAACATTCTCCGACATAAACCAAAGCAGGATCATCTATGACCCACCTCCCAGATTATTGGAAATAAAAGCAAAAATAAACAAATGAGACCTAAGTAAAATGAAAAGCTTCTGCACAAAAAAGGAAACTAAAAGCAAGGTGGAAAGGTAGCCTTTGGAATGGGAGAAAATAATAGCAAACAAAGCAATGGACAAACAATTAATCTCAAAAATATACAAGCAACTCCTACAGCTCAATTCCAGAAAAATAAATGACCCAATCAAAAAGTGGGCCAAAGAACTAAACAGACATTTCTCCAAAGAAGACATACAAATGGCTAATAAACACATGAAAAGATGCTCAACATCACTCATTATCAGAGAAATGCAAATCAAAACCACAATGAGGTATCACTTTACACCAGTCAGAATGGCTGCCATCCAAAGTCTAAAAGCAATAAATCCTGGAGAGGATGTGGAGAAAAGGGAACCCTCTTACACTGTTGGTGGGATTGCATACTCGTACATACTATGGAGAACAGTGTGGAGATTCCTTAAAAAACTGGAAATAGAACTGCCATATGATCCAGCATTCCCACTACTGGGCATACACACCGAGGAAAACAGTTTCCTTTAATAAACACATCTAACTTTAAAATGATACCTTTGTTACAACTAATGAGCAGATACTGATATATGAACAATTACATTAATACTAATATCATCACTGCAAGGAGATCCAACCAGTCCATCATAAAGGAAATCAGTTCTGAATATTCATTGGAAGGACTGATGCTGAAGCTGAAACTCCAATACTTTGGGCACCTGATGCGAAGATCTGACTCATTGGAAAAGATCCTGATGCTCAGAAAGACTGATGGCAGGAGGAGAAGGGGATGTCAGAGGATGAGATGGTTGAATGGCATCACAGACTCAATGGGCATGAGTGTGAGTGAACTCGGGATTGGTGGACAGGGAGGTCTGGCATCCATGGGGTTGCAAAGGGTCAGACATGACTGAGAGACTAATCTGAACTGAACTGAATACTATTGCTAAATCCATACTTTATTCAGAGTCTTAATTTTAACCTAATATCCTTTTTATGTTCTAAGAGCCCATCCAGGATACCACATTACATTTAGTTATCATGTTTCCTTAGATTTCTTGAGTGATGACTGTTTCTCAGATATTCCTTGTTTCGATGATTTTGACAGTTTTGAGGAGTACTTACTGGTCAAGGAATTTGGAAAATGTCCTCAGTTGGGACTTGCCTCATGTTTCTCTCAAGATTAGATTGAGGTTATGGGTTTTTGGAGGACAACTTAGAGAAAAAGTGACATTTACATCCAATCATATTCATCCCATACAAATAACGTGACTAAACACAGTTGGTGTCAACCTTGATCACTCGGTTGAGGTAGTTTTTGCCAGGTTTCTTCACTGTAAAGTTACTCATTTTTCCCTTTACTTATTGTACTCTTGAAAAAAAGTCAATGGGAAATTCATGTGTTTCCTTCTACTTATTTATCCAATCACTTATTTTTATGAGTATGGACTTTTAGATATTTATTTTGTACTTTGGGTTAAAATTCAATATTACTTTATCAAAGTTTTTCTCAATTGTTTTTCCAGCTTTGACTAATGGAAGCTCTTTGAATGGCTCTTGTGTTTCTCTGACATATCCTATCTATGTATGTACATATGTGTGTTCGCTGTGGTGGTATTTTTCTTGTTATTGTTTGTTTTGCTCCTTTGTGCTCCTTAAACTAAGGAGCATATCCTTAGGTTCTGGCACTACAAGATATTAAGGATTTATCTTGTATATTTCCTCCCCCAGGCTTTGAATCAGTGGTTTCTCCTAAGAGCCCTGGCTTCTGATTGGAGAGTATTATTAAAAACTTACATCTGGAAAATAGGCATAGCCCTTGCTACTAGGGTGTCATAGTGTCTAGGCTCTATCATCAGATGGAATAAAATATGATTTGTAAATATCTATAAATATTTCTACATGTATGCATATGCATTTATATTAAAGTAATATGAGTTCATACCCATGTTTTGAAGCTATTATTATTATGCCATATAATATTCTGACTTTCTCTTTTTGCTTATTTGTAATAAACTCCCATGCTATAAGACGGTTATGTTCAACAATCCGTCATTCATGTACTTAACAGTACAGTTAATTCTAGGATGCATGTATAGTGGTTTCAAATTATTAACTGACAAGAAACAACTTTATCAATTAGAGAGCAGTGCTATGCATGGTTACTTTTGCATTTATTCTTAAGCTTTTCACGCATTATGAAAATTATTTAGTTCAGCAATACTTTTCCCCATGCTCCTTCAGTGAAATGTTTATATATTTAACAAAGTGATATTATTTTGTCACAGTAAGCATACCATTCTGTGTTTTCCTGGCCTAAATGATATTTTTTTTATATTTCCATAATAAAGGTTCACTCTTTTTTTCCATAAAATTCCATTTCACTTCCTTTTTCCAGATAATTATATAAATGGACTCAACACTAACTCTTGATGCTAACTTTTTCATTTAATGTAACCATGGAATACAGTTTCCACTCTTACTTTTAAAGTATATAATAATTTATATTTAAGGTTAGTTTCTTGCAAACAAGAGTTGGGTCTTTCCCTTTTTTTACTTCACTTTAAAGTATCTGCTTTTAGTTGTAATTAGATTATTACCCTTAAAATTGATTATTAATATAATTAGATTAATATCTAACATGAGTACAACTTTTCTTCTACTTAGTTCATTTTTTCCTTATTTTTTATTTTTCCCATCTTCTCTGGTTATAATTTTGTATTTTGCAAGATTCCATATTCTTTCTATTCTCAGCATGTCAATTACATTCTCTAAAAAAAAATTCTTTAATGTTTGCTCTGAAGTTTACTGTATAATTACTTTTACTAATCTATGCCCACCTTCAAGTAACACTATATCACTTAAATGTATAACAGAGTACGTCCAATTCGCCTTTTCATTCCTTGTTGAACACTGCTATGATATATCTTATTTTGCCATATACCATCATCACCAGATACACTGCTACTGTTGTTACTTTGAATAGTCATATGTTAGATTAATTATGAATTAAAAAGTTAATATCATTTGTTTTACCTTCACTTATACATTCTCTGTTTTTTTCTTTTTGGTTTTTATGTATATCTGATTTTCGGATCCATATAATTTTTCTTCTTCATGAAGAAATCAGTTTAGCAATTCTTGCAGAGAAATTCTGCTGATGCTAAGTATTTTCTCGGTTTTTGCTGAGAAGCTCTTTATTTCTCCTTAGCAATTCAAGGATAATTTCTTTAGTACTGAATTCTCAGATTTCAGTATTTTTTAACATAAAGTATATCACTCCAATTTCTTTTTGCTTGCATATTTTCTTATTAAAGTCTATTTTAATTTGCAACCTTACTCTTATTTTGGTAATTTTCCTTTGGTTTCTTTCAAGGTATTTACCTTTCTTTGGCATTCTGTAGTTTGCAAATGATACGCCTAAATATACATGCTTTTGTTATTTAGCCTGTTGGGTGTTGTCTGAGCTTCTTGGTTCTGTGGTGTGGTATCTGTCATTATTTCTGAAACATCTCCAAACTATTATTACATAAAATATTGCTTCTGTTCTATTGTATACTTATTTTCCTCCTGGTATTTTAATTACACATACACTTTCTGTTAATAATTATCCCACAGTTCTTATGTAATCTGTCTTTTTTTAAAAATTTATTTTCTCTATATTATCGTGTTGGTTTTGCCATACATTGACATGAATCTGCCATGGGTATACATGTGTTCCCCTTCCAGAACCTCCTTCCCACCTCCCTCCGGATTCCCTCTCTCTGGGTCATCCCAGTGCACCAGCCCTGAGCACTCTGTATCAAGCATCAAACCTGGGCTGGTGACTGATTTCACATATGCTGATTTACATGTTTCAATGCCGTTCTCCCATATCATCCCAACCTTGCCCTCTCCCATAGAGTCCAAAAGACTGTTCTATACATCTGCGTCTCTTTTGCTATTTCACATACAGGGTTGTCATTACCATCTTTCTAAATTCCATATATATGCGTTAGTATACTGTATTGTTTTTCCTTCTGGCTTACTTCATTCTGTATAATAGGCTCCAGTTTTGTCCACCTCAGTAGAACTGATTCAAATGTATTCTTTTTAATGGCTAAGTAATATTCCATTGTATATATGTACCACAGCTTCCTTATCCATTCGTCTGCTGTTGGGCATCTAGGTTGCTTCCACATCCTGGCTATTGTAAACAGTGCAGCAATGAACATTGGGGTACATGTGTCTCTTTCAGTTCTGGTTTCCTCAGTGTTGTATGCCCAGCAGTGGGATTGCTGGGTCATATGGCAGTTCTATTTCCAGTTTTTTAAGGAATCTCCACACTGTTCTCCATAGTGGCTGTACTAGTTTGCATAAATCCCTACAGTTAGAACTGACTACATAGGAAGGAGCCTATAGACCTTGAGAAGTACAAGCCAGACCAAGGAACTATCTGAAATTGAACTGACCCCTCACTGTACACAACAACTCCAGAGAAAGCCCTAGATATATTTTAACTATGATCATCTTTTAAATTTTTAAAACTTTTTTATTACTATTTTCTAATTTTTATATTTTAATCTTTTTATTTTTAAGTCCCCTATAACTACTTCAATTTTCATTTCTACAACCATCGATTACCTAGCAAAAAAAAAAAGACTCTATTTTTTAAGTAAGCTTCATGTATATATATATGTAAGAATTTCAGGGACTCTGTTTTTTTGTTGCTGTTGTTGTTCGCTTGTTTTTTCTTTTTCCTCCTCTTTTTTCCTTTTTAAAATTTTTCTTTTCTTTTTTTTTCTTCTTTTTTTTGTAATTGTATTTTTGAGAATCTAACCTTTACTCTAGATTTTTAATCTTTGCTTTTTAGTATTTGTTATCAACTTTGTATCTTTAAGAACCTAATCTTCAGTATCCATTTTTGCTTGGGAGTGAGATCACTGGCTTGAGTGCTCTCTCCCCATTTTTGACTCTCCTTTATTTCCAGCTGTCTTATATATATATATATATTTGCACATACCAGTTTGGGACAGTTCTCTTAATCTGACTTTAAGCTTACTGATTCCTTTTATGGTTGACCAGAGTCCAGTGATGACTTCACTGAAGGAATTCATTTATGTTACAGGATTTTTCAATTTTGGTATTTCTTTTTCATTAGAATTTTAATGTTTCTTCTTATATTATTTCTTCTGTAGGTTGTCTGTTTTTTCAACTAGAGCTCTTAACATATTAATCACAGCCATATGAAATTCTCTACAATTCCAAAATTTGCATTTTTTCTCTGAGTTTGGTTCAAAGATCACTCTGTCTCTTATAATTTGTGTTTTTTCTTGTCTTTTTACATGCTCTACAATTTATTCCAAACAGGCATAGAAACTGAAATAAATAGGTATTTAGTGAGAAGATTTATGTTAAAATAGCTATGAGTTATTCTTTAATATTTGCTGTAAGTGTCAGTAGATACAAACACTTCTAAGGACATTTCTGTGTTTCCTGTTTTTACTCTGGACTTCCATAAAGTACTCTAACACAGAGCATCTGAGTCTTGTAACTTTCAACTATATCCTACTATTATTATATTATAACACTATTGATGTGGTGGTAAGGTGTGGGAAAAGATTTGATCTCTAATCTTATGATTAAATCTGTATTTTATGTAGTTATCTTTTGATAATATTGTCCCCAAGTTGTGACATTCACTATGATTCTTAGCTTTATGTTCCTGTTTCCATGAGAAAAATGTTAGATGGAGATCAAGTGGTAGAAGGTCCTTTTAGGTGGGATAAGAATCTGATTTTTGTTGTTTAGTCACTAAGTCATGTCTGATTCTTTTGCAATCCTATGAACTGCAGTGTGCCAATCTCCCCTGTCCATGGGATTCCCCAGGCAAGAGTACTAGAGTGAGTTGCCATTTTCTTCTTCGGGGGACCTTTCCAACTCAGGGGTTGAATCTGTGTCTCCAAGACTGTAGGTGGATCCTTTACCACTGAGCCATCTGGGAAGCCCATGGTTTTGATAAGGCCTTCCATATAAATCAAGCCTTGATACTGAGAATACATTGAGAGTATTTCACAGTAGGTACTCTTCTGCTTCTGCCAGAGCCACAGGGGACCTTTCTCAGTCCTTCATTCTCAGAACATGGTAGAGTTTCTGGAAGAAAAGCACACAGATGTATGAAGATTTCCCTGATACTGGGGCCTCCAGAAGTTTGTCATTGTCAAGCTGGTTCACATTCAGCCTCCAGGAATACATAAATTTAAACATTGAATTAAACCTTCCTCTAGTTAAGCAAATTTTAACTGTGACTCTCTGGATTCACTTGTCTCAAAATTTTGAAAGACAGTGGTTTCCCCAACACTTTCATGTATCAGCACCTTTTTGTGGAAAAGGGGTTTGTATACCCCAGTTAAACTATGAGCCATGCCACGTAGGGTCACTCAAGACGGACAGGGTCATGTGAAGTGTTCTGAAAAAATGTGGTCCACTGGAGGTGGGAATCGCACCCATTCCAATATTCTTGACAGAGAACACCATGACCACTATGAAAAAGGCAAAACGATATGGACACCAGAAGATGACACCTCCACCATTCCCACCCAGGTAGGAAGGTGTCCAATAGGCAACTGGGGAAGAACAGAGGCCAATTATCAACAGCTCCAGAAAGAATGAACCTGCTGGGCCAAAGCAGAAACAGTGCTCAGTAGTGGCAATGTCTGGTGGTAGAAGTAAAGTCTGATGATGTAAAGAACAATACTGCATAGGACCCTCAAATGTCTGGTCCACGAATCAAGGTAAATTGGATGTAGTCAAGTGGGAAATGTTAACATCAACACAATAAATGTTGACATCATAGGAATCAGTGAACTAAAATGAAAGGAAATAGGCAAATTCATTTCAGATGACCATTATATCTACTTTTTAGATACAGAAGAATCCCTTAGAAAAAATGGAGTAACTCTTGACTAACAAAAGAGTTTGAAATACACTACTTGGGTACAATCTCAAAAACGGAATGACAGAATGATCTTGGTTTGTTTCCAAGGCAAACCATTCAACATCAAAATAATCTAAGTCTATGTCTCAACTACTGACAGTGGAAAAAGTTGAAGTTGACAAGTTCTATGAAGACCTACAACATCTAGAAATAACACACACACACACACACACACACACACACACACACACACACACCAAGATCGTAATGCAAAAGTAGGAAGTCAAGAGATACCCAAAATAACAAGACAGTTTGGACTTGGAGTACAGAATGAATCAGGGTGAAGGCTAACAAAGCTTTATCAAGAGAACATGGTGGTCACAGCAAACATCTTTTTCCAACAACCCAAGAGATGACTCTATCATGGACATCACCAGATGGTGAATACTGAAATCATATTGGTTATGTTCTTTGCAACAAAGATGGAGAAGCTCTATATAGTCAGTACAAACAAGACCTGGAGATGACTGTGGCTCAGATCATGAACTCCTTATTGCAAAATTCAAGCTTAAATTGAAGTAGGGAAAATCACTAGACCATTCAGGTGTGACCTAAATCAAATGTCTTATGATTATACAGTGAAGGTGACAAATAGATTCAAAGGATTAGATTTGGCAGACAGAGTACCTAGAAAACTATGGATGGAGGTTTGTAACATTGTACAAGAGTCAGTACAAAACCATCTCCAAGGAAAAGAAATGCAAGAAGGCAAAGTAGTTGTCTGATAAGGCTTTACATATAGCTGAGGAAAGAAGAGAAGTGAAAGGCAAGGGAGAAAGGGGAAAATATACTCAACAGAATGCAGAGTTCCAGAGAATAACAAGGACTGATTAGAAGTCTTCTTCAATGAACAAATCAAAGAAATAGAGGACAAAAATAGAATAGAAAAGACTAGACATCTTTTCAAGAAAATTGGAGATGCCAAGGGAATTTTTCATGCAAAGATGGACAGGATAAATGACAGAAACAATGAGGGCTTAACAGAAGCAGAAAAGATTAAGAACCGGTGTCAATAATAAACAGAACTATACAAAATAAAAGGGTCCTAATGACCGAGATAATCATGATGGTGTGGTCATCCACCAACAGGCAGACACCGGGGAATGTGAAGTCAAGTGGACCTTAGGAAGCATTACTATGAACAAAGCTAGTGGAGGTGATGGGATTCTAGATGAGCTACTTCAAATTCTAAAAGATGATGCTGTTAAAGTGCTGTACTCAATATGCCAGCATATTTGGAAAACTCAAAAGTGGTCACAGGACTGAAAAATGTCAGTTTTCATTGAAATTCCAAAGAAGGCCAATGGAAAGAATGTTAAAATTACTGTAAAACTGTTTTTATTTCACATGCTAGCAGAGTTATGCTCAAAATCCTAAAAGGGAGGCTTTAGTAATACATGAACCACGAACTTGCAGATGTATGACCTGGGTTTAAAAGAGGCAGGTAAACTGCCCATACTTGATCAATCATGGAAAAAAACAAAGGAGTTCCAGAAAAACATCTACTTCTGCTTCAAGATCTTTGACTGTGTGGATCACAACAAACTGTGGAAAATTCTTAAAGGTAGGAGTGCCAGACCACCTTACCTATCTCCTGAGACATCTGTATGTGGATCAAGAAGCAACAGTTAGACCTGGAGGTGGAACAACTGACTGGTTCAAAATTGGGAAAGGAGTACGTGAATGTTGTATATTGTTGCCATGTTTGTTTAACTGAAATACAAAGTGCATTATTCAAAATGCTGGGCTGAATGGATTACAAGCTGGAATGAAGACTGCTGGGAGAAATATCAACAACTTTAGATACACTGATGATACCACCAAAATGGCAGAAAGCAAAAAGGAACTAAAGAGCCTCTTGATGAGAGTCAAAGAGGAGAGTGAAAAAGCTGGCTTGAATTTCAACATTAAAAAAACTAAGTTCATGACTTGTGGTCCTATCACATCACAGCAAATAGATGGGAAAAAAGAGAAAGCGGTGACATATTTTATTTTCTTAGGCTCCAAAATCACTGTGCACAGTGATTGCAGCCATGAAATTAAAAGATGCTTGCTCCTTGCAAGGAAGCTATGAGAAAACTAGGCACCATAATTAAAAGCAGAGACATTACTTTCCTGATAAAGGTCTGTATAGTTAAATCTATATTTTTCCCAGTAGTCATGTACAGATGTGAGAGTTGTACCACAAAGAAGGATGAGCATTGAACAATTCATGCTTTTATTTTTTTTTCTCCCTTTTATTGTTTTTGCCATACAATGCCACGATATCACCATGGGTTTAC